>CM038671.1:162430018-163084816 GCA_021605145.1 Aegilops bicornis
ATTTATTTGAAAATTTTCCTAAACAACTTTTGTACTGTTTTGAAACTATGTGTTAGTTTGAATTTTCTCAAAAATATAGGATTTTGGAGAGAGGAGAAAACTTTCAAAAGTTTTGGAATGCACCCCGCCTCTCCACAACTTGAAGGCAAGCATTCTGAACCCTGGCATAATATTGTCATGTGTTGTTTGATATGGTTACAACACCCCTTGTCTCGGAGTTTTCGTTATTTTATGGGATGATATGAACATACTCATAAGTGCATATTGATGATTCGGTGCTATTGGAATTTGATACGTTGTGATAGTAATCACCATCGTATGCCTTTCATGCACACCGGAAGGAATCTGGGAAAGCCTCTGTCTTGGGTAGACACAGGCTTGTCTCTAGTCCTCCGTCGAGACGGTTGTGTCCGGTACGGCATGATGAGGTATGACGAGTGGTTATTCTGTCTGTTGGTTGAAGTATAAATTGTCATGCTAATCATGGAGGGAATACTTGAACCTCCCGAGTCGACCATAGAACGAGCCTTGTTCCGGTAACCCCCATACTTGTTTCTCAGATTACCACTTGTCCCCGCCATAGGTAGGGTACAGTTCAAGAAGTCGCCAACCCCTTTCCTAGCACACACCGCATAAAGAGGCCATGGTGGAAGATACCGTCAGATTCAAGAGGGCATGCCACCCGGGTCCGGGGCATGGGTGTTTCCGGTTGGAGCCGAGGGGGTAGCTCCCCTAGTTTGCGCACGTTATAAATTTTGTGATCCCATGCTAATCGAGGTTGTAGCCTCCCCTCTTAGAGTTTTGCTTAAACGGGTGTCATGGGTGATTCCTGCATAATCGGTGAATTAGGTGTGTGCGGTCAGTGTGTCTTCAACTAAAAGACCTTAGACGGAATTAGTCCCGATGGACTAAAGAAATCCGTTACTTCGTGGGTAAAGAGTACACCTCTCGCAGAGATTAAACATCTATTCGAATAGCCGTGTCCATGGTTAAGGACTACATGCAGGATGGGTCAAGTGTCGGTCTTAGTGTCGGTCTTCTGAGGAAACTCAAGCCGTAACATTGATTATGACCTGTGGCATATGATTATTATGATTACTATTATTATGAACTAACCATTTATATTATTTGAAATTTTTAGTATCCCTAGAACGGTTCTACCTCCTGGATATTCACTGTGATTATTTATATATAAGCCCTTTATATGGTGTCGCTCAGACGCCCGACTGTGGCATGCTTGTTATTTAAATTAGTTATAAGCCCTTTATGTGGTGTCGCCGACGCCTCGACCGTGTGGCATGCTTGTTATTTAAATTATTTGTAAGCCCTTTATGTGGTGTCGCCAGACGCCTCGGACCGGTGACATGCTTGTTATTTAAATTATTCATAAGCCATTTATGTTGTGTCTATCAGACGCCCGACTGTGGCACGTTTGTTATTTAAACTACTTATAAGCCCTTTATGTGGTGTCGCTCAGACGCTCGACTGAGGTATGCTTTAAATTATTATCCTTTCGAGGTGTCGCTTCGGACACCCGATCGGTGCATATTATTTCTACTCCATTATTGCATATTCATGTTGTATATAAATAACCCTGCTTGCGGGCATCATGGATTGTTATTTTGTGACTGACGTTGTGATCATAGAATATTTCAGAGCATGATTATCATTTGTTATATTATACCTGTGTTCATAATGTTTGCGAGTACATTCAAAAGTACTCACTGGCTTGTCCCTGGCTATTGTCTTGGCCAGATTTCTTGCTTGGAGAGGAGCGTTGCGATGACAGCCCCGAACACACACAATGGTGACAAAGAGCCTCGCCAAGATAGGGAGTTACCTTGGTCACTGTTCTGTGGGAAATGGAGTCCCATAGACGCAGTATGAACCACATGCATCGCTTCCGCCATCGTACCAATAGAAACCAATTGATGTACTCATAGGCCATAATGGTCTTGTACTACATGCTTTGTATTTTGCTTGGAATTTCTGTATCAAGTTAGTGCCTCATCAGCTAACAGTAATCCTGGGGCTGGTGAGCACAAGGGCCATTTTCTGGGAAATTGATATCCTGAAAATCCGGTCCTGGCAACCTTAGTATCAGAGCCAGGCTGACCATTGGCTAATCCTATCTTAGCCAGGTCGAAAAACCTAGGTTAACCAACCCACCAGACCTTAACCTAACCCCAGCCAAGCTTCTCATGTAAGATAGCCACACAAAGGATTCGACGCCTTTTGGCACTCGGTGCCCAACCTATCAGCCTAGCCTGTCGATCACGCGCCAGTGACCGACACCTAAAGTGTCTCGTTCGCAAGTGTACGAAGGAAGACTCCGTCCCCTTTTCCTATAAAAAGGGCACGCTAGCCACAACTCAAAGACAAAGACAGCCTCTTCCCCTAAATCGAGACACAATGCTCGGACCCATCGTGCACAATGAGACCACAAAGAACCAACCTAGGAGGATTTGTGACCGTGCTCGCAAACCTCACCCGCCGTGCCTATGCATTAGAAGAGCCCCCGTAATATGTTGTGTACCAAGGACCCATGAACGGTGAGAGCCACACCGGGCCACTGCACATCTATGGTAGGGTCTATCGCCGTAACGCCTACAGATTCACCGAAGAACAACTTCCTTTGAGCCACAAGCCATCCAACTAGCTGCTCAAGAGGCTATAGTTCAACTCCCAAGACTTGCCGCCCAGAGTTAACCGTCGCCGCTTTACTACTACCCTGGGGCCAGGACGGGTATGGTAGGCCACCCTGTGTTGCCAACGGAGATCACGAGACGGATCCTGCATTGTTGCATCTGGTGCGCTATGTAAGTGCACTAGAGGAACCGTTCGATCAAATCACCCTTGATCTGATCGCAGCTCGTGGAGAACTGGTTCGCCGAGCCCCGGCAAGAAGAGAGGATGGGCCCGACGTCGACAACCCGCCAGGTTGCTCGGACAACCGATCGAGTCCTTGAGGACTGCCCCAGCCATCGACCAAGGTGCTTTGGTGTCCCCGGAAGTGCTTCGTCGCCTTTTGGGAAAACGCTCCAACGGGATTGTGGCCAACAACCCCCACGATGGTCATCATCGCTACCCCGACCCTACAGCCCCTCAACGCCCTCCAGCTAATCCCGACGGTGAAACCCGTGGAGAAGCCTCGACGTCCACAAGACACGCCCGCTCAGATATTAACGAGGTAGACTAAGTCACTCGAGTAGTACCAAGCCTTGGTATTTCTACGCCCTGTAATTATGTGATCCTGTATCGCCATAATTAATGCAGCCGACTTGTGTGCCTCTGTTTTGAATAGTAGCCATGCATAAGTATGTTGGCGTATGGTTACATTTTTAATTCCGGGCATAGCTACCAAAAAACCACCCCGACGACCCCCACAGTGATATGTCACTTTTGTGAGATATGTGTATCTGTGGCATTGACCCCGACCCCATAGAGCAGAACCGACAAACTATTTTCCCCTCACCACAGTAAATGACCCGGCCCCAATGCTATATAAAAGGCCACCTCGTGACCGTGCCAAGTATCCCTCACCTTGTGCACAACTCTCACAGCCATTTCTTTGCCATGCCGAGCCCTAGTATTTATCTGAGAACTTCAGATGCAACCCCAGGTAGTTTTGTTAAAATATTGTGGGACTTTACCTGCAGTACCATGAGTTCTATCCTTCCACCCCAGTATGAGTTGCTCAAGTCGAGGATCACCCCATCCACCTAGAAATATTGGGCAGTGGTGCACATACCTCCCGCAAACCCGAACCAAGACCCAACGGAAGTCTCCTTCATGGGAAATCTATGCCGACCAAGCATATGGCCATAGAAGCTGCTGACATCTGAAGCACTTGCTCGCTTTTGATTCATGGGTTCCCTATGCCAAGAACGAGGGTATTATTACTTTTCGGTCGCCAAGCACCCGGAGAAGTAACATCTTTTCCCGTGGGATCTAATTCGAGAGAGACCCAAAGATCATGGCGAATCCTTGCTCAAAGATGTCATCGTCAAGAGCGTTTGACCCAAATGTAGTAATGGGTTATCTCCAGCCTCGCTAATTTGAATCCTCAGATCGCCATTGGCGTAATTAATCGAGGCTCGACCAGAGAGGCGATCCATCGACTAGTCAATCCGCTTCCCGATAGAAGAGGAGTGTGCCTCAAAGCATTCGTGAGACGCTTTTCTCGTGACCCCGCCCAATTACTGCTTCATTATAGACGCATCGCTATGTTCTTTGTTCCAGCATTTATGTATGTTTTGCAACTTAAGCGTTATGTCCTAGATTTGTGTGATTAATTAAATATTTGGTTTCAATTAATGTGAGTAGTTGTACTGCTGTTAATTTTGAGTAACTGCTTTCACTCTCAGTAAATTTTGAAGTGAGATTTTCTTTCCCTGAGTTGTTGCAGCATATATCTCTTCACGACATAGATTTTTATTCACGCAGCACCATAACAGCAGACTCACAACCACAACCACTCGACCACGTGCGCAAATTGCAAATCCACGTGCACATTTTGCACCTAACTGATCACACCCTAGCACACTACAGTCTATGAAGGAGAGGTTAGCGGGTAATCACTCGGGTACAAGCTGCCTCCAGCACACTGACAGCAGTTAGCACCCGACACCACACCTAATCCTCGTGATCGCCGCCACCGCGGAGAGCCAACACTGAAGGGCAGCATCACGACGATCATCGAGGATCATCGCAAGATAGGAGCACGGAGAACTCCCAAAGAATGCCGCCGCCAGCTCCTCCGTGACACCGTGATCATGCACCAGTCCGCATCGCCTCCGCCATTAGAGCCTCGACTCGAGCTCCTGCAAATGTAAATGGATGAGAAGGAAGGAGAGGGAGAAGCGAGGCCAGTGTGTGAGGAAGAAGAAAGGAGCACCGCGGTCATTTTATAGCTCGAGATCTGTATACGGTGGGCGAGGTCCACCAAAGACCGCTTGTCGCCGATCGCCGGTGTTCGGAGACGAATCCATGAAAGCAAAGTGCCGACAACACACCGCCCGCGAGGTGAGTGCATCGCCAGACCGGCATAGCACGCCACAAGACTACCGCAAAGACGGGCCTAGATGCCCTACTGGCTGCTAGACGTCACGGTGGAGAAAGCGCTGGAAAGCATCGGGGAGTGAGGAAGAAGAGAGAGCCAGAGGTAGAAGAAGAGGCCGACAAAGGGCCCCGTCCACCTGTCACCAAAGAGGGAGCACCAGTGTTTCTGCACTAATTAACGATTTTAGTAATTTAGAAGTTTACTCTAAATTTACTATAACCAAAAGTAGGAATTTCCCGTAGATTTTTCCAACGCAACGCCAGTATGCCACACTGTAGTTTTACACCACTTATTGCCCGCTCACTGTAGTCACATTTTATTGCATGAATAGGATGGTTATTTTTGTGATATTACTTTGATGGTAGGAGTAATATTTTCAAAACAGCCTTTAGCGAATCTCGAGGACGAGATTTTTCTTAAGGGGGGTAGTGTTGTAACACCCCAAAAAATTAACCAGGATTTATTAATTAAAATTTTGCCATGGTAAATTTAATTTTTATTTTCTGGATTTTCTTTTGGTTCAAGACCACTCTTCTCTCCTGAATTGTGAAGTTTTCACCCCAAGGGGAAACTTTTCATAATATTATAGGACTTGTATACCCTCTCAAGAAAACACTTCTTTTATCAGTGGATTTATTTGCATAATTGTTTTTTCTGAGCTTTATTCTTTAAAAAATGATTTTTATAAGCTTTAGAGCCTCTTTTGCACTACAACCATTTGATAAATGCATTTAAAATTTTCACCAAAATTTGGGGATGTCATGTGATGTTTTTAAATCACTTTGATGCAAAAATATCTTTTAGTCATTTGGAGATTTTGAGCCCTACACCAAATTTTAAAATCTGGTCCAGTTTGCACTTTTACACTACAACCTATTTAAATATTTCTTTAAAACTTCCACCAAAATTAGGGGATGTTAGTAGTAGTGTATAATTCAACTTCATGCAAAAACCCAGTGGTGTTCTTTTTGAAAATTTGAGCAAATCATCCTCTTTTGCTCTCTGGTCCAGAAGGGCATTTTCTACTGCAACCCCATTTTATTTTGCTCTGTTGCCCATGATTCTTTTTCCTGCTTATAGACCACCCTGCAAAACCATTAAGTCCAGGAGAGTGGACCCATTGGAGTATCTTTGGTCCATGCAATAATGCCCTTTTCTTTCTGTCCAGATTTGGTTTTCTCAAAAACTTGCACTAACAAATTTCTGGTCTTGACCAACTAACCTTTCCACCATCACCTACACCTAAAGAGACTGTGATCTGGAGATTTTGGCCACCCCAAGAGATGCCTAGAAGCCCATGACATTCTGTCGAACACTTTGTGTGCATAGCCAGTTTTGGCACGATTTTTAGTTTGCATTGTGAGCTTGACCCAACAAACTTGTCCACTAAGCTCCTAGCTAACCCTAACCGAGGCCTGTTTACTACAAGCATCATCCGAGCTCTCTAACACACGTTGGCATTTCGACAAGCACATAACGTGCGTGCTCTGGGCGCGCCCAGAGCGCTGAATTTGCATCGCTGCCACAGTCGAAGTCGCCGCTGTCGTTCTCGCCCCTTGCTCACCAGCAGTACACACCGGTCTCGGCTCACCAGAAGCCTTCCAGGCCGCCTCGAGCCTCCCACAATGGGCCGTCGGCCACACGACAAGCGGCCGCCACAAAGAGCCTCGCCATGGACGGCGCCTCGAGCCACCTCGCGCCACCGCCCCATTGAGCAGCTGGGAGTTCGCTGACGCGCCGACCAGCCCCACTGGCCTCCACGCCGCCTCGCTACAGAACGGCGGTTCACGACCTTATCTCTGGCCGCTGGAACCGACCTCGACCACCTATAAAGGGGCCCCGAGCTCGCCCAGCCCTCAGTAACCTCAAGTCGCCCCTAGGGCTCCTTAGCGGCTATCGATGGGGAGAAGTTTTCTTCTCGCTCTCCGCCAGCTTCGCCGCCGCCACGCCCCGATCCCGCCAAGGTAACCAGAGTTTTTCCGCCCATCCGGCGCCACCGCTTAACTCCCCTCGAACCTGGAGCCACCCCACCTCTCAAACGCGACCGGAACCACCGGAGCTCAAACCCCAATTCCTCCCAAGACGCTGTTCATTGCAGAAGTTTCTGGCCACGCGACTTTTTCGTCTCCCCGCTGGCTAGCCGACCACCGGAAGGACCGCCTCGACCAAAGTGGATCCATCCTCGCCTCGGCGACCTGGGAGCCACTAATCGCCACGGCCGATCGCCGAGCCCCGCCCGCTTCTGGACAGAGGAGGAAGAAGGCGGGCGACTGGTCAAACCTGACCAGTGGGCCCAATGGACCCACTGTCAGTGACCCACGAGCCGGTCCATGCTGGATTAAGTGAAAGCGTAAAACCCAGAGTACACTTCCCCCCCGAATCGTTTTCTTTTCTGTTTTTTTTTTGTTAATTATTAAAAACAGATTTTTGACTAGACTTTGGCTGACTATAACTTTTTAAATATAAGTCCAAATGATTTGATTCTTTTTCTGTTGTTTCTCAAATTCTGTCTAGTTTAGTTTCATATTTATTTGAAAATTTTCCCAAACAACTTTTTGTACTGTTTTGAAACTATGTGTTAATTTGAATTTTCTCAAAAAAGAAGGATTTTGGAGAGAGGAGAAAACTTTCAAAAGTTTTGGAATGCACCCTGCCTCTCCACAACTTGAAGGCAAGCATTCTGAACCCTGGCATAATATTGTCGTGTGTTGTTTGATACGGTTACAACACCCCTTGTCTCGGAATTTTCGTTATTTTATGGGATGATATGAACATACTCATAAGTGCATATTGATGATTCCGTGCTATTGGAATTTGATACGTTGTGATAGTAATCACCATCGTATGCCTTTCATGCACACCGAAGGAACTGGAAAGCTCTCTCTGTCTTGGGTAGACACATGCTTGTCTCTAGTCCTCCGTCGAGACGGTTATGTCCGGTACGACATGATGAGGTATGACGAGTGGTGATTCTGTCTGTTGGTTGAAGTATAAATTGTCATGCTAATCATGGAGGGAATACTTAAACCTCCTGAGTCGACCATAGAACGAGCCTTGTTCCGGTAACCCCCATACTTGTTTCGTACTACCACTTGTGCCTGCCATAGGTAGGGTATGGTTCAGTAAGTCGTCAACCCCTTTCCTAGCACACACCATACAGAGAGGCCATGGTGGAAGATACCACCATGATCCGGTGAGGCATGCCACCTGGTCCGGGGGCATGGGTGTTTCCGGTTGGAGCCGAGGGGGTAGCTCCCCTAGTTTGCGCACGTTATAAATTTTGTGATCCCATGCTAATCGAGGTTGTAGCCTCCCCTCTTAGAGTTTTGCTTAAACGGGTGTCATGGGTGATTCTGCACACCGGTGAATTAGGGTCGGTGTGCGGTCGTGTGTCTTCAACTAAAAGACCTTTAGACGGAATTAGTCCCGATGGACTAAAGAAACTGCTACTGTGGGTAAAGAGTACACCTCTCGCAGAGATTAAACATCTATTCAATAGTCGTGTCCATGGTTAAGGACTACTACCTCGATGGGTCAAGTGTCGGTCTTAGTGTCGGTCTTCGGAGGAAAAACTGCTAAGCCAGAACATTGATTATGACCTGTGGCATATGATTATTATGATTACTATTATTATGAACTAACCATTTATATCATTTGAAATTTTTAGTATCCCTAGAACGGTTCTACCTCCTGGATATTCACTATGATTATTTATATATAAGCCCTTTATGTGGTGTCGCTCAGACGCCCGACTGTGGCATGCTTGTTATTTAAATTAGTTATAAGCCCTTTATGTGGTGTCGCTCAGACGCCCGACTGTGGCATGCTTGTTATTTAAATTATTTGTAAGCCCTTTATGTGGTGTCGCTCAGACGCTCGACTGTGACATGCTTGTTATTTAAATTATTCATAAGCCATTTATGTTGTGTCTATCAGACGCCCGACTGTGGCACGTTTGTTATTTAAACTACTTATAAACCCTTTATGTGGTGTTGCTCAGACGCCCGACTGAGGTATGCTTTAAATTATTATCCTTTCGAGGTGTCGCTTCGGACACCCGATCGGTGCATATTATTTCTACTCCATTATTGCATATTCATGTTGTATATAAATAACCTCGCTTATGGGCATCATGGATTGTTATTTTGTGGACCGACGCCAGGATCATAGAATATTTCAGAGCATGATTATCATTTGTTATATTATACCGTGTTCATAATGTTTAAGTAGTACATTCAAAAATACTCACCGGCTTGTCCCTCGCTATTGTCTTGGCCAGATTTCTTGCTTGGAGAGGAGCTGCTATGATGATGCACCGAACACACACAATGGTGACAAGAGCCTCACAAGATAGGAGTTACCCTGGTCACCTGTTCCTCGTGGGAAATGGAGTCCCATAGACGCAGTATGAACTACGCATCGCTTCCGCCATCACCAATAGAAACCAATTGATGTACTCATAGGCCATAATGGTCTTGTACTACACAGTTTGTATTTTGCTTGGAATTTCTATATCAAGTTAGTGCCTCATCAGCTAACAGTAATCCTGGGGCTGGTGAGCACAAGGGCCATTTTCTGGAAAATTAATATCCCAAAAATCCGGTCTTGACAGCTATTAATTGATCTTTCGCACCACTGCAAAAATAGGTATTGTTGTCTGTTCAATTGGAAGACAATGACATTGCTTTATGATTTATGTGGAAATTCAATTAATGAATGTTATCAATTCTTATGACTGTTATTGTTGCAAAATTCACTTAATGAATGTTGTCAATTATTGCGGTAAATGGACAAATGTTATTAATTATGTAGGTGTAATTGATGAATGTTGTACTGTATTTAAAAGGAATACATTTATTGTATTTTTAGGAGCATAGTTTGAGGATAAATGCGTATTTTTTGGAAGTAACTTCAAGAGAAGAATCTCCCTTGTTCTCTCTAGAGTTTGAACATAATGGCATTTCATAGGACAATGAGTGAACAACTCATATATTCGCAACACTTATTCTGTATTTGACTACTTTCATGTTGATACATGGTCTTTACAAATGTTGAGGTTTTATTTGCAAAGTTGGATTGCTCAGTTGGTTTTCCTTATCTTCGGGTGTACTGGAGCCTACCGGGACATGATATTGTAGATGATCTTATCCGTGTAGACAGTAATGAAGCAATTGCTGGTATGACCAACACTAGCAAAGAATCAAAGACTTTACAGTAACTTGTGGATGAGAACAATCAGATTGTGACACTTTATGATGATGTGATCACCAATGGATGCCCTCGGCTACCAAGGGTAACTACTCTTAAGAAATTGCCAAGGTGTTTTGGGGTTGGACATGGAGCTTCTCGAGCATGCAGCAATGTTGAAGACCAAGAAGAGGGAGTGGAGCGAGGACAGGGAAGAAGGGTAGTAGAGTAGGGAAAGGGAAGAGAGGAAACAAAGCAGGGAGAGGGAAGAGAGAATGCAGAGCAAGAAGAGGAAACCGAGAATGTAGTAATAGGAGAGGAAACAGAGAATGCAGAGGAAGGAGAGGAAACAGAGAATGCAGTAATAGGAAAGGAAAGTAAGGCCAGCTACTAACAGCAGTGGGCATAAACCCAAATGATTATATATCCAATTGATATGGGATTGGTGGAGGTGAAATCTATTTTTACATGGGAATAGTTGTTGACAACACTTAAAATGATCTCAACATTATCAACACAAGCCCATATACTATTATGAGTAATAAGTAAAAAGTAATGCACCACAAGCCCATAGATATGGTACTGATGTTATATTTACTTCATGTTCCACTTCTTGTGATCTTATGTGAATTTGTGTCCATGTGCAGGGTATAATGAATGCAGTTGGAGAGTTTTTTTAGATCTAGAGCATACATTTTGTGTGAGGCACTTGTACCAGAGCTTACACATTCAAAGAGGAAACACTGAAAAAATCTTCCGTGGTCCATTGCCAGATCAACGAGTCCACCAAAGTGGAATCAGAACATAGACAAAATGAAGGAGGCTAGCATTCATGCTTATAACTAGTTGGAAGGCAAGCCAACTAACAAATGGGTCAAGTGTTTCTTTGGTGACTTTCCCAAGTGTGATATATCACACAACATGTCTTGAGTGTATAATGTAAGTACCACGGCTACTTCCTCGCTCAAGAATTAGTGTACTACAAGTGGGCTATGAGAGACTATGACACATTTTGACACTTCTTTTGATTTTGTACATGATTCCAATATGTTGTGCTGAATTTCCTCGCAGTTTGATCCGAATATAACGAATACCCCATCGCCTGGTACATCTGGCCAAGCGGGATAGCGCATGTCTATGCCAATAGGCCGGTGCGCCATCACCGATTCTCGCCGCTACGGGTTCCCGCCATCGCCGGTTCTCGCCACACAAGATTCGCTTATATCCACTCGATCTCTATAAATACATCGCCCCTAATTTGTTTCCCGCCACAACCGCTCGGCCACACGACACTCTTCGCAACCATTATGCGCATGCTAATTAATGACCACCTAGCCAAACATCAGTGAAACATGGGATCACCTCACGAGAGAGGGTTGCTCTTCTGGCCCCAATCCACCACCCAACGCCTCTCCTACCCCCGAGGCATGGGGGCCATGGGAGCACGCTCCGAGCCGTGTGGTGACCACCGTTTGACAATAGACCGCCCTGCTCAACTCCGGCGTGAGGCTACGCGAGGCTTCAGCGTGAGTGACGTGAGTCTGGAGACTATATCTCGCTTATAGTGAGTATAGCGCCTCATGGGACCCCTATTTTCGCGACCAAGGCTACCAAGATCGAGCAAACGCCACCCCGCCTCCCTCATGCGCCCTTTTTGGGTCGGGCTACAAAGGGGGGTGGACTACCCCCTGCTTTTTGTTTTTCTTTTTTCTTTTCTGTTTTGGTTTTTTCTTCCTTAAAGTATTCTTGATTTTCAAAATAGTGCAAATTTTAAAACAAATGCTTGAGAAATCATAAAATGTTCATGAATTCAAAAAATATTAATGATTTTTAAATGTTCGGTATCATAAATGCTCATGGACTAAAACAATATTCATGATTTTGAAAAAATGTTTGCATATTCAAAATATATTCATGATTTTATAAATAAACTTAGGGAAATATAAAAAAATTATGACTTTAGAAAATGTCCATGTATTCTAATAATTACCACAAAAAGGCTGAAAATGTATGTGACCTGAAATTATATCCCAAAATTTTAAAGCACCATAGATTCAAAAATGTTCGCTGATTCAAAAGATGTTCATGAATTCGCGAAAAGATCCGTCAAAACAAAAAAAGTTAGAGAATTTAGATATTTCTTCCAAATTTCAAATAACATACGTAGATTAAAAAATCCATTGATTCAAAACAAATGATCATGAGTTCCAAAAATGTTCATGGATTCAAAAAATAATTCACAATTTATGAAAATGTTCATGAATTTGTTAAAAATGTACTCAAATTTTAAAATTGTTCATGATTTCAGAAATAAATATTGTGAACTTAAAGGAATGTTCATGATTTCAAAAAACTAACGATACAAAATGGAAAATAAATATAAAGATAAATGGGAAAGAAATAAAGAAAATAAAAGGAGAAAATAAATATGAAAAAGAAATAAAGATGCAAATGGAAAGAACGAAAATTAAAAGCAGAAAACCCGAAAACCCTGATCTGGAAAGGAATTTAGGCCGACCTAAGTGTACACATCGCTGGGTGTTGTATGTGGGGGCTTCGCCAGGACAATTATGTGTCGCCCACGATGATTGTTAATAAGAATCGCCTACAACAAGCAGTAGCGGGCTGACCCATTTAGCGCAGTAGTCGCTGCTGCTCATAGACGTTAAGGTATGTTCGCCCTCCGGTTTTCCTCAGGTTTTTCTTTTTCTTGGTTTTATTTGTTTTCTCACTGTCTTCTTTGGTTTTTCTTTCTTTCTTTGTTATACTTGGTTTTCTTTACTTCTTTCTCTGTTTTCCTCGTTTTCGTTGGGTTTTGCTTCTGTTTTTTTTTGTTTCTTTGAGATTTTCATCGGTTTTCTTTTGGTGAACTCATGTCTACTTTTTCCTTGGTATACAATGTACATTTTGGGAGCTGACGTGAAACATTTTTATGAAACATGTTGGACATTATTTAATGCATAATGTACATTTTTTAATACATAATGTACATTCTTTTAGAATAAGTTGTACATTTGTTAATGTTAATAGCCATTTTTTAAACTATGCAAACATTTTTATAAATTATATTAACGTTTTTGAAAATTTCAAGATTTTTTTGAGATACGTGATTAATTCTGTAAATTTCCATGCAAATGTTTTAGTAGAAATAATAAAAATAATCTAATCGAAAATTCTATACATTGTTCTCGAAATGGGTAAACATTTTTTTGAAACACATGTATATTTCCATAGAATGTGACCTGCATTTTTTAACGTTACGTAACACTTTTTTACACCACGCAAACGTTAATTTATTACATTATATACACATTTTTTATACATTTCACATATATTTGTTTAGTAATGTGGAACCATTTTATTATTGTCCCAAACATGTTTTGTGAATTTATCAACTGTTATAAAACCATGTTAACATACTTTTATGCTAGGTTAACATTTTTAAAATTCATATTTATCATCCAAGCATTTAAAATATTGGAAAAAAAGGAAGCACGAGTGATGTCATCTTGTATCCTCGCAGAATGCGGGACATAGTGGCGGGTATTTTCTATTTGACACTTCAGACGTCAGTTACTGTCTATTTTATAAATGGGCGCGTACCCTCCTCTCGCGTTGAGCCGGCCCATCTAGCCTTTTTTTAATTGCAAATAATTATCGCGTAGGAATCGAACCTACGACCTACGAAAATACCTAATTAAGGAGTACTTTTCGCAAAAATCACTCCCACCTTTCCAGGTTGTTACAACTGACACAAGCATATGCGACACTTGTCGCAACTAGAGAGTTTTTCCTTTTTCGCAGATTCATTTATTCAAAACATTTTATCTCTTAAACCAAGGCCCAAATCTCAAACCATTTGTGCCATTGAATTCCTCCTGTCGTGATCTTCAAAACTAGTTTTGTGTTGATAGGTTTGAAGAGGCACAATTTTTCTCCCCTTTTTGAAGGGGCACAACTCGCGGAAGAAAATCTGTGCCTCCATGAGAAGCAAACTTGTGCCTCTCGCGAAAGAAAAAAAGAGTGTTTTTTTTCTTTTTTTCGAGAGGCACATCACGAAAGCAAATTTGCGCCTCTACGACAAGTAAATCTGTGCCTCTCACGGGATTTTTTTTTCATTTTTGACTGTGCCTCTCGCAGAAGCAAATCTGGGCCTCCACCAGAAGTAAAGTTGTGCCTCTTACAGAGAAAAAATAAAACACATTTTTTCTTTTTATGAGAGGCACGACCGTGCCTCTTGCGGAAGCTAATACGTGTCTCCACAAGAAGTAAACTGCGCCTCTCGTTGAAAAAAAAGAAAGAAACGTGTTTTTTTTCCTTTTCGAAGAGACATGACTATGCCTCTCGCGTAGGCAAATGTGTGCCTTGTGCCTCACGTGGAATGAAAATATTACTTCTTTTTCCTTTTTCGAGAGGCGCGGTTGTGCCTGTCACGGAAGCAAATTTGCGCCTCCAGAAGAAGTAAATATGTGCCCTCATGAAACAATTTTTTTTTCATGTTTTCTATTTTCTGTCCAAAACCTAAGAAAAACCAATGAAAATAAAAAAAGTGTAAATAAAAAGAAAAATCATCTAAAAGCCGAAAACGCGTATGATTTTTTTACTTAATATCCGTAGGGAGAGCCCAAAGCTTGACACATGGCTGCAGCTGGGAGCGTCCCAAGTGGCACAGTTCTAGCAAACCAAAACTGACCCTTGCAGGGGTTCTGAAGAAGTACTCGCTGATTAGTTGCTCCGCGACCTACTGGTTTGACTCGCACTGCTGTAACCATAACGCCAATTAAAACGATGTGTTTAGTTGCATCTTTTTCTTCTTCTATTCTCTATTTTTTTATTTTTTCCTTTTTCTTTCTTGTTTTTCGATAAACTTTTTTCAAATTACTATTTTTTCTTCAATTTGGCGAAGTTTTTCCTCGGAATTTACGAACTTATTTTAAAACTCAATGAAATTTTTTCAAATTTGATGAACTTTTGTCAAATACGATGAACTTTCTTCAAATTTGACAATTTGTTTTTCAAATTCAGTGTACTTTTTTGAAATCGATGATCTTTTTTTGAATTTTATGAACTTTATTGAATCAGTGAACTTTTATTCAAATTCAATGAACTTTTTTATAAATTCTTGAACTATTTTCCAATATTAGTGAACTTTTTTTTTCTGAGTTCCTGATCTTTTTTGTGTGTTTTTTTTTTCTTATTTAAAAATATATATGGTTGAGTGTTCAACTATAAACAGAAACCTGTAAATGGGATCGAGTGAACCAACAATTGCGTTCGAGCGCATGCCATGTTATATGGGACTGCCGACGAGTGATGGCGCATGGTGCTAGGAAGCTGTCCCGCCTAATAGGGGAATGTCTGAATGGACGCTCACTGCGTGAAGTTGTCACTGATTTGCACAGAGACGAGCGACCTGGCGTGGCGACTGAGATGGCCCACCCAATTTCCTAATGGACGCACTCGCTAGAGTATCCAGTGTTGGGAACCTTCTAGAAGGTTCCTAAACGGCTTTTTATTTTTTTTTGTTTTTTTACGTTTCTTGTTTCGTTTTCTTTTCATTTTTTGTTTCTTTTTTCCCCTTTTTCATTTCCCTTTTTTTGTTTACTTATTTCAGTTTTCAATTTTTTTCTGTATTTTTGGTTCTATTTTTCAGAATTTCTATTTGTTTTGTCAAAATGCAAAAAATATTCAGAAGTTCAAAATATTTCCCTCTTATTAATTTCGGATCAAAAACTAAAAGTTAATGTTGATTTTTCAAAAATGTTCACATATTTGAAAAATGTTCTCGACATAAAAATTTGCACATTTTAAATACAAACTATACATTTTAAATGTACACATCGAACCCTATTTTGATACACGTTAAATAGTTTTCAAATACATGATTTTTTTCATATATGGGTTTAAATGCTTTTGAAATACATGGTATAAATTTTTATAATACACATCAAAAATGTTAAGTGTCCACGTATTAAAAAAAATTCCTGGACCTTTTTGTAAACAAGTGAATATTCATTTAAAATTGCATGTACATTTCATTAATGGCAGTCAACTCTTTTTTACCTTCGAGATCATTTTTACATTGTATAGGATTTTTTTTGTACACGTTGAACGTTTTTTAAATTAAATTATTAATATTGCTCTTCCGAACATATATTTTGATATCAACTTTTCTCAAACACACTCTACATTTTACGTATACGGCCGGAACATTTTTTATTGTCTCGCTTAATATTTTTCAAATATATGATTAAATCTTTTGAATACCTAATTTTTTTACGTCTAGTTTCTCCGTGCACATTGTACATTTTGTGTATACATCCGCAATATATATGTTAACTTTTTTCAAATACATGATTATATGTATATATTGATTTTTATTTTTTACATAAACGTTGTACTTTTTTCATGCAAGATGAACATTTTTTAATACATTTTGAACATGTTTCGAATGCATGATTAACATTTTCGCATATATATTTTTTGATGTCTGCTTTTTGCATACCACTGTACATTTTTCTATACACATTTAACATTTGTAAAATACATTAATATTTATTTTAAAATTTGTTACGTATAGTGATTTTTATAATTGCTATATTTAGAATATTTCAAACTATAAGGAAAAGTAAAAAAATATAAAAAAGAAATAAAAATATGAAAAAATTAATGAAAAAAAGTGCACTGAAGGCCTGTTGTTTGTGCTGGGCCAACCCATTCCGTTGGCTGCTTGAGGCGAGATGTGTTACTGTCTCAGTGTCAAGCGAGACATAGGCCCTGTTTGGATCACGGGGTTAGAGCTAGTTTGAGTTAGTTGGGGGCTTAAATAATCCAAAAGCATTCAAACAGGGAGGGTTAGTGTGGGTTAGTTCCATCTAACCCAACTATCCCGGTAGAGAGGTGCTTATTTGAGTTAGTGTGGATTAGAAAATAACTCTAACTCTAATCGTTAGAGTATCCAAACAGGCCATAGTCGCACTCGACGAGGAGTTAGCGTTGCAATGCGTAATACATATCGTTCCCTCAGTCCAATACTACCGCGAGAACTCGTTGGCTGCTCGCCTGCTCCTGTCCGGCTACTTGGGTAAAACCCAAAATTCTTGATTTTTTTATGAAACCCCCTTAGATCTATTAGCAACATCAACAGTACAAACAATTCCAACAAAGAGGAAAATTACAACAAAGTCCAAAAGGATTCGTCGGCCTCCATCTTCCAGAACTGGCTGGTGGTGCGCCCTGCCGCTGCTCCAGAAAAAATCTTGACTATTAACCGATGTAACGGAAGTGTGAATGGTTCGTGATTTCCTAACCACATGGATAACTAAATACTACTATTCTCTTATGAATTATACCAATCAATTATGGATTGTATGTAACATTATATCGTTAATTTCGCATCAAAAGAAGATTGCATTCATATAATTTTGAAGTCGTAAAAATATACATTGTTGGTCTAATTTAGATGGCAAAAGTTGGATTCTTGAATGCTTACACGTTGTATTCATTCGAATGAAGATAGTATGAGACTAACCACGTTGTTCAACTAGGTTCGGTAATTGTCTAAGAAAAACTAGGTTCGGTAATAATTTCCGATTCGGTAACCGAATATCCAGGTCGGCAGAGAAGTCGTTGTAGTCGAATGGCCAGACAAATGATGGCCAGTCGGCGGCGCACCATCGATGTTCGATCATCTGCCGTGGTCTGGAAGCCACGACAAAGATTGTGCAAATCAAGCAGCAACGAGAGTGCATGCACGCATGCATACGACCATGATTTCAGAAGCGTGCTTCCAAATTATGTAACACCGCCAGTCTGCCCATTTTACTGACGAGAAGTGCAACCTGGTGGAGTGGTGGATGTGGTCTTCGTAGATACATGGCGGCAATATGGTATGGATGGAAATATGGAATGGATGGATCCAGCAACACAGGCTTGTAACCGAGAGAGAGAGAGGGCAAACGAACAGAAACTAGTGCTTGATAAATCCGATCCCTCACACATTCGCGGACGCGACAAACAGTTACTGGCCACGTCTTAAATTAGCAATTCCATATCCGAGTCCGTTATATTTCAACCTTTAGATCCATACAAATCATGCAAAAAAAAATCCTACGTACTATCCTAGCTGATCTTCTTCGTCGGAGATGTCTACGACGTCGGTGCCGGACGTCGGGTGGACGGGCGTGTATGATGGATCCGGCTCATCCTCCTCTTGCTCAACCTCATCCATGTAGGCGAGCATCTCCTCCTCCTCTACGGCGTGCTGTGCATCCGACTCCGAGCGGAGGGAATCGAGGATGACCTGCTGCTCTGCGTCCCTAGCGTCCCCCACATCGTCCTCCTCCTCCTCCTCAACCTCCTCCCACTACTAGGGAAAACCTTATACACATAATCTTAGCAGCATCGCGGTACAAAAAGAGGCGCTACTGCTAATTTTCAGTAGCGCGGGTTCAAAACAGGTGCTATCATGACCGAAGAAGTGAGCGCTGCCCAGTGGAACCGCTGCTGCTAGTAAAATCGACCGATAGTACCCACCAACCCACGCTTATCGCAGCGCTGTCACAATTCGCAATCGCTTATTGTAATAGTAGTAGCGCGCTTTTTTCTCTAGTAGCTGCTGCTAACTTTGAAACTGGCCACATGGTGGGCCCCGCTTAGCAGTAGCGCGTGTGCAGAAAGCTCGTTACTGCTATTCTCTTAGCATTAGCGCAATTTACAGCCCGCGCTAGTGCTAAGACGCAGCATAATACCACCTTTTTCCCTCCCTCCTCCCTCCCCCATCTCCTCTCTTCCTCACTTTCCCTACCTCCCACCTCCTCTCTCCCTCACTTTGCTTCTTCCTCAATACTTCTCCCTCCATTACTCTCCCTCTTCTACCTACCTTTCTCTCTCTTTATCACTCCTAGCTAACTCCACCACCTCCATTAATGCATCTCCTTTCTTTTTTTCCCTCCACTAGTTGAAGTTGTCTCCTCCCAAATTAGCTAGCTAGGTAGATGTAGCATTTAGTGAAGTGACCTATGTGCCCCTAACAAGATCTAGTTTTGTCAAGAAGAGCTTTGTCCACTTTTGATCTCCCTACATCATCATCTCCACCGTGTGCTCAATCTCGAGACGATAGGTGATTAAAAATTCATGCTTTTGCAAGAATGGAAATATGTGTATGCGTGTGCGATATGATGAAAATTGTGTGTGTGGCATGAGTTGACGCCAAATTGTGCTTTTGAGCTGCCTATGTTTTGCCGAAATATCGATTTATTTCCGTTTCAGCGAATTCCGGGCAAACTCTAGATCTATATGTCCTATTTTAGGGAAGGTCATGCCGAATTTTTGTATGACTTTGATGTATGAACGCATTTTTATAATTAATTTATTTATTATTACTGTGCAGACGTTCATGATGGTCAGTGGAACGATGGTGGACAGGTGGTTGCGGTCGGCGGTGCAGGACATGAAAGAAAATAACCTGACAGAGGTTTTATGTTCGTGTCGAAAATGCAAAGGAATAGTTTGGCTCGACCCCTATGACGATGGTCGTGTCGAAGCGCACCTGCTCATGACTGGTTTCATGGATGGCTATACTCGGTGGATAATTGAAGATGAGGATGATGATGTTGAGGACGCCGATGGGGCAGGCAATGACGACACGGGGCAAGACGAAGAGATGATTGATAATGGCGGCGGAGAAGGGGCCGGGCATGGCGGAGGAGAAGGGGTCGGACATGGCGGCGGAGAGAACGTGGACTCCACGCCGCAGAGTTCGTCGGTACTAAGTTCAATCATGCGGGACCCTCATGTTCAAGCACAGCTTCGCAAGGAGATTTAGTACCGAGAGAGCCGCTTCTAGAGAGGAGGCTAAGTCGCAAAGAATCGGTGGTAGACTCGAACACTCCATTGTATGATGGTTGCAATCCTGAGGTGACCCGCTTGAGTTTCACGCTCCAACTCCTGAAGACGAAGGCTAAAAACAAATGGACCGACACTAGCCTCGATGAGCATCTCAAGTACAAAGGATGTTCTTCCCGCAGGGAATCTATGTCCTACTAGTGTGGATGAGGCCAAGAAGATCGCGTGCCCTCTTGATCTGGCGCACGCTAGATACCATGCATGCATCAATGATTGCATAATTTATCGGAAGGAGCACGCGGAAAAAACAAGCTGTGCAATGCTTCTCGATACAGGAAGGCCGGGAAGAAATGTCCCCAGAAAGTTGTATGGTACTTACCGATCACTCCTCGTCTCTAGCGGTATTTCGTAGATCCCAAGGAAGCAAAGCTCATGCGCTGGCACGTGGAGAGGAAGAAGCCCGACGATGGAGATGATCCGTCGAGACACGCCAAGGATGGAAGCTGGAGAGCGTTGAACGGCTTCTATCGGTATTTCAATGTGATGCAAGGAACATCGTGTTTCGGGCGCTGTACCGTGGCATGAATCCTTTTGGCAACCAAAACACCAACCATAGCACATGGCCCAGATTTGTATGGATGTACAACCTCCCTCGGTTGTGCACGGTCAAGTACATTCACATGATCATGCCGATTCAAGGGCCGAAAACCAGAAAATAATATTAATCAGATTCCGGGCTACTTCAAGAGGAGTTAGACATGTTATGGAAAACACCGCCAAGACATGGGACACCAAAGAAAGGCGTAGTATTTCTACATGAGATCCGCTACTGATCACGACGGTGCACGACTATCTCTTGCTTACGGATATGCGCAGTTAGGTGTGCCATGGATATTATGGATGCACGCGGTGCATGGATGATACGACATCTCAGCAGCCTAACGCCAAGGAAAGATGGCGGGTCCGGGAAAATCGTGGTACATGGGGCATCAAGATGGCTCGAATCGACGCACCCGTGGAGATCTATTCAATGGTCACGCCGAGCATCGAGGACCTCCACATAAGCAGAAGCGGCGCCAAATCGATGAGCTGTTGAAAATCGGGAACAAAGGTTTCGCGCCGAAAGACAATGAAAAGGCGCCGGAGCCGCTGTCAAGGTATGGAAGATGAGGTCTGTGGTTCGGGACTTGAGTATCGCACAAACTCGATACACCTCATTGCCTCGATCAAATGCATACCTGTAAGAATGTCCTTGAGAGCTTGCTCGCGATAATCGATGAACATGCCGGATAAGACCAAGGATGGGCCGAAGGCAAGAAAAGACTTGCAAGATTTGAATATCAGGGAAGATCTGCACATGCCACCCCGTAAAAAGTCAGACTAGACAGAGACGGAGACAGACGCGCAGGAGAAGAAGGGTGATACGTCTCCAACGTATCTATAATTTTTGATTGCTCCATGCTACTTTATCTATTGTTTTGGACTATAATGGGCTTTAATTTCCACTTTTATATTATTTTTCGGACTAACCTATTAACCGGAGGCCTAGCCTAGAATTCATGTTTTTTTGCCTATTTCAGTATTTCGAAGAAACATAATATCAAACGGAGTCCAAACGGAATGAAACCTTCGGGAACGTGATCTTCTCACCGAACGTGATCTAGGAGACTTGGACCCTACTCCAAGAAGCACCAGAGGCGGTCACGAGGTGGAGGGCGCTCGGCGCGCCCCTGCCTCGTGGCCCCTTTGACGCCTCCACCAACGCATTCTTCCTCCTATATATACCTACGCACTTCAATAGACCAGACACGGAGCCAAAAACCTAATTCCACCGCCGCAACCATCTCAGATCCACGAGATCCCATCTTGGGGCCTGCTCCTGAGTCTGACGGAGAGGGCATCTACCATGGAGGGCTTTACATCAACACCATAGCCCCTCCGATGAAGTGTGAGTAGTTTACTTCAGACCTTCGGTCCATAGCTAGTTGCTAGATGGCTTCTTCTCTTTTGGATCCCAATACAATGTTCTCCCTCTCTCGTGGAGATCTATTCGATGTAATCTTCTTTATGTGTGTTTGTTGAGACCGATGAATTGTGGGTTTATGATCCAGCTTATCTATGAATAAGATTTGAATCTTCTCTGAATTCTTTTATGTATGATTGAGTTATCTTTGCAAGTCTCTTCGAATTATCCGTTTGGTTTGGCCAACTAGATTGGTAGTTCTTGCAATGGGAGAAGTGCATTGCTTTGGGTTCAATCTTATGTGTCCTTACTCAAAGGATGTAAAGAGTTGCAAGGCACGTATTGTATTGTTGCCATCGAGGATAACAAGATGGGGTATTTATCATATTGCATGAATTTATTCCTCTACATCATGTCATCTTGCTTAAAGCGTTACTCTGTTTTTAACTTAATACTCTAGATGCATGCTGGATAGCGGTCGATGAGTGGAGTAATAGTAGTAGATGCAGAATCGTTTTGATCTACTTGTCTCGAACGTGATGCCTAAATACATGATCATACCTAGATAACCTCATAACTATGCTCAATTCTATCAATTGCTCAACAGTAATTTGTTCACCCACCGTAGAATACTTATGCTCTTGAGAGAAGCCACTAGTGAAACCTATGGCCCCCGGGTCTATTCTCATCATATCAATCTCCATTATTTTATTTACTTGCTTTGCTTTTACTTTTCACTTTGCATCTTTATATAAAAAATACCAAAAATATTATCTCTATCAGATCTCACACTCGTAAGTGACCGTGAAGGGATTGACAACCCCTAATCGCGTTGGTTGCGAGTAGCTATCGTTTTGTGCAGGTACGAGGGACTTGCGCGTGACCTCCCAATCGGATTGATACCTTGGTTCTTAAAACCGAGGGAAATACTTACGCTACTGTGCTACATCATCCTCTCCTCTTCGGGGAAAACCAACGCAAGCTCGAGACGTAGCAAGAAGGATTTCTGGCGCCGTTGCCGGGGAGGCTTACGCAAAAGTCAACATACCAAGTACCGATCACAATCCCTATCTCTCGCATTACATTATTTGCCATTTGCCTCTCGTTTTCCTCTCCCCCACTTCACCCTTGCCGCTTTATTCGCCTCTCTTTCCCAATCTCCTCCTCTCTTTCCATTGCCTTTTCCTCGTCCTTTTGTTTGCTCGTGTGTTAGTTTGCTTGTTTCTTCGTGATGGCTCAAGATGCTATCAAATTGTGTGACCTAACCAATACCAATAATAATGATTTCCTTAGCACTCCGATTGCTCCTCTTGCCAATACTGAATCGTGTGAAATCAATACTGCTTTGTTGAATCTTGTTATGAAAGATCAATTCACGGCCTTCCTAGTGAAGATGCCGCTACTCATCTGACTAGCTTCGCTGATTTATGTGATATGCAAAAGAAAAAAGATGTCGATAATGATGTCGTTAAATTGAAGCTATTTCCTTTTTCGCTTAGAGATCGTGCTAAAGCGTGGTTTTCATCTTTGCCTAAAAATATTATTGATTCTTGGAACAAGTGCAAAGATGCTTTTATCTCTATGTATTTTCCTCCCGCTAAGATTATCTCTCTTAGAAACGATATTATGAATTTTAAGCAACTTGATCATGAACATGTTGCACAAGCTTGGGAGAGAATGAAATTAATGCTACGAATTGTCCTACTCATGGTTTGAACTTGTGGATGATTATACAAAAAATTTATGCTGGATTGAATTTTGCTTCTAGAAATCTTTTAGATTCGGCCACGGGAGGCACTTTTATGGAAATCACTTTAGGAGATGCTACTAAACTCCTAGATAATATTATGGTTAATTATTCTCAATGGCATACCGAAAGATCTACTAATAAAAAGGTGCATGCTATAGAAGAAATCAATGTTTTGAGTGAAAAGATGGATGAACTTAGGAATTTATTTGTTAAGAGTGTTTCTTCCGATCCCAATAATATGCCTTTATCTACTTTTGCTTGAGAATAATAATGAATCTATGGATGTGAATTTTGTTGGTAGGAATAGTTTTGGTAACAACGCCAGATAGAGGGAATTTTAATCCTAGGCCTTATCCTAGTAATCCTTCTAATAATTATGGAAATTCCTACAACAACTCTTATGGAAATTTTAATAAGATGCCCTCTGAATTTGAGAGTAGTGTTAAAGAGTTTATGAATTCACAAAAGAATTTCAATGCTTTGCTTGAAGAGAAATTGCTTAAAGTTGATGATTTGGCTAGGAACGTTGATAGAATTTCTCTTGAAATTGATTCTTTAAAGCTTAGATCTATTCCTCCTAAGCATGATATCAATGAGTCTCTCAAAGCTATGAGAATTTCCATTGATGAGTGCAAAGAAAGAACCGCTAGGATGCGTGCTTCCAAAGATGCCTTTATTAAAGCGTGTTCTTCTAATTCCTATGGAAATCAAGATGACGATCTAAAAGTTATTGACGTGTCCCCTATTAAATCTTTGATTTGCAATATGAATCTTGATGAAACTGAATATGATCTTCCTTTACCTAGAAGGCGTTCTAAGAATTCCGAGTTTTTAGATCTTGATGATGAAATTGATAAAAGTGGGATTGAAAGAAATAAAATCTAGATATTGCTAAACCCACTATTTTGGATCTCAAGGAATTTAATTATGAAAATTGCTCTTTAATTGATTGTATTTCCTTGTTGCAATCCGTGTTAAATTCTCCTCATGCTTATAGTCAAAATAAGGCCTTTACCGAACATATTGTTGATGCCTTGATGCAATCTTATGAAGAAAAGCTTGAGTTGAAGGTTTCTATCCCTAGGAAACTCCATGATGAGTGGGAACCTACTATTAAAATTAAAATTAAAAATTATGAGTTTCATGCTTTGTGTGATTTGGGTGCTAGTGTCTCTACTATTCCTAAAACTTTGTGTGGTTTGCTAGATTTCCGCGACTTTGATGATTGCTCTCTAAACTTGCATCTTGAGGATTCCACTATCAAAAAACCTATGGGAAGAATTAATGATGTGCTTATTGTTGCAAATAGGAATTATGTGCCCGTAGATTTTATAGTTCTTGATATAGATTGCAATCCTTCATGTCCTATTATTCTTGGTAGACCTTTCCTTAGAATGATTGGTGCAATTATTGATATGAAGGAAGGAAATATTAGATTTCAATTTCCCTTAAAGTAGGTCATGGTACACTTCCCTAGAAAGAAAATAAAATTTCCATTTGAATCTATCATGAGAGCTACTTATGGATTGCCTACCAAAGATGGCAATACCTAGATCTATCCTTGCTTTTATGCCTAGCTAGGGCGTTAAACGATAGCGCTTTGTTGGGAGGCAACCCAATTTTATTTTGTGTTTTTTGTTTTTGCTTCTGTTTAGGAATAAATAATCCTTCTAGCCTCTGTTTATATGTGGTTTTATCTTTTAATTAGTGTTTGTGCCAAGTTAAACCTATTAGATCTTCTTGGAAGATAGTTATTTGATCTTACTGTAATTTCCAGAATCTTTGCGCTCAGTGCCCTAATTGTTAAAAAATCACCAGAACGTGATAAAATAGTGATTCCAATTGCTGCTGATTAATAGACAAATTTCCCAGGTCGTCTAATTTTGTAGAATTTTTATGCTCCAGAAGTTTGCGTTAGTTACAGATTACTACAGACTGTTCTGTTTTTGACAGATTCTGTTTTATGGTGTGTTGTTTGCTTATTTTGATGAATCTATGGCTAGTAAAATAGTTTATAATCCATAAAGAAGTTGTAATACAGTAGGTTTAACACCAATATAAATAAAGAATGAGTTCATTACAGTACCTTAAAGTAGTCTTTTGTTTTCTTTCTCTAACGGAGCTCATGAGATTTCTATTGAGTTTTGTGTTGTGAAGTTCTCAAGTTTTGGGTGAATTCTTTTGATGGATTAGGAACAAGGAGTGGCAAGAGTCTAAGCTTGGGGATGCCCATGGCACCCCCAAGATAATCCAAGGACACCAAAAAGTCAAAGCTTGGGGATGCCCCGGAAGGTATCCCCTCTTTCGTCCACTTCCACCGGTAATTTACTTGGAGCTATATTTTTATTCACCAACATGATATGTGTTTTACTTGGAGCGTCTTGTATTATTTGAGTCTTTGCTTGTTAGTCTACCACAATCATCTTTGCTGTAAACACCTTTTGAGAGAGCCATATATGATTTGGAATTTGTTAGAATACTCTATGTGCTTCACTTATATCTTTTGAGCTTGATAGTTTTGCTCATAGTGCTTCACTTATATCTTTTGAGCGTGATAATTTTTTCTCTAGTGCTTCACTTAGATCTTTTAGAGCACGGTGGTGGATTTGTTTTAAAGAAACTTGATCTCTCATGCTTCACTTAGATTATTTTGAGAGTCGTTAATAGCATGGTAATTTGCTTAATGTTAATATACTTGGTGTTCAAGATATGTGAAACTTTCTTTTATGCATGCTGAATACTAAGATAAGTTTGATGCTTGATAATTGTTTTGAGATATGGAGGTGATAATATCAAAGTCGTAAGCTAGTTGAGTAGTTGTGAATTTGAGAAATACTTGTGTTGAAGTTAGCAAATCCCGTAGCATGCACGTATGGTTAAATTTATGTAACAAATTTGAAACATGAAATGTACCTGGCTTGTGCATCCTTATGAGTGGTGATCGGGGACGAGCGATGGTCTTTTCCTACAAATCTATCCCCCTAGGAGCATGCGCGTAGTACTTGATTTTTGATGACTTCTAAATTTTTGCAATAAGTATATGAGTTCTTTTGACTAATGTTGAGTCCATGGATTATACGCACTTTTTACCTTTCCGGCTTTGCTAGCCTCTTCGCACTGCATTGCCCTTTCTCACATTGAGAGTTGGTGCAAACTTCACGGCAGCATCCAAACCCCGTGATATGATACGCCTTTCACATATAAACCTCCTTATATCTTGCTCAAAACAGCCACCATACCTACCTATTATGGCATTTCCATAGCCATTCCGAGATATATTGCCATGCAACTTTCCACGCTCCGCTCATCATCATCATGACATACTTTACTTTTGTCATATTGCCATTGCATGATCATGTAGTTGACATCGTATTTGTGGCAAAGCCACCATGCATTATTTTTCATACATGTCACTCTTGATTCATTGCACCATATAGAGTCATATCTTGTTCTAGTATCTAGTTGTAATCATTGAGTTGTAAATAAATAGAAGTGTGATGATCATCATTCAATAGAGTATTGTCCCCCCCCCCCCAAAGAGAGAGAAAGGCCAAAAATAAAAAAAAGAAAGGCTAAAAATTTTTATAAAAAAATAAAAAGGGGCAATGCTACTATCCTTTTTCCACACTTGTGCTTCAAAGTAGAACCTTGTTCTTCATGTAGTGAGTCTCATATATTGTGCTTCAAAGTAGCACCATGTTTTTCATATAGTGAGTCTCATAAATCGTCTTGTTCATACTAGTGGGAATTTTTCATTATAGAACTTGGCTTGTATATTCCTACGATGGGCTTCCTCAAAATGCCCTAGGTCTTCATGAGCAAGCAAGTTGGATGCACACCCACTAGTTTTCTTTTGTTGAGCATTCATAGCTCTAGTGCATCTGTTGCATGGCAATCCCTACTCCTCATGTTGACATCAATTGATGGGCATCTCCATAGCCCGCTGATTATCCTCGCCAATGTGAGACTTTCTCCTTTTTGTCTTCTCCACACAATCCCCATCATCATATTCTATTCCACCCATAGTGCTATATCCATGGCTCACGCTCATGTATTGCGTGAAGGTTGAATTTTTTGAGATTATTTAAGTATGAAACAATTGCTTGGCTTGTCATCGGGGTATAGAAGTTGGGAACATCTTTGTGTGACTTAAAATGAAACATAGCCTAACTATATGATTTTGTAGGGATGAACTTTCTTTTGCCATGTTATTTTGAGAAGACATGATTGCTTTGATTAGTATGCTTGAAGTATTATTATTTTTATGTCAATATGAACTTTTGTCTTGAATCTTTCGGATCTGAATATTCATACCATGATTAAGAAGATTTACATTGAAATTATGCCAAAGTATCACTCCGCATCAAAAATTCTCTTTTATCATTTACCTACTCGAGGACGAAAGGGAATTAAGCTTGGGGATGCCTGATACATCTCCAACGTATCTATAATTTTTTGATTGCTCCATGCTACTTTATATATTGTTTTTGACTATAATGGGCTTTAATTTCCACTTTTATATTATTTTTGGGACTAACCTATTAACCGGAGGCCCATCCTAATTGCACTGTTTTTTTTTGCCTATTTCAAGATTTCAAGAAATGTAATATCAAACGGAGTCCAAACGGAATGAAACCTTCGGAACGTGATCTTCTCACCGAACGTGATCTAGGAGACTTGGACCCTACTCCAAGAAGCACCAGAGGCGGTCACGAGGTGGAGGGCGCCTGGGCGCCGCCCGCCTCGTGGGCCCCCCGACGCCCACCGACGCATTCTCCTTCCTTCTATATATACCCACGCATTCAATAGACCAGAGCACGGAGCCAAAACCTAATTCCACCGCCGCAACCTTCTCAGATCCATGAGATCCCATCTTGGGGCCTGTTAGGATTCACGGAGAGGGCATCTACCACGGAGGGCTTCTACATCAACACCATAGCCCCTCCGATGAAGTGTGAGTAGTTTACTTTAGACCTTCGGGTCCATAGCTAGTTGCTAGATGGCTTCTTCTCTCTTTTTGGATCTCAATACAATGTTCTCCCCTCTCTCGTGGAGATCTATTCGATGTAATCTTCTTTTGCGGTGTGTTTGTTGAGACCGATGAATTGTGGGTTTATGATCCAGCTTATCTATGAATAAGATTTGAATCTTTTCTGAATTCTTTTATGTATGATTGAGTTATCTTTGCAAGTCTCTTCAATTATCCGCTTTGGTTTGGCCAACTAGATTGGTAGTTCTTGCAATGGGAGAAGTGCATTGCTTTGGGTTCAATCTTATGGTGTCCTTACCAAAGGATGTAAAGAGTTGCAAGGCACGTATTGTATTGTTGCCATCGAGGATAACAAGATGGGGTATTTATCATATTGCATGAATTTATTCCTCTACATCATGTCATCTTGCTTAAAGCTGCTACTGCTTTTTAACTTAATACTCTAGATGCATGCCGGATAGCGGTCGATGAGTGGAGTAATAGTAGTAGATGCGTAATCGCTTTTGATCTACTTGTCTCGGACGTGATGCCTAAATACATGATCATACCTAGATAACCTCATAACTATGCTCAATTCTATCAATTGCTCAACAGTAATTTGTTCACCCACCATAGAATACTTATGCTCTTGAGAGAAGCCACTAGTGAAACCTATGGCCCCCGGGTCTATTCTCATCATATCAATCTCCATCATTTTATTTACTTGCTTTGCTTTTACTTTTCACTTTGCATATTTATATCAAAAATACCAAAAATATTATCTCTATCAGATCTCACTCTCGTAAGTGACCGTGAAGGGATTGACAACCCCTAATCGCGTTGGTTGCGAGTAGCCATCGTTTTGTGCAGGTACGAGGGACTTGCGCGTGACCTCCTCATCGGATTGATACCTTGGTTCTCAAAAACTGAGGGAAATACTTACGCTACTGTGCTGCATCATCCTCTCCTCTTCGGGGAAAACCAACGCAAGCTCGAGACGTAGCAAAGGGCAAGAAAGTAAAGGAAGAGGATTATTGCCCCCCTTCTTGCTTCACCTTAAGTCAGACTGAGATCGATCAATTCTTGAAGTGCCTTACCGGAGTCAAAGTTAGTTCCGATTACTGTGGCAAGATAAACAGATATCTAGACAAGGACAAGAAAAGTTTCAGCGGGATAAAGTCCCATGACTGTCATGTGATGATGACGTAGATACTACCTGTTGCCCTTAGAGGGATAATGGACAAGCTTGTCCATGACATGGTTATTGGTCCCTGCAACTTTTTCGACGTCATCTCTCGAAAGTCGATCAGTGTGAAGCAGCTCCGAAGGCTACAGGAAGAGATTGTTGTGATACTGAATGATCTTGAGATGTACTTCCCGCCCGCGTTCTTTGACGTCATGGTGCATCTGTGTGTCCATATTGTGGACGACATAATAGACCTGGGGCCGTCATTCCTGCACAACATGATGCTGTTTGAGAGGATGAATGGGATCATCAAAGGATTCGTTCGTAACATGTCCCGTCCGGATGAAAGCATCGTCTGTGGCTATCTCGACACAAGAGTGCATCTCTTTCAGCAAGAATTTTCTATATGGCGCAGACCAGCCGCCTGGTGTTGGTCTTGGTTTGCCCGTTAACAAGCACGATGGGAGGCTCGAAGGAGAAGGTCACTCCAACGGTAGCAGGGAACTGCACGTGGCATACTCAGATCGACGCAACGACTTTGACAGAGCAAACTTGATAGTGCTACAACACCTAGATGAGGTAGATCCTTTCGTGGCACTGCATAAAGAAATTATCGCAAAGAAGTATCGTGACCGGGGTATGCAGGACGGACGCCGGTTACTAGAGAGCACAACTCCACTTTCCGGATTGGTTCAAAGAGCATACTATTGCTAATCCCCGAGGAGGGCTCTAAGGACGGATTGCTCATATACGCCTTAGCACATGGCCCCTCGCCCAACCTCGTCACCTATCAGGCATACGATATCAACGGATACACGTTCTACACGGTGGCCAAAGATATGGACAGTGATGATCAGAACTCAGGGGTGACGATGGAATGCATGACCGACAGCGACAACGACGCAACTGAGAGATTTTACAGAAGGGTCGAGGAGATCTGGGAGCTTGACTACTCTGGACTGCACAACACAACGATGTTCTGTGTCAGATGGGCTAAGAATGTCGAAAGAGAAAACCGGTATTTCACTACCATAACTACACCCGACGCCAAGAGAGCTACCGTGAACGCTATCGCAAAAAACGAACCATGGGTACACGCTAAGCACGTGACACAATACTTCTTCATAACCGACCTGCGCAATCCCAGCCGTGTTGTCGTGAGGAGAGGCAAAAGGAACATCATTGGAATGGATGGAGTCGCCAACGAGGAAGACTACGACAACTATGGCAACCCGATGAGGGAAGATGACGATGACGACGAAGTATACGTCAAAAGAAGAATCAATACTACATTACCTAAGAAAAATCATACTCCATGGAAAAGGAAAAGTCATAATGAGGGGCTCAATTATTCTTCAACAAACAAGAAGGGAAAGAAGCTCACTCAAAAACAAAAACGTCAACGCTGAGGAACCGTATGTTGTCGGTCAAATGATGTAATATATATGTTCCTATTTTGTATGCACACTTAGCCATTATGCATGGGTCCAATGAAGTAATATATATGTTCCTATTTTGTATACATACTTAACCGTCAAATGATGCAATATATATCGCCTTCCCTTCGTTCACTGCTCTCGGAAAAAAGAAAAGAAAATTGAGAGAAAATAAAGGAAAAGAAAATAGAAGGAAACAAACAGAAAACTGCTATAGGTATCGGTTATAGCAAGATGGCGTTTTCAAAAAGCGCTACACCTAGTCAAGGTAGCAATAGCGGTTTCCTCATAAAACCTCTATAGCTACCTGTAATAGTAGTAGCGCTCTTCAGAAACCGCTTATAGCTAATCTTAGCTATAGCGCTGCTCGTTCAAACGCAGCCATCGCTATGTCCACTTAACCCCCAAAATCCCCACTCTCTTCATCCCGCCTCTTTTCCCCAAAATCCCCACTCTCTTCCCCGTCACATACGGAGCCTCTGCCTCACCACGCCTGCAGGCGCGCTTCGACCTCGGCGCCCACTGCCCTGCCCCGCCACGACTCCCGACCTGCCCTCAAGGCCGCTCACGGCCCCGACCTCGACCCCGACCCCGACTCGACTGCCCCGACCCCGACCCTCCCAACCTCGGCCGTCGTTGGGCCTGCACCTCAGAAGCCCCCCACTCCTCCTCTCTCTGCTAGCTAGGGTTCTTTGGTTAATTTACTTAGGTTTTAGTTAGGGCAGTAGGTTAATTAGGTTATCTATTTAGTTATGAATTTAGCTAGGTTTTGTAGTTTAAGCAATTGTCCAAATCAACATCCCTTGTTAAAGCAAATTTAGGTAGGCTGAATTTTACTTTCAAATATTGTTATGACTTCTTGCATTTTTCTTCAAGTTCTATATTTTTCTTCCTTTTATATGCAAATTTGAAGTGGACATGTGATATGTGGACATGTGATGTTTTGGACATGTCATATTTTGAATTTGGACATGTCATTTGAACATGATGATTATGTGCAGGGTAAATGATCCGAGTGGCCTATGTTACGCCGGAATGTTGATTCATTTCCGTTCTAGTGAATTTCAGGCGCTCGATATGTCCATTTTTTTTAGCAAAGGTCATGCCGAAATTTTCCATGGATTTTGGCATGGCTTGTGCTAGACAGTAGGCATATCGAGTGCCGGAAGTTGCTGGGAAACGACATTCCGGCAAACACAGATATTTTTTATGTCATTTCTCATTTTTTCATAGTTTTAGAATTAAATGAGGAGACTTAATCATAGGAAATATGTCGAACAACGAAGAAACCGGGCCTTCTGACCAAGATGCAGACGAGATGGATTATGAGGGTGAACAAGAGTACCTCGACTTTTTGTCTGCTAAGCAACGTCAAGGTTTGCAGGTCGGCCTCGATGATGGTATTGATGCCGACATCGACACGGACGGCGCCGGCACCGATGGCGGCGCCGAGACCGGCGGGGAAGATACCGGCTGGGAAGGTACCGGCGCCGATGCCGCTACCGAAAAGAAGAAGCAGAAGAAGCAGAGGATACGAAAACCTAACAAACTAGGCATTGGACGACTGGTGATCACAAAGATGGCACCTGGAAAGTTTGAGCCATTAGAGCCGGAAGAACCTCGCAAGTGCTATGGGAACCAAGTAGGATGCATCCTACGGGAATGCGCGAGCATCAACGCATTTATGACTTAAGGAGTAAAGAACATTTGACGCAGCTTGTTCTCGACGGTTGCACAAGAGATTCAAGTTCCCCGACCGGTATGATAACATAGAACAACCGTGGGATGATCTGAAGATGAAAAAGATTAACAATCACGCCATGGGCATGTTCAGCAATGATTTGGCCTCCTGGAAAGGGAGGGTGAAACGAGCTATCGAGGCTGAGGAACCCCTGTCCAAGATTCTGGAGTAAAATCCGACACTTACGGAAGAGGAGTTTGAAAAGTTTAAGGACACTTGTGCTACCGAGGCAGCCAAGGCTAAGGCTGCGAAATTCAAGAGCCTTCAACAAAGGTACACGGGGAAGCATCGCCTTGGAAGCCGTGGCTACCTCGGTAAAAGGCCCATATGGGATAAGGAGGACATAGAACGTGAAGCCGCAGGTCTCCCAGACCCCTTCGCGAAGTTCACCAACCCCTTGGAGCGTGACTTCATCAGGGCCCGCTACAAGTGGGACAAGGAAAAGAAGGTTTTTGAGACGGACCAGATCACGAGGAGATTGATTAGACTACTAGTAATTATTCTTTTACCACCTTACATTTAGCTCCAGATCTAGTCGACTACACATTCCTAAATGGTTCACATTCCTTCTGCAGGAGAAGCAACACCAGCTTGCGGCCGAAAGCCCTACTTCTCGATGAGGCTCAAGTGGGACACCCCTCTCAACCGGCCTTGAACGAACTTAAGGGATCCCTTTGGGCCAGCGGCCGCAATATGAGTCAGTGTGCATGGCCGAGACGGCGCCACGTGGAAGGTGTTTTAAAACGAGGGCCCGGAGGCCAAGAAGCAGAAAAAGAAGTTTAGTCAGGAGGACATCGACGAGAAGGTGAAGCTTGTGTTTGAGAAAAAAGCAGCTGAGGACGCCAAAAGAATTGCCGAGGAGAAAAATGAGTTGCTACAAGAAAAGTCAATGCAGTCAGAATCGCCTGCAGTAAATGATTTCGCTACTAACTTGGTCCCGGCTATCATCAACTGGACGAAGGAAAATCCAGACAAGATGGTACATGATTTCCTGTTGCCCAGTTTCGTCGTGAGCAACTCCATGAACAACAACACCACCACACCATCACTTCCTCACGCAACCGAGCCTCCTCTCGCACTTGCACCCGCTCATAGAAGCCCGTCCTCAGTCTCTGGCGCGCTAGGTGGGCCTTCGTCTTTGGCTGAGCTCGACGCCCTCACGGTAATTACATGTCGCACGAACATATACCTAGAATATTCCATTTCCGTTGCCTTTCGGATGTTTTACGCCGCAGACATGTGTTTGCAGGCCGACGAAACCCGTGGCACCGTACTCTACTTGATCAAAGGCCGAAGGTGGACGTGGGAAAAGGGGTGATAATGAAGCCCTTGGATCTCACGTTCCACAACCAGTCGATGCCCGTTGGGCACTTCAGGGTTACCTTGTCGAGTGTGACATCGGGGCACGAGGATTTGCCTCCTCCATTACGCCTAGGGGGAGAGGACGACGAGACCCCGCCGTGAATTGGAAGCTGCAAGGGTTGGGTGCTGCTATGGCCGAAGAATCTTCTTCCTATGGAGCCGGCCGAGAGCACACCAATAACCACACATCAACAAGCATGTATGGAGACCACCACCCCGCCTACGCAATTACCAGCTCCTGTAGTGCCGGGTGAGAGCGGCGGACGGCGTGATGAAGGGGGTGCAATAGTACTGGCTGATGTAATCGGTCCCGTAGAATAGATAATGGATGATGAGACGGAGGAGACGGAGGACCCAATGGGTTTCTTCAATACAAACGCGTACGAGGGTTACTTAGATATGATGACTCAACCATATGACGAATCGGTCTATCAGCCTGCTAATGAGGATATGGATGATCTGCCGGGGCAGGAACATCATAGCAGTGATTGCAAGAAGTCTCTCTTCATGAAATCCTCACAGGACACGCCTGAAGGTGCCGCCTCAACACAGGCTCAACTAGCCGGGGGTCGTACAGTGCTTAGCCCGGCAACACTGGGGCAGGGGTTAAGAAAGGGTCTGGAAGGTGTGCCCAAGAAAAAGGAGAGGAAGAGATCGGGGAAGATAGCTGCCTCCAAACAAACCAGAGCCCATAGCAGCCAGACGGTGGATTCTGAAGAGCGTGTACCCGTGAAAGGTGCGGCCATATTCCATCTCACGGGCGAGCCGATGCTACCACCAAAACCGCTGGAGACACTATCACGGGATCTCAGGAGACTGCACGACCATGTGCTGTCGACTGAGAAAAGCCCACTAGCCTCGAAGGATCCAGGATATCCGACATACGCGGCTCGTGTGCCTGAGGGGAAGTGCTAGGTCGACACACGGCCCACGGAGGTGTTCTTCCTGCGGTTTGACCATATCTTTGAGATGTTTCTGACAAGGCGGCTCGATTTTACAATCGTCTGCCTTTTTGCGCTACATATGAGCTCCGTCATGAAGAGAGAAGAAGTCTCGCAAATCTGTGTGGCGGATCCGTACTGCATGCACGAGTCTCGGCGACTTTGAGCGTGAAACTGCTAGGGAGTACCTCCAAAACTTCATGATACAAAACAAGGACCGGGAAATTGTCCTCCTGCCTTATCATCCAAAGTAAGTCAGTTACGGACAACCCTTTTGTACATTTCAATCATTCCTTCTTGCTCATATGGAGAATAATTTGAGGTGTCTTTTCCCCGCAGCAACGGGCGCGCCGTCCTTATCGTTATTTACCCGCGAGTCTCCCACGCCGTGTATTTCGACCCTACCAGAGACTACGAGAAGAAGGACTACACCCACATAATGAATATTCTAGATGATGCTCTCCAAGGCTTCAGCATTAGGGGTGGCCACCTACAGATCAGGAAACAAAGGAACAAGAAGTTGGGTTTCTCGCATAAAACTAACTTTTGCTGCATCCATGTCCCAAAACCAAGCAAGAAAGATGGATTCTACCTCCTCCATCTCATGATTGAGTTCAACACGGATCACCAAAAGCTTCGTATGACAACTAGAAACGATGATCATATCCGCAAGTGGGTAGAATCTCATGGAGAAGCGGATTATATACTTAGAGATGACTTATTTTGCATCAAAGGGACATTGCGACGATCATCATGAAAGAAGTCGTGGATGAGAAGGGGATGTTCCACCACGGCCCTATATCGCGAGTTGACGTCCGAACTCGCATAGGCATGCAACGTCATGACCTCACGCCGTTCAAGAAGCTAGGGTCCATCCTTGATGATATGGAAGGATGTAACTTCTAGTGATTTACGATGCCGATGATGATGATATGTGTCGGTTGAACTTGTATACTTTCTGTAGCGATTAAACTTTGTGATGTCCACGGTCCCTGCCGAACTTGCGTAACGGTACTTTGTTAGTTTGGGTACTATATGTTGCATCTAGTTGCTAACCCTTTCTTTTTCGTGTTGCTCTAGTATTTTTTGTTGCATACGATCGTACATTCTCTTGATGAAGATGCATCTCTTTATGGCAAGCGGAGGGGGTCTCGGGCGCCAGCCATAAAGGCTTCATAAGCAGTCAAGAAGCACAAGATAGTTACTTGAGGTTCAGGATAGCGCGTGAGAGGCCTCATAACCGCCGCCTCATGTATCAAGATAGTTCCGCTTATCACTCATAGTGATAGCACTTCTCGCAGATATCATTGTTTAGATGGATGACGTTGTAGTTGCAAGTATTCGAGACTTGCATGTATCGCTATTTTCGAGATGATGACGAAAGACCACTTTTGTGTTGGATGATGATTATGATGAGACTATTTGTATGTATATGCTATGATTACATTTGTGGTCTCGCAGCCATTTGTATGTGTATGATGATGACATTTGTATGTGCTAAAGATTCTTGTATAAAGCTTGTTCAAATACAAAACAAATATGCAGAAAAAAACTAATAAAATTAGCAGTAGCAAGTGGAGAAAAGTTAGCAGCAGCATGCCACTAGCAGTAGCGCGACCTAATAAAGTGCGCTAGAGCTATTAGCAGTAGCGCGCTTGCTTACTCCTTGCTGCTGCTACCCTTGTATAGCAGTAGCGCGGGCAGACACGCTACCGCTACTACAGCTTTAGTCAGAGTCAGATCGTGAGCGGGACCCCGCGCTACTACTATACCTAGAACCCGCGCTGCTCCTAGGCTTTTCCCTAGTAGTGTCCTCCTCCTCTGGATCCACTGCATCCGGAGGTAACCCCTCGGTGATCCGAGCTTCGCGCCTTGCCTAGGTCTGCTCAAGGAGCTGCAGCCGATGCTCCGACGTTAGAAATGGGTAGCCCCTTATCTGGAAGTGTAGGGGCATGGCTACTAGTGGTGGCGGACGGGGAGTGGAAAGTGGCGGCGGCGGCGGATTGGCGAAGAAAAATGTGGAGGGGTAGGATTTCTGTGCCGGTGGCCAGCTTAAATAGCCGGGCTAGGCACTACGCCGCCCGCCAGAGCGGCGCCACAGCGAAATCGGTCCGACGGAGAAGACGAGCTTCTGACCATCGGATTTCTGGACGATTTCACATGGGACCCTGACGTCAGTCCGACGTGGCGGACATGCCCGGGCGCCCATATCCATTTATATTTGGGCTGGATATAAGGGTGTCGGCCAGCCCGAGCATTTGAGACCCATTTAAGGCGTCTATCTGGGTTCATGACTGCTCAGTGGCCGCGTGGCCCGCCCGGGCGTTTGAGGCGGCTTTGGGGCCTCTGGCTGCAGATGCTCTTATCTTTGCTTGTTTTTTTTGAATGTTGGCGGTTGACTGCCAAATTCATTGATCAGAAGGGAAACAAAGTACATAGACAAGTCCGAGAAGGGCAAACAAAGAAAGCAAGAAGGAGAGAAAGAAAGCACAGGAAAAACTGAAAACAGGAAAAAAAATTGTAGGCTGCCTCTACTCAGCCAGGGTCAAAAGGGATGCCCGCGCCAGCCATGTTCCATAGGCAAATTTCATCCTTGATCAAGCGAATAAGAGCCGCTTCTGTAGTGCCTACTTCTGGAATAGCTGCATGTTCCTCTCGTGCCATAGTTCCCAGGCAATCAACTGAATTAGCGACAAGGTTCCTTTTCTTCGCACATCCGCCGCCTGATGGACGCAACTGGCCATCCAGTCTTTGAGGCTGGAGGAACCATCCCAGGTTGCAGGATTTTTTTTTTTGAGAATTTTTCATTCATATCACGAATTAGTACAAAGTAGTTGACCCTTACAAGCACACTGAAACGCAAACACAAAGGATCATGAACACCTAGAGTACCCTAAGACAACCATAACACAAGAAGATCTCTGGATTCCTATGTCATCATCCCTGAATCTTGAGAGAAGACCCCGCAGAGAAGGATCGCAACCGCCGCAACAGTGTCATCATCTTCGACCACGGTACAATTGCGCACGCCGCTTCCTCGCCACCGAGAGGGCATGGACATCAATCCAACACACCCGCAATAAATTGGCCACCATCTTTGGCTTTGAGTATCATGAAAAGTGTCCCTTCCGAAAGGAAGAGAACTCGAGTCATTCGACCGGTCCAAGATCGGGCCGCCATCCGCCGGCAAAGCAGATCTCCCACCAAAGATCGGTAGCAGAGGAAGAAGAAGAAAAACAGCAGCAAATCATACCAACAAGGAAGAATAAAGGTCTTCGTCTCGCTGCATCAATCACCCATCTTAGGACCCAAACGACCAGTGCCGATGGACCTCCAGCCACCATAGCCCTCGACCTCGACGAGATCCGGGGATCCCCAACCCCGCTGGCTCCTAGACGCAGGCAAAAGCCTCGCCTGACCGCGAACGGAGCCCGAAGAAACTTATTTCGACGCGACACCACCGCAACGGTCTCGGCAGTGTCTCCCTCAACCCTAACCCTACCACACACCCACCTAGCGAACAGACCCGAGGTTCCCCCTCCCTCCCGCCGCCGGAGCGGCCGACGGAGAGAGAGGGAACCGACGGCGTCACCGGCGGCGCGCAAGGGAAACCTGGTCGCCTCCTTGATCGCCTCGTGCGATCCTATAATCGTGGGATTCTCGGGCGGCGGGGTTCCCAGGTTGCAGGATTGAGAGAAGGATATTTTGCAAGCGTGGATATAGAATCCCAAATGTCCTTGGACCACCAAATTGTCAAGAATGAGGTGGAAAGGGGTCTCTTAAGTTCCTCATACAGAAGGGGCAAAAATAATTTTTTCCCATCCTCGCCTAAGAAGGGTGTCCGTCGTCAGAATTTTACTCAGAATAACAGTCCATATAAAGAAACGGCATTTTCCAGGTGCCCATGCAGCCCAAATGAGCTTATAACCATCTCCGCTTGTTTTTAGACTAGCCATAATGCATAGTAACATACACTAGTAACACACACAAATCCCTAGACATAAGTGTGATAACATGCAAAGCTTCATTTATTAGGTTATAGACTCATATTGCATTGAGACATGTGATGTTACAAGAACTAGCAAGCTTATCAGTAATTCACCTCTCTCCTCACTAACTCATTACCACATAAGCAAAATTGCTGAGTTGGACTTGATGTTACTAAAAAAAAGTCTTACCGTCGGATTCACGACATGATCACTGACCAGCGTTCCGATTTACGAGTACGGGGATGGCCCGGCCGTTTGTCCGGAAGCGTCGCAACTTGCAACGTACTGACTGATTGATGCTCGCTGCTGGTTGGTGCCACACGCACTGCCATACACACACGCGACACTCCTCCGGTGGCCATTGGCGTGTGTCTCTGGCCGGGCGACTCCATCCATCCATCCTTGGGGCTCCGCTCGGTGCACGCGCGCGCCCATCCCGGCCGTGTCTCGACCGCCGTGCTCGCCCGCCCCGGCTGGCGCCAGCGTCCACACGGCCGCACGCACACAGCCACACCCCGCTCGATCGCAGTACGTACGTCCCCCAATGGCCACCACCCAAACAATCTTACTGCCTGTCACTTGTCACCTTCCAAATGATAGCGACAAGATCCCTCCTACCCATCAGCTGGCTGCCTCCGACCTATCTACGGCCCCCGATCCAGCAGCGAACAGCGCACAGGCTGCCGCGGCATCCAACGTTTGATCAGCGTGTCCATATATACGTGCGTGCGCGCGGCGGGCTCGTGCGTGGGCAGAGCGCCGCCTCGCCAGCTTCAGTACTCAACACCTCACTCTGGCTGCAGACGAGGATCTTCCCTTCCTTCTTTAGCTGTTGCTTTCTCGAAGTGCGCGAGGCGATGGGGATGCTCCTGGCGCGTGTCGCCGTGGTTGTTCTCGCGGCGGCGGCGGCCGCTGTCGTCGTCGACGGCCAGATGTCGCCGGCGTTCTACGACGCCACGTGCCCGGCGCTGCAGTCCGTCGTGCGCCGCGGCATGGCGCAGGCCGTGCAGAAGGAGGCGCGCATGGGCGCGTCCATCCTCCGCCTCTTCTTCCACGACTGCTTCGTCAATGTACGTCACATGCTAAATGCGCGTCTTATTCTAGTCCCGCTCCTGCGAACTGCGTGCTGAGACTGAGAGTGGATGCGTGCGCAGGGTGCGACGCCTCCGTCTTGCTGGACGACACGGCCAACTTCACGGGGAGAAGAACGCGGGGCCGAACGCCAACTCGTTGCGCGGATACGAGGTCATCGATGCCATCAAGGCGCAGGTCGAGGCTTCCTGCAAGGCCACCGTCTCCTGCGCCGACATCGTCGCGCTGGCCGCCCGCGACGCCGTCAGCCTGGTCGGTACCCACTTCTCCTTCTCTCTCTTTCTGGCATCCTGGCCGGTGGCATTACTAACGGTGGCCGCGTGCGAGCAGCTCGGGGGGCCGAGCTGGACGGTGCAGCTGGGCCGGCGAGACGGGCGCTCGGCGAGCCAGAACGCGGCGAACACCAACCTGCCGCCGCCGGACGCGAGACTCGCCGACCTCCTCACCAGGTTCAGCGACAAGGGCCTGGACGCGCGCGCCCTCACCGCGCTGTCCGGGGCGCACACCGTGGGCTGGGCACGGTGCACAACCTTCCGCACGCACATCTACAACGACACCGGTAACGCGGCCGTGGACGCCGCCTTCGCCACGCAGATACGCGCCAAGGCCTGCCCTTCCGCCGGCGGCGACGGGAACCTCGCGCCGCTGGAGCTGCGCGCCCCCGCCGCATTCGACAACGGCTACTTCCAGGACCTCGTCGCCCGCCGCGTGCTCCTGCGCTCCGACCAGGAGCTCTACGGGAGCGGCGTCGGCAACGGCAGCACGGACGCGCTCGTGCGAGCCTACGCCGCCAACGCCACGCTCTTCGCGGTAGACTTCGCCGCCGCCATGGTGAGGATGGGCAACCTGGCGCTCACCGGGAAGAACGGCGAAGTCCGGCTAAACTGCCGGAGAGTGAACTGAGCTGAATGAGTAGATCAGCGGATGAATTCCTGATGTACGCATCGCAAAAGCATAAAGTTGTTGACAAAAGCACTGCTGTTCGTGCACTGGATTTTCTCCAGTTTGGATCGGCGTGAGCAGCTAATCTCTGACACGAAAATGCTAGATAGGGGCAGGCAAACTATTGGGCCGACAGGTCGCTCAGTAATGCTACGTTACGTACGTATCGTTGATTATGGATCAAGAGCGTCTCCAACGCCGAACCTAAAACGGACGCGGATACGTCGAAGAGCGTTCATGCACAGTGATATGAGAGCTCGCCATCCATTCATGTACCTCAAACCTCCGCATACATTTCAAACAAAATTCAAATAAACCAGATGAATTTCATGCAAACTGAATGATGTTCATTTAAACCAGACCATAATAACAATTTTAAAATATTTCATTAAACAAAAGCGTCCGGAAGTTAACCTAGTCTACTTCTTCGCCGACGGCTGCCCTCCAAGTCCTTTGTTCTTCCCCATGCCCAGCATCCTCGATGGTCGTGAGTCCCGGGAAGCGAAACCGCAGTTCGACGGCAAGGAAGAGTAAGACATGGGACACGGAAGTGCCCACATGGGACGCAGACGCCTTCGTCTCCCATGTCATACTCTTCCTCATCGAAGTCTGTGGCTTGGACGCCGCCGGTGAAGGTGAGGTCCATGATAGGACGTGCACGGGCCGACCTCATGGTCGTAGCGACCCGACACAAAACCGCTGCGACGCATTTAATCGACGCCAAGAATCGCCGTGTTCTCGACCAAGAATCGCTCACACAGATTGCATCCGCGTCCGACTGCGCCACTACCGACTTGTAGCCAACGCAGGCGCACGTGGCCTCATAAAGCGCTTGCTGCCCGACGACGAAGTTCGGGTTCTTCTTGACATGGCTGCCATGGCCTCACTCGCGAACCCGCCGTATATTTAGCCCCCCGCCAGTCAGTGACACGCAATGAAGGCGATGATGTAGTGCTCGCCGGAGAGAAAACTTTGCATGTGTTTATTCTGGGTTGTAGTTCAGAGAGCACTTCCATGTCACCGTGAGTGCTGGGTGCTGCTCCGACATGCTTGGGTTGTAGTTCAGAGAGCACTTCCTTGTCGCCGTGAGTGCTGGGTGCTGCTCTAACATGCTTATTTGTCTCATTTTTTTATTATTTTTTTTGCTTGTTTGGTGATCTCTTTTATCTTTATGTTAGCAGAAATTCTAGCTAGGGCATGAAACACAAGAAAGCTTGAGAAAATCATCATGTGCCTGCTCAAAGGCTTGGTTAACAAGGGTGACAATAAGATGTGTGGATAATTAATTGCCAGGTGGCTAACTTGATGGTTTTATTGCTGCTGCATATGTGTGAAATTTCTTTCCTCATTACCCATGCTGACAGAAATATTCAGTTATTCTATTTCAGATTCACGATCTGCTTCCTTTTATTCTCTATGCACAAATTATTTACTTCCTTGAGCTATGATTTTACACTGTCAATAGTTGATCAATGTGGAGGTAAGAAAGATTGTCTGATGCGTCTAGCTATATCAGTTCATGAGTATTTGCAGCTATGTACACTCGGTGATCATTCATTGATTTGCCCATTTCTTTCTCCTTAGAATTAATTTTCTGAATCTTGAGTCCATTGATTGATTTGTTTCCATGAATTACTATGAATCTTGAGTCCATTGCATAGTTTTCATTCCACAATATATTGATGTGCCACTGCCATATGCATACATGGTCCAAATTTCATATCATTTCCTTGTCCCGGATAAGGACATCCTTGGTGGCTTTGTAGTACATTCTGTTGATCCATCTTCTGCTTTGCCATGGGCTCAATAGTTAACATATGTTCGTGATCTGATAATGCTTTTATTTTTGTAACAGTCCAAGCTGAAATGCCCCTTTGTGTTCCTACTAAGCCTGTTTTGTATTTTTGTAGGCCGCAAAGGCCGTGTGTTGTGTGAATACGTGTCATAGTGGTCAGCAATGGCAAGCCTCGCCGCGTCCAAACCAATGTTATTCGGCCTCATGTAACATATCCCCTCTTTAGTTTTCAGTCTCCTACTATTACTAATGAAATTTTAGTTATCAAGGGTGTATAATATCTTGGAAGCTTAGTGTTGTATTTGAATGTTCTTCTGCATTTAAGCTAAAATGTGTTCATCTGCATTGATTTATTTTCAGTTGAGTATGAAGGAGCAAAGAGCTACATAATTCTTATTCTTTAGTATCCATGTGAATTAGTTTTCACCTCGGTTTGTGTGCTGAAAGCTATTGAAACATATCCATTGTATTGTCAAATGTTGTGTTGTGTGAGTCATTTCTTTGTTGTGGATGACCTCGGCAAGAATTAAGCATGGACCTTAACGTCCCTAGGTATAGCAGATCCTCATCCCTTCCTTTTCTAATTTATTTTCGTAGAATAGGATCAACACCCACAGTACAGTCTGGGTTCACAAAGTGTGTGCATTTATCCCCAATGCATTTCTCACAATCTGGAACTTCTTGCTTACAGTTTGTTAAGGTGAAGAAATCTGCTTAGGCTACTGTTTCTTTTTTGAGTATGAGTTCATTTTCCTTTTCCATAGGATGGCTACAATTGAAAAACTCTCTTCAGCTTCTTTTCTCTCTCTATACAGTTCCTTTTCACGTTGAACCGAGTGAAAAATCTGACGGGACTGCACATATATCTTGCACTGAATCTGGCCATATGTTTAAGTAAAATAGTTCAGGTTATAAGCCCGGAAAGAAATTAAATATAAGATGTGCTTTTGAATTGCTGATGACCAAAGTCCGCAAGTAGACTATATTCTTCTGATCTTTCAGCTTATTGCAGTAATATTATTCCTTCTTATTTTTCCAGGCAGAAAAGACATACTGATTTGAAGACCACCTCAATTGTTTGGGATCTGGATTGTGTATGTTGGGGAACGTAGTAATTTAAAAAATTTCCTACGCACACGCAAGATCATGGTGATGCATAGCAATGAGAGGGGAGAGTGTCGTCCACGTACCCCCATAGACCATAAGCGCAAGCGTTATGAGAATGCGGTTGATGTAGTCGTACGTCTTCATGATCCGACCGATCCAAGTACCGAACGCACGACACCTCCGAGTACAGCACATGTTCAGCTCGGTGACGTCCCACGAACTCCGATCCAGCAGAGCTTCGAGGGAGAGTTCCGTCAGCACGACGGCGTGATGACGGTGATGATGATGCTACCGACGCAGGGCTTCACCTAAGCACCGCTACGATACGACTGAGGTGGATTATGGTGGAGGGCGGCACCGCACACGGCTAAAAGATCAATGATCAATTGTTGTGTCTCTAAGGGGTGCCCCCCTCCCTGTATATAAAGGAGTGGAGGAGGGGGAGGGGGCTGGCCTCCTATGGCGCGCCCCATGAGGAGTCCTACTCCCACCGGGAGTAGGACTCCCCCTTCCAAGTAGGGAGTAGGAGAGGGAAGGAAAGCAGAGAGGAGAGAAGGAAAGGGCGCTGCCCCCTCCTTGTCCAATTCGGACTAGAGGGGAGGGCGGCTGCCTATCCGCCCTCCTCTTCTCCCACTAAGGCCCATTAGGCCCAATATACTCCCCGGGGGGTTCCGGTAACCCCCCGTTACTCCGGTATATGTCCGAAACCTCCCGAAACACTTCCGGTGTCCGAACATAGTCGTCCAATATATCGATCTTTACTTCGGGACTCCTCGTCATGTCCATGATCATATCTGGGACTACGAACTACCTTCGGTACATCAAAACACAAAACTCATAATACCGATCGCCACCGAACGTTAAGCGTGCGGACCCTACGGGTTCGAGAACTATGTAGACATGACCGAGACACGTCTCTGGTCAATAACCAATAGCGGAACCTGGATGTTCATATTGGCTCTCCGAAGATCTTTGTCGGTCAAACCGCATAACAACATACATTGTTCCCTTTTGTCATCGGTATGTTACTTGCCCGAGATTCGATCATCGATATCTCAATACCTAGTTCAATCTCGTTACCGGCAAGTCTCTTTACTCATTCCGTAATACATCATCCCACCACTAACTCATTAGTTGCATTGCTTGCAAGGCTTATAGTGATGTGTATTACCGAGAGGGCCCAAAGATACCTCTCCGACAATCGGAGTGACAAATCCTAATCTCGATCTATGCCAACCCAACAAGTACCTTCAGAGACACCTATAGAGCATCTTTATAATCACCCAGTTACGTTGTGACGTTTGGTAGCACACAAAGTGTTCCACCGGTATTCGGGAGTTGCATAATCTCATAGTCATAGGAACATGTATAAGTCACGAAGAAAGCAATAGCAATATACTAAACGATCAAATGCTAAGCTAACGGAATGGGTCAAGTGAATCACATCATTCTCTAATGATGTGATCCCATTAATCAAATGACAACTCATGTCTATGGCTAGGAAACTTAACCATCTTTTGATTCAACGAGCTAGCCAAGTAGAGGCAAACTAGTGACACTTAGTTTGTCTATATATTCACACATGTACTAAGTTTCCGGTTAATACAATTCTAGCATGAATAACAAACATTTATCATGATATAAGGAAATATAAATAACAACTTTATTATTGCCTCTAGGGCATATTACCTTCAGTCTCCCACTTGCACTAGAGTCAATAATCTAGATTACACAAGAATGATTCTAACACCCATGGAGTCTTGGTGCTGATCATGTTTTGCTCGTGAGAGAGGCTTAGTCAACGGGTCTGCAACATTCAGATCTATATGTATCTTGCAAATCTCTATGTCTCCCTCCTTGACTTGGTCGCGGATGGAATTGAAGCGTCTCTTGATGTGCTTGGTTCTCTTGTGAAATCTGGATTCTTTTGCCAAGGCAATTGCACCAGTATTGTCACAAAAGATTTTAATTGGACCCGATGCACTAGGTATGACACCTAGATCGGATATGAACTCCTTCATCCAGATTCCTTCATTTGCTGCTTCCGAAGCAGCTATGTACTCCGCTTCACACGTATCTTAATGCCCAATATATAAGCAGCTTCACCAAGGTCTTTCATTTAAAAAACTCTTATTCAAGTATCCTTTTTATGCTATCCAGAAATTCTATATCATTTCCAATCGACAACATGTCATCCACATATAATATTAGAAATGCTACAGAGCTCCCACTCACTTTCTTGTAAATACAGGCTTCTCCAAAAGTCTGTATAAAACCATATGCTTTGATCACACTATCAAAATGTTTATTCCAACTCCGAGATGCTTGCACTAGTCCATAGATGGATATTGGAGCTTGCATACTTTGTTAGCATTCTTTGGATCGATAAAACCTTCAAAGTTGCATCATATACAACTCTTCTTCCGTAAATCCATTCAGGAATGCAGTCTTTACATCCATTTGCCAAATTTCATAATCATAAAATGCGGCAATAGCTAACATGATTCGGACGGACTTAAGCACTATCATTATCAACTCTGCATCTTTTAGCTTCAATATTATGAATATGTGTATCACTACTATCGAGATTCATCAAAAATAGACCACTCTTCAAGGGTGCATGACCATAAAAGATATTACTCATATAAATAGAACAACCATTATTCTCAGATTTAAATGAATAACCGTCCTCGCATCAAACAAGATCCAGATATAATGTTCATGCTCAATGCTGGCACCAAATAACAATTATTCAGGTCTAAAACTAATCCCGAAGGTAGATGTAGAGGTAGCGTGCCGACCGCGATCACATCGACTTTGGAACCATTTCCCACGCGCATCGTCACCTCGTCCTTATCCAATCTTCGCTTAATCCGTAGCCCCTGTTTCGAGTTGCAAATATGAGCAATGTAACCAAAGATCAAATACCAGTGCTATCTGCGAGCATTAGTAAGGTACACATCAATAACATGTATATCACATATACCTTTGTTCACCTTGCCATCCTTCTTATCCGCCAAATACTTGGGGCAGTTCCGCTTCAGTGACCAGTCCCTTTGCGGTAGAGAAGCACTGGGTCTTAGGCTTAGGTCCAGACTTGGGCTTCTTCACTTGAGCAGCAATTTGCTTGCCGTTCTTCTTGAAGTTCCCCTTCTTCCCTTTACCCTTTTTCTTGAAACTGGTGGTCTTGTTGACCATCAACGATGCTCCTTCTTGATTTCTACCTCCGCAGCCTTTAGCATCGCGAAGAGCTCGGGAATGGTCTTATCCATCCCTTGCATATTATAGTTCATCACGAAGCTCTTGTAGCTTGGTGGCAGTGATTGAAGAATTCTGTCAAGGACACTATCATCCGGAAGATTAACTCCCAGTTGAATCAAGTGATTGTTATACCCAGACATTTTGAGTATATGCTCACCGATGTAACTATTCTCCTCCATCTTGCAGCTATAGAACTTATTGGAGACTTCATATCTCTCAATCCGGGCATTTGCTTGAAATATTAACTTCAACCCCTGGAACATCTCATATGCTCCATGACGTTCAAAACATCATTGAAGTCCCGGTTCTAAGCCGTAAAGCATGGCACATCGAACTATCGAGTAGTCATCGATTTGCTCGCCAGACGCTCATAACATCTGGCGTTGTTCTTAGCTGGGTTTGGCACCTAGCGGTGCTTCCGGGACGTAATTCTTCCGTGCAGCAATGAGGATAATCCTCAAATTTGAGACCCAGTCCGCGTAATTGCTACCATCATCTTTCAACTTTGCTTTCTCAAGGAACGCATTAAAATTCAACGGAACAACAGCACGGGCCATCTATCTACAACAACATAGACATGCAAAATACTATCAGGTACTAAGTTCATGATAAATTAAAGTTCAATTTAATCAAATTACTTAAGAACTCTAATCATCTAAGTGATCACGTGATCCATATCAACTAAACCATGTCCGATCATCATGTGAGATGGAGTAGTTTTCAATGGTGAACATCACTATGTTGATCATATCTACTATATGATTCACGCTCGACCTTTTGGTCTCAGTGTTCCGAGGCCATATCTGCATATGCTAGGCTCGTCAAGTTTAACCCGAGTATTTTGCGTGTGCAAAACTGGCTTGCACCCATTGTATGTGAACCTAGAGCTTATCACACCCGATCATCACATGGTGTCTCTAAGACGCATTTAACTTTCACAACGGTGCATACTCGTGGAGAACACTTATACCTTGAAATTTAGTGAGAGATCATCTTATAATGCTACCGTCGATCTAAGCAAAATAAGATGCATAAAAGATAAACGTCACATGCAATCAATATAAGTGATATGATATGGCCATCATCATCTTATGCCTTTGATCTCCATCTCCAAAGCACCGTCATGATCACCATCGTCACCGGCGTGACACCTTGATCTCCATCGTAGCATCGTTGTCGTCTCGCCAACTATTGCTTCTACGACTATCGCTACCGCTTAGTGATAAAGTAAAGCAATTACATGGCGATTGCATTTCACATAATAAAGCGACAACCATATGGCTCCTGCCAGTTGCCGATAACTCTGTTACAAAACATGATAATATCATACAATAAAATTTAGCATCATGTCTTGACCATATCACATCACAGCATGCCCTGCAAAACAAGTTAGACATCCTCTACTTTGTTGTTGCAAGTTTTACGTGGCTGCTACGGGCTGAGCAAGAACCGTTCTTACCTACGCATCAAAACCACAATGATATTTTGTCAAGTATGTGCTGTTTTAACCTTCACAAGGACCGGGCGTAGCCACACTCGATTCAACTAAAGTTGGAGAAACCGACACCCGCCACCACGTGTGCAAAGCACGTCGGTAGAACCGATCTTGCGTAAAGCGTCTGGCGTAATGTCGGTCCGGGCCGCTTCATCCAACAATACCGCCGAATCAAAGTATGACATGCTGGTAAGCAGTATGACTTGTATAGTCCACAACTCACTTGTGTTCTACTCGCGCATATAACATCTACGCATAAACCTGGCTCGGATGCCACTGTTGGGGAACGTAGTAATTTCAAAATTTTCCTACGCACACGCAAGATCATGGTGATGCATAGCAACGAGAGGGGAGAGTGTCATCCACATACCCTCGTAGAACGTAAGCGGAAGCGTTATGAGAACGCGATTGATGTAGTCGTATGTCTTCACGATCTGACCGATCCAAGTACCGAACGCACGGCACCTCCGAGTTCAGCACACGTTCAGCTCAGTGACGTCCCACGAACTCTAATCCAGTAGAGCTTCGAGGGAGAGTTCTGTCAGCACGACGGCGTGATGACGGTGATGATGATGCTACCGACGCAGGGCTTTGCCTAAGCACCGCTACGATATGACCGAGGTGAATTGTGGTGGAGGGGTGCACCGCACACGGCTAAAAGATCAATGATCAATTGTTGTGTCTCCAAGGGGTGCCTCCCTCCCCGTATATAAAGAAGTGGAGCAGGGGGAGGGGCCCGGCCTCCTATGGCGCGCCCCATGAGGAGTCCTACTCCCACCGGGAGTAGGACACCCCCTTCCAAGTAGGAATAGGAGAGGGGAAGGAAAGGAAAGGAAAGGAGAGAGGGAGAGAAGGAAAGGGGGGCACTGCCCCCTCCTTGTCCAATTCAGACTAGAGGGGGAGGGGGCGCGCGGCTGCCCTGGCCGCCCCTCCCACTACAAAAAAATACACTTCCGTGATGATACATGTTTGTCATAGTAGGTCACGTTTTCTACCATGCATGTACATCCATGACAAATTTATGACAGAATCAAGATAGTCATACCGTACGTCAGAGAAGTGTTCCACGACATTACCAAAATTATCATCACGGAAGTGTCCACTTCCATGACGATAAATCGCGCATCACAGAAGTGCTTTCGTCAAGGGTGACTGACACGTGGCATCCACCGTAACGGAACACCGTTAAGCTATCGGGTCCGGTTTTGGATCCGATAACCCGCTAACAGCCCCGACCGATGGGGATTTTCCACGTGTAAAATCATCATTGGCTGGAGGAAACACGTGTCAGCTTCGTGTTTGCACAAGTGTCACTCATCCAATGGGCGAGATGCGCCTATGATATGTTAACACGTGGACCGGCCCAAAAGTGGCCCATAAAGTTTAAATGGGCCGGCCCAACTAAAGGCCCACAAGATTTTGCAGACCGTAATGGGACGGCCCAGCTAAAGGCCCACAAGATTTTGCGGGCCATAATGGGCCGGCCCAGGTAAAGGCCCACAAGATTTTTGTGGGCCATAATGGGCCGACCCAGGTGTCGTGGTTTTGTCACGACAGATGTCCTCATGAAAGGACTTAATCGTGGAGCCATCGCTACGGGTTAGCTTGAAGGGGTTAAAGCGGACACAAGGACGCAAGAGAGTTTATACTAGTTCGGCCCCTTCGATGAAGGTAAAAGCCTACGTCTAGTTGTGATGGAATTGATGGGGTTTTGATGACTAGGGAGCAAACAAGCTTCGCCTAAGTCTCGAGTTGTTGTCTGTTGTCCCTGAACCGCCGCCGGGTCGTCCCCTTATATACATGGGTGGCGCCCGTCGGTTTACAGAGTCCCGATGCCGGTTCTTAGATGTATCCGGCTCGGTCTCCACTTATTCCTAACTTACAATACAAGTTACATACCGACGTCAGTTTACAGCTACAGGCCTTGAACCGAATATCGGCCTTGAGCCCTCATCTGCCTACACGGGCTTTAGCATACTCAACTACTGACGAAGTTAACCCGGCCTGTCCTGGCCGGTTTACACCCAGTAGTAATATCCCCAACATTAGGCCCCAAATTGATTTGAACAGGTTCATGTCAATCCTTAGCAAAAAACTTCATCTTTAGCATCTTTGTGTAGTTTGGTGAACCGCCATGATGTCATCTTCTCTGGTCATTGTAAACCGGCATGATGTCACCTGTCATAAAAAGCTATCCACGATACCTTTTTTGTTTAATGGATCTGCGACAATCGAGGCGACAGCTCCGTTTCCAACTCGCGGCCCCTTGATTTTCACGCCTGACTCATGTCCCTTGCTTTATAAATAAGACCGAAGGGTCATTTCTTTTTTCCCTTTCGTGCTTATACCTTCGTCTTCCTCGCGCCTTGACTTGAACTCCGCCGCGCCGTCGACTTCTGCACCAACCTTCGCCGCTGCATCACCCTGAATATACCAGAGCATCGCGGCGATCTTCCATTTCTTCCTCAGCTCTGGTAAGTCTTCTATCTTTTTCATCATAGATCTGTTCTAGGGTTTCCATGTTCTTCAACGTTCATCGCTTGCTTCTTGTTCATATGATAAATCTTAGACAAGTCTGCAAATCTTTTGTTCTGCCTAGCGGTAGTTTTTATCATCCGTCGTCACTTGCGTATCTCAAAGCCATAGATCTCCCTGTATCCTTGCTCATTGATTCGGTATTGATCCCTTTTGGACCTTGAATATTTATCTCTTTTTTCTGAACATGTTCCAGATCCAAAACTGTGATGTAATTTTGTGAAACCTGTTTCCGCACTCCTACTCATCTGCAATCTTGACTCTTCAATGTTTTAGACCAGGCGGTTTAACTTTGTAGAAAAATTGACAACTCGGTATATACCATTAGTCCCCTTGTTGAACTGCCAGAATTCCTTAGCTAAGTATCGCCACTTTGCAGAACTCCGGTTTGTAAGTAACTGCTTCCGGTTTAGCAATGAATGCATCAATGTATACCCTTCCAACATATTCTTGAACCAGTATTACTGCTTTGTAGATTGCACCATGGCCAAACAAGTGTACGAGTGCAACTGGGTCCCTTCTCGAGTGACTGAGATTCAACTGAATAACCTAGTCCAAACCTGCGCTTTAGGCAAAAAAGATGTCGTTCACTCGAGGGTCCCTGGCCCGGAATGTCCTCTAGAACCCAAAGATGGAGAGGTTGTTGTTTTTCCTGACCATTTAGCCCGGGGCTTCAGTCTGCCCGGTTCAAAGTTTTATCGGGATGTCTTGGCCAACTTCCAACTGCGTCCACAAGATATTGGCCCCAACTCCGTAACCAACATCTGTAACTTTCAAGTGCTCTGTGAGGTGTTCTTTCAAGAGGAGACCATAGTTGAATTATTCAGAGATTGCTTCCATCTGAACCGCCGCACCGAATTTACTAACGGTCCCAATATCGAGTTAGGTGGTATGGCCATTCAAAATAGGAAAGAGGTCACTTACCCTCATGCCAAACTGCACAGCCATCCCAAAGAGTGGAATCAAACATGGTTTTACTGTAAAGATACCTCTCCGATGGAGAAAATCCCTTGCCGGGTTACCGTCCGAGGCGGGTAAGCAACACACATCCCTTCCCCGTAGATCGATCGCTAAGGAGAGAAGCAAATATGCTCCTCAATTATCCAAGCTCAGGGCCTTCATGGCTAACGGGTTGACATGAGTTGACCTTGCTCGCTGTTGGATATCTTGGAGTATATTGCCCTTAAGCCCGCGCTCCCGTTTGATGTGCGAATACACAGGAGGTGAAAAAGACCCTCTACGGCATATTGATATCCAAACGACGGATGACGGTTAAATTCTTGAGGCTGTGAAGAAGATATTAAATGAGTAGGAAGGCATGCGCTCAAACCAGCTGCCTCCCTTTTGTGCCATTAACAAACCGCCAGCCGTAAGTCTCATATCTTATGCTTTCACGAAATCTGACTATGTTTAAGCACCCTTTGTTGACATTAACATCTTTCAAACAGGGTGATGATCCATTTTGGAGCAAGAAGCCTCCACAAGAGAAACCGGAGAAACCAACCCGGCCCAAAACCAGAGTTGTGAAGAAACCAGCCAATAGGAAGAGAACCACTGCATCCTCCGATCCACCAGCTGTCGATGATGTGGGTAATCCGGACCTTGAGGTAGAGCCTTACTCACTTGGTTTATTTTTCACACGCCTTATTGATAATGATTATTGCCAGGACGACGCTGAAGTCGATCACCGATGTTGTAGAGGTAATCGCTCTTTCTTCCGATTCAAACCCTTTGCCTTCACTAAAAATCCGTCGGGCAAACCGGAAAGTTAAATTTTCTCATCCTCTTGCTTATTTGGACCCAAACTTTCATATGAAGATACAACAGCGCAAAGCTCGCCGCACAACCCGGCACAGCGGCCAGGTAGTTACCTCCACCGGTTTACTGAACAGTCCGGTTCGGAAACACCGTTCAGAGGTCTCTAACTCTTTCGTCAATGCTTATCCGAAAGCGGGTCGTTTTCGCCAACCTCTTAATCCATCTGACTCTGATTATCAGGGCACTTCTCATTCTTCTTCCGGCGATTCATCAGCCACCCAGCTTCCACCACTCAAAACGGTGCTTGGGTGAGCCATATTCCTTGTAATGTTGTTTGATATATTACTTTCAATATTCACTGGACTGATCCGTCTTCTTCCTTTCAGGGCCAAGCCTAGGCCAAGCAAGCTCGTGCGGACAAAGCGGCGTAAGAAAATGACGCCTCTGAACCAGACAAAATACCAGATCCGGAAGAACACATCCGCGACGATGTGCTGAACGACCCACCATCGCAAGATCATGATGTTATTGCTGAAGAGGCACATGTTGATGCCACATGCCCTTTTAATCATCCCACAAGTCCTGTCCAGACTGACAAAACAACGAGTCCATCAAAGCATACTGATAAACCGGCGACCCCAGCGCGGACTGGTGAAGCCAAAGATGATGATGTTGTTATTACTGGCATTGGTCGTTCCGATCCAAGCAATCCCGTCGCTTTATCTAAGCACAGTGCCAAAGATGAACTTGCTGCATTTGGCAAAGGCAAATGGAATGCCGACTTGGCCACTTATGCCGCTCTGAACACCAAGATCTTCATTCCGGCTATCTGAACCGGCTATACACCAGCCGCGATTATGAAGCCGGTCTGGTAAATATGATGAAGGACAAATATGAGGTAACTTCCATATGACTCTCTGCTTGTATATTTTAATCTGTCAACTCCAATAGCCCCCAAGTGACGGTTTTAAGATATCAACTTAAACCGGGACTTTTCAATGTGAACTTTAATGCAGCTGTACTTTGGGAATGTAGCCCCCAAGGGCCGGTTCAACTTATTGCAGTTAAACCGGGACTTTATACAGTAAGAATTCCAGTGTCACTAAAGGACAGAGCAAATAGGCATTAGCCCCCAAATGCCAAGTTGAATACTTGTATTGAACTTGGGACTTATATAGAAATTGTATGATGAAGAGCAAATATGCATTAGCCCCCAAGTACCAAGGGCATAACTTGTTATGTGGTTGGTACTTCAACTCTGCACCATCATCTTTATCAAATGATTATCTGTATGTAGGCTGATCTGAGCAAGAGAGAAAGTCAAATCGCCGATCTGCAAGAAAATCTGAAGTCCCAGCAAGCTGAAACCTCTAATACAAAAATGAATTAACCAGTGCTTTAAGAGTCATGGAAAAGCTTAAGGAGGGTTTCAACAAGGAGCGGGCGGATTGGGCCACTGAAAAAGCCACTTTAACTCAACAAGCAGAGAAGGCCGAGGCTGCACTCAAACCGGTGGTGGATGATTTGACCAGTGTAAAACGGCAAGTGCATGCCATGACTGCTGCTGTCTTTGGTAAGCCTTCTTGATTTCTGAAGTAATGTGGCCTTCTCATGTAACTGCCAGTTTACTAACCCTTTGAATGATACAGGGACACATATTGGTCACTTGGGATCAGATGTGCGGAAGAAATTGAAAGCCGCCTATACATTGATAGAACAACTGTATACTGGTGTGCAACGGATCATCTGTACTGCTTCTCACAACAACCCGGCGCCAACCTTGATCCAGGACACTATTAAAAGGTTGTCGATGCTTCCTGCCCGGGTTGAAGAGTTAAAGAAATCTGCTGCTAGAACCGGTGCTATAAACGCCTTAATCCGGGCAAAAGCATGGGTGCCGGATTTTGATCCTGTTGAAGCGGCCCAGGGCTTCCCAAGCTTGAAGGAAGACGGGACATAGTTCAGTGAAGAGGATCTCTGAGCTATAAACCGGGAAGTGCGCCCTCTGGCTTGTCAATTGGTTGAAGAGGCAGATTTGTCTCACTATCAAGCTCAATATGATGGTCAAAACAAACGAGTGGCTGCACCAATTCCTGAAGCGGAGAACCTTATACTTCCATTCCGTAAGCATACTTACGCTCCTGACATTGAACCGTCGTTGCTGATCAATGATGAAGCTGTCTTTCAAGCATTAACGGGAATCGACTGGACAACTGTTGCTTTCCAGCCGCTGGGTAGGGAAGCAGAAGTTGAAGCGGCGCGAGATGACCCGCAACCTTCAGGCCAAGCTGGTGACCAAGCATGAACCGGAAGCCGGTTTAAATTACTGCTCCTTTATGTTACGCAGAAAACAATTATCTTATCTGGGCATCGTGTTGCCTTGTAATAGGCTAGCTGCCACACTTGGTTTTGATATGCCTTCGTGCATACTTATTGCAACTTATGCTTCCGTTGAATCATCAATCTTAAACTGTTGTCTGCAGCCAAAAAGCTTAAAACGCCGCCGTGGTTGTATCACCAGGCGGGTCATAATATCTATGTATCTAAAATCGAAGATAATATCTTAGATTTAAACATATGATCAAATATGGAGATATATAATACCTGCCATCATAGGGCATGAAGTTGGCTGGGCCAATCTTGAAGCGGAGTTTTAAGAAACCCACTCTGCTGGAGGAGAAAACAGCTCCTGTGTATATAAGGTCGGTTTACCAAGTAAACCGCTCCGGGTTACGATAAACACCGGTGTTACTCCATAATAGGATGTTAACGAAAAACCAAACCGGGCAAAGAGTCTCCAGATTAAGAGGGGACCGTGTTCCGTCAATTGACAGTCGAACCGGCTTAATAATTGTTGGTTTAAAAACACAACAAGAGCAAATATGCATCAAAAGAGAAACAAAATTCAAGCAAATATAAACATAAAATCATTTGCAAAAAGAGGCTGTTGAGCCGATCAAGTGGCATTACCATGGTCGGACAGGACCAAGCCCCCAATAGGCGTAGCTATAGCTCAAGTCAGCCAGGTCCCCAAATGATGCAGTGGCATTACGCCGATCAAGAGGTGTAGCGATGGTTCGGGTTCGACCAAAGCCCCCAAGTGATTCTGTGGCCTTAGGCCGATCAAGAGGCATGACTGGTAAATCGCCGAGCTGGCAGCTGCTATGTCACACTCCTTGTCCAACAAGTCCAAAGCATCTTGCCATGCTACCTCGTTGTCTGCTTCAACATAAGCCGCTACACAAGGTGAATCATGACGGATGTCACTGGGGAGAACCACCTCCGCTCTGTAGACCATGAAGAACGGTGTGTATCCTGTCAATCTGTTGGGTGTAGTATTAATGCTCCATAATACAGATGGTAACTCCTCAACCCAACAACCCGGCGTCCGCTGCAAAGGAACCACAAGCCGGGATTTGATGCCTCGTAAGATCTCTTGATTAGCCCTCTCTGCTTGTCCATTGGACTGTGGGTGAGCCACTGATGAAACGTCAAGCCGGATGTGCTCACGTTCACAGAACTCCTTCATAGCACCCTTGGACAGGTTGGTACCATTATCAGTAATAATGCTGTGTGGAAAGCCAAACCGGAAAATCACCTTTTTGATGAATTGAACCGCCGTGGCTGCATCACACTTGCTAACGGGCTCTGCCTCCACCCACTTTGTAAACTTGTCAACCGCCACCAAAAGGTGGGTCTTCTTGTCCTTGGACCTTTTGAAAGGACCAACCATATCCAGCCCCCAAGTCGCAAACGGCCAAGTAATTGGAATCATCCTCAATTCTTGAGCCGGCACATGAGCGCGTGTTGAGAACTTCTGACAGCCATCACATCGCCTAACCAGGTCCTCCGCATCAGCATGAGCAGTCAACCAATAGAAGCCGTGACAAAACACTTTAGCCACCAAAGACTTTGAACCGGCGTGGTGACCACAATCCCCTTCGTGGATTTCACGCAAGATTTCACATCCTTCCTCAGGAGACACACAACATTGAAACGCCCCTGACACACTGCAATGATGCAACTCGCCATTGACAATAGTCATGGACTTGGATCGCCGGATTATCTGCCTGGCCAGAGTCTCATCCTCTGGTAATTCGCCCCGGTTCATGTATGCAAGATAAGGAACCGTCCAATCCGGAATGACATGAAGAGCCGCCACCAACCGAGCCTCTGGATCAGGAATAGCCAAATCCTCTTCACCAGGGAGCTTGACAGACGGGTTATGCAGAACATCCAAGAAGACATTAGGCGGGACCGGTTTACGTTGAGAGACCAACCGGCTTAAAGCATCCGCCGCTTCGTTCTTCCGTCATTCACGTGATCCAATTCGATATCCTTTGAAGTGACCTGCAACAATATCCACCTCACGACGATATGCTGCCATGAGCAGATCTTTGGAATCCCAAGTACCAGACACTTGTTGGGCCACCAGGTCCGAGTCACCGAAGCACTTAACTCGGCTGAGATTCATCTCCTTAGCCATCCGGAGACCATGGAGTAAAGCTTCATACTCAGCTGCATTGTTAGTACAAGGGAACATTAAGCGGAGAACGTAATGTAACTTATCACCTAGTGGGGAAGTTAACACGACTCCACCCTCGAGCCTCCAATTGCCTGGACCCATCAAAATGAATAGTCCAATAGGTGTGATCCGGCTTTTCTTCAGGTGCTTGTAGTTCTGTCCAATCATTGATGAAATCTACAAGCGCTTGAGATTTGACCGCCGTCCGAGGCACGTATTTCAATCCGTGCGGCCCAAGCTCTATAGCCCACTTGGCAATTCGGCCAGTTGCCTCCCTGTTCTGAATTATATCTCCCAAAGGAGCAGAGCTGAACACTGTGATGGGATGTCCCTGGAAGTATTGCTTAAGCTTCCGGCTTGCCATGAAAACTCTATACACCAGCTTCTGCCAATGCGGGTACCTTTGCTTGGACTCAATGAGCACCTCGCTAATATAGTAAATCGGACGCTGAACCCGATATTCCTTGCCCGCCTCTTTGCGCCCCACCACAATGGCTACGCTGACTGCACGAGCAATAGCTGCCACATATAGTAGCAATGGTTCCTTGTCAATTGGAGCAGCAAGAACAGGCGGATTGGCTAGCTGCCGCTTTAAATCCTCCAACGCTTTATTAGCAGCTGAACTCCAGACCAATTGATCCGTTTTCTTTAGCATCTGATACAACGGGATCGCCTTCTCACCAAGGCGGCTGATAAACCGGCTCAATGCGGCAATCCGGCCTGCCAAGCGTTGAACGTCATTGATACACTTCGCTTAGCTGTGGAGGTGATAGCTGTGATCTTCTCCGGATTAGCCTCAATTCCTGTTGGACACCGGAAAACCCAATAACTTGCCTGCGGTACACCAAAAACACACTTGGCCGGGTTAAGCATCATCTTGTATGTCCGTAGGTTATCAAAGGTTTCCTTCAAATCGTCAACCAGAGTCTCCTTATCCCTTGACTTAACCACAATATCATCCACATAGGCATGTACATTACGACCAATTTGCTTATGAAGGCAATTCTGTACACACCGTTGATAAGTTGCCTGGACACTCTTGAGACCAAAGGGCATATATACATAGCAGAAGGCTCCAAAGGGAGTTATGAACGCCGTCTTATCCTAGTCCTTAACTGCCATCTTGATCTGATGATAACCAGAATATGCATCTAGAAAACTCAAACGCTCACAACCCGCAGTAGCATCAATAATCTGATCGATGCGGGGGAGGGCAAAAGGATCCGCTGGACAAGCCTTGTTAAGGTCTGTGTAATCCACACACATGCGCCAGGTGCCGTTTTTCTTAAGGACCAGCATCGGATTAGCCAGCCATTTAGGATGAAAAACTTCGACAATAAAGCCAGCCGCTAAGAGACTGGCCACCTCCTCTCCAATAGCTTTGCGCCTTTCTTCTTTAAACCGGCGGAGAAACTGTTTCACCGATTTGTACTTAGGATCGACATTAAGAGTGTGCTCAGCGAGTTGCCTCGGTACACCTGGCATGTCAGAAGGCTTCCATGCAAAAATGTCCCGATTCTCACGGATGAACTCGATGAGCGCGCTTTCCTATTTCGGATCCAAGTTGGCACTGACACCGGGTACGAAGTCAACAAGCTTAGTCTCAGCTGCCGATTTGAACTTTAGGGCCGGATCATGCTCTGTAGTTGGCTTCTTCAGTGGAGTCATGTCTGCCGGATCAACATTATCCTTGTAGTACTTCAACTCCTCCGCGGCACAAACTGACTCTGCATAGGCCGCGTCACCTTCTTCACACTCCAAAGCAATCTTGCGACTTCCATGAACAGTTATTGTTCCCTTGTGACCCGGCATCTTGAGCTGCAAATAAATATAACAGGGCCGTGCCATAAATTTTGCATAAGCCGGCCGCCCAAATAGGGCGTGATATGGGCTCAGGATCTTCACCACCTCAAAAGTCAATGTCTCTGACCTAGAATCATGATCGTCTCCAAAGGCCACTTCTTGAGCTATCTTGCCAACAGGATATGCTGACTCACCAGGTACCACACCATGGAATACCGTATTGGACGGTTTAAGATTTTTATCTGTTAGCCCCATATGGAGGAAGGTCTCATAGTATAGGATATTAATGTTGCTACCTCCATCCATGAGCACCTTGGTGAATTTATAACCTCCCACCTGAGGTGCCACCACCAACGCTAGCTGACCTGGATTGTCAAACCGGGGAGGGTGATCCTCTCTGCTCCATACGATTGGCTGTTCAGACCTGCGTAAATAATGAGGCACGGCCGGTTCAACAGAATGCACCGCTCGCTTGTGAAGCTTCCGGTCTCGCTTGTCCAAGCTAGTGGTGAAGACGTGATATTGCCCGCTATTCAACTGCTTCGGATTGCTATGATAACCCGACTGCTGCTGCTGGTGGTTGTAACCACCCTGTCTACTCTGATTACTTTGATTGTTATGTCCGCTCTGATTACCATTGAAGCCTGAACCGTAATTTCCTCCACCGTGACCCGGCCCATGGAATCCGGATCCTGAGCCACCACCTGATCCATGATCATATCGGAAAGCATTAGAATTCTTGAACTCCTGCATAATGTAACAATCCTTCCAAAGGTGGTTGGCTGGCATCTCCTTCGTCCCGTGCTTTGGACAGGGCTGGTTTAACAGATAGGTCAGGCGGTCCGGGTTAGGACTTGGAGCTCCACTGTGATTCGGCAGTTTACCCTTTCTTCGCTGGCCCTTGTCCTGCGCGCTGGTATTAGCCACGAAGTCCATGCTGCTATCTGCTTTACGCTTGCCTCCGTTTCCATGACCTGCCGTGTTGTGTTGCTGCCCTTTGGAGTTGCTGCTCTTCTTTCCCTTCCCTGTCTTGTCATCATCAGACTCGGGATCCTTGGTACTATCAGAATCAACATACTTCACTAACGCAGCCATGAGGGTCCCCATATCGTTGCAATGGCGCTTCATCCATCCCAATTTCAACTTTAGAGGCTTAAACCGGCAGTTGCCTTCCAAAGTTATAACCACGATATCGGCGTTAATACGGTCTGATGAGTGCAAAATTTCCGAGACTCGGCGCACCCAGCGGGTTGTTGACTCTCCTTCCTCCTGGACACAGGCCGCTAAGTCCACTATCGACATGGGCTGCTTACATGTATCCTTGAAATTACGGATAAACCGGGCTCAGAATCGGGCCCATGAATCGATAGAGTTGGCCGGCAAATTTTTAACCAAGTATGGGCCGTCCCTTCAAGCATCATGGTGAAATACTTTGCACACGCCGCATCATCCACATCAAGCATCTCCATGGCCATCTCGTAGCTCTCCACCCATGTTTCTGGAGACAAATCGGCAGTGTAATTTGGCACCTTGCGCGGGCCCTTGAAATCCTTGGGCAAGCGCGCACATTGCGTAAAGCGGGGACAAGACAGGGCACCCCCAAAGAACTAGAAGTAACCCCGGCTCGACCGAGGTGGTTGGACGAACCGGCGTAAGCTGACGAGCCTCATACTGCGCCACTAACTCGGCCTCCTGCGGCGCCCGGGCCGGTCCACCACTTCCTGAGCATCACCAATACCACCTGCCGGGTTATTGCCACGGGGCGCTTCACGGTTCCGTGCATTACTTGATACGGCCGGTTCATCCATACGCCTGCTGTAGCTCCGGCTTGGACGGGGGTTGGAGTGAATTCAGTCACGGCTGTATGAATATGCTCCTGTTGAATCAAGGCTGTCCGAAGAAGCTCCTTAACCCGGCGCGTCTCCACCGCCTGCGGAGAATCACCTTCAATCGGGATGGCCTCCAGTAGTGAAGCAGCAGCGACAAGATTGTCCATTGGATTGGAATAATGACCGGGAGGTGTCGGGATAGGCTGAGGCAAGACATTGTTCTGTCGAGGCGGCTCCATCAGGCGAGGCTGAACCGGCGCGCCCGACCCAGGTGCCTCCGCCCGGTTTATCACCGGCGCGCCCGGCCCAGGTGCCTCCGCCCAGTTTATCACCGGCGGGTTACTAGTTCCTGCTCCTGGGGTGTTAAAGAGATTACTGGCTTCGAAAACCGAAGGCAAGCGAGATCGGTGCTTCCTCTTCAGGACTTAATGCGACGCGGTCTGATCCAGCATAAGCCTATAGGCCTGCGCATCCAAAGCGGTCTGTTCTGCGACCATCCTGGTGTTCTCGGCTGCTAGGTCGGCCTTGGCCTGAGTGATCTGTTCCCTCACCTTTGCAACTTCCGCGTTGTGGGCGTCCTGATCCGTCGGGTTAGCCTCTGCCATAAGCGCAGCCAACGCATCAAACATATCAGATAAAACTTGAGCCGTCGGGTGCACATGGCCTCCTACCCCGGCAGCCGTCGCCGCTGCTGACCCAGAGGTCATTGCTGCTGCGGTTGAAGAGTGGGTCGCCGCCTGTGTACCGGCCATGAATATTCCAACCCGGTTGGGCAGATCAGAGGGGTCCGGAATACCGTCGCCATCGGAAGAGCCCCCAATCCGGCCGTCTTGTAATTCATACAATGATTCGGTTTCTCCGGTTGAGGACTCGTCGCCGGAATAAACGACGGTCTCGCTACCAGATTACGATCCATCCTCATATTCTCCTCCATGGATGACTCCCACGAAGGCATGCTTCATGGCTGGTTTAACCTGGGTAGATCGCGCACGTTGAGCCGTTTCGACGAGGTCGGTGCAGATGTCTGGCTCAGGGCCCGGTTCACCGATCTTGCCGATGAAGACGTGTATGCCACCAAAGGGGACCCGGTACCCGTACTCAATCGAGCCGGCCTCGGGGCCCCACCCTGCATCGTCGATGTAGAGCTTGCCGCGACGACTCTTGGTCATCCGGCCCACAGCGTAGCCCTTGAGTCCTTCGAAGTTGCCCTCCAAGAACTTGAAACCATCGTGCGATAGCCCCACGGTGGGCGCCAACTGTCGTGGTTTTGTCACGGCAGATGTCCTCATGAAAGGACTTAGTCGTGGAGCCATCGCTACGGGTTAGCTTGAAGGGATTAAAGTGGACACAAGGACGCAAGAGAGTTTATGCTAGTTCGGCCCCTTCGATGAAGGTAAAAGCCTACGTCTAGTTGTGATGGAATTGATGGGGTTTCGATGACTAGGGAGCAAACAAGCTTCGCCTAAGTCTCGAGTTGTTGTCTGTTGTCCCTGAACCGCCGTCGGGTCGTCCCCTTATATACATGGGTGGCGCCCGTCGGTTTACAGAGTCCCGATGCCGGTTCATAGATGTATCCGGCTCGGTCTCCACTTATTCCTAACTTACAATACAAGTTACATACCGACGCCGGTTTACAGCTACAGGCCTTGAACCGACTATGGGCCTTGAGCCCTCATCTGCCTACACGGACTTTAACATACTCAACTACTAACGAAGTTAACCCGGCCTGTCCTGGCCGGTTTACACCCAGTAGTAATATCCCCAACACCAGGTGAAGGCCCACAAGATTTTTGTGGACCATAATGGGTCGGCCCAGCTAAAGGCCCATGATATTTTGCCGACATTAATGGGCCGACCCAGCTGTAGGCCCACAAGATTTTGAGGACCCTAGTAGGCCGGCCCATTAACTGGCTGCCATGTTTTGGGACAAATGCCGGCCCATATTTGATCCGGTCCATTAATGGCCTGCCACGTTCCGGGCCTAATAATGGCCCATATGAGATCCGGCCCATTAAAAGCCTACCACGTTCTGGGCCAAATTACGGCCCAGATCAGGTCCGGCCCTTTAAGAGGCTTTGGGCTAAATTATGGCCCATATCAGATTCGGCCCGTCAACTGGACGCTACGCTTTTGGGCCCATTTGCTAAAGGCCCATTTAGTAATTCGGCCTGATATTAGTTTCGGCCTGTTAAGGGCCCGTTTAACATTTCGGCCCTATATTAATTTCGACCTGTTAAAAGCCCATCATATAGTTGGGCCTAACTACGGCCCGGTTTGTATCCGGCACCTTTCCATGACCGATAACTGATTGGGCCAAACAAGGACCGAAACAATTTTGGCCTGTTATAAGCCCATGATTTGATTGGCACATTCATGGGCCGGGTATATTTCGGCCTGCTGCCAGCCCGTGAGCTGTTCGACACGTTTCAGGCCCAACCTACTTTTCAGCCTCCTAAAGGCCCATTGAGTTTTCTTGGGAAAATAGGGCCGGCGGTTTACTCGGCCTATTAAAGGCCCAAATCTACTAGTGGGCCAGTTTACATTTAGGCCTGTTAACGGACCAAGAAGACGGGGCCCATGATGCGGATCATACATGGTGATTTGCATGACGGCCCGATTATGTACCGTAATTTTATGGTTTGGCCGTTTTAATGCGAAGACAAGATATATATATATACAGTAAAATAACTACAGCATCGTGAATAAGAAAAAAAACCTAGACTATACAATAAAGAAATTACGACATATTACATCCACTGGGCATCAAAGTTCGCCACTATGATAATAAAGCACAAGCGCAGCAGATTACATACACGGGCATCAAAGATCGCCACTAGTGCAACTAAACACGCCGACAAAATAATATACAAAACCGACAAAGACTTCAATAGAGTTCAAGAAAGGTTAGCCCTGCCGGAGCTGCGGTATAGCAAATGAGCAAGCTGGTGAGACTGCACTTGTTTGACACTTATATCCTCCTCACTCTGAAAGATAAACAAGCAGACATATGACAGGTTTTGCACATATAAGTATCAGTGATGGCAATTCATCACATTTCTTACTGACGAATAAAGTGACACAGTTTAAAATAGCATTAACACAATATGGTATTGTTCAGGTCAAGACATGGTAGGAAATGACATTGTGAAGGAGTTGGCAGCTTCACGACACCACTGGATTACAGATCAAGAACTCATAAGTATCAATGGTTAGTGTGCTGTCAATTTATCCCATTTCAGATTGGCAAAATAAGATCACTTTCTCTATATAGTTTAATTTACATGGTATGAAGAAGGAACTTGGTTGTACAACTGAAAACTTAAATTTAGAAGGACAAACTTTTGTTTATGAACTGTAGTACATAATAAACTTTAAACATGCAATTTGATGCAAACACCAAAAATAAACAGTTGTTGCAGTCATGCCTAACCAAATATACACAACAAAGTTTGAAGGCTTGAGAAGGACAAACTTACATTATTGGTGAAGGCAGGCTCTATAAAGCCCTTGTCCATGCTGATGGGGGGGCAATTCAAGAAGTTTACCACAGAATCTTCTTCATAAGCATTGCCTTTATTCTACATTTTGTTAAGAGTAAATATTGAAAGTGCATTATATCGACTAGAGGGGGGGTGAATAGGCGATTTTTATGAATTCTTCAATGAGGAATTTGCCGGTGAGGAAATTCCTAAGTGAAGAACTACTTGCAGTGGAATAAGTACTCAGAAATATGCATAATAGAATGCGGGCATGGACATCATGATGAAATGAAGACAATCAAAGAGTACAAAAAGCGTAAACACAGGATAACACAAGATGAAGACAAACAAACTGAAGAAATTGAACTGAGGAAATTGAGAAAGTCTTCAAACACAGATATGAACAGACACTCAACACAGTAATGAGGAAATGAAAGGGTTGAGGAAATAGAACCAGTTAGGTTGGTGAAGACAATGATTTGGTAGACCAGTTCCAACGGCTGTCTCGGTTATGCGTCTGGTTGGAGCGGCTGAGTATTTAAACTCGAGGACACACAGTCCCGGACACCCAGTCTCTGAGCACGCAGCTCAGGACACCAAGTCCTCACCGTATTATCCTTGAACTAAGGTCACACAGACCTCGTCCAATCACTCGGTCTTCATGCGACTTCCAAACCTTCACAGACTTGGTCACTCGGCGATCCACAATTCCTCTTGGATGCTCTAGACCATGACGCCTAACCGTCTGGAAGAAGCACAGTCTTCAAAGGTAACAAGCGTCGGATCCACGCAGGATCAATCTCTTGATGATGCTCAATCACTTTGGGTTTGTAGGGTTTTGGTTTTTGGGTTTTCCTCACTCGATGATTTTCGCTCAAAGTCCTCGGAGGATGGGTTGCTCTCAAATGACAAGTGTCAAGTTCTCTCGGAGCAGCCAACCAGCTAGTGGTTGTAGGGGCGGCTATTTATAGCCTAGGGAGCAGCCCGACATGATAAGACATAAATGCCCTTCAATGATATGACCGTTAGGTGGATAAGATATTTTGGGACAGGTGGCGCCAAGAAGACAAAGAACGGTCGGAAATTTGAATCTCAAATTCCTCGGGGCTATCATGTTCCTCACTCGTAGGCAATCCGGATGGCGAATTCCTAAATCCTCGGTCAGAACAAATTCCTCGTGACCGGAAGAACTTCGTCTCTCACTTTGAAGAAATTGACTGAATCGTATGAGATTTCCAAAGGCTTCACTCGATGGGATTGGTAGGTGTAGGATTTTGAGTTGAGCATCACATGGAAAATTTTCCTTAGTATTTCCTCGACCCCTTTAACAAAGACGGTGTTTCCTATGACTCAAGAAAGAGAAAACGAAACTACGAAAACAAAAGTCTTCACGCTTCATGTTCCTCAAATGAATACAAAGTCTTCAAGGTCACACCAATTTCTTCACTTTCAAAATCTTCAGAAAGTCTTCAGAATATCAAAGTTTTTAGTCAATGAACTTCATTTTTAGGGGTCGACTTTCTCTGTAAATATCAAACTCCTCATAGACTTATAGTCCTGTGTACACTCATAAACACATTAGTCCCTTAACCTATAAGTCTTCAATACACCAAAATCACTAAGGGGCACTAGATGCACTTACAACCTCCCCCTTTTTGGTGATTGATGACAATATAGGTTAAGTTTTCAACGGGGATAAATGTATGAAGTGTAAGTACTGATATTGAGGAATTTGATTGCAAGATATAGAAGAACTTCCCCTGAAGATGTGCATAGTGAGGAATTTGCTTTTGAGGCAATGCACATTTGAAGAGTTGAATCATGGAGATCTCCCCCTATATCTTGTAATTCATACACGCATTTGACATATAATATGAAGAATTTGAAATGCATGATGAAATATGGTGCTTGATGAAATTCAGCATGCGTGCAATTACATTAATGATGAACAAGCATGCAAAATAACACATCAAGAGTATCAGAGCACAGTGCATCAAAAGTATCAGAGCACAGTGCAACAAAAGTATCAGAGCACCATCGGGTTTAAGATTACAACTCGATCCAATAAAAGTTTCAGAAGAACGAGAGTTGTAACTTATCAAAAATTTGCCCATATAATAGACCCGCTTGAAGACTAACTCACATTTCTCCCCCTTTGTCATCGAATGACCAAAAGGATCAAAACTAAGGAGTAACACCCCTGAAGAATTTCAAGTTGATGAAGGAGCCCCAGCGTTGTTGGGGTCGGTTGTCATAGTGGGGCCTGCCGCAGTGTCGTCCAAGTCTTCATTTTCATCAGTGTCTCGCAATGAGGAATAGGAGCTGGCCACCAAGGAAGGAACTTTGACCTTCTTGTATTTCTTCGGTGGAGGTGCAGACCAGTCAAAGTCTTCCTTGAGACCCATTGTCTTCAGTTCTTCCACGCTGTAGACATTAGAAAGAACAGCCCAGTGCGTTTGAAGGTTTCATGGAGGTAGTAGTGGTTTTTCTTCCGCATTGTGTGTTGAGGTCATGTTGTGAAGAATTGAACCAAACTGACGCTTGACCCATTTATGATTGTGATCAACCTTCTGATGAAGACTGAGGAGTAACACACGACCAGTCATCACCCTGGGTGCTGTGGCTTGAGGATTTTGCTTGGCTGAGGTATTGGCAGTAGAGTCATATGTGGCAGTGTCATCATTGGTGGAGTAGGATGCAGCTTTGCGAAACTGACCATCCAATGGACGAATGCCTTCATCTATCACAGCAGTTGCCTTGCCCTTTTCATCAGCTGAGGAAAATATCCGTTTGAGGACTTCAATTGGAGGCAAGTAGCTGCAGTGGTTCAGAGTATCAACCTTGTAATTGAGTGAAGACCTTGTCCTGATGAACCTCATAATCCATGGTGCATAAGGCTTCAACTCAAAAGGTGACATAACAATGTCTGCCAGAGTCCTCATGAAGAAATCATGGAAGTTGACGGGAACACCATGAATGATGTTGAAAAGAATATTCTTCATGATGCCAACGACTTCTTCATCATTTGAGTCGTGGCCTTTGATAGAACTCATTGTCTTTGTCAGTATCTGATAGACAGCTTGAGGCACATATAGTAATTCCTTGACGAGGAATTTGGTTCGAGGTGCCTGTCCTGGCTTCAAAGGCTTCATCAGCACTTGCATGTAGTGATTTGAAAGCTTAGGTTCGTTGTAGATACAATGAGCGCCATCAAGGGAGGATCGAGTGGTAGGGCACGAAGCAATTATTCTTTGGTGCCTTGTAGTGAGTGTTTTCGGACATCCATCCAACGCCCATGAGTTCACATCTTGACGTCTCCGGTGATGTGCGGTGTTGCATAGAATTGAAGAATAAGTTCTTCATTCCAATCACAGATGTCGCAGAAATTCGAAGTCTGCATCATGAAGAACACCGAGGACGGCTCGAAGTTCGGCAGAGATTCCATGTCCACATGAGGAATATGTGCATGATCGAAGACTTTGTCTTTGTTGAACAGCACTAAGGAATAGAAATTGGCTTGACTAGCAGTCCAGAAACGCCTCTTCCTTATGCGAGCAGAATCATATGGATTGTAATCAGTGAAGAATACGTGCTCGCCAAAGAAGTCTTCAGCCTTGAACTTTTGCTTCGTTGAGAATGGATTCGTTGGCTTTGGCAAAGGAGTGTCTGTGAGTTGCATCACGACCTCTGGAATCGCAATCTCAGGTTATTCAGGCTGAGGAATTTCTGGTTCCTCTACATGTGCAGTCTGAGGATCAGCAGCAGCAGGTTCATCAGCGCTAGTGGATGGAATTTCTTCATGTACAGATGGAGTGGGATGAGTTTCTTCAGAGCCCATTTGAACTGTTGGAGCAGGGGACCGAGGAATCTGTTGGATTGGGGGTGAAGAGTGGAGAATTTGGATGTTGACTTTCCCAAAAGTCATCGTTCATCACTGGCGTTGTGCTTCCTATATCCACATCTTCTTCAATTTCCTCAACACCGGCCTCTTCAGCTGTGAACTGAAGCATAGGCGAGGAAATGATTGGGGTTGAAGGGATAGCTTCCACTTCAAGATCCGCTTGGGATCTCATAATCTTCACCAAAAGGAACAAGGTCCTTTGACGGAATAGAGGAAATTGGAACAACATCAATAGGATTTTCAAATGATCTGGTCATTGGCTTCATTTTCTTCGCAGCCGAAGAATTTGACGCAGCTGATGCTTTCCGTTTCTTCACTGCAGCTCGTTCTGCAGCCTTGGTCTTCTTCACATCGATGCGGATGGAAGAATTGGAGTTGGTGTTGGCGCGGGAGGAGCCGAGGAATCGGTTGATTTTCCTCAGCGCAATCGATGCGCTGATTCTCGACTTGTTCGGGCTTTCTTCAGCGCACCACTAGTGGATGCCCAGCAATTTCTTGTTGGCTCGAATGGGATCATCAGCCTGGAACTAGCATTGTCTTCAGAGCCTGAACTTCATCAACTGTCTTTGGCATGTTCTTGATCGGGTGGTGAGGCTCCAGCCTGAGGAATTTCTTGTTGCGTTGGGGCTGCAACATTTGAGAATTTCTTCGTCAGATTGACAAATCTGACTTTGGATCCTTGCCAATCAGCATAATATGAGTCAAATTTGTCGCTGAGGGCTTTGATGTCAGCTTGCATCTTGATAAGTTCTTCAGTTGTCATCTTGACAACATTTTTCTTCGGCAGTTTCTCTTTTCTGTACTGCGATTTCTTGATCTCTCCGTCAGATCAAATTTCCATTTCTCCTCTTGGATGAAATGAGTGACATGTGATTTTGGCGGTGTCAACTTGAAGTCGAGCATAGGAGTGTTTGGGTCCTTGTGCGAGATCAATGTAGTCTAGGATCGCTCTTGGATCCAACAAAGAAGCGGCAGTGTGTGCCTTTGGCTCTAGCGGCCCTTTCTTGTCGGTCTCTGATGATTTCCACAAGTTCATCATCATCAGCTTCATCATCTTCAGGTGGCTCTTGGAATGCGACCCGTTTCTTCTTAGGACTTGGCCGAGGACCTCGTCTAGCTGTGTCCTTAGTCTTCAGCAGAGTTGGCCCAGATGAAGAATTTGGTGCGGCTGAGGAACTTGCTGAAACACCAGAGGCAATTGAGATGCCTGCAGTCCTTTGGCACATGGCCAGATGCACATGTGCTGAGGACTTTGTCGGAACTGCTGAGGACTTTGTAGGAGTTGCTGAGGACTTTGGAGGAGCTGAGGATTTGGGAGGAGCAGGAGCAGCATGAGGAATTGGCCGTGAGGGCACAGCTGAGGAACTTGGCCGTGAGGGCACTGTTGGTGAAGCACTTGGCTTGTGTGCGGGCTTCTTTGCCATAGATTTTCTTGGCTGGACAGAGGCCTCAGTGGCAGCAGCAGTAGCAGTGTCCTCACTGAATTTCCTCACTGCCTCATTGGCTTGTCTTGCCAATTTGACTTGGCGCTTGGCCCATTCTTCAGGAAAGTCCTCACCACGCTTATGCTGGTGGGATCAGCTTCTTGACCAGGTGCCAGAGGAGCTCTTGGGCATGGAGGATTGAGAGCGAATTTCTTCATGTACTTTGGAGTAACATATCTGTACTCCCTCCATTCCCTTGCCCATCTCCTTTCAATCCTTTGAATGCGCACCTTGCGCTGATTTTTGTTTTCTTTGCCGAACTCGGCTTCATCAGGTGTGCAATAATCAGCATAGATGTCCTCAGGAATTTCAAACGCAGTCATGAACTCAGGCCTCTTTCCTCCTTTACGTGGCTTCTTTCCTTCGCCATATTCTTCAAATTGAGGAATTTGAACAATCGAATTCTCTCAAGAAGTATGCAACTTTTCTTCGAGGAACGCTGCAAATGAGTTAAGTTGATGAGAACCTAGTGATTCAAAGAATGGACATGAGTACCTATGAGCAGTATAGTTGCGAGGAATTTGGAGAGGTCATATGCGTTCTCGTAAGGTTTTTCAATAAGAACTAGTTTGAGGAATTTGACCAGATGAGCCTTGAAGAATTTCACTAAGCGATCTTTGTCTTATGTTCCAGAGTTGTATAGATCGAGGATCCACACAATTGAGGAATCTTGAATAGAAACGAATCAAGAGCATATTTCGTTTGAGGTGTTCATATGTGTGAAGATTTGAAGAATAAACACCTTTGAAGATTTTCAGAAAGGTTTGAGAATCAAAGCGAGTAATAAAAGTAACTTTTAATTACCCGAACTAAAGAACACGACGAACTGAGAAGAACAGTTGGGAAGTTCGTCAGGTTAGATGTTCCACGCCCTAACTCGGCAGAGGAAGACAGCTATGGCGGCGGCAGAGTGAAGATTTCATGGTCGGCGCTGAAAGTACGACGCAGCGACGAGGTCGAGGCAGTGAAGCTCTTCCTCACCGGCGACGATGGAGTAGCGGCGGCGCTAGGGTTTGAGAAGCTCGAGCGAGAGAGAGAGAGAGAGCGGTCGAGCGGAGTAAAGGAAGTGAGGAAGGGGAGAGGGGGTATATATAGCCACGGTGAAAAACCGATCGCCCGAAGATTTTGGACGAACGTGCCCCTGACCCTTCTCATTCGCTTGACATGTGTCACCCACGTACTGAAAAGTGGAGATTGTGTTAGATCGTGGGTGAATAGATAAGTCTATCATGGGATGCGGAACGGTTTGAGCGGCAAAACCGAAAATTTGGATAAGATAAGTTAAAAGTTCCGTTCGCAATTTCTTCAAATTGACAAGGACACAAAGTGAAGATTTTGAACGAAGTTTCAAATAGAACGCACATGAAGAATTTGTGAATAGATTGGGTTGAGTATAGCATAGAGGATGGGTCCGATCACATTCACTTAGCAGAAAAAGCAACTTGAAGAAATAGCCATAAGTGAATGCTGTAGAGGACATAAACCCATATATATATAGCCAATGAAGAAAAACGACGGAATCAGTGACGATTTTGCAAAGTTGAAGAATTTGAAAAACTGAAGAATTTCAAAAACTGAGGAAAAACTCAAATTGAAGATTTTCAACTTTGGTGGTGGCGTGACCCACTATAAGAATGATGATTTCAGACACCGCGTACAATTGTCGTAGGGTTCTGAAAATCAAATTCTTCATTAATTTCTTCACACTTAGAGTGTTATTCTTCATTGATTGAAGAGAAACGTTTCTTCATGTGTTGCACATCTAAGTCATAAATTTTGCATAAGTGTCGGATGTGTGTCCTTTTCAAAGAACATTCGTAGATTCTAAGATATTTAGCTCACACCGCAACTTGCTAAATCTCTTCTCATCCAAGGGCTTAGTGAAGATATCAGCTAGCCGTTCTTCAGTCTTCACATGCTCGATGGAGATGTCGCCCTTCAACACATGATCATGAAGAAAATGATGATGAATATGAATGTGCATTGTCTTCGAGTGCTGAACTGGGTTGTGAGCAATCTTGATGGCACTCTCATTGTCACAGTAGAGAGGAACATTCTTCACGTTGATGCCGTAGTCCTTGAGAGTTTGCTTCATACACAAACAATTGAGCGCAACAAGAGCCAGCAACAATGTATTCAGCTTCCATAGTAGACAGTGATACACAGTTTTGTTTCTTCGAGGACCAACAGACCAAAGATCGTCCGAGGAAATGACAAGTACCAGATGTTGACTTGCGGTCCACACGATCACCAGCATAGTCAAAGTCAGAATATCCAATGAGATCAAAAGTAGAGCCCTTGGGGTACCATAATCCTAGTGTTGGTGTGTGAGCTAGATATCGAAGAATATGCTTCACAGCCTTATGGTGTGATTCCTTCGGTGTAGCTTGAAATCGGGCACAGATGCAAACACAAAGCATTCTGGCCTAGATGCACATAAGTACAATAGAGAACCAATCATGGAGAGGTATACCTTGTGATAAGTCAATACCATTTTCATCAGTGCATAGATGGCCATTTGTGGGCATAGGAATTTTGACACCTTTGCAATCTTGCATGCCGAATTTCTTCAGGACATCTTTGAGGTATTTCTCCTGAGATATGAATATGCCATTGTGTTGTTGACGAATTTGAAGACCTAAGAAGAATTTCAATTCTCCCATCATAGACATTTGATATTCTTCACTCATCATGTAGGCAAATTCATCACTATAACGTTGGTCAGTACAGCCAAAGATAATATCATCAACATATATTTGGCACACAAACAGTTCACCATCATATGATTTAGTAAAGAGAGTAGGGTCGAGTGAACCGGTGTGAAGCCATTCTTCACGAAGAATTCCTTCAATGTATCATACCACGCTTTGTGGGGCCTGTTTGAGACCATAGAGGGCCTTGTTGAGTTTGAAGACTTTGTCGGGATTCTTTGGATCTTCAAAACACTGGGGTTGAGCAACATATACTTCTTCCTCAAGCTTACCATTGAGGAATGCACTTTTCACATCCATTTGATATAAAGTGATATTATGATGGTTAGCATAAGCAAGTAATATCACGAATAGCCTCAAGTCTAGCAACAGGTGCAAAAGTTTCATCGAAATCAATTCCTTCAACCTGTGTGTAGCCTTGAGCTACAAGTCGTGCCTTATTCCTCACCACAAGGCCATTTTCATCTTGCTTGTTGCGGTAGATCCACTTTGTGCCAATGATATTATGCTTGCGAGGATCTGGACGTTTGACCAGTTCCCAGACATTGTTGAGCTCGAACTGATGTAATTCTTCTTGCATGGCCTGAATCCTCTCAGGCTCCAGAAATGCTTCATCTACCTTAGTGGGCTCTGTGATAGAGACAAAAGCATAGTGCCCACAAAAGTTAGATAAATGTGAAACTTTTGAGCGTGTGAGAGGACCTGGTGCTTCAATGTTATCGATGATCTTGTCAACTTGCACTTCTTTTACAACGCGAGGATGAGCAGGTTGTTGTCGAGGAATTTGATCAGCATTTTCTTCAGCACCATTTTCTTCAGCATTATCCTCAGGTGCATCAGCTCGACGTTCTTCGCGTACTGGAATGAATTCTTCAGCAGATTCTTCAGTAGGAATGACATCCTCAGTTGCCTTGAACTTGATAGATTCCTCAGGTGCTGGTTCATCTAACACAGAAGGTAGGTGCTCTCTTTGCGAGCCATTAGTTTCATCGAACCACACATCTACAGTGTCAACAATCTTGTGAAGAGCGATGTTGAAGACTCTGTAGGTGTGCGAGTCCTTTCCGCAACCAAGCGTAAAACCTTCATGTGCTTTCGGTGCAAATTTAGAATTGTGATGAGGATCTCTAATCCAGCATTTAGCAATCAAGACTTTGAAATAACTCACATTGGGTTTCTTGTCAGTGAGGAGTTCATAGGCAGTCTTCTTGAAGAATTTGTGAAGATATACTTTGTTGATGATGTGGCACGCGGTATCAATTGCATCAATCCAAAAACGAGGAGGCGTTTTGTATTCATCAAGCATAGTGCGAGCCATCTCAACAAGAGTTCTGTTCTTGCTCTCCACGATGCCATTTTGCTGAGGAGTATAGGGAGCAGATAACTCATGAGTAATACCAAGTTCATCAAGATAGGCATCAAGACCGGAATTTTTGAATTCAGTTCCATTGTCACTCCTGATGTGCCTGATCTTCACACCAAAGTTGGTTGAAGCCCTCGAGGAAAATCGTTTGAAGACTTCACGCACTTCATTTTTGTAAGTAACAATGTGTACCCATGTGTAACGAGAGTAATCATCAACAATAACAAAGCCATATAGAGATGCATCATTAGTGATTGCTGAGTAATGATTAGGACCAAAGAGGTCCATGTGAAGCAATTTGAATGGACGAGTAGTGGTCATGATAGTCTTTCTTTGGATGCTTGGCCTTGGTCATTTTTCCGACTTTTCACGTGCTCCACACAAGTGATCCTTGAGGAATTTGACATTCTCAATGCCAATGACATGCTTCTTCTTCGCAAGCGTGTGCAAATTCCTCATGCCTGCGTGACCAAGTCGTCGATGCCATAGCCAGCCTTATGAAGCTTTTGCAAGTAGACACACGGCTGGTTGTGGTCCTGTAGAGAAATCAACAATATACAAGTCTCCTCTCATAAAGCCTTCGAAGACTTTGGAATTGTCAGCTTCCATGATCACAACACAACGATACTTCCCAAAGACAACAACCATATCAAGATCACAAAGTATTGAGACTGACATAAGATTGTATCCTAAAGACTCAACAAGCATGACTTTGTCCATGTGTATGTCCTTAGAGATCGCAACCTTACCAAGACCCAATACCTGACTTTTGCCTTTGTCAGCAAAGATGATATGCTTCAGATGTGACGGTGATAAGGGAGCATCCATCAATAGATTCTTGTCACCTGTCATGTGATTTGTACATCCACTATCGAGAACCCACTCATTGGCTTTGGGTTGATCATCCTGCAGATGAATTAGTGCAACTTACGATCTCATATACTTCATCAGTGAAGAATATGATATCAATTTCATCGAGATGAATTTCATCAGGCGATATAACAGATAAGCGGTATGAGGGCGTGTGAAATGATGGGTCATTTCATCATGATTAGCTGCGTCCTTTTCAGCATATTTGTCTAATTCAAAGAAATTCTTGGGACGTTAAAGCACGCCCGGAGGTGCGACCCTGCAGAAGAGATTAGTTCCTTTTCTTCACCACCCACATCTGAAGGGGTGGCAAAGAGTTCATCACTCTGCGAGCTCCATATGAGAAAGGTGGCATAGAGGCCAATCCATTTCGTTTCACATAAGAGGGGTTAGGGTAAGCGTATGAATAAGCAGAGAAATTCTTCGAGGACTTATGAACATATTGGTTTGAAGAATAATGCACATATTCATAGCCCTTAGCTCTACCCTGTGAAACAGAGTTGCTAGCACGATGATAATCATATGAGGATGTCGGCGTTCTGGGAACGGGGGTCCCCAGACTTGCCTGCCTGCGGCCTGCGGCGTGGCTCGAAGGAGGCCCAGGACAACCCATCTTAATCAACGCAAGCTCAAGACCCTCGCGAGGGGCCAAGCCTCATGGGCGGACGACGAGGAGCTTCCTCGCCTGACACGGCCTCGTCAGGCTGGCTCATGAGGAGGTGGAGAGTTCAAGGCAGGGTACCTCGCGAGGTGCCCATGACGCAAGCCATGATGACCAAGGGCGCCTGGCGCCAGCCCGCAGCAAAGGTCCTCCTTTCCTCTTTGGTGCAAGGGGAGCAAGCGCGGCGAGAGCATCAAGCAAAGGCATCCGTTTCGTGCAACAAGACCAAGACCAGCCCAACGGCAGGAAGGGAGTCATCGTGGAGCCAAGCAGGCGTCATCACCAGAGCCTTTGGCAGGCGTGGACCAACTTTAGTCAGGATAAGTGTACCCGCTGTTCCCCTTCAAAATGGCCAATTGTTGGCGCCCTTCCCGCTCAATATTTGGGAAGAGGCCCAGGGTATTCGCCTATAAATAGGAGTAGCCACCCACAGGGTAGAGGGATCCGCCCCCGGGATGAAACCGGAATCCTCATCAAGAAACCAGTAGCTAGAGCAACTGAACACCACCTAGCAGTTCATCACACCCGCCAGAACAGACCCTCATGAGGCTGTTCTTCCTTGTCTGATTCTTCATCAGCCCAAGAGGCAATCCACCACACCACACACTAGAGTAGGGTATTACACCACAACGGTGGCTCGAACTAGTATAAATCTTGTGTCTCTTGTGCTGTTCCATTTAGTAGTTTAGGTCCCAGCGATTCGGCGAGGTGCGAGACGGTGGAAGGTTGGATCTCCGCGCGCACCCTAGTGTTCGAACCTCAAGGGTCTGCTGGAACCCGTAATCCGACATTTGGCGCGCCAGGTAGGGGTGTGCCGGAATCTGCCTTTCGTTGCCTCGTTCTTCCCCGACCACATAACCATGTTCGACGCCTGCCGGGCCCGCGCCGAGCGCCGAGCCGCCCTCGCCTCCCGTGTCGCCCAGAAAACTCCCGACAGCGGGCGCCCTCGTCGTTCCCCGTCACTTGCCGTCAACGCCGCCACCGGCCAGGCGGGGAACGGGCAGCAAGCATCGCCCCTGCACTCCTCGGCAACCCCAGGGGAGGAGCCGCGCAGCTCCCTCGTCACCCGCCCCGTCGCGCCGGTTCCTCCGGTCGTCGCGGCCCTCCTGGGCGGCTCGCAGGTGCCGCCTTCCAGCCGCCATGTCAAGGCATTCGTCCGCCGGGTCGGCGCCACCTCCATGCGGCTGGGGGCTCCCTCGGGCCGGACGGAGCCGCCGACCGGGCTGACCTTTGACTCTCGGGACCACCCCGCCAACTCGGCCCGGCTGGGTGCGCTCCCATGCTCTGCACACCCACCATATGCCAGTTGCCGTCACGGGACCCTCATCAACGGTGGCGCCGGCCTCAACATACTCTCAGTCGAGGCCTTCAACCTCCTCTGCATACCCAGGGAGCGGCTGCAGCCCAGCTGGCCTTTTTGGGCGTAGGAGGAGGGTCATCCAGCTCCTTGGGGCAAATCCGGCTTCTAGTGACCTTCGGCACCTACGACAACTTCCGCACGGAACTGGTCGACTTAGACATTGCCCCCATCGGCCTACCCTACAATGCCATCCTTGGCTATCCAGCATTGGCCACATTCATGGCCCCAACCCACCCGGGGTACAACCTCATGAAGATGCCCGGGAGTAGCCGCGTCCTCACCGTACCTGGAGATACCGAAGGTGCGCTGCGAGCGCTCGGGCTCGCCCTCAAGACGGCAGCCGCGGTGCAGCCCGCCGATGCGGAAGCCCTCAAACCCAAGGGGGCTGCACCGACCAAGAAGAAGCAGTTGTTCACTCAAGACAAGGCGGAGACCAAGCAGATACCTGTCGACGAGGACGGGTCCACAAACGCCACCTTCACCATAGGCGCCAACCTCGAGCCGAACAGGAAGAAGCCACGGTCAAGTTCTGCGTGCGAACAAGAAGGTGTTCGCACGGGAGCCCGATCAGGTGGCGGGGATCCCACGGGCGTGTCGAGCACCCCTCAACGTGTGCCCCAACGCGGCCCCTGTGAAGCGAAGACGAGAAGGCAGTCCATCGAAAAAGCAGGCCTTCATCGTCCAAGAGACCCGCAAGCTAGAAGCCGCGGGGGTTATTCGCGAGGTCCAATACCCAGATTGGCTGGCCAACCCCGTGGTGGTGCCAAAGAAGGGAGGAAAGGAGCGCATGTGTGTCGACTTCACCAATCTCAACAAAGCATGCCCGCAGGATCCGTTCCCGCTCCCTCGCATCGACCAGATCGTCCATTCCACCGCCGAGTGTGACCTGTTATGCTTCTTGGACGCCTTTTCCGGGTACCATCAGATCAATATGGCGGTGGAAGACGTGGAAAAGACGGCCTTCTTAACCCCGTGTGGAGTGTACTGCTATACATGCATGCCATTCGGGCTGCGCAACGCGGGGGCAACCTTCCAGCGGCTCATGCACATCACCACAGGCCGCATCTCGGGAAGAATGTGGAGGCTTACGTCGACGACATCGTGGTGAAGTCTCGCGAGGCCAAGACCTTGATACAAGACCTGGAAGAAACCTTCGCGAGCCTCAACGCAGTGAGCCTGCGGCTCAACCCGGAGAAGTGTGTGTTTGGAGTTCCCTCGGGCAAACTTATGGGTTTCCTCGTGTCCCACCGAAGCATCGAGGCCAACCCAGAAAAGGTCAAGGCAGTTGAAGACATGAGCCCACCAAAGACCCTCAGGGAAATGCAGAAGCTCACGGGCGTAGAACGGTCTGGGCCGTTTCATCTCCCGATTGGGGAGCGGGCGCTGCCTTTCTTCCGGTGATGAAGAAGAAGGGCCCTTGAATGGGTGAAGAGGCCGACAAAGCGTTCCAAGACCTCAAGAGGTACCTGACCAGCCCTCCAGTAATGGTGGCCCCGCACCCTCAGGAGCCCTTGGTACTCTACCTCGCCGCCACTCCCTACTCCGCTAGCGCAGCTCTGGTGGCAGTTAGGGAGGAGCGTCAGGCCAAGACCACGGCGGCCACCCGAGCTAAGGCAAGACCGAATCAGAAGGAACTAGCAGAAGCCAGCACCGCAATGGAAGAAGATCAGCCGTCGCAGCAGAGCGCCCCAAAGGCGGGAGAGGCCCCCCATCCAAGCACCCAGCTTCCGGAGGCGCCGTCGCCTCGGGAGGCACCACAGCTTCCGGAAGACGCCACCAGCACCGACGCCCCTAACCTCGTCGAGCACCGGTGTGCCATTCGGCCACCGTGTTACGGGATGCGAGGGCACGGAACCCCATGCCGCAGAAGCTCCTCCTTGCGCTGTTGGTGGCTTCGCGCAAGCTGCGGCACTACTTCCAGGGTCATCCAATCAAGGTTGTCTCGGCATACCCCCTGGAGAGGGTGCTTAGGAGCCCCAACTCGGCCGGAAGGGTCGCCGAGTGGAACATTCAACTGCAAGCATTCCAGCTCGAGTTTAGCACAACCAGAGTCATCAAGGGGGCCGCGCTGGCAGATTTTGTGGCCGAATGGACAGAAGCACCGGGCCTCAGGGCCGGCGAGGATCCGTCCCTCTCCCCAGGAAGTGAAGCGCCAGAAGGTTGGGTCATGTACTTCGACGGAGCGTTCTCCAGACAGGGCGCTAGGGCTGGGGCAGTGCTCATATCTCCCGCTCAGGACAAGCTCTACTATGCCGTGCAGCTCTGTTTCCAGCATGGCGAGAAGGTCTCCAACAATATAGCAGAATACGAGGGGCTGATAGCTGGTCTGAAGGCTACCGCTGCCCTGGGGGTGAAGCGCCTTACCATCAAGGGCGATTCGCAGCTCCTCGTCAATTTCTCCAACAAGGTGTACGAGCCAAGAGATGAACACATGGAAGCCTACCTTGTGGAGGTCCGCAGGATGGAGAAACAGTTACGGGGGTTGAGCTGCAAGACGTGCCCAAGGGCACCAATCAAGAGGCCGACGACATCGCCAAACGAGCCTCCAGGAGGTTATCCCAGAGCCGGGCGTCTTTGAGGAACGACTCTTCAAGCCCTCAGCCCCGCCGCGTTATCAAGCACAAGACAGCCTCGGGAGGAGCTCCTCGACCACCTCGGGGAGCCCCACTGTGGCCCGGCCTCGAGCACGCCTGCTCCTAACGATGGAACCTCAAGAGGAGTGCTGGATCACGGAGCTCAAGAGTTACTTAACGCGTGGGACTTTCTTGGGAGAAGGAGGAGGAGGCGGCGTGTGGCGCGGCAAGCCACAAAGATACAGACATCATGGATGGAGAGCTCTACCGAAGCGACCGAACGACGTATCCTCGCTACGCATCACCAGGAACAGGGGAAGGAACTGGCCGCAGATATACATGGCGGAGATTGCGGGCACCATTCGTAAATCCACGGACCCTCGTCGGCAAGGCGTTCGCAGCGGTTTCTATTGGCCCACCGCTCAATGACGCTATCGAACTCGTGAAGGCTTGCGAGGCTTGCCAATTCCATGCCAAGCAGATCCACCAGCCAGAGAGTGCGCAAACCATCCCCTCACTTGGCTGTTTGCGGTCCGGGCTGGACATTACAGGCCCTTTCCCTCGGGCGCCAGGCTATCACTACCTCTACGCCGCCGTGGACAAATTCACCAAGTGGGCCGAAGTCGAGGCCGTCCGCGCCATCCCCGCTGGTTCTGCGGTAAAGTTCATCAAGGGCATCGTGAGCCGGTTCGGAGTGCCGAACCGCATCATCACCGACAACGGTTCACAGTTCACCAGTAACCTTTTTAAAACGTACTGCGCTAACCTTGGGACGCAGATATGCTACGCTTCTGTGGCGCACCCCCGCAGCAACGGCCAGGCCGAAGCGGTTAACGCAGAGGTCCCGAGAGGCCTCAAGACCGGGACGTTCAAGAAGAAACCGGAGGCCTGCGGCAGGGCTGGTATGACGAAGCTTCCGTCCGTGTTGTGGTCCATCCGCACAACCGCAACCAAGCCAACCGGGAGACCCCTTCTTCCTGGTCCACGGAGCCGAGCGGTCCTCCCTCACGAGGTCAAGCGTCGATCCGCGCGGGTCCTGGCGTTCGATGAAACGCTGCAGGACGCCATGCGGGGGACGGCCCTCGTGCTGGGGGAGGAGCGCCGTCGAGAAGCCGCGCTGCGAGCGGCAAGGTACCAGCAGGCACTCCGGCGATACCACTGCCGCAACATCCGCCCCAGAAATCTCGAGGTAGGGGACCTCGTGCTCACCGGTCCTCTCCGGGGAGGGATTGCATAAGCTCTCTCCCATGTGGGAGGGCCCGTTCAAGGTTGTTCATGTTTCCAGGCCTGGCTCCGTGCGCTTGGAGACTCAAGAGGGAGTACCTATACAGAACGCGTGGAACATCCAGCACCTCCGGAGGTTTTACCCCTAAAACGGCCCAGAGCCTGTGAAGAAGGCAAATGCCTGTGAAGTTCATCTTTTTGGGAAAGGCCCAGAGCCTGTGAAGAAGGCAAATGCCTGTGAAGCTCATCTTTTTGGGAAAGGCCCAAAGCCTGTGAAGAAGGCAAATGCCTGTGAAGCTCGTCTTTTTGGAAAAGGCCCAGAGCCTGTGAAGAAGGCAAGTGCCTGTGAAGCTCATCTTTTTGGAAAAGGCCCAGAGCCTGTGAGGAAGGCGAATGCCTGTGAAGCTCATCTTTTTGGAAAAGGCCCAGAGCCTGTGAGGGAGGCGAATGCCTGTGAAGCTCATCCTTTTGGAAAAGGCCCAGAGCCTGTGAAGAAGGCGAATGCCTGTGAAGCTGTCGCGTTCTGGAAAGGGCCCGGAGCCCATGAAGAGGGCAAACGCCCGTGAAGCTCGCTTCCCAGAAGAAAGGCCCGGAGCCTGTGAAGAGGGCAAACGCCCGTGAAGCCTGCTTCCCAGAAGAAAGGCCCGGAGTCTGTGAAGAGGGCCAACGCCTGTGAAGCTCGCCGCCCGTGACACTCTCACGTAATAATGAGTTGGGGCTGTACACACCCCAGAGTCTCAGGAGTGCCGGCCTCAGGCCCTGGGGCTCCCTCCCACGCCCAGTGGCAGCACTTAGCTCCGCGCTGGTGAGAAGACGTCGAAGACTAGACTAGGTGCCGGACGCGGCTTTTTCATTTGCTTTCTGCAGTTGACTAGTTATTCCCATTTGGAGTTTTTATCGAAACTATCGCCCCTTTTTGGTCCGTGGTTCTACGATATTTTTCGCTCTCCTGCCTCGATTTCTCTTGCGTAGGGGACTCGCGAGGCAGAGGCCTCGGGAGCCCCCGCGAGCGTTCCTTCCCCTATCGCTCAAGTTTGCACGGCCCTGGTCCACAGCTGGAGCACCCCTCCTGACCATGCCTCACGGGCAGCACAACACGAACACGGGGCCTGGATCGGTCGCCCCCGCGGCCACGACTGGAGTTCACTTGCGAATGGGCGTACAACAGAAAGGAACAATATCAGGATAACAAAACCAGTACAATAATTAACGGCGTTAACCTAAACACGCCCCCACGGGGCCACACATTGTTGCCTTTTTTGCGCAGGAGAAAAGAAAGAAAAAGGACAAAAGGAGGTGATGCACGCCCCATGCCGGCCCTCTTGGGAGGCTCGAGCCGTCTTCGGAGCTCAGGCGGACTCCCTCTCGCGCTTCACCGGGGCGCGACGGCAAGCGGACCCGCTGCCACCCCCAAGCAGGCGCGGCGGCGTGGGGGCTGGCCGCGCCACTGGAAGAATCACCACCCGAAGAAGAGCTGATGAAGCATGAGGAGTCACGAGCATCGCCAGCCGCCCGCGCGCTGCCCTCTCCATCCACGCCGGGGCTGAGTCCTCGGCCGCGGTCATCGTCTTCAGGGCAGCACCCCATGCGGCGACCGTCTTCCCCGAACACCCTCACGTAGAGGGTGGCGCCGCCGTCGTACTTGAAGTGCAGGGAACACCGGCGGCGAAGACCACGCGCGCGAGCGAACGTCTTCCAGCCGTGGGCTGTGAACAGTGTTCCTCAGAAAGTAGACCTCCAGAGAAGCCCATGAAGCCCGGCTGCAGCAGCCATCCGCTGGAGCAGAGGCCGCCCAGGCGCCATCTCGGGAGCTCACCCAGAGGAAACACGGGAGCTGAAGCCGGACGCCGGACGGCTCCTCCGCCTCACCATGAACTCCGGCAGCACTTCAAGAAGCATGGAGGCGCGGCCTTGGGGACGCGGCCGGGCACGCCCGGCCGTGGCCAGCCGCTCGTCGCCATGCTGAGAGCCTCCCTCACGGCCGCGGGGGACCGCAGTGGAGGCCACGGGATGCTTGCGAGGGCGACCTCGACCACGCTTCGGCGGAGGAGAGGAAGACTCGACCTGACGGCCCTTCCCCTTCTCTGCGGCCGAGAACTTCCTTGGTGGAGCCATGGAGAAGAAGGAGAGACAAGAATGGATAGACTGGAAGGGCGCACACTGTTCCGTACTTATAGGCGGCGAAGGCCAAACGTCGGCCTCCACGATCACCGGTAATCATGACCAACCCTGCATGCAGGGACTTGTCGAATCCGGAGGTTACCAAGGCATCGTGGGGAAGCAGTGCGCACGCGTCCAATCAACCGCCACGCGGCGCCCAAGGCCGCAGGCTGTTAGGGCCCGCGACGCTTTGCACTTGCCCTTTCCCCTCTCTGCTCGGCCAAGTTCGGGCGCCGCCAGGTCTGGGCTACTGCATGCTCGGGAACGGGGTCCCCAGACTTGCCTGCCTGCAGCCTGCGGCGTGGCTCGAAGGAGGCCCAGGACAGCCCATCTTCATCAATGCAAGCTCAAGACCCTCGCGGGGCGGACGACGAGGAGCTTCCTCAGGCACGGCCTCGTCAGGCTGGCTCATGAGGAGGCAGAGAGTTCAAGGCAGGGTACCTCGCGAGGTGCCCATGATGCAAGCCATGACGACCAAGGGCGCCAGCCCGCGCAGTGTCCTCCTTTCCTCTTTGGTGCAAGGGGAGCAAGCGCAGGCGAGAGCATCAAGCAAAGGCATCCGTTTTGGTGCAACAAGACCAAGACTAGCCCAACGGCAGGAAGGGAGTCATCGTGGAGCCCAAGCAAAGGCCATCACGAGCCTTTGGCAGGCGAGGACCAACTTTAGTCAGGATAAGTGTACCCGCTGTTCCCCTTCAAAATGGCCAATTGTTGGCGCCCTTCCCGCTCAATATTTGGGAAGAGGCCCATGGCCTTCGCCTATAAATAGGAGTAGCCACCCACAGGGTAGAGGGATCCGCCCCCGGGATGAAACCGGAATCCTCATCAAGAAACCAGTAGCTAGAACAACTGAACACCACCTAGCAATTCATCACACCCGCCAGGAACAGACCCTCGCGAGGCTGCTCTTCCTTGTATTGTTCTTCATCAGCCCAAGAGGCAATCCACCACACCACACACTAGAGTAGGGTATTACACCACAACGGTGGCCCGAACTAGTATAAATCTTGTGTCTCTTGTGCTATTCTGTTTAGTAGTTTAGGTCCCAGCGATTCGGCGAGGTGCGAGACGGTGAAGGTTGGATCTCCGCGTGCACCCCATTGTTCGAACCTCAAGGGTCTGCCGGAACCCGAAATCTGACAGAGGACTTTGTTCCTTTTGAGGAATATGATCCACGTGAGGAATTTGGTCCGTATGAGGACTTGGACCCATATGAAGAATTTGGTCCGTATGAGGACTTGGATCCATATGAAGAATTTGGTCCATATGAAGAGTTTGATCTGGGGTTCCTATTCTTCACAGGTGGTGTCATGAGGACATTCACCTAAAGACTTTCAAGGCATTTCTTGTGAACCCAGATTTTCTTCATAGGGGAACCGTTCCTGCAGTTAGTGCCAACATATCTAGCAAATACTTCACCATTCTGATTTTTGAACAGTTTATAGTTGGAGTCAAATGACTTATCAGAAGAATGAGGAGATTCACATGTATAGCCAGATAAGTTAGATGGATCAACTGGAGGTCCCTTTGCAGCAACCCATGAGGTTTTGGGGTCTTGCTCGGGCTTCCAATATGTTCCATCAGCATTGAGTTTCCTCTCAAAGGCAATACCCTCTTTCCTAGGATTCCTATTGAGGATCTGCTTCTTAAGCACATCACAAAGAGTCTGATGCCCTTTGAGGCTTTTGTACATGCCTGTCATGTACAATTCCTTCAGCCCTGCATCGTCACTGATACTAGCAATGTCCTTAGATGAGGAATTAGTGATGGTAGAGGCAGGTGAATAATTTGTAACATTTGAAGCATTTGAACATTCAGGTGAAGAATTAGCAAATTCACGTTCAATGCACTTTAAGCATGGAGGAACAAATTTTTCCTGAGAAGCGCTGATTTGTTGAGCAAGTAATGAATCACGCTCCTTCTGAAGATCTTCATAACTCACTCTTAGCTTCTCAAGATCTTGCTTTCTTTGAAGAAATTCATAAGAAAGTTTCTCATGATCGTACAAGAGAGTGTTATGATGACCTTGAAGGCTGTCAAACCTAGACTGAAGTCTCTGAAGATTTTCAGTCAGGGCCTTAGTGCGATCCATTTCTTCACCCAACATATCATCACTTTTATCTAGCATGTTTTGAACCTTTTCAAAAGCCCTTTGTTGTTTTACAACAATCTTAGCAAGTTTAGAGTAGCTGGGCTTTAGATCTTCATCAGATTCATTTTCACTAGATTCAGAGGAGGTATATTTGAGTACCTTGGCACCCTTTGCCATGAAGCAATAGGTGGGAGTGTAGTCATCACTATCTTCATCGGCTTTGTTGGTGAGGTCATTTTCTTGAGTTGAAGATGGACTTGTCGACGAAAGCGAAGAGCGAGAGCAGACTCGCCACCCTGCACTCGGATTCTTCCGATTCCTCCTCTTCCTCATGTTCCTCGATTCAGCTTCAGAGTCCATTTCCTTGCCAATGAATGCCCGAGCCTTCTTGGAGCTGCTCTTCTTGTGAGAAGAAGGCTTTGAGGATTTTGATGATGAAGATTTCAATGATTTCTTCTTCTTCTTAGCGTCATCAGAACTGTAATCCTTGTATTTCTTCTTCTTTAATTCCTTTTCCCACTGAGGACAATCTTGTATGTAGTGACCAGGTTTCTTGCATTTGTGGCAAAGTCTTCTCTTATAGTCACTGGATGAGGAATCACTGCTCCTTGAGGATTTTCCAAAGCGACCACGTCTTGAGAACTTCTGGAATTTCTTCACGAGTAGTGCTAGCTCCTGGCTCAATTCTTCAGGATCTCCAAGGTTACTACCAGAGTCTTCACAATCAGATTCAGATACAGCCTTGGCCTTCAGGGCACGTGGTTTTCCATAGCTAGAACCATAGAGAGATCTCTTTTCAGCAAGCTGGAACTCATGAGTATTTAGCCTCTCGAGGATATCAGCTGGATCAAGTGACTTCTAGTCAGCACGCTCTTGTATCATCAGTGCCAGAGTATCAAATGAGGAATCAAGCGATCTCAACAATTTCTTCACCACCTCATAGTCGGTGATGTCAGTGGCACCAAGCGCTTGAAGCTCATTTGAGATGTCAGTGAGGCGATCGAAGGTTTGTTGAACATTTTCATTGTCGAGTCTTTTGAAGCGGTTGAAGAGATTCCAAAGAACATCAACTCGAGTCACGCCGAGTTGAGACTCCTTCATTTACTTTGGACAGCCTATCCCAGATAAGCTTAACAGTTTCCAAAGCACTCACTCTTCCATACTGTCCTTTACTCAGATGGCCACATATGATATTCTTCGCTTGAGAATCGGGTTGTTTGAATCTCTTCACATCAGCAGCATTCAGAGAAGGTGTGACTGAGGGAACACCATTTTCCACAACATACCAGAGATCGTTGTCAATTGCCTCAAGATGCATTCGCATCTTGTTCTTCCAGTAGGGGTAGTCCATCCCATCAAAGGTAGGACACCCAGCTGAGACCTTGATCATACTCAATCGACATAACTAAAACTCTAGGTGGTTAAACCAAAATCACATAGAACAGGGGAGTACCTTGCTCTGATACCAATTGAAAGTGCGTTATATTGACTACAGGGGGGGGGGTGAATAGGCGATTTTATGAATTCTTCAATGAGGAATTTGCCGGTGAGGAAATTCCTAAGTGAAGAACTACTTGCAGCGGAATAAGTACTCAGAAATATGCATAACAGAATGCGGGCATGGTCATCATGATGAAATGAGGACAATCAAAGAGTACAGAAAGCGTAAACACAGGATAACACAAGATGAAGACAAACAGACTGAAGAAATCAAACTGAGGAAATTGAGAAAGTCTTCAGTCAAAGTCTTCAAACACAGATATAAACAAACACTCAACACAGTAATGAGGAAATGAAAGGGTTGAGGAAATAGAACCAGTTAGGTTGGTGAAGACAATGATTTGGTAGACCAGTTCCAACTGCTGTCTCAGTTGTACGTCTGGTTGGAGCGGCTGAGTATTTAAACTCGAGGACACACAGTCCCGGACACCCAGCCGCTGAGCACGCAGCTCAGGACACCAAGTCCTCACCGTATTCTCCTTTAACTAAGCTCACACAGACCTCGTCCAATCACTCGTGGTAAGTCTTCAGGCGACTTCCAAACCTTCACATACTTGGTCACTCGACGATCCACAATTCCTCTTGGATGCTCTAGACCATGACGCCTAACCGTCTGGAAGAAGCTGATCTTCAAAGGTAACAAGCGCCGGATCCACGCAGGATCAATATCTTGATGATGCTCAATCACTTTGGGTTTGTAGGGGTTTGGTTTTTGGGTTTTTCCTCACTCGATGATTTTCGCTCAAAGTCCTCGGAGGATGGGTTGCTCTCAAATGACAAGTGTCAAGTTCTCTCGAGCAGCCAACCAGCTAGTGGTTGTAGGGGCGGCTATTTATAGCCTAGGGAGCAGCCCGACGTGATAAGACATAAATGCCCTTCAATGATATGACCGTTAGGTGGATAAGATATTTTGGGACAGGTGGCCAAGAAGATAAAGAACGGTCGGAAATTTGAATCTCAAATTCCTCGTGGCTATCATGTTCCTCATCGTAGGCAATCCACACTGGCGAATTCCTAACTCCTCAGTCAGAATAAATTCCTCAGCGACCAGAAGAACTTCGTCTCTGTCACTGAAGAAATTGAATGAACTGTATGAGATTTCCAAAGGCTTCACTCGACGGGATTGGTAGGTGTAGGATTTTGAGTTAAGCATCACATGGAAATTTTTCCTTAGTATTTCCTCGACCCCCTTTAACAGTACGGTGTTTCCTATGACTCAAGAAAGAGAAAATGAAACTACGAAAACAAAAGTCATCACGCTTCATGTTCCTCAAATGAATACCAAGTCTTCAAGGTCACACCAATTTATTCAATTTCAAAGTCTTGAAAGTCTTGAATATCAAAGTCTTCAGTCGAAGAACTTCATTTTTAGGGGTCGACTTTCTCTATAAATATCAAACTCCTCATAGACTTATAGACCTGTGTACACTCATAAACACATTAGTCCCTTAACCTATAAGTCTTCAATACATGAAAATCACTAAGGGGCACTAGATGCACTTACAAATATAGATGTGACAATATAAGAAAAAATAGAGAATATTTAAGATAAGATGAAGAGTGATGCTACATAAGCAAGTAGCTATAAATGTAAGTACAGTGATACAGGAAAAAGGTACAGCCAATAGCAATGCAGAGCTAAACTTCTTCAGTACCATCGGTGTTATCCAACCTTATGGTAAGAGTAAATATAGATCTTATGTGTAGAAAATGGAGGGCAAAGGAAAATAAGCTACAGAGTGATGGTACATGAACAACTACCTATCAATATAAGTACACTGATAAAGGACACCAGGTACTTACAAGAACAATGCAGAGCTAAAAAGTTTCATTGGCATTGGATATATTCTACACTAATGTAACCATTCATATAGATCAGATAATTTGGAGTGAACAATTGATAAGCAAGCTATCATGCATACTGCTGTCACATAATGAACCAGGTATGTATGCAAGTACAATCATACAGGACAACAGGTACTAACAAGAGCAAAGCAGCGGGCAACATATTTGCGATATCCTGTTGTTCTTTTCAAACCGGAATTCTTTTTCGAGCAGATTTCCTGCAAAAAAGATCCGTAAGGCACATGCGGAAAAGTAGAAGTTCAAATTGTCATGCGATATCATAGACAATACCTCATCCTCAGAATGAGAACAATGCATAACAAGGTTTTTCCATTCAATTTCTTCTAAATTTAGCACAGGAGACTTCACCAGAAATTCGTTTATAGACTTGCCATCAAAGTGTGATTTCCTCAGGTAACACCGATACCGCTGCAATGTTTCCTTGAAAAGTGCAAGCAAGCTTTGCTCGTCATGACTATCTAGATTGACCCTCGCCTACTTACAATAATGTAATGTAAATCATTGATGTGTTCAATCAGCAGAAAACAGGAAAATAATCACCATGAATAATAACACTTACACGTAAGTGGGACAGGAAGATGTAAAAATGGTGTTTGTCTTCACTATAATCTTCCCATGATGGGAATATATGCACGTAGTCCCTAACAACATTGAAAGCATCGTCTTTAAACTGGGAATAACTGGAATGGGGTTCCAATCTGCAGGCATCTCTGCAGTTCGGATAGGTCTTCGGCCGGTGGACTTTCTGTACTTTTTGCCGGAGTGGGATTTTTCTGTGGTATGGCTGGTGCTATGGCAACTGAAATCGGCATACCTTTTGCTGGAGTGCAGGTCCTGTGTGGTGCGGCTAGTGGTGTGGCCAGTGAAGTATGGGTACAGTCTGCTAGAGTCGGTCCTACATTTTGTGTCACTGGTTGTACAGCCAATATAAGTGGGTGTCATTCGATTTCTCCCAAGCACAACCACGTTTTTCAAGGACTTTGCTGGTGCTCCTTCAGCTTCGGCAATCACCCTCTTCCTTTTTGATGTCTGATGCACAAGAACAACATTTGAGTGGAAAAACATGGTATGATGACAGATGGACTATGTATTGATATTGGATTGGCATGGCATCTCAACATATATGATGAGTAAACTATGAAAATGGCGGTGCAACAAAGTAGAAGAAATGCAAGACAACATATGCAAGATACGCGCAATCAATAAAACCTTACCAAATTAGAACAGGCACCTTGATGGGTGAACAGGACAGGCCATCTGCCTTTGACTCCTCGAGGTTAGAATAGTCATTAGGATCATATTCTGAACAAGAATCAACAAGTGGTGAGCGTATGGGTTTCATTGCATCCAGAATGGCACTCAATGCCTTGGTGCCAATTTTGTAAGTCATTGCGGTGTTTAGCTTCAAGAGTGGACTGCTGCTAGTGGGACACAAAGCAGCTACACAGATCATAGTGTAGATATAACGGGAAAACCGTAAGCATCAGAGTAAAATCAGCAATGTGGAACTTGCTGGAATATATGTGCTAGTATTGCCGGTACGGCTAGAAAGCCTTCGGATACCAGCTCTCTTCAACTAAAGGTGCGGTACTATTAATATCAGTGTAACTCTCAAAGGCGACACAACTCCCCGCATTTCCTTGCTATTCTTATAGGATTCAAGTGGGCAGGCCACTACAAATCCTATTGCCATGTTTACAAAATCCTACGAATCAAAGAGGCCCGACGAGTTCAAAGTGTCCATACCAACCGACTGTATAGACCTCTACACTGCGAATGTCCCTGATCATATTCACTACAAGGAACATACTGTACTACTATCATACTCCCTCAGTTCCAAAATATAAGTCTTGGTAGAGATTTCCACTATGGATCACATACAGATGTATCCAGATACATTTTAGAGTGTAGATTCACTCATTTTGCTCCATATGTACTCCATGGTGGAATATATACAAAGACCTGTATTTAGGAATGGAGAGAGTACTTATTAAAGAAGAACGGAGGAGGAACATGCTAAAGAAGAGCAAGCAGATTTTGGATAATAAAATGTTCGTTGCGTAGTGCCCACACATGATGAACCAGAGCGCATTAAGAGAGCAACTCCCTGCTATCTCTCTATATGTGGTGCACGTGCTTTTTCGGAAGTAAAGTAGGAACATTAGGTGACCAATTAAATGTTATCTGTTTTAGTAATATCAGCATCATATCAGATTCGTACTTGAGCAACAAGTTTGGAATTATGAGTGGCACGTTTTTTAGCTTGATGGATTCAGGAGCAGTGCTAAGCGAATGCGATGATGGTACTGAATATAAAGGCATGTCGCATTTGGGACAGTCGACCATTTCCGGCAGTTGGACGAAGATCCTACGTCAACTACCCCGTCTTCTTCCTCGTCTCTGATTCTTCCCATACAGAACACCGCACGGGCCGCTGGCCGGACCATCGGCCCCCACCGCCTGTGTTCCTCCGCCACCCCACCCCGCCCCCACCCCCGCCCCCAGCCGCATCGAGTTTTATTCGTTTGGCAAGGCCCCACCACCGCCCCCTAACAACCAAAGTCCCCACCCAAGCCCCTTCGTTGGCATCGGCGAGCTCTGAAAAATCGACTGACCCAATTTTGAAATTTAGTCTACTGTGATTTAACTAGTGTGGAATATAAAAGGCGAAAACCATAAGCATTGGGAGTATAGTGTTGAGCGTGCCATGGCGGATCTGAAGGTGCAAACCGGACAAAGGCAACTTCGCAACCAATGTTTGCTCTCAACTAGCAAGTAAGTGATGGACAAGAAATCAGAGTAAAGTAGTGGCGATCTATTTTCTTGCTGCGATAAATAAGTTGAGCAGATACGAAAGAGTACCGCCTCTGGTGCGGCGCCATGTATGCATCTGCAGAGAATTTGACGATGCTGCGGTAGCAATGGCTGTTGGCGGCGTGGAAGCAGATCTAGGAGGGTAGACGGTGGCGGCGGGGCGCAGTGGACGAGACGGTCGTAGGAGCGGCATCGGCAAGGTGGACAACAGCGGGGATGAAGCGAGAGGACGGGATGCAAAGATCCCGGTCCCAAGCCATGGATGAGAGAGGTCGATCTCTTGTAATGGACGGCGGTGTCGGGGTATCAGCTCCGACATGGTGGAGGAGGACGGCGGTGGATGGGGTGGCGGACGGAGGAGGCTGGGGTGGAGAGGGTGTTTTGGCGCCCACGGAGTACGAATGGGGAAATGGAGGTGGAGAGGAAGGGGGGAACCATGTCTTCAGGGCGCGCTTGTCTCAAATGCGAGGAAATGTACAAACTTAGCTCCCCATTTCAAATTTCCTACATCACAACAATATTAGTCGGTTGGGGATAGGACGGTAATCTCGCGTACAACGAATATTTGCCGACGAGAGTTTGTTTTTGGCGCCCACCGTGTATGAATCGGGGAGGGAGTCGATCTCGGCCGAGGACACATTGTGTTTTGGCGCCCATCGTGTATGAATCCGGGTGAGAGGCGGTTATGTCACGTTCGAGTGAAATTACAAACCTATCCCTATCAAAACCTATAGAAATCGAGCAGATAGGCTTTGCGTGGCAGGGATAGGCAGTACTAATTTCCATATCACATATTTTGGTTTCGGGCGGTTACTACAGCTTTCCTCGCTTCATTCAAATTTTGCAGAGTGCACGTTTACCGTGCCAACTCAATTCGAATCCCGTTTGTATTCTTTTTTTTTCTGGCGGGATCCATTTTCGATTGGAATAAAATTCTATATACATCATTTTTTTAATATATACTTTCAAAAGCACAACAAAGAATTCTGCTCCTTTATATGTACAATATGATTTACAAATACAATGATCTCAAAATCATAAGGTTGAATTCAAAAAATTAAACCAAATCATGTTCTACTAAAATGTATGGATCAGTAATATCTACATATTAAATAACATAGATGCACGTGAATTCATATGAGTATGCATGTTTGATAGAACAATTTTGGTTCGAGTATGGATTACATGTATCATCATCTCGAATTCAAATATTTGAATCCCTTTTATGTTCACTCCTTTCATGCCCATCTCTCTTGCATGCATGCTCCTTCATGTAGCTATAACTCTCTTTTCTCTAGCTCACCCGCACACTCACTTCATGTTTCTCCTATCCTCGCAAACATGGTCTCTCGACGTCTCCCTTGAGAAGTGTCACACTCTCCCTATCATTATACATTACACGGTTTTCATTATCTCTCACGTCTCTACCGTTCTCTCGTATCACTAGGTACATAAGCTTTCTTTTCCACCGCCACACACACAATCTCCACTCGTCTTTAACTTTGTCTTTCTCTCTATGGGATTCTCTAACACACCCTATATGTCTCTAGTTATAAATCATACCACTAAAATTACTCTCTCTCTCTCTCGCTCCCTCCTGTAGACACAACATTTGTTGCGGTCTCCTTTTCATCTCCATCCCAGACTGACATTATTCATTTGTTTACCGATCATACAAACTCCCCCCCTCTCTCTCTCTCTCACACACACACACACACAACTCCTGCTTCCACTCCCCTTCCCGACTACCGTCTCTCTCTCTCACACACAAAACTCTCGCTTTCGCACCCCCGTCTCGTATTTCTCTCACAAACATTTATCGACTAGCCTCTAGATAGGTTTATACACCTGCACACTCGTGCTTCCACTATCACATACATGTCTCTCTCCCGCTCCTTGTATGTATGTAGATTTTTCTTCCCTTCTTGAGAGACGCCCTCTCGATCGTGCACACACACACTATCGCCTCATTTTAAGCTGATACCTCTCGCACACACACTCTTTTTGTCTTTGTCACACATGCACTCCGTCCTCCTCCTCTCTCCCTCTCTCTCTCTCTCTCTCACATATGGGCTTTTTGCAACAACTAGCAAGATGCCCATGAGTTGCACAGAACATGAAGATGCATTTGTATGAGTAGTTTATCTTGTGGGAGAAAAGGATGAACAAGGGAAGGCCTTATTTGCAAGTGTGGAGAGGGGTGTGGGTATCTTTTTGCAAAATTGCCATAGTTTCCTTCCTATCCGTCAGATATAGATCGGACAGCCTATATTGCAGGATGGCAAGCACACGATCATCACCGACTATGCTTTTTTTATAAGAGTAGGGATAAAAGATAGAGTTGGTGATGATGGTGGGTCTGCCATCCTGCAATATAGGCCGTCCAATTTATATCTGACGGATTGGAATGAAACTATGGCAATTTACCCGCAGTCCTCTCCACATTTGCATATAAGGCCTTCCCTAGTTCATCCTTTTCTCCCACAAGATCTTGATGTTCCGTGCAACGCACGGACATCTTGCTAGTAAGAGTAGAAATTAGACATATACCACTTCTCGAATCTTGAAACCAACAACATTCCTCCCTTATCTCATCAAAACCGCCAAAGGAATATATTTTGAGTGAAACATAACATTTTTTTTAGTGATATACGTATTTCAAAACTAGACTTTTTTTCTATCAAATCGGTGAATATGTATTAATCTACTCAGATCGTGTGGCAACGCATTGGCACATTGCTAGTAGTTATTATAATTTTGTGGACACCAGACAAACGGTGGAGTAAATATACGAAGAGAAGAGGCGCACGCACGCAGTTGGTCTCTCGCTGTCTCGCACACATGAGTGTTACATAAAGGCAATGTTAACAAATAAACCCTAAAACCTAGGTGCACGATTGCTGCATTCGCGGGTACCGGGTACGTGGTGGAGTGCACCTTTGTAGGAATAGTCAGCTCGCGTGATAATTTGATCCGTAGGAGTTGATGGTCGGGACCACAGGTGAACGTATTGGAGGCGGTGGCTCGCCAGTTGCCATAGATCGAGTAGCCACGTTTAAAATATCATTTTTTAGCGGGGTTAAGAGTTTCGATTTTCAATTGCGCGTTATAAGTACTAAGTAGTTTTTAGAACGATTGGTATGGAGCAAGAATGGAATTCATAGTACTACCTACTACGTACCTCCTTGGCATATGGTTGTATGGGTTTATGTTACTAGATGTTGAACCTGGTAGTTCTAGGGCAAATACTATGTTTAGATTTAGATGTTGGTTTTCAGTAATGAAAATCGGAAGGGGGAAACCCTTCTTTGATTAAAAAAAACTACTACCTCCGTTCTGGTTTACTAGTCCCCATCGTTTTTTGGGTCAAAGTTTGTCCACGAATTTTACTTGTAAAATGTGAATGGAAAACGAGATTTTGTTATACGCAAACAAAAAAGGACTGGAGGGAGTGATTGCTCGACACGGACGCGACCTCTCATAGCGCAGCATTGAACCGGGCGCCAGTATCGGTGTCAAACCGGCGGATCTCGGTAGGGGGTCCCGATCTGCATCAAGGCTGATGGTAACAGGAAGCAAGGGACACAGATGTTTACCTGAGTTCGGCCCCTCTCGATGGAGGTAAAACCCTACTTCTGCTTGATTAATATTGATGATATGGGTAGTACAAGAGTAGATCTACCACGAGATCGTAGAGGCTAAACCCTAAGAGCTAGCCTATGATGGTATGATTGTGATTGTGATCGGCCTTCTAAGGACCAACCTCTCCGGTTTATATAGGCACCGGAGAGGGCTAGGGTTTACATGGATTCGGTTACAAGGAAGGAAATATGATATCCGGATCGCCAAGCTTGCCTTCCACGCCAAGGAAAGTCCCATCCGGACACGGGCCGAAGTCTTGAGTCTTGCATCTTCATGCTTCAATAGTCCGGATGTTGTACACAGTCCGGCTGCCCGGATACCCCCTAATCCAGGACTCTCTCAGTAGCCCCTGAACCAGGCTTCAATGACGATGAGTCCAGCGCACAGTCTTGTCTTCGGCATTGCAAGGCGGGTTCCTCCTCCGAATACTCCAAAGTGGTCATCGAACACGTAGACCGTGTCCGGATCTGCAAGATGATCTTCGTATGGTATAGATCTGATTTGCTGGCAATCTTCGTGCGTCATGCCCTTGCATCGGGGCTTGGTCCAACGTGAACCGACGTTTCCTGCCCCACCATGACTCGTGTTGCGAGGCGGTTTTATTGGCACGTCCCGCCGAGGCAGAGATCATGTTCCTCTTATTAGGGGATTTTCCATCAATATGAGCACGCGTGACCCCACGACGGCTGTTGGTGTAACCCGTGTGTTTTTTAGATAAGCCTCAAACGGTCATACCGGGGACTCTTGATATTCACCCTCTTTATAAAGGGGTCGAGACCTACGCCTCCTTTTTCACCTTCATCGCGCCTTCTCGCACCTAGAGTTCTAACACCCAAAACCTAAGCTCCACCCCTCCAGAATCCTCCAATATGTCCGGATCTGACCCTCAGGGCCGGTGGGTGGCCTCCTCGATCGAAGAGAAGGAAATTGTCAAGCTTAGGGAGGTCAGATACTTGACCGCAGATATCCGACACATGCTCCCTGCTCCAGGGCAGGTCATCCCGACGCCGGAGCCCAACGAGTGTGTCGTTTTCGTCCCACACTTCCTCCGCGGTCTGGGTTTCACCCTCGATCCCTTCGTGAGGGGGCTCATGTCCTATTATGGGTTGGATTTTCACGATCTGGCTCCCGACGCTATCCTCCATATCTCGTCGTTTATCATCATGTGCGAGGCTTTTCTCCATGTCACCCCACACTTCGGCTTATGGCTCAAGACCTTCAATGTGACGCCGAAGATGATCGAGGGGCGACATGTGGAGTGCGGAGGTGCCGTAATAAGCAGGAATAGCGATGCCCGTGGCGTGAGGGTTCTTTCCCATAAGTATCCGATGTATGGCAGCGGAGGTGGTTCTATGTCACGGCTCCCAGAGGCACAAAGTGGGCGGCTGCCCCCGAGTTTCGTTCAGGCCCTCCGTCACAGTTGGCGTCTTGGACAGACGTAGGGCGGAATTGGGGACCCGCTGGTGATATACCAGTACTGCAGAATCGCATCCGGGAGCTTCTTGCAAGGGACATTAATCTTGTCAGCATAATGCAAGTGATGTTGATCCGACGGATGTTGCCGTGCCAACGCCGGCCTCTCCGGATGTGGGAGTTCAATCCGGAGGGTCCGCGGACCGTCAAGCACTTCTTCGGCCTGAAGCTCGAAGAGATGTGCAAATTGTTCTTCAGACGGAAAGTAAAGTGTCCGGACACCACCGAGGATGCGGGCCTAAGCTGCAATCGCCTAGATACCCAAGCAAGTAAACTTGATACCGGACACCGTGTTTTGTATTTGTTATGATTGTTTATTCTGAAAATCATCCACGTCCAGGAATGGCTCAGCAAGGCGGAGAGAATTAGGTGTCCGGCGCCACTTCCCGAAGGCTCGCCCGCCCCCACCATGGCCAAGATGCTTGACCGAGTACTCAACAGGATGCCCCCGGGGAAAGAAAAGGGGAAGGACGAAGAATCTGAACCCCACACGCTACACATCCGAACTGGGGGAATTGTTACCTCCCCTAAGGAGGATAGTCGGGAAGGGGAGGCTAAGGCCTCCTCCCCGCGCGGAAAGAAGAGGGCCGCCTCCGGAGACTCGGAGACGGAGATGCCCAAACCCAGGAAAAAGATAACACTAGGGGGCTCTGCCCCAACGGGCACCCTTACCGCTTTGTGCCCACCAACGGGCCAGCCCTCCACCGAGCTGTAAGTTAATTTCTAATTCGAAGGTACTGCGTTCCTCCTAGATCAATAACCAGGATTCGTCATTCGTAGTTCGGCTAGCAGCCCCTCTCAACAGAGTTCGTCTTCGGGGGACCTTCCTCCGGAGATGATGGAGAGCGAGACCCCACCTACCTCTCCGGCTCGCAAAGCGGGCGACACCGAAGTGTCGTCACGGAGGAGTCCGGATCTGCCGAAGCCGGAGGCCAACGCGTCGGCCGCCACGAGCTCGGGCGTTTGGCTCCCGCGAGGGGCGATGGGAAGGGTCCGGCACAATTCGATGTCCGGCCGGACATACTGACGGGCCTACTGGAGCGGGCTGCGCTCTCGGAGGAGCACCGCTCATTAATGAGCACGGTGCTCCAGAAGATTTCATCCGCTCCAAGCGGTTTGAATGAAGCATTTGCAAGTCTGCTCAGAGGCTTTGAGGTATGTAGTGAAGAATACACTGTTTTTGGCTGTGAGGCACGCGTTAGGTGTGCTCCATATAGATAGTAGCCCCTGAGACACTGGTTGCCCACCCTAGGGGGCAAACAGGGGATCATAAATCAATGATTGCGCTATAAATGTGTGCAGGTACCTATGAGTCCGGCTGCCGACCAGTCCGTGGAACTTTCCGAACTGACCAGGCAGATTCGATCGATTGATGCCGATATCACGCTGGTGAACGAGCGGCTGGACAAGTTACAAGGTATGTGCTCTGCCTTCCTTTGTATAGGAAAATATTGAGGCGACATGATATTAATGTAATATGTTCGGACTGCAGATGGTGCTGCTGCCGTGGAGGCCCTGAGGGCAAAACTTTTCCAAGCCAAGGAACAAGCTCGGGTTAGCAATGCGGCTGCCCGAAAGGCGACCGAGGAACTGAGAGCCGAACAGGCTGCTCATCGCCGAAGCGAGGAAAAAATGGCCGGAATGGCTATTGAGTTAAAAAATGCCGTTGACCAGTATGATCTCCTTAAAAAGGAGCATAAGGATAGCTTGGCCGAGCTGGACAAGGCACGCAATGCCACCAAGGAAATACAGACCGAGCTCAGGGGTTCGCTGGAGGTTCCTACTTGCTGCGGACAAAGTTTTTCGATCCGAAGTACGCTCCCCTGGATGGACGCTGGAGTCCTGCGGACGCGTATGCGGATTTGGCGAAGAGTACGGCTGACGCTGCCAAGTTCTTCGAGGGTCAGGGTGATAAGGAGACGGAGAAGCTTTTCTGGTCGCAATTCAATGCTCCCACTCACCCGCTGACGTTAAATGACAAGATGGCTGCTGTAGCGGAGCTTCACAGGCTGTCCGGTCTTGCAATGCGGTCTGTGATAGACCATCTTTGGCCGAAAGGGCCTGAGCCGGATTGTTACTTTAGCTTGGTGCAGCAGTTCCTTGGGGCCGTGCCTCGGATCGATGCCATGAGGAGGTCGGCGTGCATAGAGGGTGCACGGATGGCTCTTGCCCGCGTTAAAGCCTATTGGACGGATATGGAGGCCAATATTATAGCGACCCAAGATCCGGCGGGGGGCCAGTATCCGGCCGAGCACTACTGGCGTAGGTCACAGAAGGTGCCCGCCTAATAGAGGCGCAGTGCTCGAAGAATGACTTATAAGGCTATATTTATACTTTTTGCCCGAAAGTATTATTGTGTCCCCTGTGTGGCTGTTTACACACACACACACACACACACATATATATATATATCTATATATATGTATATATATATACATATATATATATATATATATATATATATATATGAATGTTTAATCCGAAGATAGCAGTCGTTATTTCATCCCCCACGCAGTAATGCGTGGGTGTTCGCAAAAAAATATGCTTAATCACACTTGATCCAACGTCTTGGTCCATGAAGGAGGTGATCGCACGTCGAACTAGGCAACCGGACTATATAGCTGTAACACTTTCGCTTAGCCATGGGAGTCTAATGTTGGGGCTACTATGTAGCCCCTGGTACCTTCGTGTGCATCCGAATACGGGCGCGTGTGTACATGACCGGGAAACGGTCCTTCGTTAATGCGGAGGGATCCGAAAGATTCTAGTAAGTCTTCAAGTGGTTGAACAGTCTCTCGCTGTATCATAACAGTCAGTTTTCGGCTTTCTCTACTGAGGTGCTCGTCCGGAATAACCAGGGCACAATCGCAGTAGTTCTCCTTTGGCCACCTTAGCCGATAGTAACGGAACATAAGGCGGCAAACCCAGGAGCCGGGCAAACCTAACATTTTACCAAAGACATGATTCGGAGCTGCTGCATATAAGGCCAAACTCGTGATGCCGAACACTCCCGAGGGTATTCGGACTTTATAATAGTTCATGGGCTCAAGAATGCCCATTCGTTATAAACCCTGTTTTTTCGTGCACGCGTTAATCTGTCGTGGCGAGATGCCAAAAACGGCAGTATCCTCTGTGGGTATGGAACCCATGGGACGGTTAACCAACAAGATGCAATAAAAAAGGTTTAGACAGGGGCTTAATCTAAAAACAAACCTGTTGAACGGGCCCTGCTGCACGTCTGCGCCTTTGTCTCTGTTGTGCCATATCCTGGAAGGGTATCGCGCGAACGTTATGCGTGGAAAAAGGAAAACTTCGTAGAAGAGTGCAACATAAGTATCACGATGGATAATAAAAGTGTAAGATGTTGGCCTGCCCATAAGGTTGAGCCAACTGTGGGACTGTGTTAAGTATTTATAGCCCTGGTGTCCACTATGGGATTACATATACGATGCCCTGGTTCAATTTTATCCGGGCGACCGGACTCGTCTAGCCGAGTCTGTGGTCTTTAAGGACCAGTCATGTTTTCTGATGTTGGAGGCCGCTTATAGTCCGGCCGCGAGGGCCGTCGCGTGCTCCTCTGCGCTTGACGAGCACTCTGTTAGTCCACTAACGGTGATGACGCCACGTGGATCGGGCATCTTAAGTGTAAGGTAGCCATGGTGCGGCAATGCGTTGAAGCGGGCGAAGGCCATTCTTCCGAGCACTGCATGATAGTCGCTTTGGAAGGGTGCGATGATGAAGAGTAGTTCTTCGCTATCTGGAGTTGCCTAGAGAGCTGAATGTTAGCTCCAGTGCGACGGAGCCTCTACTATTTGCTTCAACGCCTGGTATCACCCCTTCAAAGGTGGTGCTGCTTTGGTTAATTCTGGATGGGTCTATCCCCATCCTGCAGACAATGTCCTTATATATTAAATTGAGACCGTTGCCGCCGTCCATAAGGATGTGGGTGAGACGGTATCCGTCGATTATCGGGTCAAGCACTAAGGCCTTTGATCCTCCGTGCCGAATACTAGTTCGGTCATCCAAGTTATCGAAAGTGATCGGATAAGGCATCTAGTGGTTAGGCGTGAGTACGATGGGCTCTATATCGAGCACGTCACTATGCGCGCGTTCGTGCCTCCTCATGGATGTGTGAGTCGCGTGGATCATGTTCACTATTTTAACCTCTGGCGAGAATTTTTCTGTCCTTCAGTGTTCGGCCGGCGAGGTTCATCCTCGTCTTCACTTGGTGTTTCCCTTTCCTTGTGTTCGGCATTTAATTTGCCGGCCTGCTTGAAGACCCAGCACTCTCTGTGCATGTGGTTTGCAGGTTTGTCGAAGTGCCATGAATTTGGCATAGTCATCTAGGACTCTATTCAGACCGGACGGTCCCTCTTTGCTGCCTTTAGATGGCTTGTTTTTCTAATTAGGTCGAGAGCCCCTGAATCCGGCATTAATCGTCGTGTTATCCGGGCTCTCTTCCTTGTTTTGGCGTTTGTTTTTATGACGCCGTGGCTTCCCGTGGCCATCCCTTATTTCGGATGTCTTTGGGGTCACTGGTGCCTTTACGGGCTAGCCAGCTATCTTCTCCCGCGCAAAAGCGGGTCATAATGCTTGTTAGGGCTGCCATTGTCCTTGGCTTTTCTTGGCCGAGGTGTCTGGCGAGCCACTCGTCACGGATGCTGTGTTTGAATGCTGCTAAGGCTTCGGCATCCGGACATTCAACAATTTGATTCTTCTTAGTGAGGAATCTGTTCCAAAACTTGCGGGGTTCTCCGGGCTGTTGGACTATGTGACTTAAGTCGTCAGCATCCGGAGGCCGGACATAGGTCCCTTGAAAGTTGGCCCTGAAAGCGTCCTCGAGTTCTTTCCAGCTCCCAATTGAATTTTCGAGGAGGCTTTTCAAGCAGTGCCGAGCTGGTCCCTTCAGCTTGAGGGGGAGGTATTTGATGGCGTGAAGGTCATCCCCACGAGCCATATGTATGTGTAGGATAAAGTCCTCGATCCAGACCCCTGGGTCTATCGTTCCGTCATATGCCTCTATGTTCACAGGTTTAAAGCCACTGGGGAATTCGTGGTCGATGCTTCATCGGTAAAGAAGCACGGGGTGAGCAGCCCCTCGTATCTAGACGTCTTTGTGGCATGTCGTCGGCTGTTGTTGTGTCCGGTCTTTATTCCAGACTGGTATTCGATTGGCATGATCGTTTTGGCGACCATAGTCCTTCGACGGGGTGCGTCCTTTGGATCCATAAATGCACCTGGGCGTGCCAACTTTCTTGTTCAGGTGCTCATGTGGATCGGTAGCCGCTTTGTTGCGGTTATGGAGTGGTACAGCTTCGTCGTCGAATTCTGGCAGTAGCTTGCGTTTTGGATAGCTCTTTGTATGGCGATCATCGCCGTATCTTTCTTCAGTGTCTAGCACTTTATTCCATCTACGGTTGAGCATTTCCTGTGCGGCCTTGAGCCGTTGCTTCTACTTCTTTAGGATTCTTGCGGTGGCCATAAGCTTTCTGTGGTGGTTATCTCGTGCCACGTGTTTTTCCGGGGTTGAATCGTTATCCGGACCGTTTTCCTGTGCTGGTTCATCTTGATGTCCTCGTCCATCGGGATCATTGTCCTCGGGCGTCTGCTCCGAACTGTGTTCAGGGTGACCTTGTTCGTCCTGCTCCATCCCTGGGTCCGTATGGTCGTTGTTGCCTTCGGAGTTGATTGTATTATCGATCCTTCTGGCACTCTTGTCATTATTTTTACTGTTGCTAGACTTAGAACAACGTCTGCGCCGTCGCTTTGGCTTTTGTCCGGGGGTTTTATCATCCGGACTGTCGCCTTTGTCCTCTTTGGGCGTATCCACCATGTATACGTCGTGTGACGAGGGGGAAGTCCGGCGCCACATAGATTCCGCATCCTCTCCTGCGTCGTCGTCCATACCGTCGATGTCTTCGGAGTCGAAGTCAGGCACGTCGGTTAAATCATCGACCATGGCTATGAAGTGGGTGGTGGGTGGGCAAAGAATTTCGTCGTCGTCTGCTTCCCACTCGAACCGAACGTAGTTTGGCCCAGAAATTTCTGTCAAAGAGAGAGTTTTCAACGAGTTCAGCATATCGCCAAAGGGCGAGTGCCGAAAAATGTCCGCGGCGGTGAATTCCATTACCGGAGCCCAATCTGGCTCGACCGATTCGGGAGTGCGCGGACCGGACTCAACATCCGGTTACGAATCCGGGGGTCCGGAGTCATAGGCCACCACAGAGGTAAGGCCCGTGTTTGGCTCCAACGCCGATGAGTGCACGACCTGCGGGGCGGGGTCTAGCCCTCCGTCCTCAGGCAACGCGGCCTGCTCCAGATTTAGGTCCGAGGCTAATGCGGGGGCGATACCCCGAGCTTTGTCCGACAGCAGGTCTAAGCCGTGCTCGTCGTGACTGTCCGGTATCGTGTTGTTGACGATGGTTGAAGGAGCCATCGAGCCCAATAGCGACGGCTACGCAGGAACTCTCAATGAAAGCACCAATGTCGGTGTGAAACCGGCGGATCTCGGGTAGGGGGACACGATCTGAGCGTCAAGGCGGTTGGTAATAGGAAGCAAGGGACACAGATGTTTACCTGTGTTCGGGCCCTCTCGATGGAGGTAAAACCCTACTTCTCGCTTGATTAATATTGATGATATGGGTAGTACAAGAGTAGATCTACCACGAAATCGTAGAGGCTAAACCCTAAGAGCTAGCCTATGATGGTATGATTGTGATTGTGATCGGCCTTCTAAGGACCAACCTCTCCGGTTTATATAGGCACCGGAGAGGGCTAGGGTTTACATGGAGTCAGTTACAAGGAAGGAAATATGATATCCGGATCGCCAAGCTTGCCTTCCACGCCAAGGAAAGTCCCATCCAGACACGGGCCAAAGTATTGAGTCTTGCATCTTCACGCTTCAATAGTCCGGACGTTGTACACAGTCCGGCTGTCCGGATACCCCCTAATCCAGGACTCCATCACCGGCCAAGAGGGCCCCACTCGCTGCAGGCCCGGCTGAACACGCCTCCTCACCGCATGCAACCGGCTTCAGACTGCCCCGCCTGCCTTCATTGAATCCGCACATGTGCCGGCAACACGTCCTTCCTCGAGCCGGCTGGCATTTTAGAACACAAAAAGTGACCAAAATATAATTAATTACGCATGGTCTTGACTTGTTGTGCTCGCACTGGTAGCAGGAACTAGAGGTTTTTCTTTATTCATAACTCTCCTCAATTTTTTTTGGCTTTGAAGTGAATCATGGTTGTCGACATTATGTATGAATGTGGAGATATCTGTGAACATGAGTTTGATGTGGAAGTTGAACTTGGAATGTCGGGCTTGGCGTGAACTATACCATGTCCAATGCTTCATTCGTTATTGTTTGGAAAGTAATTGCTGTTATTACATGACCAAAAAATATATTTTGTACCACATCGGTAGATGCACGGACATCACAACAGGCATCTTGTTGGATAAACATTTGAACCTAGCTGCTATGAAGGAAATTTTGTATTGACAACAGTTTTAGATAGCAGGAGACGCCTAGCCTGCTCTTGCCTCTGCTAGCTTATTTACGCTTCTTCCATCTCTTCTTTGGCATGGGTGAAGAGAGCATCTGATTGCTCTTTTCGCTTCTTCAGGAACTCAGCTACATTCGCAAGGGCTGCTGCACGCTTTCTTTCAGCCTTTACTAGAGCCACAAGGACACGAACAACTGACGACTCCACCTGGCTTGTGTGTAATCCAGCATCATCTGGGAATTTGCACCTTGTGTCTAATCCAACATCATTAGGGAACTGACACCTTGTGTGTAATCCAGCCTCATTCTGGAAACATGATCTCGAGGTTGACCATACTTCCCTCCTCGCAGGAACTGCATCCTGACATGAAGTTACTTCTTTTTTAGATAATTACTCAGAGCAACCCAGATCCATTTAGTAGAAGCCAGATAAACAGAACTGGGAGAAGTGAATTCAAAAGGAAAAAATATAAAAACAGACTACAAGGTGAGAACACCCACTTCCTACATCAAGCTAAAAACGAAAGCATTAGGACGATTAAGACTCTTCTTATGACACATCGAAGAACACGAGGCTTAAGAGAAATAGAAACAGAAACTACAACATATACACATTGAAGAACACGAGGCTAAACGAAAGTAATTGAAAGGGTGTTACTTACCAAAGCTCGTTTTACGTGTTCGGTGCAGCTCCTCTTTAACTTGCCACGCTCCTTGAAGATGTCCCCAATATCCCGTGGTTTGGTCTTCATTGCTCCTGTGCATGTTACTTTTCGTGGTTTTAAAATCTCAACATGGCAAGAAAATATACTACTAGTAATACTCGCGCATCTTGTGGGCAACATTAAAGCACTCGTCTGCCATGTTAGAGCATCTCCAACAGAATCACAATGCGCGACGCTTTAGAAAAGCATTTACAGTGCTGAGATCGAGAAGTAGAGATAGAGAGTAGAGGATAATTCTCAGCATAGATAGATAAAAAAAGATTATTCAACTACTCCTCATCGTCCGAGTCCTCCTCGGTGATGTCCTCCTCCGACGTCCGACTGTAGGCCTGAAGATACCGGTCGTCGTCGGATTCCCAGGGCGACGCTGCTCCTAGCCTCATGTTGAGTTGAGCGTCCGCTTTTCGCCTACGCTTGTACTCGCGATAGGCGGCTCGCTCCGCCCTCCTCTTATCCCTCTCCGCCCTCCTTTGCTCGTAGAACTCGCGCTCGTTGATGATGTCCACTGGGAAGCGTTGGCGCCACAGCGCCATGGCTTCCTCATCCATCTCGGTGATGCCGAGACGGTGCTCCCGCCTCCGGTTGTCGCGACGATCCTTGTCGGTGATAAGCCACGGCAGAGGCGCGAGCTCCTGTGCCCGCTCTCGCGTCGGCACGTTGGGGAAGTTCAATGTTGTATGAGCCTACCGGAGGCGCCACGCCGCCGCGTCGTACGCGTGGGCAGCCTCGTTGGCGGTGTCAAAATTGCCGAGGCCAAGGCGCATCCCACGGAACCGGATCTCGGCAGAGAAGCTGCCGGAGGGGTGCGCGCGGACGCCGCGGTATCCCCAAGTTTCCCGGCGACGGGGCGGCATGGTGGCGCGGCGGTAGCGAGGCGAGAAAGAGTAGGGAGAGAGCAGTGGCGAGGCACAGAGCGGGGAGAGAGCGGTGGCAAGGCTCAGAGCGGTGGGAGGGCGTTGGATTTTATAAAGCGCGCCGGAAGCCGTGCGCCAAAACTAGCGCACGCCCGGCCGCTTCCCCCCCCCCCCCCCGCGCGCAATCCTTTCCCGACGTCTCTGCTATATCTACTCTCTTCTCTACTGTTATATTTATTTTATATTTAATATTTATCTCTACTTCTCTACTCTCTATTTTTTCTCTACTTTTTTCCTACTCTTATAAAAAACAGAGTTGGTGATGATGGTGTTCCTGCCATCCTGCAATATAGGCCATCCGATTTATATCCGACGGGCAGGAGGGAAACTGTGGCAATTTTGCAAAAAGATACCCACACCCCTCTCCGCATTTGCAAATAAGGCATTCCCTCGTTCATCCTTTTCTCCCACAAGATAAACTACTCATACAAATGCATCTTGATGCGTGCAACGCATGGGCATCTTGCTAGTTCTAAAAAACTATCCATCATTTGCCACACTACTGGTTGCAGATGAAATACCTACACAAGCACAGCGCGATACAGGAGAGACACACAATTACAAGTTGATATTCTGTTGGACAATGGAGGCTATAACCAATTACTTTTACGGGAACAATAGCACCCAGGAAATTTGAAGGGTAGGTATGAACAAAATTGGAACTGCACATGTACTGCTAAGTGATTCAATACACACATTACCAATCGACGAGGAGAATGATGGTCGCGGCGGCCTCTATGAGTCATGGTCAGCAACGGGAGTCAGTTCATTGTCCACGACGGTGGTGCTTCTGCGCTTGGCGTCGGCTTCCGAGAAGCAGATTCGAGACCGTGGAAGACGGTGCCGGGGAAGAGGCTCCGTGTACGAAGACGATGGTGGAATGGCTCCAGTGCGGCGTACGAGATCGTCGATGAGGCAGATGCGCTGCGGTGGACGAGTGCGCCAATGTAGAAGGGGAGGAGCACGAAGGCTGCAGCGCCGTGGAGAAGTCTATTTTGCGGTGGGGATAGAAAATGGGGAGTATTCAGGTGTACTACTCTGGGTGCCGGGGTGGGGTTGGCTGGGTAGGGTGAACCTGAAGTTACGAAAACAGCCCCCTACCAACCGTCATCCGTAGGCCTGTTCGAAGGCTATGATGGTAAATTCCCACTGCTCGAATCAGGAATGCGGGAGATTTTCCCACCGACCTCAAAATTTTGTGACACTGAACTCCCCGTGTGGCGTGTTGGGTGATTCGGCTAAGCAACTAGCGAGTACTACTAGTGAACTCTGCATATTAGGTTTGACCGAAGTCAAACTTCCTAAAGTTTGACCAAGTTTATAGAAAAAATATAAACATTTACCATAACAGATATGTATGATGTGAAAGTACATTCAATAATGAATCTAATGGTATTTATTTGTTATTGTATATGTTAATATTTTTTGTTATAAACTTTCTGAGAGTTTACAAAACCTGACTTTGACCAATGCTAATACGTAGACTTAAATAAAAACAAAGGGTGTACACATTTGTTTTCTTAGTATGTAGTGAATTAATCATTTGTTGAAATTGTGAAATAAAAATATTAGGCTACTGACTTCGAATGTAATGGTCTATACAATTCAATAGTTACAATCATTGTCGAATTCCAAGATGTATACGAGGTATATAGTACTTCACAACATGCTCAAACTCGCATAATCCCAGTCAAATGACAATCAAAATGCATTTCATAGTTATTACTTTGTAGGATACAACAAAACCAACAATAACTCTACATCAACCATTATAAAAGCAACATTTTGAACATATCCCAATGTGTGAATGAAACGTGCAGAGAGAGCTTGCGAAGATGGAGCAGATCGGGCGGGAAAGATTGTATGTATGTGGACGAGAGAGTAGGAGACAAACCTAACGAAACAGAAAGAGGGAGATAGAGAGAGAAAGAGAGAGGAACAAGTTAGGTCTATGAGAAAGATGGAGACATGTAATATACGTGAGATGCGTGTGCATCCGGATTCTGTGCACGTGGAAGGAGAAGAGACAACATGTTTGATGAGAGAGCTGAAAAAACATGGACGAGAGGGGAAGGATCTCGTGGTTTGAGGGATTGATAAATTTGTGCGGGGCAGAGAGGGATTGGTAATTTTGTGCGAGAGAGAGAGGGTGGGGAGGAGTCGGTCAGGCGTCGTCACATCATCTCGCTTCCAAATGGCCCGCATTCTCTAGCGCAGTGTGGTCGCTGCCTTCGATCTCCTCAATCTTTGGGGTCAAGAAGCACAAGCGAGAGTGGTCGCCATATAACCTTGGATGGGGATGAATTGTGTGCTCGGGGGAGGGTGTGTGTGTGTGATGTGTGCTGTCTCTGTGTGTGTGTGTGTTAGATATTGAGAGAAAACAAACCTAAGGTTAGAAATGTGTGTGTATGTGACAGAAAGCTACTTGCTAAACAGGGTATTCATGAAGAGATTGTGCGTGCGAGATAGAGAGCGATGTGCGGGCCTTGAGGTGGGCAGGGGCCGGGTGAGGGTGTCAAAATGTGTGCGTTGATGCATGTGTTACGTGTGATCATGCGAGGGACGGACGAATCGAGAGAGATGGTTGTTGTGTTACGGATGCTCCTCTCTCTTTCTCTCTCTCTCTCTCTCACACAAGTAAAATAGAAGAACGTTCTCACATGTATACACAATGTATCGACATCTGTCTATGTCTCACTCATGCATGATCATTTGCACATTCACACCTCTCTATGTCTCTATCACACGCACACCATCTCCACATTGCCCTTCCGCCACAACACACATATGGACACATACACACGTTCTCTCTCAGTCACACACAGGGTTTTTTTTTGTTTGAGACTAAGTTTGCCTAAGGTTGCCACACCTAAGGTTAGGCAAGTTTGACCAACTTAGGTGGGTGTTTGATTCAAGCCACACCTTAGGCAAGCCACATTAGGGTCCCACATTACATACACTCAAAAAGTGTGGCAAGATTCCCTTAGGCTTGCCAACTTGTGGCTCTCACTTTGAAGAACTAACCTTAGGCAAGTGTGGCAACATTGTCTCTATGACAAGTGGGCCATATGGGAAATAAAGTGTGGCAAGCCAAAGTGTGGCAAAAACCAAACACATGCCAACTAAACTGTGGCTGCCAAATTTTGGCTTGGCAAACGGTGGCTGGGAACCAAACAGCCCCAAAATCAGTATTAAAAAAAACTAGGGCGCACCTAAAACATCCAAATCAAAATAAACACGAACTGGAGCTAAATTCAGATATATGGAAATATTGTAGCGTCAAGAAGTTTTCCCAAAAAAAGTTGAGTAATATTCGGGAATTGTTTTCACACACACAAAAAGGTTCGGTGGATGTCCTTCGAGCGCGACACGGTGACGCACCGTTCAATCGACCGTGCGGCCGCGGTTCGCGCGCTTGCACAGGATTCCGTATCGTGGCTGTGGTAACTAATAAAAGCGCTGCCTAAGTCTAATGTTTACGTGTACTAGTACGGTTTTCTTTTAAGTTTGACCAACCCTATATAAAACTAAACCAAGCTCCCATACATGCACTCATCAATATGCCGCCGCCGCCGTTGCGCATGCCGGCGCCCGCCTGCTCCGGCCAACAATTTCTCGCCCATCACTGCCGTGTCGCCGCCAAGCCAAAGGCTCGCCCGCTCACATCGTCTGCAGTCCCTCCTCGCGATGCCGCCGCGCTGCCAAGCACACGAGCAGCTGGTGGAGCCGCGTCTATGCACGTAGCGTACAAAGAGGAGTACGAGCGTGTGCTCCAGCACACCGACGAGGAGGAACTAGCATGTCATTGTCGTCTCCGCTTGCTGAGGAGGCGCTTATAATGGTGGCTGTCGCGGCGGAAGCTTGTCACATGGCGTCGAGCCCGCAAACCGGTGCGGACGCGGAATCTACCTTCGGGACCTTGAATGCCACGTGGATCCTGCAATCTGAAGGAGCAATTTGGGTCAGTCGACTCTTGTGAGCCATTTGACGCAACATGGATGGCTAGAAGGGCTTCTTCAACCTCCGAAATAGATGCACGTAGGGCTGGAAAAAAAGCTCGAAGCTTGCGAGCTAAATGAGTAGCTCGTGACTCGGCTCGAATCTACTCTAACTCGAAGATTAACGAGTCGATCCAAGCTTTAGTTTAAGATTGTTTATAGAACGAGTTAAACGAGCGATCTCACGAGTACTCGTGTAACTCATTAGGCTCGGTACAAAAGATCAGCCAAGCACCCTGCATCCCAGGCGCACAACACAATGCCTATACGTTCAAGGAAATTACAATTGTTTGGTCATGTATATGTTACTAAGTTGCTGATCATTTTGGTCATGTCAAATTGTTTGTGGTCAATGGTCATGTACATCGTCTTGACTTGATGGCAATCGACAATTGTAAGTTAAGCTTGTACATGTTTACAATTGTTTGTGAACATTGTACATGTTTAAAATGTACATTTTACATTCCCAAGTAATCATCTTTATCATATTCGTATGCTTTTATGTTCATATCATTAATGAGCTTAACAAGCTAAACGAGCCAGCTCGCGAGTTATACGAGTCGAGCCAATCTTGGATTTGAGCTTGTTATAGTAATGAGTCGAGTCGAGTTAGCTCGTTAATGAAACGAGCTTTAGCGAGTCGAGCCGAGCTGGCTCGGCTCGGCTCAAATTCCAGCCCTAGATGCACGGTTCATCTTTTCAGACCGCCACACGCCTAACCGCCTGCTGTTGGGTTCTATGGTAGGGTGCGTCGACTGCAAATTAAAATTTTCCTATGCGCAGAACATCCAAGAACATGCTACGGGAGATGGATCACAGTTCATTACCACTAGACGTGCAGTGTCGTGCAGCGGAAGCGCGTCCGCATGGATCGTCTCCTCCTCGTTCGATCTCCCTCGAACAGTCGGTCGTCCGATCCCACGTACGAGTTTGCCGGAGCGGCGCAAGTGCACTGCCTCTAACGGTATCCGCGCGTGCAGGAGGAACACCGTGCGGCGGACTGCTAGGTCCGATCACACAGTCGGCGGCGAGTGCAGGTGGCTACTCGCAACACATGCAAACCCTAGTCGCAGCACCGAAGCGATCACATGAGTGTGCTGCACCTCCACTGTATATAGGCGTCGGTCGCGGGCTCAACACTTGAGCCTCGCACGGACCCTAAAGCCCAAAGTCTACTCGGTCACGTTCCTAGTCCAGTTCGGATCACATCCGACCAGTGTCCTACGAACCGACCTTGTAGGTTCCTTCCCTTAAGCGCGCGACCCCTTAGGTTCAAATCGGCTTGGTCACAGTTCGGATCACCTCCGACCTGCATGGTTGGTAGCGGCCTCTAGCAAGGCGTGCCGACCACCAAGCAGACTATGAAGCTGGTTAGGCGAACCTGTACAACGTGTCACACTTCTGTTCCCTTTGCCACATGATATATGTTGTTGGGCTCAAGGCGAGACTGTCATCCTTGTGCTAGCCCGACCTCTTTCTCGCTCCAAAGGATACCGACCACTATCGGGATTATCTCATAATCCTTGTCGCATGGCCATGCTGTTCTGGTCGGATCACACGAGGGGCCCAGAGTATATCTCTCCCGATCGGAGGGCAAATCCCATCTTGCTTGACCATTTCTCGCAGCATGGGACCGGACAAACCCGAAACCTACCTTTGTAACTACCTATCCACGGAGTAGCGTTTGGTCGGCCCAAAGCAAGTCTGTCACCATCCCGAGTACATGCGTCAGCTCAGGTCTTAGGACATAGAACGTATGTTGTACTAGAGACTCACAGATGACATATCGCTGCGTCTCATAGTTGGGTCTGTCCGACTCGGACCTTATCTCGACTCGGATCCGACTACATTGAATCCGACCAGACCTTTCCAAGTCCATATTATCCGGTTAGCATCCAATGCTCCATGGCTAGTGAGACCAAGCCATCAACCGTGTCATATGCCAGTCTAGTCGGCTGCGCGTCCACACAGCCCTTTCGGCTAGGGACCTTTTAGGACAGTCATCATACAACACATAGTCCCACAAACAAGTCACATACTTGCTGATACACATCATTGATAATGTCCAAGGACTATCTTTATTCATAAACACATAGGAAATATCATCATACATGATTGCCTCTAGGGCATATCTCTAACAGTCTCCCACTTGCACTAGAGTCAATCAAATAGACATCGAATGCCCATAGCTCTAACGTGCCCCTCATGCTAGGGTTGTGGAAGCGTCTTAGTCAACGGATCTGCAACATTTGCATCTGTGTGAATCTTGCATAACTCTACATCACCATTCTTTATGATCTTTCGTATCAGGTGATATTTCGGATCTATGTGTCTGACCTTGTGGTGATTCCTCGGCTCCTTGGCTTGTGCGATGGCACCAGAATTATCACAATAAAGGTCCAACGATTTCACCGAGGCTGGGAAAATACCAAGATCATCTAGAAAATGCCGTATCCAAGCACCTTCCTTTGCAGCTTCACAAGCCACAATGTATTCGGCTTCTGTGGTAGAATCGGCCACCGTATCCTGCTTGGAACTCATCCAGTGCACTGCTCCTCCATTCAGGATGTGCACGAATCCGGACTGTGATCGACAATCATCTCTGTAAGTTTGGAAACTAGCATCGGCATAACCCCTTATGACGAGCTCTTCCTCACCTCCATAAACTAGGAACATCTCTTGTCCTTTTCAAGTACTTCAAAATAGTCTTTACCGCTGCCCAGTGACTCTCACCTGGGTTGGCCTGGTATCTACTTGTTTGGCTTATTGCAAAAGCAACATCAGGCCTTGTACATATCATGGCATCCATGATGGATCCGATTGCCGAGGCATATGGAATCCTACTCATCCTGCTTCGCTCATCAGATGTCGAAGGACTCTGAGTCTCGCTTAGCCTTATACCATGTGAGAGCGGCAAGAACCCTTTCTTCGCCTCACTCATGTTGAACCGCTTCAACACTTTATCGATGTACGTGCTTTGGCTTAAGCCGAGCAGCCTCCTCGATCTATCTCTATAGATCTTCATGCCTAAAATATATACTGCCTCACCAAGGTCTTCCATCGAAAACTTGCCATTCAATGACTCCTTGACCGAGTTTAGCATCGAAACATCATTTCCGATCAGTAGTATGTCGTCCACATACAAGATCAGAAACACTATCGAGCTCCCACTTAACTTCTTATATAAACAAGAGTCCTCTTCGCTTTTGATGAAACCCAGACCAGTGACGACCTCATCAAAATGAATGTTCCAACTCCGAGATGCTTGCTTCAACCCATAAATGGATCTCTTGAGCTTGCATACCTTACTAGTGCTAGTCGGATCGACAAAACCCTCGGGCTGTATCATATACACGTCCTCGGTTAAATTTCCATGAAGGAAAGCCATTTTGACATCCATCTGCCATATCTCGTAATCAAAATATGAAGCTATAGCTAGTATGATCCTCACCGACTTCAGCATCGCTACCGGCGAGTAAGTCTCGTCGTAGTCAATTCCTTGAACTTGTCCATAACCTTTAGCGACAAGACGAGCTTTGTGGATCTGAACATTTCCATCCACATCGGTTTTCTTCTTAAAGACCCATTTGCAACCAATGGCAGTTACGCCAGGTGGCGGATCAACCAAGTCCCAGACTTGATTCTCATCCATGGACTTTAACTCGGATCTCATGGCCTCCAGCCATGCCTCAGAATCTGGGCTCACCATCGCTTCCGCATATGTGGCCGGCTCGTCGCTTTCTAGCAACAATACATCGCGCACTCTGCGCAATCTTTCTGATCTCCGTGGTTCTGGTGCCGCTTCCACTACATGTTCCCTGACTGACTCCGGTATGATCTCATCACCAGCCGAGCCGTCCCCGAGTGGTCCTCGAATTTCTTCGAGTTGAACCGTCCTCCCACTGGCCTCCCGACTGAGAAACTCTTTCTCAAGGAAAACCCCGTTCCGAGCAACAAACACTTTGTTCTCTTCCCGGTTGTAGAAGCTATATCCCAAGGTTTCCCTCGGATATCCCACGAATATGCATGTATCCGACTTGGGTGTAAGCTTGTCTGACATAAGTCACTTGACAAATGCTTCACAACCCCAAATCTTTAGAGAAGACAAACTGGGACTCTTCCCGGTCCACATCTCATGTGGTGTCTTGTCTACGGATTTTGATGGTACCCTATTAAGTGTGAAAGCTGCAGTTTCTAGAGCATATCCCCAAAATGACAAGGGTAAATCCGATTTGCTCATCACAGACCGGACCATGTCCAACAAGGTCCTATTCCTCCATACCGACACGCCATTTCTCTGTGGCGTACCCGGAGGTGTGAGCTGTACTATACCTCGACTTTTCAGATGATCATCAAACTCCCGGCTCATGTACTCACCTCCACGATCAGATCGCAGAAGCTTTATAGTCTTTCCGAGCTGATTCTCAATCTCGTTCTGAAAATCTTTGAACTTTTCAAAAGTCTCCGACTTGTGCCTCATCAAATAGATATATCCATATCTACTCAAGTCGTCGGTAAAAGTCAATGGCATCTTGATAGCCACCTCTAGCAGTTGTGCTCATTGGACCACACACATCACTGTGTATAAGCTCGAACAGCTCGGACGCCCTCTCGCAACTCTTTGCGAAAGGAGACTTAGTCATCTTGCCGAGCAAGCATGATTCACATGTCTCGAACAACCCGAAGTCAGACGAAGTTAGGAGCCCATCATCATGGATCTTCTTCATGCGTTTCAGACTAATGTGTCCAAGCCGGCAATGCCAGAAGTATGTCGGATTTATCTCATTAGGCTTATGCCTCTTGACATTCACGTTATAGACCGGTTCCTGTTCTAGATTCAATATAAATAACCCATCAACAATGGGTGCATAGCCGTGGAACATACCATTCAAAAATATCAAACAACCATTGTCCTTTAAATTGAATTCATAACCTTGACTCATCAAACATGAGGCAGAAATAATGTTCGACTAAGTGCTGGAATGTAATAACAATTATTCAATTCCATAATGAATCCGAAGGAAGGCTGGAGTTGCATCGCGTCGACCTCCAACGCAACAACTCTTGCTTTGTTGCCAATTCGATGTCAATCTCCCCTTGTGCCACACGCCTAGTTCTTACCAGCCCCTACATCGAGTTGCAAATATGAACAACCGATCCGGTATCAAATACCCAAGAGCTACTAGGTATGTCGGCAAGGTAAATGTCTAACATATGCAACAAGTGTACCTTTGCCTGAAGCAGCATTCCCGGCCTTCTTGCCATGCTCTGCAAGCCACTTGCTACAATTCCTCTTCCAATGACCAGTTTCCTTGCAATGATAGCAAATGGTCTTCGAGTCCGGTCCAGACTTCGGCGCCGCGGCGGACGTTACCGTCTCCGTGCCCTTTGCCTTAGCCTTCTTCTTGGACCAGCTCTTCTTGAACTTAGCCGATTTCTGCACCATCAACACTTGATGTGTGCCTTTCTTAATATCCTGCTCTGCCACTTTGAGCATCCCATGCAATTTAGTGAGCTTCTTATCCATGCCATGCATATGATAGTTCGAGATGAACGTCCCATAGCTGGGCGGAAGAGAACCCGTAACGCATCAAGAGTCAGCTCATCCAAGAGCAGGAAGCCCAACCGATCCAAAGCTTGCACATATCCCATCATCTTGATCACATGTGGGCTCAGTGGATCACCTTCCTTCAGCTTACAATCCATCAAGGTTCGCCAGACGTTGAATCTTTCGGTCCTAGCCTGTGTCTGAAACATGCTCTTGAGACTCTCGATCATATCGTAAGCCTCAACATTTTTGAAATGTTGTTGCAAATCGGGCTCCATACAAGCCAGCATCAGACGGTGATCCCGTTGATTAAATCCAACGAGTTTCTCGTAGGCATTCTTAGCTGTGGCACTAGCATTATCGGCAGATTCCTCCGAAGTGGATCCTCTAGAACATGTTCCTTTTTTATCGTGCTTGAGAACAATTCTCAAATTTCTATACCAGGTGGTAAAATTTGTTCCATTCAGTTTATCCTTTTCCAGAATTGATTTCAATGCAAAGTTGAGTTGAGCAGGTGGTGCCATTGATCTACAACAGAAAAATATGCAATCACTAAGCAACGTGTTTATGTAGAGTAATTCTAGCCTAAATAGAAATACTCCCACTAAAGTCAGCATCCCTCCGCAAACTCTCAGATTCAGGATCCGACTAGCGCATGCGACTAGTGAGCTTTAGCATCACTGCTAGCCAACATACCTATCCGGTAAGCAACTCCTTCCTAATCGTATCTCTATACGACTCAAATGGGTTGGGAAGGTATCTCATACCCTCGCTCCCAACCTTCTTTGCCACAAGGCCCAAAACCGCTTTTGATAGCCTGTCAAGTTAACTTTGATGCAGTGCATGTCTATGTCCGACACGAACCCTTCAGTTCAAGGACATCCAGCAGCACCCCAATTTTATGATCCCACTACTAGACGTACTTGACGTGCGAAGGTGCAACATCGGGGATGGCAATTCGCTTGATATTCATGAGGGATCATTCTATCATTCTAACAAGCATAGAAACAAAGAAGCATAACAATCACAAATATAACACATATTGTGAAATAGTATGGCTCCTTCATGGACGTTCTTCCAGGTCGGCTCCGACTCCGATGACCATCTATGAACTCCATCTTGTTTGTCACATCGGGCCGCCAAGCCGCCAACCTGATCTCTATTATCCAACTACTACAACTAGTAATGAATTTACATAGAGTCACAAGTCGACACGCAGGTCGTTATACAATATAATGACAACACTTTGGCTCCTGCCAGCTGACAAACATGACACGCAGGCCACGTATAAATTATACACATGCATCACATACACATGAGCCATACTATTCACATCAAACCTGCAAAACAAAGTTATGCATAGAATCGCATTCTACCGGTTTGTGTGTCGGGTACGAAATACACGGCGCTACACACACGTTTTTGGAAATCACAGATCACATCTGAACTCCGATCACGCCAAATTCGATGATCTGACCGATCTTATCGATCATCGCGAATCCGATTCGGATTTACGTTTCACTATTAACCCCGATGGCAGATAACCGACTGGTAGGGGTAGATCGTGTCACGACCTCATCGATCCCGATTTACAGAAAACATAGCCTCAATGATCCCCATGTGCAGTTGATCACATCAACCGTGCACATAGCTGATCTTATCAAAGACAACAGATCTCATCTGCCGCCTCCACATATCTAATATGCATAAGATCTGAAACCAAATCTGATAGCAGAGGCTCTGATACCACTGTTGGGTTCTACAGTAGGGTGCGTCGACTGCTGTCGGTGTCAAAACCGGCGGATCTCGGGTAGGGGGTCCCGAACTGTGCGTCTAGGCGGATGGTAACAGGAGACAGGGGACACAATGTTTTTACCCAGGTTTGGGCCCTCTCGATGGAGGTAAAACCCTACTCCTGCTTGATTAATATTGATGATATGGGTAGTACAAGAGTAGATCTACCACGAGATCGAGAGGCTAAACCCTAGAAGCTAGCCTACGGTATGATTGTTGTTCGATCCCCACGGACTAAAACCCTCCGGTTTATATAGACACCGGAGAGGGCTAGGGTTACACAGAGTCGGTTACAAATGGGAGGAGATCTACATATCTGTATCACCAAGGTTGCCTTCCACGCCAAGGAAAGTCCCATCCGGACACGGGACAAAGTCTTCAATCTTGTATCTTCATAGTCCAGGAGTCCGGCCAAAGGTTATAGTCCGGCTATCCGGACACCCCCTAATCCAGGACTCCTCAAGAGCTCTGAACCAGGCTACAATGACGACGAGTCCGGCGCGCAGATTTTCTTCGGCATTGCAAGGCGGGTTCCTCCTCCGAATACTTCAAAGAAGATTTTGAACACAAGGATAGTGTCCGGCTCTGCAAAATAAGTTCCACATACTACCGTAGAGAGAATAATATTTACACAAATCTAATCTGCCGACGTATTCTGCTGCGTGACATCACACCACGGCCAAGCCTTTATTCGAATCATTTTACTATCCCACCTCAACGCGTTTAGCGAGGTGGTTTCCTTGGCACGTCTTGTCGAAGCAGAGATCGTGTCCCCTTATTCCGGGATTCTCATCAATACGGGCGTGGGTAACCCAACCGCGCCATTGATTACGGCGCTTGGGAGATAAGCGAGTTTTACCAGGCTGGTGGGGACGCATAGCTTCGTCCGCCCATATAAGGGGATAAGGATCCACCTTTTCACCCACGCCTTCTTCCTCCTTTGCTCATCCATTTCTGCGTACTAGAGATCCAGCGCCCAAGTCCGGACTTCCCGCCTCAACCTTCTCCAGCCATGTCCGGAGCGGGAGGCAGGTGGATGGCCTCCTCCATTACGGAGGGGCATATCAAAAAGTTGAGGAAAGCCGGATACTTGTCCAACGACATCGCGCACCGGCTCCCAGACAAGGGGCAGCTCATCCCCACCCCCAGGCCCCATGAGAGGGTGGTGTTCCTCACCCATTTCCTCCACGGACTAGGTTTCCCACTTCACCCATTTGTCCGGGGCTCATGTTCTACTACGGCCTAGATTTCCAGGATCTGGCCCCGAACTTCATCCTCAACATCTCGGCATTCATCTCGTGTGCGAGGCCTTCCTCTGCATCCAGCCCCACTTCGGCTTAGGGCTGAAAACCTTCAATGTCAAGACGAAGGTAGTGGGTGTCTGCCAAGCGGAGTGCGGAGGTGCCATGGTGGGCAAGATGCCCAACATCGTATGGCTCGAGGGCTCCTTCGTGGAGACCATAAAGGGGTGGCAATCGGGGTGGTTATACATCATCGAGCCGCGTGACCCTAAATGGGCAGCGGCCCCCGAATTCCGATCTGGCATCCCTACACGGCTCACCTCCTGGAAGGAGACGGGCCTGTCGTGGGGTAATTTGGAAGAGCTGACCGGACTCCAAACCTGCGTCCAAAACCTTGTGAACAAGAAGCTCAAACTCGTCAACGTAGTCCAGGTCATGCTCATCCGCCGGATCCTCCCGTGCCAACAACGAGCTTTCAGCTTGTGGGAGTTTGATCCGGCACAGCACCGGACCCTGAGCAGGCTCTTCGACACTACGTACGAAGACGCCTGGAAGGTGTTGTTCAAGGCTGCCGAGGCTCCCGCATCCGCTACCAAGGATCGCGGATTCAGCGTGCAGCATCAAGCCAACGCGGTAAGCTATTTTACCCTTTACGGGATACTTGTTTTTCATAGTTTGACTCTACGCGGGATCTAAACTCCGTTTCCTTTGACAGGATTGGCAGAAGACGTGCAGGCAGATCGACCGTCCGGCTCCCTTGCCAGAAGACCCAGCGGACGCCCGCTTGACGAGGCTGCTGGTTCCGGCACCTTACGTGGTGCCGGAGAAGAAGGCCAAGAAGAAGGCCACGGGAACTCAAAAGAGTTCCCGACGCCTGGTGGTGTCGGACTCATCGTCCGATGACTTCGAGGCGGACTCCTTCCACGAAAACGAGGAGGAGGAAAAAGATGTCTCTCCCCCAGCGGGGGGAGAGAAGAAAAGGAAGGTCGCCCCAACTGGGGGGGGGGGGGGCGGAGGGTCCAAAAAGGGAAGGACCCTTCCTCCGGACTACTCCACCAACGCCGACGACGGCGAATAGGAGTGGCCATCCAGGGCCAAGCCCGTGGCAAAATTGTAAGTATCCGGATACCAGAATAACTCATGGCGTTCCTTTGTTGCACAGTATCTTCTGATGCCGAATATAATCATGCAGTCCGCCCCGAGCCCAGGTCGGCGTGTCGTCGAGCGGCTCCTTAAGCTCGTCGGATGTGAATAGCACTTCACTTCCGGCCGCCTCCTCCCCTCGCGCTGCGGATGATGCCGAGGTGGAGTCCCAACAGGCCGATCCAGAGGAGGTGGTCTCGAGGCGCCGCAAGGCGACCTCCCGGACTCTAGGCAAAGGGTCAAAAACCCCAAGGGCTCCAAGTCCGCCTGGCCGACACCGCACCGGAACCTTCAAGTGGTTCCGAGTCCGCAAGCGCCCCTAGTAAGAAGGGCAAGTTTACGACGCCGGTGACCTCCGGCCCAACCGAGGCACGGATAATCTGCCGGAGGTGCTTAACGGCGCCTCCATCGACGAGGAGCACCGCACTATTATGAGTGTGGTGATCCAGAAGGTTCAGTCCGCCAAGAGCGGGCTGACTGAAGCCTGTGCCAGCCTTCTAACAGGCTTTGAGGTATGTATTTAAGATATGTAAAAAATATTACCGCATAGACAGTAGCCCCTGATGCTCAGTTTGGTGTTCGGAAAGAAAAGCCGAAATAAGGATCAAAAAGATATACGCAGGAGTATAACATAAGTATGTCAATATGGGAATGCAGGCTGCGCTGCTGACCTCTGCCACACTGACTGCAGAGGTCGATGCATTGAAGCAGAGCCTCGAGCGGTCCGAGAACGAGCTCGGCCTTGCCAAGAAGCAGCTCGAGGACAAGGAAGGTACGTAATACCTTATGTAAGTATATATATAAAAAAGATGTGGTTGCAAAAATGACGGGACCAACGTGAGTATTACAGGCCACAACCTGTGGCAACCACAAGGAAGCGCTGTCAAAGGCCGAAGAAAATGCGGCCGTGGAGCGTACCCAGCGAGAAAAGCAGGAGGCGCGGGTGGCGGAGGTGCAGCAAGAGCTCCAGGCGCTCGTGAAGAAACACGAGAGTTTGGAGCTGGACTCAAAGACTCGAGAGTCCGAGCTTGCCTCTGCCCTTGAGAGCGCCAAATCTGCCAAGGCCGAAGCCCAAAAAGCCCTCCAGGAAATTGAGGCGATGAAGAAGATAGCAGCGGGTAAGGCATTCTTTATGCAAAGCAAGCACATGAAAGTGAATTACTTGTTACTTACCCGAGTCCGGAGCTCTCCAGGAGCGATCGCAGATCTGCCCCATAGTGTGTCCGATACTGCCGCCTGCTACCAGGCCAAGGAGGGGAGCTCGACGGAGAAGGTGTTCTGGTCTTAGTATGCTGAGGTCGGACACCCGGTGCGCTTGAGCGACCAGCTGAAGCAGTTGGTCGAGCTCCATAAGGTGGCCGAACAGGCCATGAAGGGTCTCGTAGTCCGGCTGTTGCCTGGGGAAGCCATGCCTGGGAGCTACTTGGTGGTGAGAGGCTGGTGGGCCTTTGTCCATGGATTGAAGTCATCAAGCGCGCTCCGTATGCATCGAAGGTGCTCAGAGGCCTTGCCCGTGCTAAAGTGCACTGGGCAAGATGGACGCCGAGAAGCTTGTGACGGACGGACCACCGCCGGGCAAGGAGCATCGCAAGCCGAGATGTATTATGAGGGCGTCTGAAGGGTGCCCGCTTTATAGCGGATGAATGCTCCAAAGATGTAATTCTTAAGTAAACTCGCATTTGTGATCCTCACGCTGAAAACTTGTTCATATGCGCTAAGCAACGCTTTTGAATTTAAAATATTACCTTATGTGCGGCCGTTTATTAAATTTGAGAGATGGCGAGTCGTCGGCTTCTGCCCCCATGCCACAAGTGCTGGGGTGTTCGGGATAAACTTGAGAGCTCTTTTTCCCATTCTTGGGTCCTTCGAGGGAGGCGCTCAACACAACGAACAAGGCAATCGGACTATAATGCTTGAGCACTCTCACTTAGCCATAGAATTCTATAATTTTAAATTTCGGCGAAGCCCCTAGTATTCGGAAGACCGATTTCGGGGCGCTATCCACGCCTAGGCCGGACAAAGCCGGCTCCTCGCTCTAAGCGGCATAAGTCTTTAGGGACTCGAAAACCTCTCGAACAGCGACCAACTCTCGCCCTATCATGACGGTCAGTTTTCGCTTTCTCCACTGAGGTGCTTAGCCCAGCTCAACCGGGCACAATCGCAGTGGTTCTCCCAGCTACCTTAGCCGATATAACGGAACGTAAGGTACCAAAACATGGGAGCCGGGCAAACCCAACTATTGACCAAAGACATGATTCGGAGCCGATGCATATAATGCTATAAGTTCGGGGTGCCGCACTTGTGAAAGTGTTCGGACTTATCACACCGTATTTTGGGGTACTTAAGCCCCTGGTGTATTTGGCTGTACCAAAGTGTACGGGTGCAACATGTCATTAATGAACATATATAGATAAAAGAATGCAATAATAGACAAAAGCTATGTATTGTTTATTCGAAGTCTGCGGTAAGAGCAGAACGATACAAATAGTGCGATAAGAAAGAGATGGGACTATTTGACATGTCCCCCTCCAGGGCGAGCTGCGGGATGATACGTGAAACAAGTATACTACTCGTTATAGAGACCACCTGGACACTCGACGTAGCTTTCTGCCTCCCTGGCTGTTGCATCGTGTGTTCGGTGATTGCACTGCCGGACAGGCCTTCCGGAGAGTGGAGTCCAGAAAGTAAGAAAAAAAGAATGACAAAATCGGGAGCCCATAGTGCGGTTGAGCCGCATTTTGGGCATGCCATGGTCGTGCCCCTCCCCCTATGCCCATGGTATTTCCAGAGCGTAATTATGTACGCGTAGCACTGGTTTCGCAATTTCGCGAGGGCTGGGGTTGGGGCCGCATTGTTACGCGTGCTCGGAACATGCCAGGCGGTCTTGTTGTAGGTTACTCCGGGCGCGCTTGACGGTGTCCGGACGTTTAATAGCCGGACTCGAGAATTGCCTTGAGAGGCTGCTTTGTACTTCCGCCGCGAGGGCCGGCGTATGCTCCTCCGTTCGGAGAGAGCGTTCGGTGTTTCCATTGACCGTAATGACTCCTCGAGGGCCTGGCATCTTGAGCTTGAGGTATGCGTAGTGCGGCACCGCATTGAACTTCGCAAATGCGGTTTGTCCGAGCAGTGCGTGATAGCCACTGCGGAATGGGGCTATGTCGAAGATTAACTCCTCACTTCGGAAATTATCCGGGGATCCGAAGACCACCTCAAGTGTAACTAAGCGTGTACAGTTGGCGGCTACACCTGGTATGACGCCTTTAAAGGTCGTCTTTGTGGGTTTAATCCTTGAGGGATCTATGCCCATTTTTTGCACCGTATCCTGATAAAGCAGGTTCAACTCTTTGCCTCCGTCCATAAGGACTCTAGTGAGGTGAAATCCGTCAATGATTGGGTCTAGAACCAATGCGGCGAATCCGCCATGGCGGATGCTAGTGGGGTGGTCCCTTCGATCAAAAGTGATCGGGCAGGAGGACCATGGGTTGAACTTTTGGGCGATTGGCTCCAACGCATATACGTCCCTGAGTGCATGCTTCCGCTCCCTTTTGGGGATGTGGGTTGCGTATATCATGTTCACCGTCCGCACTTGTGGGGGGAAGCCCTTCTGCCCCCTATTGTTGGGCGTCCGGGGCTCCTCCTCGTCATCGCTATGCAGCCCCTTGTCTCTATTTTCGGCACTTAACTTGCCTGCCTGCTTGAACACCCAACAATCCCTGTTGGTGTGATTGGCTGGTTTTTCGGGGGTGCCGTGTATCTGGCACGAGCGATCGAGATTCGGTCCAAACTGGACAGGCCCGTAGTATTTCTTTTAAATGGCTTTTTCCACGACCGGTTTAGAGCCTCTGAATCCGGCATTAATCGTCAGATCCTCAGCATTGTCGCCGTTAATGCGGCGCTTGTGCTTGTTGCGACGCGACCTGCTATTGCTGTCCTTGGTATCCGAATTACCAGGGCTCTTGGTCATGTTATTACTACGAGCTAGCCGGCTGTCTTCTCCTGCGCAAAAGCAGGTCATCAGTGTTGTGAGGGCTGCCATGGATTTCGGCTTTTCCTATCCTAGGTGCCGGGCAAGCCACTCATCGCGGATGTTATGTTTGAAGGCTGCAAGGGCCTCCGCGTCCGGACAGTCGACTATTTGATTTTTCTTGGTTAGGAACCGTGTCCAGAATTGTCCGCCGATTCCTCGCTACTTGAATTATGTGGCTTAGGTCATCGGCGTCAGTGGTCGCACATAAGTGCCCTAGAAATTGTCGAGGAATGCGGCTTCCGTGTCCTCCCGCAACCAATTGACTCTGGCCGGCAAGCTGTTAAGCCAATGCCGAGCTGGTCCTTTAAGCTTGAGTGGGAGGTATTTGATGGCGTGTAGATCATCACCGCGGGCCATGTGGATATGAAGGAGATAATCCTCGATCCATACCGCAGGATCTGTTGTGCCATCGTATGATTAGATGTTTACGGGTTTGAAACTCTCGGGGATTTGATGATCCATTACTTCATCTGTGAAGCATAGTGGGTGTGCGGCGCCTCTGTACTGGGCTATATCACGACGTAGCTCAAATGAGCTTTGTCTACTTTGTTCGGCCTGGCCGGATTTACCATATCCGGCATGACGGTTATCGTCACGTGTCGTGGGGCGCCCACGCGATCCGTAGATCGATCTTGTTTGCCTTGCCTTGTCCTCCAATATATCTCGCAGGTCTGGCGCATTTCCCCATGCCTTGGTATTCTTTGAGCGACGCCAGGGTGTGGCTTGGGTGGAGGGCCGAGAGGCCTCTCTGTCGCGGCCACGAGGTGGCCGGTCGGCCGCATCATGCACTGGTGATGTAGGTCTAGGTGCTTCCTCCTCTAATCTGGGTAGCAGCCTGCATTTTGGGTAGCTCTTGGAGGGTCGTTCGAGTTCAGATTTTCGCCGCAAGGACTTCAGTCCATCTGTCGGCTAGCAAGTCTTGGTCAGCTCTAAGCTGTTGCTGTTTTTTCTTGAGGCTGCTTGCGGTGGCCATAAGCCTGCGTTTGAAACGCTCTTGTTCGACGGGATCCTCAGGCACGACAAATTCGTCGTCGTCGAGGCTTGCCTCGTCTTCGGAGGGAGGCATGTAATTATCATCCTCTACCTCTCTGCTCGCCGCTCTCTCATGAGGGCTGGCTTCTCCATCCTCTGCGCTGAATCCTTCCGGAGGGGTTGGCTTCGCACCGTCCGGGGTGTTATTGTCTCCCATGCCGGAATCACCGCTTTTTGCTTTGGCGGGATTTAGATGCGCCACGACGCCAGCGCTTAGGCTGCTTCTTGGAGGGGTCATCCTCCGTTGTTCCATCACCGTTCCCTTCTTTTGGGGTGTCCACCATGTATATGTCATCCGACGAGGTGGCCTTCCAGTACCCTGTAGGCACTGGTTCTTGGTCGTCTCCTGCATCGACGTCCATACCGTCGATGTCATCAGAGTCGAAGTCGAGCATGTCGGTTAAATCATCGACAGTGGCTACGAAGTGGGTGGTGGGTGGGCTTTGAATTTCTTCGTCGTCCGCATCCCTACCTTGCTGACCATAGTTCGGCCAGGGCTCTCCTGATAAAGAGAGAGCCTTTAGTGAATTCAGAATGTTGCCGAAGGGCGAGTGTTGGTGCACCGCCTCTAACGGTATCCGCGCGTGCAGGAGAAACACCGTGCGGCGGACTGCTAGGTCCGATACACAGTCGGTGGCGAGTGGAGGTGGCTATTCGCAACACATGCAAACCCTAGTCGCAGCGCTGAAGCGGTCACATGGGTGTGCCGCACCTCCACTGTATATAGGCGTCCGTCGCGGGCTCAACACTTGGGCCTCGCATGGACCCTAAATCCCAAAGTCTACTCGGTCACACGTTTCCTAGTCCAGGGCCGATAACATCCGACCAAAGGTCTCTACGAACCCACCTCGTAGGTTCCTTCCCTTAAGCACGCGACCCATTAGGTTCAAGTCGGCTTGGTCACCAGCTTTGGATCACCTCCGACTGCACGCGGTTGGTAGCGGCCTCTAGCAAAGCGTGCGATCACCAAGGCACTATGAAGCTGGTTAGGCGAACCTATACAACATGTCACGCTTCTGTTCCCTTTGCCACACGATATATGTTGTCGGGCTCAAAGGCGAAACTGTCATCCTTGTGCTAGCCCGACCTCTTTCTCGTTCGATACTGACCACTATCCGGATTATCTCATAATCCTTGTCGCATGGCCATGCTGTTCCTGGTCGGATCACACGAGGGGCCCAGAGTATATCTCTCCGATCGGAGGGCAAAACCCATCTTGCTCGACCATGTCTCAGAGCATGGGACCGGACAAACCGAAACCTACCTTTGTAACTACCCAGTCACGGAGTAGCATTTGGTTGGCCCAAAGCAAGTCTGTCACCATCCCGAGTACATGCGTTAGCTCAGGTCTTAGGACATAGAACGTATGTTGTACTAGAGACTCACAGATGACATATCGTTATGTCTCATAGTTGGGTCTGTCCGACTCGGACCTTATCTCGACTCGGATCCGACTACGTTGAATCCGACCAGACCTTTCCAAGAACATATTATCCGGTTAGCATCCAATGCTCCATGGCTAGTGAGACCAAGCCATCGACCGTGTCATATGCCAGTCTAGTCGGCTCTTGGCGTCCACACAACCCTTTCGACTAGGGACCTTTTAGGACAGTCATCATACAATGCATAGTCCCACAAACAAGTCACATACTTGCTGATACACATCATTGATAATGTCCAAGGACTATCTTTATTCATAAACACATAGGAAATATCATCATACATGATTGCCTCTAGGACATATCTCCAACACCTGCCGCCGCCGCCGCGCCCTCCCCTGAACCGCCTGCCACCGCCATGCTCCCCCCACCCCCGCCATCCGTTTAACCCCGGGCATGATCCATTTTTTCCGGCAAACTGCATTCCACACCCAACACTCATAAGATAGATCATGGGCACCCTGCCATCTTCTTCCTTCACTCTGTCGAACTTCTTTCACAAATCGACTGGCCCCAATTATACTACTAGTACGAACGTATTAACTACAGTAGGAACACGAAGATACGAGCAGTAGTACCAACTGCAAGAAGAACAGTAGTAAGACACAGTACTAGTACTACTGTACATACTAAAGAGTTCAAATAACAATAAAGAACATAAACATAGTTCTGCTGGGGCCTCAGCACAACACACACTTGAAAATAAACTAAGCAACTAGTCCGCTTGACACTGCAGTAGAACCAGCATGAGCGACGGCACTGCCACCTACTCGTAGTCCGAAGTCCACGCCCTCGACTTCGCCCTCGCCCCTCTTCCTCTTCGTCGATGCTTCTTTGCTTGAACCGGACATCGGCTCGCTTCTTCATCCAACCCTTGTAGATATTTAAACAAAGGTAGGCATCCATTGCTGCATACAGGATGTGATCTTCATCTAATGTCTTCGACTCCCATGCATGATGAAACTCGTGATGAGGTTTCTTCAGTTTAGCGTATGAACGATCAATCATGGTTGCTGCCAGGGTCAACATTGAAGGATGAGAGGAGGACACCAGCCCTTCCTTCTGGAGGTCGAAGGGGTCGCCTACAACGAGGCCTAGCCGACCCAGGATTTCCTTGTCGTTCCTAAAGTCTACAGTAATGAATTTGACTCGGCCGCCCTTGAGGAACTTCTTAAATTCCTAGCACTCAACGTCGGCATGGCATATGTGGTAGACAAAGCATAAGTCATGCACGCAAACCTGGATCACGGTGGACTTCTTCTTCTCTGCCTCCTTTAGTTTCTTCTCGCTTCCCAGGACTGTGGTGTACTCAACATCTAGCCCAGCGACCCACTCATCATTTGAGTTTTCGAACATGTGTTTGAAGCGAGCTAGGCATTCTTTCACCGTTGCGAAAGAACGGGTGTAGATGATGTCGATCTCATTGCCAGTGATGGTTCTAACGTTGTAGTCACCGCCGATCATGGAGATTTGGGACGCCATGGATTTGGGAGGAGGGTTAGGATTAGTGGAACTGCCGTAATGTGAAAGGACGGGATGACTGGGAGCGAACTGTTGTAAGGTACTGTACTAGTAGAAGACGGGGACGAGTAGGGCGTGTGAACGGCGTGGGGTTGCTGGCTTGCCCGGTGGATAAATGGCTGCAAGCCCACAAAGAGTTCTCGAGAACTATGCGGGACCAACTAGATGTCATGTCTACTAGACCCATATCGTAGGCCTGACGGTATAGCTTACACTGTTCAGACGCCATGCCGGCTTGTGTGTAACTTCAATTAATTCCGTCAACCATCGCGCCTCCCACGACCTTCGCCTCCCTCGCGCGGTCGCGCCCTTTGAGACTTCGACCGGCTACAAATGAGCAATTTTTTTGCCTACTCCGCATGCATGATACTCCATCTGGTCCTTTTTACCTCCGTCAACCGTTTATATTGAAAATATCAATATCTACAATACTGATTATAATGAGTATAAAGCACCTCTTGGGTGGGTTAGATTTTTTTGGGTTAGTTGAGTTCAAACTAACCCAAACTAACTCTAACACATGGATCCATACAGGGCCAAGGTTAGCTATTAGAGTACTACAACCTCCCTTCTAGTTTAAAAGGCTCGATTCAAAAATTTGACCTACTCTTAGCAAGATAGAGGCGGTGGAATAGTTTTTGTAGTTCTTCACAAAAAAGTGTTTACCAATGCATGCATGAACACTAGTTACTCTAACCCCCTCTCTGCTTTAATTCTTTGCCACATCAGCATGTTTGCTATTCCTGTGTGCATGATACTAGCTAACATACCACCATTATGGCCAGCCATAATCATCGCATGCAATAATTTAGTGCACCTTGAAATATGAACATGTGTGGGGCGTGTATGTTTTTAATGACTTGAGACTATACCTAGCCCAGCATGCAAGATGAGACATATTATGCACCGTTCCCCATACCCGCAGGAAGCCCGTTCGTCTCCAAATCTTTTCCTCTCCATGTGTGGAAACAATATGCCTGCCAGACTCTCCTTCTCCTCCGGCGTGTCCCACCACTCCACCCCGTGTGGAAAAATCTGCATGCATGACTCTCCTCCCCCAAGGCCGTCCAATCCATTGTGACCAGCAATATTTCCACCCTTCCCTCCCCCATAATTTACTCCAACAAATATGCCCACGTAGCTGTTACTTAACTGCAGGTGCATTGGGTCACTGACATATGGGCCCAACAGGGGTCTGGCCCACATGTCGCTGATTTAACCGAACCTGCAGATTAAGTCGATGCAACTTCGATCCCATATCTTACGTAGGTGTGCCATTGCTCGCTATAAATACTGCGCCTCCCACGACATCGCTATCTCCTCCCCCTCACGTTCATGTTCATCGCTATCTCCTCCCCCTCCCTGGCTCCCTCTCACGTCGACCACCATGGCATCGCCCCTCCCAAGCCCTAGGCGCCCCTCGCTGCACCGCGCGGACGGTCATGTGTCGTCGTTCCGTTCCTCGCCGCCACTAGTCGAGGAGGACGTGTCGGTGTTCCGCTCCTCGCCACGACGCGACGCGTCGCCGTTCCGTTCCTCGCCACCACTAGTCGAGGAGGATGCATCGCCGTTCCGGTCCTCGCCGCGACGCGTCAAGGTGGACGCGTCGATGTTCCCAATCTCGCCAGCATGCGCGTCGGAGGACGTGTCGTCTCCCTGCTACGAGGAGAACGTCGTGCCGCCCGCCGAGCCCCCCCAGCCTTGAGGAGCTTTGGAAAGAAATGGGTGTCACCTTGTGGGAGGCTTTGCCTCCAGCAGAGCGCGCCAAAATAGAGGCGGAGAAGAAGGCCGAGGAAGAGAAGCGCACCGCGGAACAGGCTGCCTGGGAGGCCTATGTCGCGTCCGAGAGAGTCGGGCAATTGGCTCTTTGGCAGAAGGCTCGTGCGAGGGCCGTGAGGGTGGCGGAGGACGCCCGTGCCAACGCCCTGAGTGTAGTCGTGCCCAAGCGCCTCATCTACGCTTGGCGGTACATGGACCAGGTGCACGCTTCCAGCAGGGAGGAGTACCTGTTGGCGCTGGATCACTACACCGGTGAGATGGCTTGCCCGCCGGCAAGCCGCCAATCAACACCTCGCGAGTTGCGCGGCTGAGGAAGAGGCGTTGTGTCGGCGCGCTAGGAAACGGCCGCGCACCAGGGCACTTGTGGCGCGCCGCAAGCGCTCCTGCAAGCGCCGTGGCTTTTAGGAGGAGTATAATTTTTGTTTTGCAAGGCGATCTCATTAGTTTTGGAACGCAAATGATAAATCCCGAACGTTCAGGAATTATTAGCGTCCTTAATTATGTATGAAAAAGGGAAAGTTTGGAAACCTTGTATATTCGTACGCATTTTGCAAGTACGTGCATATAGCACAAACTTTACTATATACTATTTGTCGGGGAGGCTGATCGTACCCATGGACACCTATGGGGCCGGCGGACCGGGCCCCTTGTGGTTCGGAGGGGGGCGGAGGTCGCACGAAGAGCGGATCGAGGCGATGCACACGAGCGGTTTACCCAGCTTCGGAGCTCTCCGGGGAGATAAAACTCCTACTGCTGCTTGTTTGATCTATTGTGTTCTTGCTAGGGAGCAATGCGAGCTACAAAACCTAGCGTGAGTGTATCTAGTCTATGGCGGTCGAACGGACCGAACTAGCGAACCTTGCCAAAAATGCGAACCCCTCCTACGCTGCACTCGGGCCTCCTTTTATATGCTCAAGGGTCTCCGACGGTGGCAACATAGGCGGGGTACAAATGTAAAACAGGGGTTGGTACACCTACTTGAGCGATTATGCGATTGCAAAATACCTAACTCTGACGGCAAGGGACAAAAGCAATAAATGCCCGTCGTTGTCACCCAAACAGTGCAACAGAGACCGTCAGGTGCGCCTCCGCTCGCCACGATGGCGAGCCTGTCAGCGCCGCTTATCTCTGCTCTCCGCTGGCTGCACAGCGCCGCCGACACGCCGCCCATGGAACGGTCCTGTGGCGACACGTCGCTGGGTGAGCTGGAGCGGAGAGCGGAGAAGTTGCATGCAAGCGCCTTGCCACGGCCGAATCCTTGTCGCGCTCCGAGCCTTCCCGGCAAGCTCCTCTTGCTGGGGCCTTGTCTTCTGCGTGCCTGGAGCGGCCTTCCCGACAAGCTCTTCTTGTCGGGGCCTTCTTCGTGCCTAGAGAGGCCTTCCCGACAAGCTCCTCTTGCCGGGGTCTTGTCTTCTGAAAGGCGGCGGAGGGTCTTGGCGGACGCCCGTGAGGCTTGCCGCTGACGCCGCGATCGCTTGCAGACAAGTTCGGGGTACTAGGGTACCCCTACTTTAGTACACCGGCAGAGCCCCGGTCTGGGCCATACACGGTGCCGAAAGCACTGTTGGGCAGCCCAAAACAGGCACGCACGCGGCCTGGGTCCAAACCAAACCCACTCAGATCCGCCACGTCCCTCCGTGAACGCACGCGTCAATTGCAGCGTGGGGAAGTGGGCGGCGTCTGAAGTCGCTCCACCCGTCGTCTGCTCAGATCCCCGCCACGTGGTTCCCATGCTCTTGGGGTCACGGACGGTGGAAGTGGAAAACCGGGCCGTTCTGAGCAGAGGCAGCAGGGTCGGCCCGATTCCCCGCTCTTCCTATGCCCCGATTTGTCGAGCGGGCGGTCGAGCCCCACCTTGCTTCCTTAAAAGAGCGGAAGGGAGCGCAGGCCCGCACTCTCCCACCTCCTCCTTTCCTCAGTTCCTCGCCTCCCTTTCTCTCATCAGCCATGGAGAAAAGGAACCTTGGTTCTTCATCGGTGGCGGCGAGGGTCGCCGTAGACAGCGTTCCTCCCAACCCCACGTGGGCGGCGGAGCCAGCCCCAAGAGGAAGAGGGAGGGGCGAGGTCGTGGGACGAGGTCGAGGCGCCGGGAAGAGGCGGGCCAGGCGGCGCGTCTGCCTTCGCCGGCGGTTCCCCTCCTGCGGCGGTCCATACGAGGGACGACCCTTGCGAAGTTCTTCGTCAGGCTACGCTGGCGCCTCGTCGTCGCCTCCGGCTTCCAGCTCCGTTCATGGCGCGATGGAGTCGGATCCACCCGAGATGCTGAGACTGCACATGAGGGGCTGTGGAATCAGCAGCATGCGAGTCCGTGTTGTATTCCCAGCCCCTAATGTGATGTATCTCGATCGTGGGTGGAAGACGCTCACTCGCATCCACAGCTCGAGGGCGGATTTACCCTCCATTTTAAGTTAATGGAGGGTGATCTCCTCTCCGTCAAGGTCTTGAGGATCACGGCACTCGGGCGAAGTGCTGCGTGGATAGCTCCTCCGACAAATGAAGATTCCCCTCGGCGAGAGTGACAAGGAGGAGAGCAACAATGACGGCAGGGTAGCGGGCCCGATTAGTTGTCGGCGCGCCGTCAGGCGTCCACCGGCGACCCCATCATCCGTGTCGCCCGGCTCCTTGGGCGATCAAGGGAGGCTGCGGAAGGGGAAGAGGGATGGCGACAAGGCCGTCAGAGTCGGAGTCTGAGGGCGTAGTGCCCTCGACAAAGATCTTGATGTCTTGCCGCCCGTCTTGAACCCGCTTCGGCGCCACCATCTCCGTCAAGCCCTCGGGGAGCTCGGGATGTTCTCTTGGTGCCTTCGGCACTGTAGCTCGCCTAAGCGTTTCTTTTGCCCTTCTTGCCTCCTTGACCTACCTCACGAAAGAGGGACATGAAAAGGGATTACGGGCATCTTATCTTTTTAATTTGTAAGCCTTCGGGCCTTATCCGCGTTTAAGACTTGTAATCCTCTCTTTCATGTTTTTCATTCTCCACAGATTGTACCCGAGTAGAATGTTTTTAATGAAAAAGGGATGTTTGAAAAGGGACGAAGGGCTTATCTAAAATCGCAGCCCCCGGCAACCCTGGCTTGCCGCAGCCCCCGGCAACTCTGGCTTGCCGCAGCCCCCGGCAACTCTGGCTTGCCGTAGCCCCCGGCAACTCTGGCTTGCCATAGCCCCCGGCAACTCTGGCTTGCCGCAGCCCCCGGCAACTCTGGCTTGCCGGGGCTTGGATGCCGGCGCGCCCTTCTTCTCCTCTTCGCTGTTATTTCAGTTACGAACGATTTAGCTTGATGCTGCAATAAGTTATTTTTGTAATATAACTTTATTACGGGCAACATTTGCTACGTTACTTCCTTTACTCGACTCTTGGCTTTGTATGTTATTGCCCTCGCTTTTTCGGGGAAACTGTTGGTGCACGCACCCTTGCCGCGAGCGCCGAAAAGTGCGGAACTTCAGACCTTCTTTGGCGGGTCGCTACCAACAAGTAACCTTGTCGCGGACTAGTCGCAGCTCACTTAAGTTGTTGAGTGGACTCGAAACAAAGTAAGTATGACCCGATCACGCGATTTGGTTCCTCCGCGCACAGGTTTTTCATACAAAGCGCGGTCGTTCAAGGAAGATAACTTTAAAAATTTATTACTGATCGATCAATGCAATGTTATTTCCTCTACTTGATCTCTTCCTTTGTACGTTTCCGCCTTACGCATTCAGGGAAGCTTGCGGTCACGAGGCACCCTCGCCTTATGGCCGAAAGTGCGGAACTTCAGCGACTTCTTTGGCCGGGGTCGCCATCTTGACAAGCAACCTTGTCGCGGACTAGCCGCAGCTCACTTAAGTTGTTGAGCAGACTTGAAACAAAGTAAGGGCGCGACCAGTCACGATTTGGTTCCTCTGAGCACAGGTTTTCCATACAAAGTACTATCGTTCGAGGAAGATAACTTGAAAACTTAAAAATTGATTGCTCAAACTTTGGCAACTTAGCTTTTCTGTTTCTTGCTTCTCGATGGGGTGAAACTTCCTCGAGCGGTGCCTGGTCCATAGTATTATCTCCTCCTCCCCACGGTTAACTTGTGCGCGAGGAGCCTTCCTTTCTTTGAGAGAAAGAAAAAGAAGAGGAAATAACGTTATGGAGCCTAGCGGCTCGATTTTGCTTACCGGGTGTGGTTGCTGCACAAAGTGTTAGCCGAAGCATGCAATAAATTGATGAAAGCATGAACTTGGCAAGTCGTGCGCAACACACGAGCTTCTTCGATGCACGGTGCATACCGGCTTTGTCTGAAGGATTACATGCAACAGCGGCAAGACTTGTACAAAAGGTGGTTGCCGGAGCAGGTTCCGACAACCGCGCATATATGGGTAAAACTTACAAAGATGCTCAATGTTCCAGGAGTTGCTCACCGGAATGCCATCTTCGGTCTCAAAGCGGACAGCGCCGGAGCCTAGTGACTCGTTTCACCCGATAAGGGCCTTCCCACTTCAAGGCGTCAACTTGTTTGAATTCTTGGCGGACTGAATGTGCGAAGAACAAGGTCGCCTTCCTCGAGACTTCGGCACTAACCTGCGGCTATGGTAGCGGCGCAGGCTTCTTTGGTAGCGGCGGCTCGCCGCGGACTGAAGGCGATCCTCCTCGAGGAGCAGCGTCATCTTGTCGCAGCTGCTCTTGCTCAAGCTCATCATAAGCGAGTACTCGAGGCGATCCGTATCTGAAGTTCCGTGGGGAGAACTGCCTCTGCTCCATAGACTAGAGCAAAGGGTGCACAGCGATGGCTCGATTTGGCGTCGTTACGATCGACCAAAGAACCACCGCAGCTCCTCGATCTGATTTCTTCCGCACTTGTGCAGCCTGTCGAAAGTTCGGTCTTGAGTCCGCTGCAGCACTTCAGCATTGCCCTCTCTGCTTGACCGTTGCTTCTCGGGTGAGCAACGAAGCGAAGCAAACCTTGGCGCCAAGGTCTTGGACGTACTGCATGAAGGTGCGACTCGTAAATTGTGTGCCGTTGTCGGTGATGATCCTGTTAGGGATTCCGAAACGGCAAACAATCGACCTGAAGAACTTGACTGCTGACTGTGCTGTCACCTTCCTCACTACTTCCACTTCCGGCCACTTTGTGAACTTGTCGATGGCGACGTACAAGTACTCAAAGCCCCCGACAGCTCGGGGGAAGGGGCCGAGGATGTCGAGCACCGGACCGAAAATGGCGAGGATAAAGGGATCGCCCGGAGAGCTTGAAATTTGGTGGTGTATCTGTTTGGAATGGGCCAGCACGCTTCACACTTGGTTACTTGTGCAGTTGCATCACGGAGGGTTGTCGGCAGAAGAAACCTTGCGGAAAGCTTTGCGGCAAGTGCTCTTCTTGCCAATGTGGTGACCACATATGCCTCCATGTATCTACGCCAATGCTTACGTCCATCTTCCACAGGAATGCACTTCAATTTCACACCGTTGAGTCTTCTTACATGCGGTATCTTTGTCGACAAACTGGTACATACTTGACTGCCGGGCTACTCTTTCCGCTTCTTCCTGCTCTTGGGAAGTTCTCTGTCTGAAGGAAATGGACAATCTGCTGCGTCCACTTTGGAGCTTGCGGCTCGACAACAAGGACTAAAGGCACATCTGCTGCTGCGGGAACATCAGCTTCCACGGCGAGGACCTGCGGCCTGCGGAGCTTGATGCTCCCGACAAGCTGCTTGCCGGAGCAAGACTTGTCGGGGCGTTGCTTCAACGAAACAAACCACGAGGTGCTGCCGGAGCGGTTGCTCCTCAAACCTTGTTGGTGTTGATCTTGGGGACCTTTGCAACAACGGCTTTGGGAAGCTCTGTCGGAAAGTAGTCACCAGAGGCCAACTTCCTCTTCTTGCTTTGTCCGGTTGATAGTGTTACGGTTGGTTGGGTTAGCTTGAGCACGAAAATCCCTGGTTCCACAGGTAACTTAAGTGCGGCACATTTTGACAGGCCATCAGCAATATCATTCTGAGCTCTTGGAACATGTTCCATTTGCAGGCCGTCAAAGTGCTCTTCTAGCTTCCTCACTTCATCAACGTAAGCTTCCATCAATGGACTCTGGTAATCTTTGTTGACTTGGCGGACGACGAGTTGCGAGTCACCCACGACAATAAGCTTCTTGATCCCAAGGTCCGCTGCGATCCACGAGACCGGCAAGCAAACCTTCATACTCTGCGGTATTGTTTGTCGCTTGCTCCTTGGGAAAGTGCATCCGGGCGACGTACTTGAGGTGCTCTCCGGTGGGTGCGATAAGCGCGACGCCAACACCGGCGCCTTGCAGCGAAGGCACCATCAAAGTACATCAGCCACTCTTTGCTTTGGCTTCTTTGGCGGGGATGCTCGTCTCGGAATCTCTTCATCTGGCGTTGGCGTCCATTACGCTATGAATTACGCCAATGCTCGCTCTGGATAGTTGATGTGCTTTCAAACTTAAGACCAAAGCTTGACAGCTCCGGTGCCCTTTCGACAATCATGCCCGTCGCCACGGATTACTGCGGTATCCTCTTGAGGAAAGCGGTGACAACTATGATCTCATGTGCTTGGAAGTAATGGCGCAGCTTTCTCGAGGCCATGAGGAGGCCGAAAAGCAATTTACGCACGAATACCTTGACCTAGCCCCTTGCAGGAGGGAGGCGACAAAATAGACCGGCGCTGCACCATCCTTTTACGCATCTGTTCTTGTGTCGCCATGATTCGTCCTTGTCGGGACCGAGCTTTTCGTGAAGCCCCACCTTTGTCATTTGGATGTGCTTGCCGTGGTTGCTTTGGCTCGTCATCCGCCTCCCTCTCCGCTACTAACGCAGCACTAACCACTTGATTGGTTGCTGCTGCTATGTACAAAGACAACTTCTCTTGTGGCTTAGGTGCGACAAGTGTTGGAGTAGAGGACAGGTATCTCTTCAAGTCTGCGGCGCAGCCTCCGCTTCGGAGTCCATTTCTTTGGACCTGCCTTTTTCAAAATTTTGAAAAATGGCGGTAGCGTTCAGCAGAACCTAGAAATAAACTGATGAGAGCAGCCACGCAACCGGCAAGTCTTCGTACATCCTTGGCGCTTTGGTGCTTCAATCTGCTCAATGGCCTTGATCTTGTCGGGATTAGCTTCAATCCCTCATTTGAGACACGAAGAACCCGAGAAGCTTGCCGGAAGGGACTCCAAACACGCACTTCTCGGGGTTGAGCTTGAGGAGATTTGCAAAGGTCTCGTCCAAATCTTGAACCAAAGTTGCTTTGTCCTTGCTCTTGACCACTATGTCATCCATGTAGGCTTCTACATTTCTGTGCATTTGCGGCTCAAAAGCGTCATGGACTACCCTTGCAAATGTCGAACCAACATTCTTCAAACCGAAAGGCGTCCGTATGAAGCGATTACATGCCACATGGTGTGATGAATGCGGTCTTCTCTTCATCTTCTTCAGCCATGAAGATCTGATGGTATCTGAGTAGGCATCAAGAAAGCGAAAAGCAAATCACATCCAGCCGTGGAGTCAACAATCTGGTCAATGCGGCGGCAAGGAAATGGATCTTTGGGACAAGCTTTATTAACATCCGTGAAGTCAATACAAAGTCTCCATTTCCCATTTGCCTTCTTGCGCGACTACTGAGATTGGCCAACCACGTGGGATGGAGCACTCCTCGACAAGGCCTGCTTGCTTCCGGTTTCTTGATCTCTTGACTATGAATTCTTAGCGCTCCTTTGCTTGCTTCTGACTTTTTGCTTGGCCGGGCGCGCATGAGGACAAATGGCGGCGGTGCTCAATCACTTTCACAGGAACACGGGGATATCGGGGCGGTTGCCATGCAAACACGTCGACATTCGCCCGCGAGGAAAGCAACGGCGCGCCTTCCTATTTGGGGTCGAGAGAGCCTTGATGGTGAAGGTACCACCAGCGCTGTCCTCCTTGGCGGGCACCTTCTTGGTCTTGGTAGAGCCACCATCTTCTTGCACTTGCCGATGGAGCTCGATGGTGCGTCCTCGTGGTAGCGCAACACTCCGAAGAGGTGCGCTTGCGGAGTGAGCATCGAGCCCTTGCGGACTTGGACTTGGTCTTCCTCCCCGGGAGCTTCGGTGACAAGTGTCGGCAATCTGTCATGTTCTTTGCATCCGGAAGATCTTGTAAATCACGGATAAGGGCATCCTTCTTGTCGCCATGGACGGAGATGGCGCTTATCGGGCCCGGCATCTTGAGTAGGTTGTAGGCGTAGTGAGAGGCTGCCATGAACTTGGCGAGTCTTTGAATGACCAAGTATCCCATTGTAAGGCAATGGGAAATCGGCTGACGTCAAGCGTAACCCTCTCGATCCTGAAGTTCAGCTCGGCGCCAAATGTGACCGCAGCGTAATCTTCCCCTTCGGCTTGCTCCTTCCGGATTGATTCCTTGGAAGGTACCGGTCTCTTCGAGCTCGTTGTCGGGATTTGAAGCTTCGGAGCACCGTGGAGGAGATCAGATTCAAGCCGGCCCGCCGTCAACTAACATTTTTGTGACCTTGAGGTTGCGGATGGTTGGAGAGACCAACATCGGCAAGCACCCGACCCTTGATTATGCGATCGGGGTGGTCCTCAATATCAAAAATGATAGGCGTGCTGGACCATTTCAGAGGCTTGCGTGACTCTATGGATGGTTCCGCCGCATTGACCTCCCGCATCCATTGCTTGAGTTGGCGGTGGGAGGTATGCAAGGAAGCACCTCCGTCAACGCAGAGAACCTCTGTGGCTTTCTGAAACTCCTGCTTGTCGGCGTCGTCATCCTCCATATCTTCATCGTCATCATCATCTTCATCCTTGTCGCGGCCGCGGGGAGGTCGATCTCCTTGCCGCTGCTTGACCTTGCCGCGGCGTCCTCGCCGGCCGGGACGTTTCTTGCTTGCTCCCCCAACACCTTCCTGGGCCTTCTCCTTGTCTCGCCTCTCGTACTCAGCTCTCTGCTGTTCGACGAGCTGCTCGACCTTCTTGCAGCTCTGAAGATCGTGGCCCTTGGTGCGGTGGATCTTGCAGTACTGCCTGCCGGAGCCGTCCTGCTTGTCGGCGGCCGCCACCCGCTGGTGGTTGGCGTCAGCGGCAACCTCCTTGCCGGAGCCACCAGCCTTGGCGTTCTTGTCGCCGCCTCCGTTGCCAGACTGTTCGACAACTAGCACCTCTCTGCTTTTCTTCTTCCTGTTGCCTCGCCGCCGGCCCTTCTTCGCCGGGGCGGTGTCATCACTGTCAGATCCTGCTTCTGCATTCTCTCGAAGTCTCCTCCTTCCTCGGTAGCGTGCACACTTGTCGGCCAGGGCGTACAGTTCAGCGGCGTCCTTGACTTTGCACATCGCCATCTCCTCCCTCATCCTGCGGTTCCGCACATTACGATGAAATGCGGCGATCACCGCGGCGGGGTGGACGTCTCGGGATGTTGTAGTGCACGGCTAAATCTCTGAATGAACTTGCGCGAGGACTCTCCTTCCCTACGGGCGAGCAAGTGAAGGTCGCTCTCTTGGCCATGAGGTTTGTGGCCACTGTGAAGGCGCCAACAAACTGATGGCACGAATCTGCCAAGAGGATATGGAGCTGTCCGGCAAGTGCATGAGCCAAGATCGGCGTTGGGCTTGAGCACGGCGGGGAAGTAGTTGGCGAGGATCTTGTCGTCCCGTCCCCTGCAGCTCGCACGCGATGGTGTAGATGCTTTGAGGAACTCCGGCAGTGCGTCCTGCCATCATACTTCTCGACGCGTCTGGTTTGAAGTTTTTACGGCTGGGCCCACTGGACTTGCCGCAGCTCACGAGTGAGCGCAGGGCAACCTACAGCGTCTGATGAAAGTCGCTGGCCCCTCCGGGCGTGCATGTCAGCAGAAGGCCCGGCGTGCTTGTCGGATGACGTCGGCGCTTCTCTTGGCGCTCGATGCGAGTTCGGCGTCCTCTTGCTGTCGCTCATGAAGAACTTGGCGCTGATCGCGGCGAGCTCGCGGATCCGGCAGCGCGATGGAGTCGGCTGTCGAGGTGGATCCGATGAGTCGGCGATCTTGGCCTTCTTGGCGGAGAAGTGCACGCAGTAGTTGCACCTCTGACGATCTCGTCGCCACCGGCTCGTGCCTTAATAAATCACGCTGCGGCAGCGATGGCGTTGGTTGCCGCGGGCGTCGCCGTTAGCAAAGCCGATGAGGCTCTGGATAGTGGCCCTCCACTCGTCGACCTTGTCGGCCGTTGGAGGGTAGTCGAGGCCGAGCTCTCGCGGTACCTGCTGGAGTAGTAGGTGGCATTGGAAGCAGTGCGAGGCGGGACGCGCCGGACTTCTAACTTCGTTAGAAGGAGCGGCGCCCATCCGGCGACCGTATCTCACTGCGCCCGGCATGTTGGCGCGCATGCTGGTCTTGAGGGTCTCGATCCAGCGAGCGTATGGCGTTGTGGCGCCATGGCGTTGTTGGTCGCGTCTCTGAGATGGGCGCGGGGATCTTGTGACGCCCGAGGTTTGCGGTGCCTTGTCCTTGGACTTGGCAACGTCACGAGCACCTTCATCGGCGCCCGTTCCTCCGCCAGCGTCTACCCCACCACCCGTTTGCTGCGGTGAGGGTGGATATGACACGGACGGCTCCGCTGCCGCCGAGCCTTCTTCTTCGGTGGCATGTTGAGGAAGATGTTGATGACGTTGCTCGTGTGAACACCGGATCAGATTCACACGGCCTCGACGCCCCCTACAGCGCGCCCGAGAGATGTCGAGGAGGCTGATCGTACCCACGGACACCTATGGGGCGGCGGACCGGGCCTTGTGGTTCGGAGGGGCGGAGGTCGCGCGAAGAAGCGGATCGAGGCGATGCACACGGCGGTTTACCCGGCCGAGCTCACGGAGAGATAAAACTCCCTCGCTGCTTGTTTGATCTATTGTGTTCTTGCTGAGAGCAATCACGAGCTACAAAACCTAGCGTGAGTGTATCTAGACTATGGCCAGTCGAACGGACCGAACTAGCCGAACCTTGCCAAAAATGCGAACCCCTCCTACGTTGCACTCGGGCCTCCTTTTATATGATCAAGGGGTCTCCGACAGGTGGCAACATAGGCGGGGGTACAAATGTAAAAACAGGGGTTGGTACGCCTACTTGAGCGATTATGCGGTGCAAAATACCTAACTCGGCGGCAAGGGACAAAAGCAATAAATGCCGTCGTTGTCGCCCAAAGCGATTAGCAGAGACCGTCAGTGCGCCTCCGCCGCCACGATGGCGAAACTGTCAGCGCCGCTTATCGCTGCTCTCCGCTGGCTGCACAGCCCGCTCGACACGCGTCCATGGAGCGGTCCCGAGCGACCGCGTCTGGGTGAAATTTGGAGCGGAGGCGGAGAAGTTGCATGCGCGGCAAAAGCGCCTTGCAGCGGGCCGAATCCTGTCGCGCTCGGCGGAGACTTGTCGCTCCGAGCCTTCCCGGCAAGCTCCTCTTGCCGGGCCTTGTCTTCTGCGTGCACAGAGCGGCCTTCCGACAAGCTCTTCTTGTCGGGGCCATCTTCGTGCCTAGAGAGCCTTCCCGACAAGCTCCTCTTGCCGGGTCTTGTCTTCCGAAGGCGGCGGAGGGTCTTGGCGGACGCCCGGCGAGGCTTGCCGCGGGGACGCTGCGACTGCCCGTGCACAAGTTCGGGGTACTAGGGTACCCCTACTTTAGTACACCGACACTATTGCACTAGACGTCTCTCTCTATATATGCTTGCAGACTGTGCTACTTCCTCCGTCCAGGTCAATAAGTCATCTTTGGTTGTGCACTGTGACCAAGAAGGAGGGAAGACTTATACACCTAGACGGAGGGAGTACTACTATTACTTATGTACGTGCAAATGCACATTTTAACATTCCCAAAATCTAAAAAGTGGCCGCGCGCTATTTGGTGTTCCCGAGCGGCCGCATCTGCTACACACATGTATGTGTATTTTTTGTCTCGTAGCACATGTGGGTGCTGGCATTAAATGTGTTCACACTAGTCTCATCAGTTAGAGAAAACAGATCCACATACTTTTATTTTGAGATTTCAAATTCTTTTAAAGCCATATCTTTTTAACCACCCGTTGGAATTCAGTTCCATTTTCACCGTTGGATTCATCGCGACGAGATCTTTAAAACTAGATCCTGCATGGATATGTTTCGACAAAAAAATTTTGATGCCAATTTTGGTGCTATATGGTGCAACTAAAGTACTGCATTGTGCAACTTTAGTACTACATGGTGCAACTTTTTTTTAAATCAGTTGGCTTGTAATTTAGTCTAGTTGTACACACATTGATGTTTAGTTGGCTTATAATGTAGTCTAGTTGCACACACATTGACGTTTAGCTGCCAGAAGGACTAGTTGCACACGCATATGCTCAGTTGGCTTGTAATTTAGTCTAGTTGCACACATATTGATATTTAGTTGGCAGGACACTAGTTGCACACACATATGCGCAATTGACGTGGCAATGTAGTCTAGTTGCACATACATTGATATTTAGTTGACAGGACTAGTTACACACATATATGCTCAGTTGGCGCGGCAATGTAGTCTAGTTCCACACACATTGATGTTTAGTTGGCAGGACTATGGCACACACATATGCTCAGTTGGCGCGGGAATGTAGTCTAGTTGCACACACATTGATGTTTAGTTGGCAGAAAGACTATTGGCACACACATATGCTCAGTTGGCGCAACATGTAGTCTAGTTGCACACATATTGATGTTTAGTTGATAGGAAGACTAGTTCGTCGAAACATCAACGGTGAAAACGGATCTTCAATTTCGACAGGCGGTTTAGAAGATATGTCTTTTATATGAAAACCAAAAGTTAATGCACAAGAAACGAACGTGAGGAACATTAATGCATCGACATGCAAGCACTAGACGCATGCATGCAGCGGCTGCCCAAACGGTGGGACGGGTGGCCGTTTCCTTTGTTTTGTTTTTCTGAACGTGAAAGGGACAGGTACTTACCTTATTTGACCGGCCGCTGGACCATTCTACTGGGAAGCCGGCCGCCAAGTAGATGCGCCCTTTAACATTACGATGCGGTTTTTGTAAAAGTAGAAAAACAGCACTAGTCAAGCTTGTGAAACGATTCAATGCAAAACAAATGCAAAAATACTCGTTTGATTGTTTACTTTTAGCTTCCTTCTCTGGGTTATTTCTCCATCGTACTTTCTATGGAGTATCTCACTGGTTGGAAAGGCATGCAAATTACTAAACCGCTTCCTACACCCTGTATTGAATTTTTTGCCTAACAAGTTGTGTCGTGCAATTGGAATTCCAACTTGAGTACTACTACTAGTAGGAGTACCAGGGGCCAGTTCTTTTAGGCTTCTAGATTAGTAATCCCATAACTACTACCTCCGGCCTAGTTTATTGGTCCCCATTATAATATGTGTCAAATTTTGATCATAAATTTAACTAATGAAATGTTAGTGCATGTCACATGCACTAACATTTTACCAGTTAAATCTTTGGTCAAAATTTAGCACAAATTACAATGGTGAGGAATAAACCAGGATGGAGGTACTACTAGTAGTAGTTTAGAAGCCCAAATAAATAAGTGAGGCGCCTTAATGTTACTCCCCACTGTGACTAGTCTTATGGGAAAAGCTGGGGAAGCCGCCAAAAGAACTGGCCCTAGGAGTAGTAGCTAGGTGTAAGTGCATCTAGTGCCCCTTAGTGATTTTGGTGTATTGAAGACTTATAGGTTAAGGGACTAATGTGTTTGTCAGTGTACACAGGTCTATAAGTCTAAGAGGAGTTAGATATTCTGATGAAAAGGCGACCCTAAAAATGAAGTTCTTCGATTTGAAGACTTTGATATTCTGAAGACTTTACGAAGACTTTGAAAGTGAAGAAATTGGTGTGACCTTGAAGACTTGGTATTCATTTGATGAACATGAAGCGTGAATTCTTTTGTTTTCGTAGTTTCAGTCTCTCTTTCTTGAGTCATTGGAAACACCGTTCTGTTAATGGGGGTCGAGGAAATACTAAGGAAAAATTTCCATGTGATGCTCAACTCAAAATCCTACACCTACCAATCCCTTCGAGTGAAGCCTTTGGAAATCTCATACTGATTCAGTCAATTTCTTGATGTGAGAGCGAAGTTCTTACGGTCATTTGAGGAATTTATTCTCGACCGAGGAGTTAGGAATTCGCCAAAGGTCTGGATTGCCTACGATGAGGAACATGATAGCCACGAGGAATTTGAGATTCAAATTTCCGACCGTTCTTTGTCTTCTTGGCTGTCCCAAAATATCTTATCCACCTAACGATCATTCATTGAAGGGCATTTATGTCTTATCATGTCGGGCTGCTCCCTAGGCTATAAATAGCCGCCCTACAACCACTAGCTGGTTGGCTGCTCTGAGAGAACTTGACACTTGTCATTTGAGAGCAACCCATCCTCCGAGGACTTTGAGCGAAAATCATCGAGTGAGGAAAAACCTAAAAACCAAACCCCTACGAACCCAAAGTGATTGAGCATCGAAGAGATTGATCCTGCGTGGATCCGGCGCTTATTACCTTTGAAGACTGTGCTTCTTCCAGACGGTTAGGCGTCATGGTCTAGAGCATCCAAGAGGAATTGTGGATCGCCGAGTGACCAAGTCTGAAGGTTTGGAAGTCGCTGAAGACTTACCACAGTGATTGGGCGAGGTCTGCATGTGACCTTAGTTCAAGGAGAATCTGGTGAGGACTTGGTGTCTGAGCTGCATGCTCGGCCGATCGGGTGTCCGGGGCTGTGTGTCCTCAAGTTTAAATACTCGGCCGCTCCAACAGACGTACAAGCTGAGACAACAGTTGGAACTGGTCTACCAAATCATTGTCTTCACCAACCTAACTGGTTATATTTCCTCAACCCTTTCATTTCCTCATTACTTTGTGTTGAGTGTTCATTCATATCTGTGTTTGAAGACTTTGGTGAAGACTTTCTCAATTTCCTCAGTTCAATTTCTTGATCTGTTTGTCTTCATCTTGTGCTATCACTGTGTTTACGCTTTACGTACTCTTTGATTGTCTTCATTTCATCATGATGACCATGCCCGCATTCTCTTATGCTTACTTCTAAGTACTTATTCGATGCAAGTAGTTCTTCACTTAGGAATTTCCTCACCGCAAATTCCTCGGTGAAGAATTCATAAAAATCGCCTATTCACCCCCTCTAGTCGATATAACGCACTTTCAATTGGTATCGAGCAAGGTACTCCCTTGTTACGTGTGATTTTAGTTTAACCACACAGGTTTTAGTTATGTCGACCTTGGTATGATCAAGGTCTCAGCAGGGTGTCCTACCTTTGATGGGACGGACTACCCCTACTGGAAGAACAAGATGCGAATGCATCTTGAGGCAATTGACAACGATCTCTGGTATGTTGTGGAAAATGGTGTTCCCTCAGTCACACATTCTCTGAATGCTGCCGATGTGAAGAGATTCAAGCAACTCGATTCTCAAGCGAAGAATATCATATGTGGCCATCTGAGCAAAGGACAATATGGAAGAGTGAGTGCTTTGGAAACTGCTAAGCTCATCCGGGACGGGCTGTCCAAAGTAAATGAAGGAGTCTCAACTCAGCGTGACTCTCGAGTTGATGTTCTTCGCAATCTCGTCAACCGCTTCAAAAGACTCGACAACGAAAATGTTCAACAAACCTTCGATCGCCTCACTGACATCTCAAATGAGCTTCAAGCGCTTGGTGCCACTGACATCACCGGCCATGAGGTGGTGAAGAAATTGTTGAGATCGCTTGATTCCTCATTTGATATTCGCAGCGATGATACAAGAGCGTCGACTACAAGTCACTTGATCCAGCTGATATCCTCGAGAGGCTAAATACTCATGAGTTCCAGCTTGCTAACAAGAGATATCTCTATGGTTCTAGCTATGGAAAAACACGTGCCCTGAAGGCCAAGGTTGTGTCTGAATCTGAGTGTGAAGACTCTTGTAGTAGCCTTGGAGATCCTGAAGAATTGAGCCAGGAGCTAGCACTGCTCGTGAAGAAATTCCAGAAGTTCTCAAGACGTGGTCGCTTTGGAAAATCCTCAAGGAGCAGTGATTCCTCATCCAGTGACTATAAGAGAAGACTTTGCCACAAATGCAAGAAACACGGACACTACATCCAAGATTGTCCTCGGTGGGAAAAGGAATTAAAGAAGAAGAAATACAAGGATTACAGTTACGATGGCGCTTAAGAAGAAGAAGAAATCGTCGAAATCTTCATCATCAAAATCCTCAAAGCCTTCTTCTCACAAGAAAAGCAGCTCCAAAAAGGCTCGGGCATTCATTGGCAAGGAAATGGACTCTGAAGCTGAATCGGAGGAACATGAGGAAGATGAGGCATCGAGAAGAATCTGAGTGCAGTGTGGCGAGTCTAGCTCTCGCTCTTGCTTTCGTCGACAAGTCCATCTTCAACTCTGAAGAAAATGACCTCACCAACAATGCTGATGAAGATAGTGATGACTACGCTCCCACCCTCCGCTTCATGGCAAAGAGGGCCAAGGTACTCAAATATACCTCCTCTGAATCTAGTGAAAATGAATCGATGAAGATCTAAAGCCCAGCTACTCAAAACTTGCTAAGATTGCTGTAAAACAACAAAGGGCTTTTGAAAAGGTTCAAAACATGCTAGATAAAAGTGATGATATGTTGGGTGAAGAAATGGATCGCACTAAAGCCACTGAAAAAATCTTGAGAGACTTGATCTAGGTTTGACGACCTTCAAGGTCATCATAACACTCTCTTGTCGATCATGAGAAACTTTCTTATGAATTTCTTCAAAGAAAGCAAGATCTTGAGAAGCTAAGAGTGAGTTATGAAAGATCTTCGAGAAGGAGCGCGATTCATTACTTGCTCAACAAATCAACGCTTCTCAGGAAGAGTTTGTTCCTCCATGCTTAAAGTGCATTGAACATGAATCTGCTAATTCTTCACCTGAATGTTCAAATGCTTCAACTGTTACAAATTCTTCACCTGCCTCTGCTATCACTAATTCCTCATCCGAGGACATTGCTAGTATCATCAACGATGCAGGGCTGAAGGAATTGTACATGACAGGCATGTACAAAAGCCTCAAAGGGCATCAGACTCTTTGTGATGTGCTTAAAAAGCAGATCCTCAACAGGAACCCTAGGAAAGAGGGTATTGCCTTTGAGAGGAAACTCAATGCTGATGGAACATATTGGAAGCCTAAGCAGTATCCCAAAACCTCATGGCTAGCTGTAAAGGTACCTCCAGTTGATCCATCTAACTTATCTGGCTTTACATGCGAATCTCCTCATTCTTCTGATGAGTCATTTGACTCCAACTATAAACTGTTCAAAAATCAGAATGGTGAAGTATTTGCTAGATATGTTGGCACTAAGCTGCGAGAACGGTTCCCCTATGAAGAAAATCTGGGTTCCCAAGAAGTGCCTTGAAAGTCTTCAGATGAATGTCCTCATGACACCACCTGTGAAGAATAGGAACCCCAGATCAAACTCTTCACATGGACCAAATTCTTCATATGGATCTAAGTCCTCATACGGACCAAATTCCTCACGTGGATCAAATTCCTCAGGATCAAAGTCCTCATATGATTATCATTGTGCTAACAACTCTGTTACATGAGGTAGAGCTAAGGGCTATGAATATGTGCATTATTCTTCAAACCAATATGTTCATAAGTCCTCGAAGAATTTCTCTGCTTATTCATATGCTTACCCTAACCCCTCTTATGTGAAACGAAATGGTTTGGCCTCTATGCCACCATTCTCATATGGTGCTTTCATGAGTGATGAACTCTTTGCCACCCCTTAGGATGTGGGTGGCGAAGAAAAAGAACTAACCTCTTCTGAGGGTCAGGTCTCGGGCGTGCTTTAAGCGTCTGAAGAATTTCTTGGGGCACGACAAAAATGCTTGAAAGGGCCTTGAGCTAATCATGATGAAATGAACTTTTCGTTTTACACGTCCTCATCTTATCTTATACATTATCTTGCTGATGAAATTCATCGATGAACTTGATATCATATTCTTCAGCGATGAAGTATATGAGATCGTAAGTTGCACTAAAACAACTGCAGGATGATCAACCCAAAGCCACTGAGTGGGTTCTCGATAGTGGATGTACAAATCACATGACTGGCGACAAGAATCTATTGATGGATGCTCCCTTATCACCGTCACATCTGAAGCATATCATCTTTGCTAACAAAGGCAAAAGTCAGGTATTGGGTCTTGGTAAGGTTGCGATCTCTAAGGACATACACAATGACAAAGTCATGCTTGTTGAGTCCTTAGGATACAACCTCATGTCAGTCTCAATGCTTTGTGATCTTGATATGGTTGTTATCTTTGGCAAGTATCGTTGTGTTGTGATTATGGAAGGCGACAATTCCAAAGTCTTGAAGGCTTTAGGAGAGGAGACTTGTACATTGTTGATTTCTCTCTGAGGACCACAACCAGCCGTGTGTCTACTTGCAAAAGCTTGAGAAGGCTGGCTATGGCATCGGCTGACTTAGTCACGCAGGCATGAGGAATTTGCACGCTTGCAACGAAGAAGCATGTCATTGGCATTGAGAATGTCAAATTCCTCAAGGATCACTTGTGTGGAGCCCGTGAAGCTGGAAAAATGACCAAGGCCAAGCATCCAAATGAAGACTATCATGACCACTACTCGTCCTTTTGAATTGCTTCACATGGACCTCTTTGGTCCTAATCATTACTCGTGATCACTAATGATGCATCTTTATATGGCTTTGTTATTGTTGATGATTACTCTCGTTACACATGGGTACACATTGTTACTTACAAAAATGAAGTGCATGAAGTCTTCAAACGATTTTCCTCGAGGGCTTCAACCAACTTTGGTGTGAAGATCAAACACATCAGGAGTGACAATGGAACTGAGTTCAAAAATTCCGGTCTTGATGCCTATCTTGATGAACTTGGTATTACTCATGAGTTATCTGGTCCCTATACTCCTCAGCAAAATGGCGTCGTGGAGCGCAAGAACAGAACTCTTGTTGAGATGGCTCGCATTATGCTTGATGAATACAAAACGCCTTGTCGTTTTTGGATTGATGCAATTGATACCGCGTGCCACATCATCAACAGAGTGTATCTTCACAAATTCTTCAAGAAGACTGCCTATGAACTCCTCACAGACAAGAAACCCAATGTGAGTTATTTCAAAGTCTTCGGTACAAAATGCTGGATTAGAGATCCTCATCACAGTTCTAAATTTGCACCGAAAGCACATGAAGGTTTTATGCTTGGTTACAAAAAGGACTCGCACACCTACAGAGTCTTGAACATCGCTCTTCACAAGATTGTTGATACTGTAGATGTGCGGTTCGATGAAACTAATGGCTCGCAAAGAGAGCACCTACCTTCTGTGTTAGATGAACCAGCTCCTGAGGAATCTATCAAGTTCAAGGCAACAGATGATGTCATTCCTACTGAAGAATCTGCTGAAGAATTCATTCTGTCTGTGAAGAACGTCGGCTGATGCACTGAAGATAATCTTTGAAGACAATGATGCTGAGGAAAATGATCAAATTCCTCGACGACAACCAGCTCATCCTCGCGTTGCAAAAGAAGTACAAGTTGACAAGATCATCGATGACATTGAAGCGCCAAGTCCTCTCACACGCTCAAAAGCTTCACATTTATCTAACTTTTGTGGGCACTATGCTTTTGTCTCTATCACAGAGCCCACTAAGGTAGATGAAGCATTTCTGGAGACTGAGTGGATTCAGGCCATGCAAGAAGAATTACATCAGTTCGAGCTCAACAATGTCTGGGAACTGGTCAAACGTCCAGATCCTCGCAAGCATAATATCATTGGCACAAAGTGGATCTACTGCAACAAGCAAGATGAAAATGGCCTTGTGGTGAGGAATAAGGCACGACTTGTAGCTCAAGGCTACACACAGGTTGAAGGAATTGATTTTGATGAAACTTTTGCCTCTGTTGCTAGACTTGAGTCTATTCGCATATTACTTGCCTAAGCTAACCATCACAATATCACTTTAGATCAAATGGATGTAAAAAGTGCATTCCTCAATGGTAAGCTTGAGGAAGAAGTACATGTTGCTCAACCCCCAGGTTTTGAAGATCCAAAGAATCCCGACAAAGTCTTCGGACTCAACAAGGCCCTCTATGGTCTCAAACAAGCCCCCAAGGCGTGGTATGATACATTGAAGGAATTATTCATGAAGAATGGCTTCACACCGGTTCACTCAACCCTACTCTCTTTACTAAATCATATGATGGTGAACTGTTTGTGTGCCAAATATCGTTGATGATATTATCTTTGGTACATCTTGACCAACGTTATAGTGATGAATTTGCCTATATGATGAGTGAAGAATATCAAATGTCTATGATGGGAGAGTTGAAATTCTTCAGGTCTTCAAATTCATCAACAACACAATGGCATATTCATATCTCAGGAGAAATACCTCAAAGATGTCATGAAGAAATTCGGCATGCAAGATTGTAAAGGCGTCAAAATTCCTATGCCCACAAATGGCCATATATGCACTGATGAAAATGGTATTGACTTCGATCACAAGGTATACCGCTCCATGATTGGTTCTCTATTGTACTTATGTGCATCTAGGCCAGATATAATGCTTAGTGTTTGCATGTGTGCCCGATTTCAAGCTACAATCAAGGAATCACACCATAAGGTCATGTGAAGCATATTCTTCGATATCTAGCTCACACACCAACACTAGGATTATGGTACCCCAAGGGCTCTACTTTTGATCTCATTGGATATTACGACTCGACTATCTTTGGTGATCGTGTGGACCGCAAGTCAACATCTGGTACTTGTCATTTCCTCGGACGATCTTTGGTGCATTGGTCCTCGAAGAAACAGAACTGCGTATCCTTTGTCATCATGGAAGCTGAATACATTCTGCTTGGCTCTTGTTGTGCTCAATTGCTGTGGATGAAGCAAACTCTCAAGGACCACGGCATCAACGTGAAGAATGTGCCTCTCTCTGTGACAATGAGAGTGCCATCAAGATTGCTCACAACCCAGTTTAGCACTTTCGAAGACAAAGCACATTCAAATTCGTCATCATTTTCTTCGTGATCATGTGTTGAAGGGCGACATCTCCATCGAGCACGTGAAGGCGAAGAACAGCTAGCCGATATCTTCACAAAGCCCTTGGATGAGAAGAGATTTAGCAAGTTGCGGTGTGAGCTAAATATCTTAGAATCTTCGAATGTTCTTTGAAAAGGACACACATCCTGACACTTATGCAAAATTGATGACTTAGATGTGCAACACATGAAGAAATGCTTTTCCTTCAATCAATGAAGAATAACTCTCTAAGTGTGAAGAAATTAATGAAGAATTTGATTCTCAGAACCCTACGACAATTGTACGCGATGTCTGAAATCATCATTCTTATACGGTGGGTCACGCCACCACCAAAGTTGAAAATCTTCAATTTGAGTTTTTCCTCAGTTTTGAAATTCTTCAGTTTTTCAAATTCTTCAACTTTTCAAAATCTTCATTGTTTCCGTCGTTTTTCTTCATTAGCTTTATATATATGTGGGTTTATGTCCTCTACAGCATTCACTTATGGCTTCAAGTCGCTTTTTCTGCCAAGTGAATGTGATCGGACCCTTCCCCCTCTATGCTATACTCAACCCAATCTATTCAAAAATTCTTAATGTGCGTTCTATTTGAAACTCGTTCAAAATCTTCACTGTGTCCTTGTCAGCTGAAGAAATTGCGAACGGAACTTTAAAACTGATCTTATCCAAACTTTTGGTTTTGCCGCTCAAACCGTTCCGCATTCCACGATGGATTTATCTATTCACTCACGATCTAACACGATCTCCACTTTTCAGTACGTGGGTGACACATGTCAAGCGAATGAGAAGGGTCAGGGGCACGTTCGTCCCAAATCTTCGGGCGAACAGTTTTTCACCATTGCTATATATATCCCCCTCTCCCCTTCCTCACTTCCTTTACTCCGCTCGACCTCTCTCTCTCGCTCGAGCTTCTCAAACCCTAGCGCCGCCGCTACTCCATCGTCGCCGGTGAGGAAGAGCTTCACTGCCTCGACCTCGTCGCCGACGTACTCGCGTCGACCGCGGAAATCTTCACTCCGCCGCCGATGTAGCTGTCTTCTTCCGCCAAGTTAGGGCGTGGAAGATCTGAACAGATGAGCTTCAAATCTACACCTCACTGTTCGTCGTGTTCTTCAGTTCGGGTAATTAAAAGTTACTTTTATTACTCGCGTTGATTCTCAAACCTTCCTGAAAATATTCAAAGGTGTTTATTCTTCAAATCTTCACACATATGAACACCTCAAACAAAATTTGCTCTTGATTCGTTTCTCTAAGCAATGATTTTTTTCAAGATTCCTCAATTGTGTGGATCCTCGATCTATACAACTCTGGAACCTAAGACAAAGACGCTTAGTGAAATTCTTCAAGGCTCATCTGGTCAAATTCCTCAAACTAGTTCTTTTTGAAAAACCTTCTGAGAACGCATATGACCTCTCCAAATTCCTCGCAACTATACTCTGTTCACGGTACTCATGTCCGCTGCTGAATCACTAGGTTCTCATCAACTTAACTCATTTGCAGCGTTCCTCGAAGAAAAGTTGCATACTTATTCAGAGAATTCGTTTGTTCAAATTTCTCAGCTGAATAATATGGCAGAAGTAAAGAAGCCACGTAAAGGAGGAAAGAGGCACGAGGTCATGATTGCGTTTGAGATCCCCGAGGAAATATATGCTGATTATTGCACACTGATGAAGCCGAGTTCGAAAAGAAAACAAAAATTAGCGCAAGGCGCATTCAAAGGATTGAGCGGAGATGGGCAAGGGAATGGAGGAGTACAGATATGTAACTCCAAAGTACATGAAGAAATTCTCACTCAATCCTCCATGCCCAAGAGCTCCATTGGCACTGGTGAAGAAGTGACCCCACCGGCATCAAGCGTGGTGAGTACTTTCTGAAGAATGGGCCAAGCGCCAAGCCAAATTGGCAAGACAAGCCAACGAGGAAGTGAGGAAATTCAATGAGGACTCACATCTGCTGCTTCCACTGAGGCCTCTGTCAAGCCAAGAAAATCTATGGCAAAGAAGCCCGCACACAAGCCAAGTGCTTCACCAACAGTGCCCTCACGGCCAAGTTCCTCAGATGTGCCCTCACGGCCAATTCCTCATGCTGCTCCTGCTCCTCCCATGTCCTCAGCTGCTCCTACAAAGTCCTCAGCAGTTCCGAAAAAGTCCTCAGCACCTATGCATCTGGCCACGTGTCAAAGGACTGCAGGCATCTCCATTACCTCTGGTGTTTCAGCAAGTTCCTCAGCTGCACCAAAGTCTTCATCTGGCCCGACTCTGCTGAAGACTAAGGCCACAGCTGGACGAGGTCCTCGGCCAAGTCCTAAGAAGAAACATGTCGCCTTCCAAGAGCCACCTGAAGATGATGAGGCTAATGATGATGAACTTGCGGAAATCATCAGAGACCGCCAAGAAAGGGCCGCTAGAGCCAAAGGCACACATGTGCCACTGCTGTTAGATCCAAGAGCGATCCTAGATTACATTGATCTCTGGCACAAGGATCCAAATACACCTATGCCTGATTTTCATCTGACACCTGGACAAAGTCACATGCTGACCCATTTCATCTCTGAAGAGAAATGGAAATTTGAAAAGGCTAGACAGATCAAGAAAGCTCAATTCAGGAAAGAGAAATTCCTGAAGAACAACGTTGTCAGAATGACACCTGAGGAACTTCTCAAAGTTCAGACTGAAATCCAAGCCCTCAGCAAAAAACTTTGATGCTTATTATGCTGATTGGCAAGGAGCCAAAGTCAGATTCGTCAACCTGGTGAAGAAGTTCACAAATGTTGCAGCCCCAACGCAACAAGAAATTCCTCAGGCTGGAGCCTCACCACCGACCGAAGAACATGCCAAGACTACTGATGATTTCCAACTGCTGAAGATAATGCTAGTTCCAGTACCGATGATCCCATTCCAGCTCGAAGAAATTGCTGTGGCATCCATTAGTGGTGCGCTGAAGAAATCGAACAAGACAGGCAATCGTGACTGGGCCATACCGAGGAAAATCAACCAGATTCCTCAGCTCCTCCTGCGCCAACACCAACACCAATTCTTCCATCTGCCTCTGATGTGAAGAAAACCAAGGCTGCAGAACGAGTTGCAGTGAAGAAACGGAAAGCATCAGCTACGTCAAATTCTTCGGCTGCAAAGAAAATGAAGCCAATGACCAGCTCTTCTGAAAATCCTATTGATGCTGTTCCAATTTCCTCAATTCCATCAAAGGACCTTGTTCCTTTTGGTGAAGATTATGTGATTCCAAGCGCTGATGAACCTGCTGCTGCTGATCCTCAGACTGCACATGTAGAGGAACAAGAAATTCCTCAGCCTGAAGAACCTGAGATTGCGATTCCAGAGGTCGTGATGCAACTCATTGACACTCCACTGCCAAAGCCAAAGAATCCCCTCTCAACAAAGCAAAAGTTCAAGGCTGAAGATTTCTTCGGCGAGCACGTATTCTTCACTGATTATAATCCATATGATTCTGCTCGCATAAGGAAGAGGCGTTTCTGGACTGCCAGTCAAGCCAATTTCTATTCCTCAGTGCTCTTCAACAAAGACAAAGTCTTCGATCATGCTCATATTCCTCATGTGGACATGGAGTCTCTGCCAGGCTTCGAGCCAGTCCTCAGTGTTCTTCACGACGCAGGACTTGAACTTCAGACCGACATCTGCGATTGGAATGGGGAACTTATTCTTCAATTCTATGCAACGCTGCACATCACCGGAGACGCTGAAGATGTGAACTCATGGGTGTTGGACTGGATGTCTGAAAATACTCACTACAAGGCACCAACATCTGAATTGCTTCGTGCCCTCCTACTCAGTCCTCCCCTTGATGGTGCTCGTTGTATCTACAATGAACCTGAACTTTCAAATCACTATATGCAAGTGCTGATGAAACCTTTGAAGCCAGGGCAGGCCCCAAGAACCAAATTCCTCGTCAAGGAATTATTGTATGTGCCTCGGACTGTCTATCGGATTCTGACGAAGACAATGAGTCCTATCAAAGGCCACGACTCAAATGATGAAGAAGTCGTTGGCATCATAAAGAATATGCTTTTCAATATCATTCATGGCGTTCCCGTCAACTTCCATGATTTCTTCATGAGGACTCTGGCAAACATTGCTACGTCACCATTTGAGCTGAAGCCTTATGCTCCTTGGATAATGAGATTCATCAGGGCAAGGTCTTCACTCAATTACAAGGCTGATACTCTGAACCACTGCAGCTACTTGCCCCCGATTGAAGTCCTCAAACGGACATTTACCTCAGCTGATGACAAGGGCAAGGCAACTGTTGTGATCGATGAAGGCATTCGTCCATTGGATGGCCAGTTTCGCAAAGCTGCATCCTACTCCACCAATGGTGACTCTGCCACACATGACTCTGCCGCAAATACCTCAGCCAAGCAAAGTCCTCAAGCCACAGCATCCAGGGTGATGACTGATCGTGAGTTACTCCTCAGTCTTCATCCAGGGTGTTTGTGAGTGTACACAGGTCTATAAGTCTATGAGGAGTTTGATATTTACAGTGAAAGTCGACCCGTAAAAATGAAGTTCTTCGATCAAGACTTTGATATTCTCAAGACTTTACGAAGACTTTGAAAGTGAAGAAATTGGTGTGACCTTGAAGACTTGGTATTCAATTGAGGAACATGAAGCGTGAAGACTTTTGTTTTCGTAGTTTCGCTTTTCTCTTTCTTGAGTCATAGGAAACACCGTCTTTGTTAAAGGGGTCGAGGAAATACTAAGGAAAAATTTCCATGTGATGCTCAACTCAAAATTCTACACCTACCAATCCCTTCGAGTGAAGCCTTTGGAAATCTCATACAGATTCAGTCAATTTCTTGATGTGAGACGAAGTTCTTACAGTCGTTGAGAATTTGTTCTGACCGAGGAGTTAGGAATTCGCCATCCGGATTGCCTACACAGTGAGGAACATGATAGCCCCGAGGAATTTGAGATTCAAATTTCCGACCGTTCTTTGTCTTCTTGCGCCACTGTCCCAAAATATCTTATCCACCTAACGGTCATATCATTGAAGGGCATTTATGTCTTATCATGTCGGGCTGCTCCCTAGGCTATAAATAGCCGCCTACAACCACTAGCTGGTTGGCTGCTCGAGAGAACTTGACACTTGTCATTTGAGAGCAACCCATCCTCCGAGGACTTTGAGCGAAAATCATCGCAGTGAGGAAAACCCAAAAACCAAACCCCTACAAACCCAAAGTGATTGAGCATCCTTTGAAGAGATTGATCTGCGTGGATCCGACGCTTGTTACCTTTGAAGACTGTGCTTCTTCCAGACGGTTAGGCGTCATGGTCTAGAGCATCCAAGAGGAACTGTGGATCGCCAAGTGACCAAGTCTGTGAAGGTTTGGAAGTCGCTCAAGACTTACCACGAGTGATTGGACGAGGTCATGTGACCTTAGTTCAAGGAGAATACGGTGAGGACTTGGTGTCCCGAGGCTGCGTGCTCAACGACTAGGTGTCCGGATCGTGTGTCCTCGAGTTTAAATACTCAGCCGCTCCAACCAGACGCATAACCGAGACAGCAGTTGGAACTGGTCTACCAAATCATTGTCTTCACCAACCTAATCGGGTTCGATTTCCTCAACCCTTTCATTTCCTCATTCTTGTGTTGAGTGTTCATTCATATCTGTGTTTGAAGACTTTGATCAAGACTTTCTCAATTTCCTCAGTTCAATTTCTTCAGTCTGTTTGTCTTCATCTTGTGCTATCCTATGTTTACGCTTTCTGTACTCTTTGATTGTCTTCATTTCATCATGATGACCATGCCTGCATTCTCTTATGCTTACTTTTGAGTACTTATTCCGCTGCAAGTAGTTCTTCACTTAGGAATTTCCTCACCGGCAAATTCCTCAGTGAAGAATTCATAAAAATCGCCTATTCACCCCCCCTCTAGTCGACATAACGCACTTTCACTAGGGATCGAGTGTGCGAGATGAACCGGAGAAACTAAATGTAGAGAGATGAAATGCAAAAAAGACGGAGGGATGTGATGGTTGCTTGTCCGTTTATTTTACCAGGCCACTTATTACTGGGAGTGGTTGGGTTTTGTAATATGACGGCTTTACTGCCGCGCAACGAGCGGGGTGAGACTCCCGTGCAGCACCGCCCTCTACACTAGTACTACTACATCCGTCGTGGTTTAACCCCCACTGAATTTGACTGATGATTTAACTGACAAAATGTTAGTGCATGTCAACAAAAACAATATTGTTGGATTCGTATTTGAACATAGTTTTCAATGATATAATTTTAGGTGACTTGCATCATCATTTATCGTACTATATATAATGTTAGTTCAATTTTTGGTCGTACTAATCTATAGTAAGGTGCGATGCTGTACCGGAAGAGTGAAATGCATTGATCGGGGAGTTGTTTATTTTGACAAACGATCTGGGGGCCATCTCATGTGTAACGGGTATCGATAGGTTTGTTCGGATATTATTTCATCTCTAGAGCTCACAAACATCCGGGTGAAATAGATAAAAAAGTATCTTTTGCAAATAAAAGCGTTCAACTGTTCAACCTGCATCCAAAACTTGTGAAGAAATAACTCTTATTGTGCTTTGCAGGAAATGATCTTTAAGAATTAGTTTTTGAGTATCCTTTGTTATACATGTTGGCTACAGATGACATGGAACTTTCTTATAGTCAACAGTTGGCTATACTATTTAAGTATTAACCATGCCCTTATACACCTAGACGAAGGGATTAAATCAGGATGACTTGGAAGGGGGCAGAGGATATGTAAGAAATGGTTCATCATAAGTCTTTCACCAGTACTGTAGTAAAAATTCATACATGGAAGATTCTAGATTAAACCATAAATGGATACACTTTTATTCATGTGCGATACTCCAATAGAGCAAGATCATGCATGGAAGTCTCCACATGCTTAGACAGCGGATTACATTGAGCTAAGACTAATGATCAACATTTAACTTGATAAGGCTGATGTCCAGGTGAACCTCCTTGAGTCCCCGTGCACATTGTTGGGGGTCAAATAATACCGTGCGTCTTCCATGTCCACATCGGCGGGAAAGTCCCAGCTCGACAGAGTCCAAGTCAGCTTGGCGTAGCCACTGTCGCCGCCCACGTACCTCCGACGGGTAGTAATAGCAAGCACGCACCCGTACATAGGCCTCGTGTCAGTGTCAGCGTCAGCGGCGTCGCCCCTGAGGCACACTACAGAGATATGGCGGCGGCCTACGCGGGCCTCGCCGGTGGCCACGATCAAGAGGAAGACGTTGTCGTCCTCCTCCGAGACTAGCAGGCGGCGCTGATCCTCCAGCGACTCCGGCACGGTAAACGGGTAGCACGTCTTGTACTTGATGTTCTTCGCCAAGGGCCAGTAGTGATTGTCGCACGCCTGCGTCAGGTGATGCATGATGTCCACCGGCGAGCCCCAAAACGGCACCGGGCACTCATAGCGATGAGCGAAGGGCTCCTTGGAGGCATCGACCAGGCCGTCCATGAAACGGGAGTGGCTGTAGGGGACGTTCCGCCAGTTGAATATATGAGCAAGTTACTACAAGGTTTAGTCCGAATAAGAACAAAATAAATCATGACGGCTATAACAGAGATTAAACTAATCATGCGTACTAGCATAGTAGATGAACAGATCGAATCTAGGACACAGACTAGAAACATGAATTCTACCACGATTTCGACAAGGAAGGACAGAAACACATAAGGTTCAACGGGAGGCGGCACAATTGGCGTTGAGGTTGTCGCCCATGTCGTTGAGGAAGAGGTTGCCGAGGTCGGGAAGAAGTCGTCGTCGGGGAAGTAAATCGCTTTGCTAGCGATCGCGAGTGCGCTCCCCAAATTTCAACAGAGCCCGCCGAATTGGGCACGGGAGGGAGTGGCTAGAGGGACGTTCTATGGCCGCCGAATGGAGCGCAGGAGTAGCCCACGAAGCGATGAGATGGTGCTCCTCCCTAGTCTCTATTCTTATCTCTATCTCTACTACTCTTCTTTGTTTTTATAATATACTAGTTGTAGTTGTCAAATCGAATAATCATCGCCGTCCCTTTGCACGCTTGACTGAACACGCCTCCTCGCCTCCATCAAACCCCTCCGTTAAACCCGCATGCAAACCGAGAAACCTACTCCGGCCCACGGGAGGAAATTTGCCGGTTGCCGTTGGAGAATAATAGAGTCACGTCCAATCCATTTGAGTTAATTGCGTGTATGATTCTCCCTCTATAAAAAGTTAATTGCATCCTTAATCTTGTATTCTAAGTACTCTGTGGGTTCCATTGTCAGTACAGTGTACATGACTTGCAGGCTGGCTATAGATTCGTACATAAAATTAAAAAGAAACAAATCCACGCTCGGGCATTGAAGTTTGTAACTATTTTAGATTAGAACATACTACTCCTCCGGTGCTAGTAGTAGAGTAGAGTCCTACTCCACTACTACTCTCATCAAGCAAGTTAGGGCATAGTAGCAGTGTAATCGAGGGAGTACCAAGATCTTGTGATCACTCAAGCAAGTTGTCCGACTTTGATATGACCCTCATTTCTTTGGTATGTGTCTAGTAAGTTAAGCGGCGTGCTGTAGTCATCATCATCTGTCCACTTCCCACAGCACATATTCACTTGTCCATCTTTGTCCGCTCTTCCATCCCCGCTAAGGCGCCTCCCCCCTCGTCCAAAACCCAAGCACTAACAACGGCAGAACCGAGCAGCATCCGCCGAAAGAGTGGCTGGAATTCGCTCCCCACAGAGGTACTCAAGCTCATTGTTTCACGTGTGGACAATCTCAGTACCATGCCGCTCGCTGCGTGCTCGTCGGGGATGTACAGTTTACTCAAAGCCCTCAGGCTGGAGCTTTTTAAGCCAGCTCCTTGCTTGCTGATGCCGCCTGATCTTCAGAAACAGCGTGTCACACAGCATAACGATCGTAGGGTGGCGAGCATCAACCCCCATGACCGTGATCCGATCCCCGTCACCCTCAACTACATTAACGGTATGTACTGGGTCGGCATGAACATGTCTTGGATGGTGCTCATCGACGGTCGCGGCAGCTGGATGCTCGTGGAGGTCTACACCCGGCGATTGGTCGTCCTTCCTTCGATTAACACTGCATTGCTTTGGCACCGCGGCCCAGAATACTCGGAATCTTACAGTAGCCAACATGATACCAAGTTTGATTTGCTCAAGGTTGTAATCTGCCAAGTGCCCACAAGATCTGCGAATTATAAAGACTTCAGGCTAATTATGCGTTCTTCAACCGCTGCTTCGCCTATCTCGACAGTGTCATCGCGGTAAGTGGATAAATTTGCACGTCCATCGCAGGATCATACATCCTCCATGGTTCTCTCGATGCCATTGAACACAAGGGCTTCATTTACACTGTCGACTCCTTCTATGGTCGGACGTATTGTCGGCCTACTCCGATCATCGCTACAAACGGTCAAGCATAAAGGTATGTTACTTTCCTATGATATCATGATGGCTTGCTTATATTACTGTCAACATTTACTGAAAAATATTCATGCTCATAACATGCTGTTCTTAAGATTGACTACATCAAGAGCCCTTTTTATTTGACTCCAACTTTTTTTTGAGGGTTATTTGACTCCAACTTGATATAATGTTGTAGGCCGCCTGGTGTCCCTAACCTTCCTAATCCCAGAACCTTTCAAAGAAAAGCGGCATGGCAGTTGGAGGTGGTTCCTGGCTCGATCAGACGACGGTGAACGATCGATGATCGTTCGCACGTACCGGACATGTTGTTTCGCTGGAATACAATCACAGTCACAGCAAGGTCTTTGAGCAGGATCCCAGCTTCTCTGGGCCTTCAGGATTTTTTGACCGGAGGTTGGTAAGTAGCCTTGGTACATGCTCTTTGTTTGTCGGACTAAATTATCCGGTTAACCAGGAGATAACCGACGGCAAGGATCATGATGGCAGCGCGGTTTCGTTCATCAGGCAAAATTGTGTGTACACAGCGTACCATGCGTCTCTGCATGCACCATACCCTGATATGTGCCGCCACGCTCTGCAACCCAAAGTAGGAGAGAGGGTCGCAAGTATCAGACTTTGACCTGCTGGCTGGAGTTTCCCCCGTCAGGCACCCATTTGGTTCAAGCCGTCAGCCAATCTCCACAGCTTAATAAATAGTAACGTCTAACTGAGCCAGTTAGTTAGATGCGTACACTTGGTGTAGTAGGATCTATATTTAGTTTGATGCATAGACTTGTTCTTTTTTGGTAGCCCTTTTGTAATGATGGCTGTGAAGGAAATATGCCCTAGAGGCAATAATAAAGTTATTATTTATTTCCTCATATCATGATAAATGTTTATTATTCATGCTAGAATTGTATTACCCGGAAACATGATACATGTGTGAATACATAAACAAACATAGTGTCACTAGTATGCCTCTACTTGACTAGCTCGTAAATCAAAGATGGTTAAGTTTGCTAACCATAGACATGAGTTGCCATTTGATTAACGGGATCACATCATTAGGAGAATGATGTGATTTACCTGACCCATTCCGTTAGCTTAGCACTTGATCGTTTAGTATGTTGCTATTGCTTTCTTCATGACTTATACATGTTCCTATGACTATGAGATTATGTAACTCCCATTTACCGGAGGAACACTTTGTGTGCTACCAAACGTCACAACGTAAGTGGGTGATTATAAAGGTGCTCTAGAGGTGTCTCCAAAGGTACTTGTTGAGTTGACGTATTTCGAGATTAGGATTTTTCACTCCGATTGTCGGAGAGGTATCTCTGGGCCCTCTCGGTAATGCACATCACTATAAGCCTTGCAAGCAATGTAGCTAATGAGTTAGTTAAAGAATGATGCATTACGTAACGAGTAAATAGACTTGCCGGTAACGAGATTGAACTAGGTATTGAGATACCGACGATCGAATCTTGGGCAAGTAACATACCGATGACAAAGGGAACAACGTATGTTGTTATGCGGTTTGACCGATAAAGATCTTCGTAGAATATGTGGGAGCCAATATGAGCATCCAGGTTCCGCTATTGGTTATTGACTGGAAACAGTTCTAGGTCATGTCTACATAGTTCTCGAACCCATAGGGTCCGCACGCTTAACGTTACAATGACAGTTATAATATGAGTTTATAGTTTTTGATGTACCGAAGGCTGTTCGGAGTCTCGGATGTGATCACGGACATGACGAGGAGTCTCGAAATGGTCGAGACATAAAGATTGATATATTGGACGACTATATTCGGACACCGGAATAGTTCCGGGGGTTATCGGATATATATCGGAGTACCGGGGGTTACCAGAACCCCCCCGGGAACTAATGGGCCTTGTTGGGCCCTAGTGGAGAGATAGAGGGGCCGGCCATGGCAAGAGGCGCGCCCCCTCCCCTTGAGTCCGAATACGACAAGGAAGGGGGGGGCGCCCCCTTGCCTTTCCCCTCTCCCACTCCTTCCTTCCCCCTCCTTCTTGGACTAGGAAAGGGAGGGGCAAACCTACTTGGAGTAGGTTTCCCCCTCCTAGGGCGCTCCACCCCATTGGTCGGCCCCCTCCTCCTCCCCCCTTTATATACGGAGGAGGGGGGCACACCATGACACACAAGTTGATCTTCGTGATCGTTCCTTAGCCGTGTGCGGTGCCCCCCTCCACCATATTCCACCTCGGTCATATCGTAGCGGTGCTTAGGTGAAGCCCTGCGTCGGTAGAACATCATCACCGTCACCATGCCGTCGTGCTGACGAAACTCATCCCCGACACCCGGCTGGATCGGATTCCGGGGATCGTCATCGAGCTGAACGTGTGCTGAACTCGGAGGTGCCGTACGTTCGGTAATTGGATCTGTCGGATCGTGAAGACGTACAACTACATCAACCGCGTTGTTCTAACGCTTCCGCTTTTGGTCTACGAGGGTACTAGACAACACTCTCCCCTCTCGTTGCTATGCATCACCATGATCTTGCGTGCGCGTAGGAAATTTTTGAAATTACTATGTTCCCCAACAGTGGCATCCGAGCCTGGTTTTATGCATAGATGTTATATGCACGAGTAGAACACAAGTGAGTTGTGGGCGATACAAGTCATACTGCTTACCAGCATGTCATACTTTGGTTTGGCGGTATTGTTGGATGAAGCGGCCCGGACCGACATTACGCGTACGCTTACACGAGACCGGTTCTCCCGACGTGCTTTGCATAGAGGTGGCTAGCGGGTGTCAGTTTCTCCAACTTTAGTTGAACCGAGTATGGCTATGCCCGGTCCTTGCAAAGGTTAACACAGCACCAACTTGACAAACTATCGTTGTGGTTTTGATGCGTAGGTAAGAACGGTTCTTGCTCAGCCCGTAGCAGCCACGTAAAAATTTGCAACAACAAAGTAGAGGACGTCTAACTTGTTTTTGTAGGACATGTTGTGATGTGATATGGTCAAGAAGTGATGCTACATTTTATTGTATGATATGATCATGTTTTGTAACCGAGTTATCGGCAACTGGCAGGAGCCATATGGTTGTCGCTTTATTGTATGAAATGCAATCACCCTGTAATTGCTTTACTTTATCACTAAGCGGTAGCGATAGTCGTAGAAGCAATAGTTGGCGAGACGACAACGATGCTACGATGGAGATCAAGGTGTCGCGCCGGTGACGATGGTGATCATGGCGGTGCTTCGGAGATGGAGATCACAAGCACAAGATGATGATGGCCATATCATATCACTTATATTGATTGCATGTGATGTTTATCTTTTATGCATCTTATCTTGCTTTGATTGACGGTAGCATTATAAGATGATCACTCACTAAATTTCAAGATAAAAGTGTTCTCCCTGAGTATGCACCGTTGCCAAACTTCGTCGTGCCCAGACACCATGTGATGATCGGGTGTGATAAGCTCTACGTTCATCTACAGCGGGTGCAAGCCAGTTTTGCACACGCAGAATACTCAGGTTAAACTTGACGAGCCTAGCATATGCAGATATGGCCTCGGAACACTGAGACCGAAAGGTCGAGCATGAATCATATAGTAGATATGATCAACATAGTGATGTTCACCATTGAAAACTACTCCATTTCACGTGATGATCGGTTATGGCTTAGTTGATTTGGATCACGTGATCAGTTAGATTATTAGAGAGATGTCTATCTAAGTGGGAGTTCTTAAGTAATATGATTAATTGAACTTAAATTTATCATGAACTTAGTACCTGATAGTATTTTGCTTGTCTATGTTTGTTGTAGATAGATGGCTGGTGCTGTTGTCCCATTGAATTTTAATGCGTTCCTTGAGAAAGCAAAGTTGAAAGATGATGGTAGCAATTACACGGACTGGGTCCGTAACTTGAGGATTATCCTCATTGCTGCACAGAAGAATTACGTCCCGGAAGCACCATTGGGTGCCAAACCTGCCGCAGGAGCAACACCAAATGTTATGAACGTCTGGCGAGCAAAGCTGATGACTACTCGATAGTTCGAGTGTGCCATGCTTTACGGCTTAGAACCGGGACTTCAACGACGTTTTGAACGTCATGGAGCATATGAGATGTTCCAGGAGTTGAAGTTAATATTTCAAGCAAATGCCCAGATTGAGAGATATGACGTCTCCAATAAGTTCTATAGCTGCAAAATGGAGGAGAATAGTTCTGTCAGTGAGCATATACTCAGAATGTCTAGGTATAACAATCACTTGATTCAACTGGGAGTTAATCTTCCGGATGGTAGCGTCATTGACAGAATTCTTCAATCAATGCCACCAAGCTACAAAAGCTTCGTGATGAACTATAATATGCAAGGGATGGAAAATACAATTCCTGAGCTCTTCGCAATGCTAAAAGCTGCGGAGGTAGAAATCAAGAAGGAGCATCAAGTGTTGATGGTTAATAAGACCACCAGTTTCAAGAAAAAGGGCAAAGGGAAAAAGAAGGGGAACTTCAAGAAGACCAGCAAACAATTTGCTGCTCGGGAGAAGAAATCCAAGTCTGGACCTAAGCTTGAGACTGAGTGCTTCTCTCGCAAGCGATCGTCATCCTTTGGAAGCGGAACTGCCCCAAGTATTTGGCGGATAAGAAGGATGGCAAGGTGAACAAAGGTATATGTGATATACATGTTATTGATGTGTACCTTATCGAGCTCGCATGGCACTGGGTATTTGATACTGGTTACATTTGCTAATATTTGCAACTCGAAACAGGGACTACAGATTAAGCGGACACTGGCTAAGGACGAGGTGACGATGCGCGTGGGAAATGGTTGCAAAGTCGATGTGATCGCCGTCGGCATGCTACCTCTACATCTATCTTCGGGATTAGTTTTAGACCTAAATAATTGTTATTTGGTGCCAGCGTTGAGCATGAACATTATATCTGGATCTTGTTTGATGCGAGACGGTTATTCATTTAAATATGAGAATAATGGTTGTTCTATTTATATGAATAATATCTTTTATGGTCATGCACCTTTAAAGAGTGGTCTATTTTTGATGAATCTCGATGGTAGTGATACACATATTCATAATGTTGAAGCCAAAAGATGCAGAGTTGATAATGATAGTGCAACTTATTTGTGGCACTGCCGTTTAGGTCATATTGGGGTAAAGCGCATGAAGAAACTCCATACTGATGGACTTTTGTAATCACTTGATTATGAATCACTTGGTACTTGCGAACCATGCCTCATGGGCAAGATGACTAAAACACCGTTCTCCGGTACTATGGAGAGAGCAACTGATTTGTTGGAAATCATACATACTGATGTATGTGGTCCAATGAATGTTGAGGCTCGTGGCGGATATCGTTATTATCTCACCTTCACAGATGATTTGAGCAGATATGGGTATATCTACTTAATGAAACATAAGTCTAAAACATTTGAAAAGTTCAAAGAATTTCAGAGTGAAGTTGAAAATCATCGTAACAAGAAAATAAAGTTTCTACGATCTGATCGTGGAGGAGAATATTTGAGTTACGAGTTTGGTTTACATTTGAAGCAATGCGGAATAGTTTCGCAACTCACGCCACCCGGAACACCACAACATAATGGTGTGTTCGAACGTCACAATCGTACTTTACTGGATATGGTGCGATCTATGATGTCTCTTACCGATTTACCGCTATCGTTTTGGGGTTATGCTTTAGAGACGGCCGCATTCACGTTAAATAGGGCACCATCAAAATCCGTTGAGACGACGCCTTATGAACTATGGTTTGGCAAGAAACCAAAGTTGTCGTTTCTTAAAGTTTGGGGCTGCGATGCTGATGTGAAAAAGCTTCAACCTGATAAGCTCGAACGCAAATCGGAGAAATGTCTCTTCATAGGATACCCAAAGGAAACTGTTGGGTACACCTTCTATCACAGATCCGAAGGCAAGGCATTTGTTGCAAACAATGGATCCTTTCTAGAGAAGGAGTTTCTCTCGAAAGAAGTGAGTGGGAGGAAAGTAGAACTTGATGAGGTAACTGTACCTACTCCCTTATTGGAAAATAGTTCATCACAGAAACCGGTTCCTGTGACGACTACCCAATAAGTGAGGAAGCTAATGATGATGATCATGAAACTTCAGAACAAGTTACTACAGAACCTCGTAGGTCAACCAGAGTAAGATCCGCACTGTGAGTGGTACGGTAATCCTATTTTGGAGGTCATGTTACTTGACCATGGCGACCTTTTAACTATGAGGAAGCGATGATGAGCCCAGATTCCGCAAAATGGCTTGAAGCCATGAAATCTGAGATGGGATCCATGTATGAGAACAAAGTGTGGACTTTGGTTGACTTGCCCGATGATCGGGAATCCATCGAGAATAAATGGATTTTTAAGAAGAAGGCTGACGCTGATGTTAATGTTACTATCTACAAAGCTCGACTTGTTGCAAAAGGTTTTCGACAAGTTCAAGGGGTTGACTACGATGAGACTTTCTCACCCGTAGCGATGCTTAAGTCTGTCCGAATCATGTTAGCAATTGCCGCATTTTATGATTATGAAATTTGGCAAATGGATGTCAAAACTGCATTCCTGAATGGATTTCTGGAAGAAGAGTTGTATATGATGCAGCCGGAAGGTTTTGTCGATCACCAAAAGGTGCTAACAAAGTGTGCAAGCTCCAGTGATCCATCTATGGACTGGTGTAGGCATCTCGGAGTTGGAATAAACGCTTTGATAGTGTGATGAAAGCATACGGTTTTATACAGACTTTTGGAGAAGCCTGTATTTACAAGAAAGTGAGTGGGAGCTCTATAGCATTTCTGATATTATATGTGGATGACATATTGTTAATTGGAAATGATATAGAATTTCTGGATAGCATAAAGGGATACTTGAATAAAAGTTTTTCGATGAAAGATCTCGGTGAAGCTGCTTACATATTGGGCATCAAGATCTATATAGATAGATCAAGACGCTTGATTGGACTTTCACAAAGCACATACCTTGATAAAGTTTTGAAAAAGTTCCAAATGGATCAGGCAAAGAAAGGATTCTTGCCTGTATTACAAGGTGTGAAGTTGAGTCGGACTCAATGCCCGACCACCGCAGAAGATAGAGAGAAAATGAAAGGAGTTCCTATGCTTCAGCCATAGGCTCTATCATGTATGCAATGCTTGTGTACCAGATCCGATGAGTGCCTTGCTATTAGTTTAGTAGGGAGGTACCAAAGTAATCCAGAGTGGATCCTTTGGACAGCGGTCAAGAACATCCTGAAATACCTGAAAAGGACTAAGGATATGTTTCTCGTTTATGGATTTGACAAAGAGCTAGTCGTAAATGGTTACATCGATGCAAGCTTGGACACTGATCCGGACGATTCTAAATCGCAAACCGGATACATGTTTATATTAAACGGTGGAGATGTCTGTTTGTGCAGTTCTAAACAAAGCGTCATAGCAGGATCTACATGCAAAGCGGAGTACATAGCTACTTCGGAAGCAGCAAATGAAGGAGTCTGGATGAAGGATTTCATTTCCGATCTAGGTGTCATACCTAGTGCATCGGGACCAATGAAGATCTTCTGTGACAATCTTTGGTGCAATTGACTTGGCAAAGGAATCCATATTTCACAAGAGGACCAAGCACATCAAGAGACGCTTCAATTCCATCCGGGACCAAGTCCAGGTGGGAGACATAGAGATTTGCAAGATACATACGGATCTGAATGTTGCAGACCCGTTGGCTAAGCCTCTTCCATGAGCAAAACATGATCAACACCAAGACTCCATGGGTGTTAGAATCATTACTGTGTAATCTAGATTATGACTCTAGTGCAAGTGGGAGATCGGAGGAAATATGCCCTAGAGGCAATAATAAAGTTATTATTTATTTCCTCATATCATGATAAATGTTTATTATTCATGCTAGAATTGTATTACCGGAAACATGATACATGTGTGAATACATAGACAAACATAGTGTCACTAGTATGCCTCTACTTGACTAGCTCAGAAATCAAAGATGGTTAAGTTTCCTAACCATAGACATGAGTTGTCATTTGATTAACGGGATCACATCATTAGGAGAATGATGTGATTGACCTGACCCATTCCGTTAGCTTAGCACTTGATCGTTTAGTATGTTGCTATTGTTTTCTTCATGACTTATACATGTTCCTATGACTATGAGATTATGTAACTCCCGTTTATCGGAGGAACACTTTCTGTGCTACCAAACGTCACAACATAACTGGGTGATTATAAAGGTGCTCTACAGGTGTCTCCAAAGGTACTTGTTGAGTTGACGTATTTCGAGATTAGGATTTGTCACTCCGATTGTCGGAGAGGTATCTCTGGGCCCTCTCGATAATGCACATCACTATAAGCCTTGCAAGCAATGTAACTAATGAGTTAGTTACGGAATGATGCATTACGTAACGAGTAAAGAGACTTGCCGATAACGAGATTGAACTAGGTATATAGATACCGACGATCGAATCTCGGGAAAGTAACATACCGATGACAAAGGGAACAACGTATGTTGTTATGCGGTTTGACCGATAAAGATCTTCGTAGAATATGTGGGAGCCAATATGAGCATCCAGGTTCCCCAATTGGTTATTGACCGGAAACAGTTCTAGGTCATGTCTACATAGTTCTCGAACCCGTAGGGTCCGCACGCTTAACGTTACAATGACAGTTATAATATGAGTTTATAGTTTTTGATGTACCGAAGGCTGTTCGGAGTCCTGGATGTGATCACGGACATGACGAGGAGTCTTGAAATGGTCGAGACATAAAGATTGATATATTGGACGACTATATTCGGACACCGGAATAGTTCCGGGGGTTATCAGATATATATCGGAGTACCGTGGGTTACCGGAACCCCCTCCCCCCAGGAACTAATGGGCCTTGTTGGGCCCTAGTGGAGAGAGAGATGGGCCGGCCAGGGCAAGAGGCGCGCCCACTCCTTCCTTCCCCCTCCTTCTTGGACTAGGAAAGGGAGGGGCAAACCTACTTGGAGTAGGTTTCCCACTCCTAGGGCGCGCCACCCCCTTGGACGCCCCCCCCCCCTCCTCCCTCCCTTTATATACGGAGGAGGGGGGCACCCCATGACACACAAGTTGATCTTCGTGATCGTTCCTTAGCCGTGTGCGGTGCCCCCCTCCACCATATTCCACCTCGCTCATATCGTAGCGGTGCTTAGGCGAAGCCCTGCGTCGGTAGAACATCATCACTGTCACCACGCCGTCGTGCTGACAAAACTCAACCCCGACACCCTGCTGGATCGGAGTCCGGGGATCGTCATCGAGCTGAACGTGTGCTGAACTCAGAGGTGCCGTACGTTCGGTACTTGGATCGGTCGGATCGTGAAGACGTACGACTACATCAACCGCGTTGTTCTAGCGCTTCCGCTTTCGGTCTACGAGGGTACGTAGACAACACTCTCACCTATCGTTGCTATACATCACCATGCTCTTGCGTGTGCGTAGGAAATTTTTGAAATTACTACGTTCCCCAACAGGCTGATGTTTGGTTTGGAAGAGAGAGCTGCGTCTTCACTATTCTGGCCTGCTTACTGCTTTCGTTGCACCCTGATACGTCCATTTTTCATCATGCTTTTATATCGATATTTTTTGCATTATGGGCTATTATTACACGTTATGTTGCAATACTTATGCCTATTCTCTCTTATTTTACAAGGTTTACATAAGGAGGGAGAATGCAAATTTGGAATTCGGGTGGAAAAGGAGCAAATATTACAGACCTATTTTGCACAACTCCAAAAGTCCTGAAACTCCACGAAAGTCATTTTTGGAAATAATAAAAAATATCGAGCGGAAGAAGTTCACCAAAGGGGGGCCCACCTGTCGACGAGGGTGGGGGGCGCGCCCCCCTACCTCGTGGGCCCCCTGTTGGCTCTCCGATGGCCATCTTCTGCTATATGAGGTCTTTTGTCGAGGAAAATATTCATAAGCAACCTTTCGGGACGAAACTCCGCCGCCACGAGGCGGAACCTTGGCGGAACCAATCTAGGGCTCCAAGAGCTGCTCATTGGGACGCTTCCCCGGGACGGGAAATCATCGCCAACGTCATCACCAACGCTCCTCTCATCGGGAGAGGGCAATCTCCATCAACATCTTCACCAAAGCACCATCCGCTCTCAAAACCCTAGTTCATCTCTTGTATCCAATTCTTGTCTCCAAGTCCGGGATTGGTACTAGTAGGTTGCTAGTAGTGTTGATTACTCCTTGTAGTTGATGCTAGTTGGTTTATTTGGTGGAAGATCATATGTTTAGATCCTTTATGCATATTATTACCCCTCGGATTATGAACATGAATATGCTTTGTGAGTAGTTACGTTTGTTCCTGAGGACATGGGAGAAGTCTTGCTATTAGTAGTCATGTGAATTTGGTATTCGTTCGATATATTGATGAGATGTATGTTGTCTAGCCTCTAGTGGTGTTATGTGAACGTCGACTACATAACACTTCACCATTATTTGGGCCTATAGGGAGGCATTGGGAAGTAATAAGTAGATGATGGGTTGCTAGAGTGATAGAAGCTTAAACCCTAGTTTATGCGTTGCTTCGTAAGGGGCTGATTTGGATCCATATGTTTCATGCTATGGTTAGGTTTACCTTAATACTTTTGTTGTAGTTGGATTCTTGCAATAGAGGTTAATCATAAGTGGGATGCTTGCTCAAGTAAGAACAGCACCCAAGCACCGGTCCACCCACATATCAAATTATCAAAGTACCGAACGCGAATCATATGAACGTGATGAAAACTAGCTTGACGATATTCCCATGTGTCCTCGGGAGCGCTTTTCTCTATATAAGAGTTTGTCCAGGCTTGTCCTTTGCTAAAAAAAGGATTGGGCCACCTTTCTGCACTTTATTTACTTTTATTACTTGTTGCTTGTCACAAATTATCTTATCATAAAACTATCTGTTACCACTTATTTCAGTACTTGCAGAGAATACCTTGCTGAAAACCGCTTATCATTTCCTTCTGCTCCTCGTTGGGTTCGACACTCTTACTTATCGAAAGGACTACGATAGATCCCCTACTCTTGTGGGTCATCAAGACTCTTATCTGGCACCGTTGCCGGGGAGTGAAGCGCCTTTGGTAGGTGGAATTTGGTAAGGAAAAGTTTATATAGCGTGCTGAAATTTACTGTCACTTGTTATTATGGAAAGTAATCCTCTGAAGGGCTTGTTCGGGGTATCTTCACCCTGACCAGTAGAGCAAAGAGTTGCTCCTCAACCTACTGAACCTACTGAAAATGAAAATATTCCCTTTGAAGTTCCTTCGGGTATGATGGAAAAATTGCTAGCTAATACTTTTACAGGAGATGGAACAAAGCATCCTCATGAACATCTACTCTATGTGGATGTAGTTTGTGGATTATTTAAGCTTGCAGGTATACCCGATGATGTTGTTAAGAAGAAGGTCTTCCCTTTATCTTTGAAGGGAGATGCATCGACATGGTATAGGCTATGTGATGAGACGGGATCATGGAACTATAAACGAGTGAAATTGGAATTTCATCAGAAGTATTACCCTATGCATCTTGTTCATCGTGATCGCAATTATATATATAATTGTTGGCCTCGCGAAGGAGAAAGCATCACTCAAGCTTGGGGAGGCTTAAATCAATGTTAAATTCATGCCCCAATCATGAACTCTCAAGAGAAATAATTCTTCAAAATCTTTATGCTCGGCTTTCTGAAAACAATCGCACCATGCTCGATACTTCTTGTGCTGGCTCTTTTATGATGAAGACTATTGAATTCAGATGGAATTTATTGGATAGAATTAAACGCAACTCTGAAGATTGGGATCTTGACGAAGGTAAGGAGTCAGGTATGACACCTAAGTTTGATTGTGTTAAGTCTTTTATGGATACCGATGTTTTCCGTAAGTTTAGCACTAAATATGGACTTGACTCTGAGATAGTAGCTTCTTTACGTGAATCTTTTGCTACTTATGTTGATCTCCCCAAAGAGAAGTGGTTTAAATATCATCCTCCCATAGAAGTAAAAGTAGCTGCACCTATTAAAGTTGAAGAAAAGATTGTCACTTATAATGATCATGTTGTTCCTACTTCTTATGTTGAGAAACCACATTTCCCTGTTAGGATAAAGGATCATGCTAAAGCTTCAACTGTGGTTCGTAAAAGCAATATTATAACTTATACACCTCCCGAGCAAACTAAAGTTGAACCAAATGTTGCTATTGTTAAAGATCTCTTGGCTGATAATATTGATGGGCATGTTATTCAATTCTGCGGTGAAACTGCTAGAATTGCCAAACCCTGTGCTAAAGATAAGCATAGACCTGTGGTAGGCGTGCCTGTTATTTCTGTTAAAATATGAGATCATTGTTATCATGGCTTATGTGATATGGGTGCTAGTGCTAGTGTTATACCTTATGATTTATATAAAGAAATTATGCATGATATTGCACCCGCTGAGATAGAAGGTATTGATGTTACAATTAAACTTTCCAATAGAGATACTATATCAGCAATGGGAATTGTTAGAGATGTTGAAGTCTTGTGTGGGAAAACTAAATATCCTGCTGATTTTCTTGTTCTTAATTCCCCACAAGATAACTTTTGTCCCATTATATTTGGTAGACCCTTCTTCAACACTGTTAATGCTAAGATAGACTGTGAAAAGAATGTTGTTACTATTGGCTTGGGTGATATGACTCATGAGTTTAATTTCTCTAAATTTAGTAGACAACACCGTGAAGAAGAATTGCCTAGTAAGGATGAAATTATTGGTCTTGCTTCTATTGCCGCATTCTCCTAATGATCCTTTAGAACAATATTTGCTAGACCATGAAAATGATATGTTTATGAATGAAGGAAGGGAAATAGATGAAGTATTCTTTAATCAGGAACCCATTCTGAAACACAATTTGCCTGTTGAAATCCTAGGGGATCCTCCTCCACCCAAGGGTGATCCCGTGTTTGAGCTTAAACCGTTGCCTGATAATCTTAAATATGCTTATCTTGATGAAAAAAAGATATATCCTGTTATTATTAGTGCTAACCTTTCAGAGCATGAAGAAGAGAGATTATTGTTGTTCCTAATGATAAATTTGGAAGAAGATGCTAAACATAAATTTGGAAGAAGATGCTAAACCAGTTCGTGATCATCAACGACGGCTGAATCCTAAGATGAAATAAGTGGTAAGAAAAGAAATACTAAAGCTTCTGGAGGCAGGTATAATTTATCCCATTGCTGATAGTCAATGGGTAAGTCATGTCCATTGTGTCCCCAAGAAGGGAGGTGTTATTGTTGTTCCTAATGATAAAGATGAACTGATTCCGCAAAGAATTATTACAAGTTATAGGATGGTAATTGATTTCCGTAAATTAAATAAGGCTACTAAAAAGGATCATTACCCCTTACCTTTTATCGATCAAATGTTAGAAAGACTATGCAAACACACACACTATTGCTTTCTAGATGGTTATTCTGGTTTCTCTCAAATACCTGTGTCGGCTAAGGATCAATCAAAGACTACTTTTACATGCCCTTTTGGTACTTTTGCTTATAGACGTATGCCTTTTGGTTTATGTAATGCACCTGCTACCTTTCAAAGATGCATGATGGCTATATTCTCTGACTTTTGTGAAAAGATTTGTGAGGTTTTCATGGACGACTTTTCCATCTATGGATCCTCTTTTGATGATTGCTTGAACAATCTGGATCGAGTTTTGCAGAGATGTGAAGAAACTAATCTTGTCTAGAATTGGGAAAAGTGCCACTTTATGGTTAATGAAGGTATTGTCTTGGGGCATAAAATTTCTGAAAGAGGTGTTGAAGTTGATAAAGCCAAGGTTGATGCTATTGAAAAGATGCCATGTCCCAAGGACATTAAAGGTATAAGAAGTTTCCTTGGTCATGCCGGATTTTATAGGCGGTTCATTAAGGACTTCTCAAAAATTTCTCGGCCTCTCACTAATTTATTACAAAAAGATATACCATTTGTATTTGATGATGATTGTGTAGAAGCATTTGAAATACTTAAGAAAGCATTGATCTCTGCACCTATTGTTCAGCCACCTGATTGGAATTTACCCTTTGAAATTATGTGTGATGCTAGTGATTATGCTGTAGGTGTTGTTCTAGGGCCAAGAGTTGATAAGAAATTAAATGTTATCCATTATGCTAGTGAAACTTTAGACAATGCTCAAAGAAATTATGCTACTACTGAAAAGGAATTCTTAGCAGTTGTATTTGCTTGTGATAAGTTCAGACCTTATATTGTTGATTCTAAAGTAACTATTCACATTGATCATGCTGCTATTAAATACCTGATGGATAAGAAAGATGCTAAACCTAGACTTATTAGATGGGTTCTCTTGCTAAAAGAATTTGATTTGCATATTGTTGATAGAAAGGGAGCTGAGAACCCTGCTGCGAACAACTTGTCTAGGTTAGAAAATGTTCTTGATGACCCACTACCTATTGATGATAGCTTTCCTGATGAGCAACTAAATGTCATAAATGCTTCTCGTAGTACTCCGTGGTATACTGATTATGCCAATTACATTGTTGCTAAATTTATACCACCTAGTTTCACATACCAACAAAAGAAAAAGTTTTTCTATGATTTGAGACATTTCTTTTGGGATGACCCACATCTTTATAAAGAAGGAGTAGATGGTGTTATTAGACGATGTGTACCTGAGCATGAACAGGAACGGATCCTACACAAGTGTCACTCCGAAGCTTATGAAGGACACCACGCTGGAGATAGAACTGCACATAAGGTATTGCAATCCGGTTTTTATTGGCCTACTCTCTTCAAGGATGCCCGTAAGTTTGTCTTGTCATGTGATGAATGTCAAAGAATTAGTAATATTAGTAGACGTCAAGAAATGCCTATGAACTATTCACTTGTTATTGAACCATTTGATGTTTGGGGCTTTGATTATATGGGACCTTTTCCTGCCAATAATGGGTATACACATATTTTAGTTGCTGTTGATTACGTTACTAAGTGGGTAGAAGCTATTCCAACTAGTAGTGCTGTCATAACACTTCTATTAAGATGCTTAAAGAAGTTATTTTTCCGAGGTTTGGAGTCCCTAGATATTTAATGACTGATGGTGGTTCACATTTTATTCATGGTGATTTCCGTAAGATGCTTGCTAAGTATGATGTTAATCATAGAATTGCATCTCCATATCATCCACAGTCTAGTGGTCAAGTAGAATTGAGTAATAGGGAGCTCAAATTAATTTTGCAAAAGACTGTCAATAGGTCTAGAAAGAATTGGTCCAAGAAACTTGATGGTGCATTATGGGCCTATAGAACTGCATATAAAAATCCTATGGGTATGTCTCCGTATAAAATGGTTTATGGAAAAGCATCTCACTTACCTCTCGAACTAGAACATAAGGCTTATTGGGCTATTAAATAGCTCAATTATGATTTCAAACTTGCCGGAGAGAAGAGGTTATTTGATATTAGCTCACTTGATGAATGGAGAACCCAAGCTTATGAAAATGCCAAGTTGTTTAAAGAAAAAGTTAAAAGATGGCATGACAAAAGGATACAAAAGCGTGAGTATAATGTAGGTGATTATGTATTGCTATACAATTCTCGTTTAAGATTTTTTGCAGGAAAACTTCTCTCTAAATGGGAAGGCCCCTACGTTATCGAGGAGGTCTATCGTTCCGGTGCCATAAAAATCAACAACTTCGAAGGCACAGATCCGAAGGTGGTAAACAGTCAAAGAATCAAACACTATATCTCAGGTAATCCTACAAATGTTGAAACCAATGTTATTGAAACCGTAACCCCGGAGGAGTACATAAGGGACACTTTCCGGAACATTTCAGACTCCGAAAAGGAATAGGTATGTGGTACGGTATGTAAACCGACTCCAAAACAATTTTTAAGGCAATATTTCCCCGTTTTGGAATATTTAGAAAAATAGAAAAATAAGTAGCAGTCCGGGAAGGACATGAGGGCCCCACGAGGGTGGAGGGCACGCCCCCCTACCTCGTGGGCACCTCGTGTGCCTTCCGAACATCGTTTTCTTGCACGATACTTATTTTGGTCGGTAAAAATTCATTATATATTCTCCGAAGGTTTTGACTCCGTATCACGCAAATATCCTCTGCTTTTTGTTTTAAGTTGTTGCTGCTGCAGATTAGAGCCGGATGTCTTCTCAAGAGTCGGTCGGGGAGAGCCGGTGTCTCATCCGCATTGGAACCAAGGGCAACAATGACGCTGACCACTTTGGGCCAGCAACGGAGGAAGAGATGGAGGCTGACTTGATGAGAGTAGATGCCATGGAGGATCAAGAATTCACTTCTCGCTTCCGAGCTGGGTTCACGATGGGGGAACTACAGAACTCAACTATTCCAAACTCGGTTATCCTTCCAATGTTAGATTTCTTTCTTATGAAAATATGAAGAGGAGTGTCACTTGTTCTCCCGCAGCTATGCAACACCCTTGGGTGCAAGGAGCCTTAGCTGTTACAGGAAAGCTTCGCAAGGAAATATTGGACCTCAAACAGCAAGTCAATAAGCTCGAGGAGGAGAATCGCATCCTGAAGGGCATCATCGCCAAGAATATTTCACCAACAACAAAGGAGACATAATCACATGGGTATGGGCACTCCCCTTGGCAACTACCAAGCTCGGGGGAGGTACCCCGGTATCGTATAACCATCACTTCTCCTATCTTTACCGTTTTTCTTAGTTCGATCCTATTAGTAGTATCTTGATCTAGTAGAATAAAGTTTATGGCACGATCTAGTTTTGAGTTTTGCTTTATGATCTCTCTATGTAATCGAGTCTGTGAGCTATATAATAAAGATTAGTATTGAGTCAAGGGCTTGATTATTTTGCCATGATCTTGAGTGAATAAAAGAAAAGAAGAAAAATAATAAAAAGAAATAAAGAGTTCATATTGATCTTATTGAGAGTAATGACTTCACATAGAAAGAGTATGATGATTAAAAGTTGTTGGGAGTTGGCAAACATAGCTTTGGTCATCGTTGCAACTAATAGGAAGTACTAAGGAAAGATAGGTTTCACATATAAATATACTATTATTGACATCTTTTATGATTGGGAGCACTCATTAAAATATGACATGCTAAAGGGTTGACGTTGGACAAGGAAGACAACGTAATGGGTTATGTTTTCTTATATCTGAGATAAAGTATATTGTCATGGATCATCCAACATGTTGACCTTGCCTTTCCCCCTCATGCTAGTCAAATTCTCAGCACCAAGTAGAGATACTACTTGTGTTTCGAAAAAACACTTAAACCAGTTTTGCCATGAGAGTCCACCATATCTACCTATGGATTGAGTAAGATCCTTCAAGTAAGTTGTCATCGGTGCAAAGAAATAAACATTGCTCTCTAAATGTGTGTGATTGATTGGTGTGGGGGAAATAAGCTTTATACGATCTTGTGATGTGGAAGAAATAAAAGCGACGGACTGCATAATAAAGGTTCATATCACAAGGGGCAATATAAAGTGACGTTCTTTCGCATTAAGATTTTGTGCATCCAACCCTAAAGCGCATGGCAACCTCTGCTTCCCTCTACGAAGGGCCTGTCTTCTATTATTATCCTCTATCTTATGCAAGAGTCATGGTGATCTTCACCTTTCCTTTTTACATTTTATCCTTTGCCAAGCACAGTGTGTTGGAAAGATCATGATTGATATATCTAATTGGATGTAGGGGGGCATGAGTTATTATTGTTGACATTACCCTTGAGGTAAAAGTTTGGGAGGCGAAACTATAAGCCCCTATCTTTCTCTGTGTCCGATTAAGACTCCGTAACCACAAGTATCGCGTGAGTGTTAGCAACTATGAAAGACTAAATGATAGTTGAGTGTGTGGACTTGCTATTAAGCTCTGACATAGACTCTTTCTGATGTTATGATAAATTGCAATTGCTTCAATGAATGAGATTATAGTTTGTTGGTTTTCAATAAAGTTTATGATTCGTACTCTGCATTGTGAATGGATTATTACTTGAACATAAGCAATCATATGACATTACCTATATATGTTGCTATTATGAGAATAATCATGATGCCTTCATGTCCGTATTTTATTTTTTTCGACACCTCTACCTCTAAACATGGGGACATATTTATCGTTATCGGCTTCCGCTTGACGACAAGCGAGGTCTAAGCTTGGGGGAGTTGATACGTCCATTTTGCATCATGCTTTTATATCGATATTTATTGCATTATGGGCTATTATTACACGTTATGTTGAAATACTTATGCCTATTGTCTCTTATTTTACAAGGTTTACATAAGGAGGGAGAATGCCGACAGCTGGAATTCTGGGCTGGAAAAGGAGCAAATATTAGAGACCTATTTTGCAAGACTCCAAAAGTCCTGAAACTCCACGAAAGTCATTTTTGGAAATAATAAAAAATGTCGAGTGGAAGAAGTTCACCAGAGGGGGGCCCACCTGTCCACGAGGGTGGGGGGCGCACCCTACCCCCCTGGGCGCACCCCCTACCTCGTGGGCCCCTTGTTGGCTCTCCGATGGCCATCTTCTGCTATATGAGGTCTTTCGTCAAGGAAAAAATCATAAGCAGCCTTTCGGGACGAAACTCCGCCGCCACGAGGCGGAACCTCATGCGGAACCAATCTAGGGCTCCGCAGAGATGTTCTACTGGGACACTTCCCTCCGGGAGGAAATCATCGCCAACATCATCACTCAACGCTCCTCTCATCGAGAGGGCAATCTCCATCAACATCTTCACCAAAGGCACCATCTCCTCTCAAAACCCTAGTTCATCTCTTGTATCCAATTCTTGTCTCCAAGTCCGGGATTGGTACTAGTAGGTTGCTAGTAGTGTTGATTACTCCTTGTAGTTGATGCTGGTTGGTTTATTTGGTGGAAGATCATATGTTCAGATCCTTTATGCATATTATTACCCCTCTGATTATGAACATGAATATGCTATGTGAGTAGTTACGCTTGTTCCTGAGGACATGGGAGAAGTCTTGCTATTAGTAGTCATGTGAATTTGGTATTCGTTCGATATTTTGATGAGATGTATGTTGTCTAGCCTCTAGTGGTGTTATGTGAACGTCGACTACATAACACTTCACCATTATTTGGGCCTAGAGGAAGGCATTGGGAAGTAATAAGTAGATGATGGGTTGCTAGAGTGATGTAAGCTTAAACCCTAGTTTATGCGTTGCTTCGTAAGGGGCTGATTTGGATCCATATGTTTCATGCTATGGTTAGGTTTACATTAATACTTTTGTTGTAGTTGTGGATGCTTGCAATAGAGGTTAATCATAAGTGGGATGCTTGCTCAAGTAAGAACAGCACCCAAGCACCGGTGCACTCACATATCAAATTATCAAAGTACCGAACGCGAATCATATGAACGTGATGAAAACTAGCTTGACGATATTCCCATGTGTCCTCGGGAGCGCTTTTCTCTATATAAGAGTTTGTCCAAGCTTGTCCTTTGCTACAAATAGGATTGGGCCACCTTGCTGCACTTTATTTACTTCTATTAATTGTTGCTTGTTACAAATTATCTTATCATAAAACTATCTGTTACCACTTATTTCAGTACTTGCAGAGAATACCTTGCTGAAAACCACTTATCATTTCCTTCTGCTCCTCGTTGGGTTCGACACTCTTACTTATCGAAAGGACTACGATAGATCCCCTATACTTGTGGGTCATCACACCCCCAGCCCTGGTTGCTGCTGCTGCTATTTTCAATGTACAATCAGTAGTATATTTCGCCTGTTGGTTGAATAAATGTGTTGTTAGAACGACAAACACAATGTTTTGGAAGTCGTTGCACGGTTCGATCCTTTAGTGCCCCGTACCGTACGTAGCGCATACTATTTTTTGTACGGAACACATTTCCACTTGTTGATAACATGCAGCCCACTGATGAAGACCCAATAGAGAAGCCCATAATTAACTGGAAGAGAGGCTCTCACATGAATCCGGCCTAGGTACATGCTCATGGTCCCCTAAACATAAATAAGTAAATAAATAAATAAAGCTAAATGCTCATGCACCAGTTCTTTAAATTCACAATTTAACAGGAGGATAGTATTTCCTATGATAGTGTCGTTACATTCAGTCGATATTATTCTTCGGCAAAGATAGCGACCAGTCTTCTTTCTCCCAAAGATTTTCTTCCCGCAACCAAAGTGCCCATGCAAATCGTAGTCAACATCGTAAATAGATCTGGTCCATTTTTATTTTTCAATAAGAATGTCCAACCCAGCCCAGCACATTGGCGATGTCACTTTATCCTCCGCCTCGGTGCGCTCGCCGCGGCGCCGCCGTCCGGCCCTGTCAACATAGTTTTTTTTCAAAACGGTCCCTGTCAACATAGTGAATCGGGAGAGGACTGTAGTTGTGAGTATGACAGTACAGACCCACCAGGTCCACTCCCGAACACAAGCAAGCGCCTATTTTACTACTCAGATGATTCCCTCGTTTTTTTACTCTAATCCACCCTGCTGATATCTGGGACCCACATCATTTTCAACTTATAGTCAATTAACAAAAGAATTGCACAACTTTTTTTAGTAGTAATTTGGAGGAGCAGGCTATAAACTGGGTTGTGCAGTCTCTGTGGCCCGTCTAACAACATGATCAGCCCAGAAGTTTTTTCTTTGGGAAAATAGGTAGCCCAGTATTTCTTTTTGAAGAATACCCAAGCTAGGCCTATTTGTTTTCTCCGACTTACTGGGCTGCAAATCTTTCAAGACGAGGAGGGATGCACTCCGGCCTGGCCAAAGAGTATGGTCAGTGTCTATTAAAAGTAATATCAAAAGGGGTTGAAAATTCCAAAAAAAATATAGCAAATGGGATATTAGTTTCTTTTTTTGTTCTTCACTAATATCTTATACGTATTTCATTGGATTTAACATGACATAGTACTAATTTATTTTTAAATTTGTTCAGTATGGCTACTAATTATTGGATTAAGAATATTTTGTTCCCCAGCAAAAATTTGCGAATTTTCAAAATTTCCCATATATTTAGTTAATTTTTTAACCCTGGTACTGACCAGAAAATGGGCATCAATTGTAAAAATGGAAAACGGGCTGCAATAAATTCCATATGAATTAGAAAATGAGTAAAAATAATAGCAAATGGGCTGTGCACACCACAGATTTCGAGGCAGACTTGTTTACGCAAGGCTTTGTCATTCAACACACGATTCTAACAGTAGTGACTATTGGATGTCCATCCAACGGCTGACGTGCTTCTTCAATCTCTGATCTTCCTGCTCGAGCCGCCTAAACTAGCGCCGGCAAGACTGCCTGCTCCCTCCTCTTGTGGCCCGTTGTGATGCCGCACAGGCTTCCCCGGCCCACCCTACTCCCTCCGCTGGCCTGGCCGCACGCAATCAACTGCCTCCTTATTACGCGAAAAAAAGATTCCTCCCACTGACATCTGGGGCGCACCGGTTGGGAGGCTGACCTGTGGGCCTACTAAGTTGACGCGTACGCAGGGCTTGTCAACTTAGTCAACAAACGATTCTAGCAGGAGTAACCGTTGGATTTGAATCGAACGGTCCTGCTGCTTCTTCAATCGCTGCTCTTCTTGCACCAGCCGCCCAAACCAGCGCCGGCGAGACCGCCTGCTCCTGCCTCCAGTGGCCAGCTGTGCTACCGTTGAGGCCTCATCGCCCCTACTACTACCACCGCTAGCCAGGCCCTGCGGCGACGGCAGCCTCACACCGCAGCCGAACCAGTGAACCCTCGTACTCCTCTCCGCGTGGGCATCCACTGCCGCGTCTTCCCGGCTCCGCGTCGTCCCCTTCCTAGGCCTCGCCGTCGTCCACCGCCTTAGTGCTCTCGGGACGGCGTGGTCAATGTGGTCAACGAACGACTTCCATTGGAAGAGTAATCGCATGCGTGGAGAGATCGACTGGGTCCACGGCCACAACCCAGTTTTTTTGTGATTTTCCAAGTAAGTCGCTTTGTCAGGCATGTTGGGCTGCAAATCTTTCAAGACGAGGAGAGGTTTCATTCGGCTGGCCGAGAAAATGGCCTATCAGTAATGAGAAATGGGCTGTACATTTTTAAAACACATCAAACCGGCAATTAGTTTCAAAAAAAATTCATTTCGAGATTTTAAATTACATTAATTTTTATGCGTGGACAATTTGTTGGATTTTATATTGATATACATTTAATTTTAAAATCAGTTTGAATGTGACTCGAAATTTTGGGATTAAAAACAGTTTGGACCGCATCAAAATATACAAAATTTCGTATAATTTTTTAACCGTGGCCACAATATGGGCTGTAATGCTAACAAAAAGAATATGGGCTCCAAAAAACCCGTTAAGAATTAGCAAATGGGTTGTAAATTATTAGAAATAATGGCAGATGGGTTGTATGTTGTTTTCCATAGATTTGAGGCTTTCCTAAAAAAAGGTTGACGCACAAGCAGTGATTGTTGGATGTCCATCCAACGACCGCCGTGCTTCTTCAATCTCTGCTCTTCCTGCTCCAGCCGCTCAAACAAGCGCCGGCGGGACTGCCTGCTCCCTCCTCCCCAGGCAGGTTGTGCTGCTGCGCAGGCCTCAGCACCCCACCGTACTCCCATCGCTGGCCTAGCCATCCCTCTACTCACCCACACCTGATGTTATTCTCCAGCGACGGCAGATGAACCAAGAAACCCTCAGACAACAGATTCTCCGTGTGGGAAACAATCGCCGAGTCTTTCCTGCCTCCGTGTCGTTCCTTCCTAGGCGCCGCCATTGCTCACCGCCTGGTGCTCTCGGCGCAGCCTGGTCAACGTGGTCAACGACCGACATGCATCTGAAGTGGATCAGACGTGGAGAGGCTGACAGCTGGGTCCACGGCCGCACGCAAGGAAATGCCTCCTTATTACGCGCAAAATAATGATTCCTCCACCTGACATCAGGGACCCATCGAAAGGGCCTCTGTATTTCGCAAAAAAAACGTTACCGTCGCTGAAAGCTCGGACCCACCAGCTATATCTTCGCACGCAAGGAAGTGCCTCCTTATTACGCACAAAAAAAATGAATACTCCCCCTGTTAGCTGGGACCCAGTATAGTGGCAGGCTGACTTGTGGGCCTACTAAGTTGACGGGGACGGAGGGCTTTGTCAACTTAGTCAATATGCACGATTCTAGCTCCAGTAATCGTACGATGTCCATCCAACGGCCGTAGTGCTTCTTCAACCTCTGGTCTTCTTGCTCCAGCCGCCCAAACCAGCGCCGGTCGTGCCTCGTGCTCCTGCCTCCCGTGGCCGGCTGTGATGCGGCCGAGGCCTCACCGCACCCTACTACTCCCATCGCTGGCCAGGCCATCCCTCTACTCACCCACACCCCCTGTTATTCTATGGCGACGGCAGCCTCACACCGCAGCGAATCAGTGAACCCTCGTGCTCCTCTACGCGTGGGCATCCACTGCCGCGTCTTTCCCGGCTCCGCGTCGTCCCCTTCCTAGGCCTCGCCGTCATCCACCACCTTGGTGCTCTCGGCGCGGCGTGGTCAACGTGGTCAAGGAATGGCTTCCATCGGACGTGGATCAGACGTGGAGAGGCCGATACTGGGTCCACGGTCGCAGCAAGGAAGTGCCTCCTTATTACGCCGCAAAATAATTATTTCTCCACGACAGCGGGGACCCAATTTGGATGGGCCACCGTATTTCGCGAAAAAACGCTTTCCCGATCGCCGGGACCCACCCGCTACATCTTCGCACGCAAGGAAGTGCTTCCGGCAAAAACGATTCGCCCCATGACCTTTGGGACCCACGAGCTACATCTTCGCGAGCAAGGAAGTGCTCGATACCGGGACCCACCTGGTCGAAGCGTACGTAGTGTTGTCATTCTGGTCGCGAACGTGTACATACATACTGGTTGATGTAGAGGCGCGCACATGTCGTAGTAGAGGCACGCACGTAGCATGTACACGTACGTACAGCGGCCAGGGTGCAAGAAAGTAAATACGGCCACGTACGTACATACGGGCGGAGTCTCGAATGCCTACTCGCGCGTACTTACGGCCAGGACTCGTGTACATGGTTGGGTCGGAACGGAGAAACAACGTTGTCGTCGTGTTCATGGGGAGGCAACGGAATGCGTAGTGTTCATCGGGAGGCAACGGAACGCGTGGGAGCCAGCCGGCTTGGACGGAACAGCCGATGGAAATGAGGCCTGGCGCATCAGAACGGAGGAAACGGCCTTGTGTTCGACCGCCACGCTCAAACGGGATCCTGTTCATCGGGAGGGGTCCGAGTCTTGCAAAATGGAGGAAACGGACCTCCTACGGTCGAAACGGGGGTCCTGTTGATTGGGAGGGGTGTGGCGTACCGCAAAACGGAGGAAACAGACTTGTGTTGGAGCGCTACGGTCAAAACGGGGGTCATGTTCATCGAGAGGGGTGTGGCGTACCTCAAAACGGGACTCTACGGGATACTGTTCATCTCCACCATCGACCCCCTCTAGCCTCCACGGGCTACTGTTCATCCACCGTCGACCTCCTCCAGCCTCCACCTGCGACTGTTCATCCACGGGCTCCTGTTCATGCAGCCTCCACCGCACGCTACTCCACCGGCTACTGTTCAACCAGCCCTCTCCACGGGCTCCTGTTCAACCACCCCTCCACGGGCTAATGTTCATCCAGCCCTCCACCGTCTACTGTTCATCCAGCCCTCCACGGGGTGGTCCTGTTCATCCAACCCTCCACAGGGTCATGTTCATCCAGCCCAACCGGCTCGATCGATCAGGGTCCTGTTCATCCAGAGGCAACACCACGGGGTCCTGTTCATCCACCCCCACCGGGAACTGTTCATCCAAACCCCCCTAGCACGCTCACTGTTCATCCAGAGGCAGCATCGATCGGCTTCGATTAGCGGCGATAGCGAAGAATCGCCGATCGGGTTCGATTAATGGTACCGCCGATCGATCGCTCGGGTTCGATGAACGCGTAGCCTGCGGTCCAATCGCCGGGTTCGATTAGAGCCCAACGCCAAGACGCACGCGCCGCAGCGTGCGTGTACGAGAAACGCGCATCCCCCGACCACCCACCGTAACCGGGAACACCCCGATATTTTCCTCGCCCTCGCTTCTACCACGGTTTTTTCCGTCATGGACGGCCTAAAGAATGTCAAGCAGCTGCATCTCCGGCCCGCCCAAGACGAAAAGCCCATTTTCTGTCATGATTTTTTGTCATAGAAGTAGGACCCCACCATATCTATGATGATACCGGGTTTTGTCACAATTATCGTCATAGAAGTGTCATAAGTATGACATAATTTTTTTTCATTCGGCCCAAAATGTCACGGATGTGTCTTTTTTTTGTAGTGTCCTCTTCTCCCACTAAGGCCCATTAGGCCCAATATACTCCCCGGGGGGTTCCGGTAACCCCCCGGTACTCCGGTATATGTCCAAAACCTCCCGAAACACTTCCGGTGTCCGAACATAGTCGTCCAATATATCGATCTTTACGTCTCGACCATTTCGAGACTCCTCGCATGTCCGTGATCATATCCGGGACTCCGGACTACCTTCGGTACATCAAAACACAAAAACTCATAATACCGATCGTCATCGAACGTTAAGCGTGCGGACCCTATGGGTTTGAGAACTGTGTAGACATGACCGAGACACGTCTCCGGTCAATAACCAATAGCGGAACCTGTATGTTCATATTGGCTCCTACATATTCTACGAAGATCTTTATCGGTCAAACTGCATAACAACATACGTTGTTCCCTTTGTCATTGGTATGTTACTTGTCTGAGATTCGATCGTCGGTATCTCAATACCTAGTTCAATCTCGTTACCGACAAGTCTCTTTACTCGTTTCGTAATACATCATCCTGCAACTAACTCATTCGTTACATTGCTTGCAAGGCTTATGGTGATGTATATTACCGCGAGGGCCCAGAGATACCTCTCTGACAATCGGAGTGACAAATCCTAATCTCGATCTATGCCAACCCAACAAGTACCTTCAGAGACACCTATAGAGCACCTTTATGATCACCCGATACGCCAGACGCTTTGGTAGCACACAAAGTGTTCCTCCGGTATTTGGGAGTTGCATAATCTCATAGTCATAGGAACATGTATAAGTCTACTAAACGATTAAATGCTAAGCTAACGGAATGGGTCAAGTCAATCACATCATTCTCTAACGATGTGATCCCGTTAATCAAATGACAACTCATGTCTATGGCTAGGAAACTTAACCATCTTTGATTCAACGAGCTAGTCAAGTAGAGGCATACTAGTGACACTTAGCTAGTCAAGTAGAGCATCGACCGCCAGGCGCCTCAAACCATCTGTCATACGCCTACGGACGCGTCCAGTCAGACAGGAGAGAAGGAAAAGTGTGATCTAACTGAACCCATCATATCATCCTTATACGTTCGGGCTATCCGCTCATATCCATCTCAAACGTAAAGAGGATATGAGGACCCACGGACGCGCTCGGGTAGTCCGCCACGTAGGACGCGACCTCACCCCGGACCACACTTTCTCTTTCTTTATTCATTCTTTTCTTTCTCTCTCTTTATCTCCATCAATCACATGTACGTGATCGGACATATGAGGGAGAAAATTAGGAGTGTGCCTGCGCGGACGGACAAATAGAGGCTCAAAACGCACACTCTCGGTCACTGACCGGGCGCATCCGTGGGCGTTTAAGGGGTCATATTTTCCATGTCGGTGCCTGGGTGTTTAAGGGTCATATTTGCTTTGTCGGGTTGTAGATGCTCTCCATTTATACCCGGACTTGTCAAATCAGGCCTCCTACGCTTCATAGGCGGCGTCCGTGACGCTACCGCCAATTCTTTATATCTTGTGCCTGATATCCACATATATCAACTTCAGACTTTCAAATCCATGCAAATTCATGCATGTCCATCATACACGCCAACGTGGCACGTGAATAACAAATGTTGGTACCGAAATACATAGGTCTTGTTACATAAAATTTATTTAAGCGCACATCCTCGTAGCAGTCGTGCACTTCTGCTTAACAGAGAAAGAAAGACAATAATCCCTTTTGAGCTTGAAGTAATCATCGTGTGCCTTCACTCCCTGCACAATGCACAAGAACAATGGTTTCCGCATGCGAAAACGGCGACGAAACCATGGATCATCCGGAAAAATTGGGTTCGGAGCAAAGTAGTCCTTCTGCAATAGCCGTGCTCCGAACACCCTATCCCTATTGATCACTCTTTTCCCTTTGATTGAGCCTTGCAGTTGAGAATATGCTCCACCTGTCGGTCCATTTCCTCTTGCATGCTCATGATCATGATCATGTCCACTTCTTCATCCGAATCTAATGAATCAAAGAACTCATCTTGAATCATTTGATCAAGCTCCGTCGGTCCATACTTCTTGTCCGACGAAGCATCAAAATTCATCGTTTTCCTTAATAAAATCATAAAAAATCCGGCCAGACAATATGTCGAACACATAGAGCGCAAGGCGGAGCCAGAGAGTTGTCGGACGTACCGCGGTGGCGTCCGGGTCGGCGAGGATGGGAGAGAGACTGCTCTGCCGGAGCCGGCGGCACAGAGGCTAGGAACGGCTACGAAGGGCGTGTGGCGGTGGAGCGGCGAGACGAACGTCGAGGAGGAGGAAGAAGAGGGGAGAGAGCAAATGAATCCGGTAGGTTGATTTGGTGGATTTGGTGCATTTTCAGGTAGGATCGGGCTGTCGGGTCCAACGTGGCGGGCGCATCCAGGCGCCCCATATTCGCCTCATATTTGAGTTGGATATAAGAGATGCCGGTCAGCCCGGGCGTTTGAGGCCCATTTAAAACGTCCGTCTGGGTTAAAATTTCTTGACTGCTCCGTGACCAGGCTGCACGCCCGGATGTATAGAGCGGGTTTGAGGCGTCCAGCTGTAGATACTTTGAGGTTGCCATGATCGGCGAAGGAAGAAATGACTGAGGGGAGGGTGGCTACAATCGTTGTCAATGACGAGATAGCCAGATTATTGAGCCTATGTAAGGGATAAAGGCACCACATTAACGAGCGTTTGCAGATAAAATCCACTGACAAAATTTGCCCCAATTGCAGTTGGGCTTCATTCCTCAGCTGTGCTCGGACAATAAGTTAGGGTCACTGCAAGCTGACTTCACCACTAATTGTAGTCTCCGTTGACCTCAAGTGGGAACGACACGAGATCCCGAAACAGGGATTTTAGATCCACCATTGTGGTGCTGTAGCTAACATAGGGAGGGCCATCTTGCCCAATAATTTTTTTCTTTTGAGGATATCTTACCCAATAATTCGACGAATGTTCATGCAGCAATGCCTTGTTACATACGGACGGGCTCAGAAACATAATTCACCGCGCGAGCTAAACATTAGTAGATGGTCTCAAACCATGATCCAAAGATAGGGCAGGTCTAGTGGCACGATTTAGTTTTGCAGTAAAACCGTTTACCGCGCGAAAGCATAGCAGTCGGGTTGGTACAGAAAAAGTGGAAGAAACTTGTTGCCGCCTCCGTCACCATCACACATTGGCATTTGTACGCGTATACGTAAGCAGAGTCATCACTAGATAATAATAAATCACCGCCTGGTCGGCGCTACTTAACTATACTTGTACGTACTACTCCCTGTACTAGCGATCGAATGAATCCAGGTTACTAGTGTGATCGGGAGCGAGGGGACATGACATGAGCGAGGAATGTGGCCACGGTCCAGAGGGATACATTATTGGACCACATGCTTTTGTAAAAGGCTAATTATCACACTGCGTACAAATCATGCTTATCAGAGAGATTCATATCGTTCTCATCATTGCACACTAAGCATCTATCTCGAGAAAAGGGGAAAAGCTTATTGTCTGACAAATCTTATCAGGATGCCAGGCTGGCTCTCTATAAGAGCATCTACAGTCGAACGCTTCAAAACCCGTTTCAAACGTCCTGTCAGACAGTCCGATCACTGACCGGTCAAGAAAATTTAACCCAGACGGGCTCCTCAAACGGGCCTCAAACGCTCGGGCTGATCGACACCCCTCATATCCAGTCAAAATATGGGGCGCATATAGGCGCGCCCGGGCGCTTCCGCCACGTCGGACTGATGTCGGGGTCCCACGCGGAATCGCTCGGAAATCCGGTGGTCCAACGGACGTCTCCTCCAGTGTGTGTACCGGGGGGGGGGGGCTGTGAACGCCGCGTGGCGCCGGTCCGGCTCGCCTCCCGAGGCCAAATCCAGCTATGTAAGCCGGGTGGCATCCCCAAACCCTAGCCCATCCACCTCCTCCCTCTCCGAGCCACCAGCCCGAGCCCATCCACCTCCTCTCTCCTGCTCGGGCGCTCTTCCCACGCTCTCTGTCTCTCCGGGTTCGCCATGGTCCGAAAGAAGATAACCACCTACGCTATGCTCATGCCGGATCGTCGTTACCAGATCGGGCAGGAGATCCGGGCGAGGCGCGCCACCAGCATCACTGCCAGGCTACGTCTGGACTCGTCGGAGCCGGAGGAGGAGGAGCACGCGACGGAGGAGGGATAGGAGCAGCAGCCGGCTCCGATGGAGGTGGCGGATCTGGAGGACGACGAAGAGGCGGAGCAGCCAGAGTAGGAGTTGGTGCTGGCTCTGGGCTTCAACATGGAGGATGCGGAGGCGGAGTTAGCCGTCGCCCCAGCGGACGAGATGGCGGAGCAGCAAGTCGTCTTGGAGTCCATCCAGGATGAGGCCTATGTGAAGGCCAACCGGCGATTCATCCGGCAGGAATAGGCGGTGATTGACGCCCTCTCGACGAGGTTGAAGCGGACATGGATGCGGAGGCGGCCACAGAGGAGCCGGAGGAGCCGCAGCTGTGGCCGCCCCCGATGTACCCGGTGCCGGGTATGGAGATAGTGGACATCTCCAACGAGGACTAGGCTAGTTGATCTATGTAGCATGTAGGATTTTTTTTCTTTGCATGCTTTGTATGTGTTTTTACGATTTTTAGTATGAGGTATCCGGATGCAGATAAGCAAATTTGAGGATTGACTGGTCAGTGTCTGCGGGCGCGTCCGCGGACGTTTGAGGGCTCAAATTTGCCTACTCTGGCTGTAGATGCTCTAATTGAATGTAGTAATGATAGAGATCATCTACATGATGACATGAGAGTGAGTATCTACCATGCACGGGAGGTCGCGGAGTCCCCTCAGCCAATATTGCTAGAAGGGCTAGAGAGGTATGGGTGGAATTATTATTCTATTGCTTGAGCCTCATGGGTATATATATAGGAGTACAATGGTCAACTTGAAGTACAAGACTGTTGGGGAACGTAGTAATTTAAAAAAAATCCTACGCACACGCAAGATCATGGTGATGCATAGAAACGAGAGGGGAGAGTGTTGTCCACATACCCTCGTGGACTGAAAGCGGAAGCGTTAGCACAACGCGGTTGATGTAGTCGTACGTCTTCACGATTCGACCGATCCAAGTACCGAACGCACGACACCTCCGAGTTCAGCACACGTTCCGCTCGATGATGTCCCGCGAGCTTCGATCTAGCAAAGCTTCGCCGGAGAGTTTCGTCAGCACGACGGCGTGATGATGATGATGATGATGCTACCGACGCAGGGCTTCGCCTAAGCACCGCTACGATATGATCGAGGTGGATTATGGTGGAGGGGGCACCGCACACGCCTGGGAGAGATTAACAGATCAACTTGTGTGTCTAGAGGTGCCCCCTGCCCCCGTATATAAAGGAGCAAGGGGAGGTCGGCCCCTTGTGGGTGCGCCAGGAGGAGGAGTCCTCCTCCTAGTAGGAGTAGGACTCCCCTCTTTCCTACTCCTACTAGGAGGGGGAAAGGAAGGGGAAGAGGGAGAAGGAAAGGGGGGCGCCGCCCCCCTCTCCTGGTCCAATTCGGACCAGAGGGGGAGGGGCGCGCGACCTTCCCTAGGGCAGCCCTCTCTCTCCACTAAGGCCCATAAGGCCCACTATTTCACCCGGGGGGGTTCCAGTAACCCTCCGGCACTCCGGTTTTCTCCGAAACCACCCGGAACACTTCTGGTGTCCGAATATAGTCGTCCAATATATCGATCTTTACGTCTCGACCATTTTGAGACTCCTTGTCGTGTCCATGATCATATCCGAGACTCCGAACTACCTTCGGTACATCAAAACACAAAAACTCATAATATCGATCGTCACCAAACATTAATCGTGCGGACCCTATGGGTTCGAGAACTATGTAGACATGACCGAGACACGTCTCCGGTCAATAACCAATATCGGAACATGGATGCTCATATTGGATCCTACATATTCTACGAATATCTTTATTGGTCAAACCGCATAACAACATACGTTGTTCCCTTTGTCATCGGTATGCTACTTGCCCGAGATTCGATCGCCGGTATCTCAATACCCAGGTTAACCTCGTTACCAACAAGTCTCTTTACTCGTTTCGTAATGCATCATCTCACAACTAACTCATTAGTTACATTGCTTGCAAGGCTTATAGTGATGTGCATTACCGAGAGGGCCCAGAGATACCTCTCCGACAATCGGAGTGACAAATCCTAATCTTGATCTATGCCAACTCAACAAGTACCATCGGAGACACCTGTAGAGCACCTTTATAATCACCAAGTTACGTTGTGACGTTTGGTAGCACACAAAGTGTTCCTCCGGTATTCGTGAGTTGCATAATCTCATAGTCATAGGAACATGTATAAGTCATGAAGAAAGCAATAACAACATACTAAACGATCAAGTGCTAAGCTAACGGAATGGGTCAAGTCAATCACATCATTCTCTAATGGTGTGATCACGTTAATCAAATGACAACTCATGTCTATGGCTAGGAAACTTAACCATCTTTGATTCAACGAGCTAGTCAAGTAGAGGCATACCAGTGACACTCTGTTTGTCTATGTATGCACACATGTACTAAGTTTCCGGTTAATACAATTCTAGCATGAATAATAAATATTTATCATGATATAAGGAAATATAAATAACAACTTTATTATTGCCTCTAGGGCATATTTCTTTTAGTCTCTCACTTGCACTAGAGTCAATAATCTAGTTCACATCGCCATGTGATTTAACACCCATAGTTCACATCACCATGTGATTAATATCCATAGTTCACATCACCATGTGGCCAATACTCAAAAAGGGTTTACTAGAGTCAGTAATCTAGTTCACATCGCCATGTGATTAACACCCAAAGAGTACTAAGGTGTGATCATGTTTTGCTTGTGAGAGAAGTTCAGTCAAGGGGTCTGCCAAATTCAGATCCGTATGCATTTTGCAAATTTCTATGTCTACAATGCTCTGCATGGAGCTACTTTAGATAATTTCTCCCACTTTCAATATGTATCCAGATTGAGACTTAGAGTCATCTGGATCAGTGTCAAAACTTGCATCGACGTAACCCTTTACGACGAACCTTTTGTCACCTCCATAATCAAGAAACATACCCTTATTCCACTAAGGATAATTTTGACCGCTGTTCAGAGATCTACACCTAGATCACTATTTTACTCCCTTGCCAAACTCAGTGTAGGGTATACAATAGATCTGGTAGACAGCATGGCATACTTTATAGAACCTATGGCCGAGGCATAGGAAATGACTTTCATTCTCTTTCTATCTTTTGCCGTGGTCGGGCTTTGAGTCCTACTCAATTTCACACCTTGTAACACAGGCAAGAACTCTTTCTTTGACTGTTCCATTTTGAACTACTTCAAAATCTTGTCAAGGTATGCACTCATTGAAAAAACTTATCAAGCGTCTTGATTTATCTTTATAGATCTTGATGCTCAATATGTAAGCAGCTTCACCAAGGTCTTTCTTTGAAAAACTCCTTTCAAATACTGCTTTATGCTTTCCAGAAAATTCTACATTATTTCCGATCAACAATATGTCATTCACATATATTCATCAGAAATGTTGTAGTGCTCCCACTCACTTTCTTGTAAATACAGGCTTCACTGCAAGTCTGTATAAAACTATATGCTTTGATCAACTCATTAAAGCGTATATTCCAACTCCGAGATGCTTGCACCAGTCCATAGATGGATCGCTGGAGCTTGCACATTTTTTTAGCACCTTTAGGATCGACAAAACCTTCTGGTTGCATCATATGCAACTCTTCTTTAAGAAATCCATTAGGGAATGTAGTTTTGACATCCATTTGCCATATTTCATAAAATGTGGCAATTTGCTAACATCATTTGGACAGACTTAAGCATCGTTACGAGTGAGAAAATCTCATCGTACCACCTTGAACTTTGTCAAAACCTTTTTCGACAAGTATAGCTTTGTAGATAGTAACACTACTATCAGCGTCTGTCTTCCTCTTGAAGATCCATTTATTTTCTATGGCTTGCCGATCATCGGGCAAGTCAACCAAAGCCCACACTTTGTTCTCATACATGGATCCCATCTTAGATTTCATGGCCTTAAGCCATTTCACGGAATCTGGGCTCATCATCGCTTCCTCATAGTTCGTAGGTTCGTCATGGTCAAGTAACATGACCTCCAGAATAGGATTACCATACCACTCTGGTGCGGATCTCACTCTGGCTGACCTACGAGGTTCGGTAGTAACTTGATCTGAAATTACATGATCATCATCATTAGCTTCCTCACTAATTGGTGTAGGAGTCACAGGAACAGATTTCTGTGATGAACTACTTTCCAATAAGGGAGCAGGTACAATTACCTCATCAATTTCTACTTTCCTCCCACTCCCTTCTTTCGAGAGAAACTCCTTCTCTAGAAAGGATCCATTCTTAGCAACGGATGTCTTGCCTTCGGATCTGTGATAGAAGGTGTACCCAACTATCTCCTTTGGGTATCCTATGAAGACACATTTCTCCGATTTGGGTTTGAGCTTATCAGGATAAAAACCTTTTCACATAAGCATCGCAACACCAAACTTTAAGAAACGACAAATTTGGTTTCTTGCCAAACCACAGTTCATATAGTGTCATCTCAACGGATCTAGATGGTGCCCTATTTAACGTGAATGCAGCTGTCTCTAATGCATAACCCCAAAACGATAGTGGTAAATCGGTAAGAGACATCATAAATTGCACCATATCTAATAAAGTACGGTTATGATGTTCAGACACATCATTACGCTGTGGTGTTCCAGGTGGCGTGAGTTGCGAAACTATTCCGCATTGTTTCAAATGAAGACCAAACTCGTAACTCAAATTTTCTCCTCCACGATCAGATCGTAGAAACTTTATTTTTTTGTGACGATGATTTTCCACTACACTCTGAAATTATATGAACTTTTCAAATGTTTCAGACTTATGTTTCATCAAGTAGATATACCCATATCTGCTCAAAACATCTGTGAAGGTCAGAAAATAATGATACCCGCCGCGAGCCTCAACACTCACCGGATTGCATACATCAGTATGTATTATTTCCAATAAGTCAGTTGCTTGCTCCATTGTTCCAGAGAACGGAGTTTTAGTCATCTTGCCCATAAGGCATGGTTCGCAAGCATCAAGTTATTCATAATCAAGTGATTCCAAAATCCCATCAGCATGGAGTTTCTTCATGCGCTTTACACCAATATGACCTAAACGGTTGTGCCACAAATAAATTGCACTATCATTATTAACTTTGCATATTTTGGCTTCAATATCATGAATATGTGTATCACTACGATTGAGATCCAACAAACCATTTTCATTGGGTGTATGACCATAGAAGGTTTTATTCATGTAAATAGAACAACAATTATTCTTTAACTTAAATGAATAACCGTATTGCAATAAACATGATCAAATCATATTCATGCTCAACGCAAATACCAAATAACACTCATTTAGGTTCAACACTAATCCCGAAAGTATAGGGAGTGTGCAATGATGATCATATCAATCTTGGAACTACTTCCGACACACATCGTCACCTCGCCCTTAACTAGTTTCTGTTCATTCTGCAACTCACGTTTCGAGTTACTACTCTTAGCAACTGAACCAGTATCAAATGCCGAGGGATTGCTATAAACACTAGTAAAGTACACATCAATAAAATGTATAACCAATATACCTTTGTTCACTTTGCCATCCTTCTTATCCGCCAAGTATCTAGGGCAGTTCCTCCTTTGCAGTAGAAGCACTCAGTTTCAGACTTGGGTCTACCTTTGGGCTTCTTCATGGAGCAGCAACTTGCTTTCCGTTCTTTTTGAAGTTCCCTTTCTTCCCTTTGCCCTTTTCTTGAAACTAGTGGTCTTGTCAACCATCAACACTTGATGCTTTTCTTGATTTCTACCTTCGTCGATTTCATCATCAGAAGAGCTTGGGAATCGTTTCCGTTATCCCTTGCATATTATAGTTCATCACGAAGTTCTAGTAACTTGGTGATAGTGACTAGAGAACTCTGTCAATCACCATCTTATCTGGAAGATTAACTCCCACTTGATTCAAGTGATTGTAGTACTCAGACATTCTGAGCACATGCTCTCTAGCTGAGCTATTCTCCACCATCTTGTAGGCAAAGTACTTGTCAAAGGTCTCATACCTTTCGACATGGGCATGAGTCTGAAATACTAATTTCAACTCTTGGAACATCTCATATGCTCCGTGGCATTTAAAAAACGTCTTTGAAGCCCCGATTCTAAGCCATAAAGCATGGTGCACTAAACTATCAAGTAGTCATCATATTGAGCTTGCCAAACGTTCATAACGTCTGCATTTGCTCCTGCAATCGGTCGTCACCTAGCGGTGCATCAAGGACATAATTCTTCTGTGCAGCAATGAGGATAATCCTCAGAACACAGATCCAATCCGCATCATTGCTACTAACATCTTTCAACTTAGTTTTCTCTGGGAACATATCAAACATAAAATAGGGGAGCTAAACACGAGCTATTGATCTACAACATAGATATGCTAATACTACCAGGACTAAGTTCATGATAAATTAAAGTTCAATTAATCATATTACTTAAGAACTCCCACTTAGATAGACATCCCTCTAATCATCTAAGTGATCACGTGATCCATATCAACTAAACCATGTTCGATCATCATGTGAGATCGAGTAGTTTTCAATGGTGAACATCACTATGTTGATCACATCTTCTATATGATTCACGCTCGACCTTTCGGTGTCTAGTGTTCCAAGGCCATATCTGGATATGCTAGGCTCGTCAAGTTTAACCCGAGTATTCTGCATGTGCAAAACTCGCTTGCACCCGTTGTATGTGAACGTAGAGGTTATCACACCCGATCATCACGTGGTGTCTCAGCACGAAGAACTGTCGCAATGGTGCATACTCAGGGAGAACACTTATACCTTGAAATTTTAGTAAGGGATCATCTTATAAAGCTACCGCCGAAAGAAGCAAAATAAGATGTATAAAAGATAAACATCACATGCAATCAAAATATGTGACATGATATGGCCATGATCATCTTGCGCCTTTGATCTCCATCTCCAAAGTACCGCTATGATCTCTATCATCACCGGCATGACACCATGATCTCCATCATCTTGATCTCTATCAACGTGTCGTCACATGGTCGTCTCGCCAACTATTGCTATCGCATAGCGATAAAGTAATGCAATTATTTGGCGCTTGCATCTTATGCAATAAAGAGACAACCATAAGGCTTCTGCCAGTTGCCGGTAACTTCAACAAAACATGATCATCTCATACAACAACTTATATCTCATCACGTCTTGACCATATCACATCATCATAAGCCCTGCAAAAACAAGTTAGACATCCTCTACTTTGTTGTTGCAAGTTTTACGTGGCTGCTACGGGCTGAGCAAGAACCATTCTTACCTACGCATCAAAACCACAACAATATTTCGTCAAGAATGTGTTGTTTTAACCTTCAACAAGGACCCAAGGCCGCCACACTCGATTCAACTAAAGTTGGAGAAACCGACACCCGCCACCACCGTGTGCAAAGCACGTCGGTAGAACCAGTCTCGCGTAAGTGTACACGTAATGTCGGTCCGGGCCGCTTCATCCAACAATACCGTCGAACCAAAGTATGACATGCTGGTAAGCAGTATGACTTGTATTGCCGACAACTCACTTGTGTTCTACTCGTGCATATAACATCTATGCATAAACCTGGCTCGGATACCACTGTTGGGGAACGTAGTAATTTAAAAAAAAATCCTACGCACACGCAAGATCATGGTGATGCATAGCAACGAGAGGGGAGAGTGTTGTCCACGTACCCTCGTGGACCGGAAGCGGAAGCGTTAGCACAACGCGGTTGATGTAGTCGTACATCTTCATGATCCGACCGATCCAAGTACCAAATGCACGGCACCTCCGAGTTCAGCACATGTTCAGCTCGATGATGTCCCAGAGCTTCGATCCAGCAAAGCTTCGCCAGAGAGTTTTGTCAGCACAACGGCGTGATGACGGTGATGATGATGCTACCGACGCAGGGCTTCGCCTAAGCACCACTACAATATGATCGAGGTGGATTATGGTGGAGGGGGGCACCGCACATAGCTGGGAGAGATCAATAGATCAACTTGTGTGTCTAGAGGTGCCCCTGCCCCCGTATATAAAGGAGCATGGGGGAGGCCGGCCGGCCCCTTGTGGGCGCGCCAGGAGGAGGAGTCCTCCTCCTAGTAGGAGTAGGGCTCCCCTCTTTCCTGTTGGGGATCGTTGCAGAAATTAAAAAAATTCTGCGCATCACCAAGATCAATCTATGGAGAGACTAGCAACGAGAGAGAGGGGAGTGCATCTTCATACCCTTGAAGATCGCGATGCGGAAGCGTTACAAGAACACGGATGAAGGAGTCATACTCATAGCGATTCAGACCGCGGTTGATTCCGATCTAAGCGCCGAACAACGGCGCCTCCGTGTTCAACACACGTGCAGCCTGGTGATGTGTCCCATGCCTTGATCCAGCAAGGAGAGAGAGAGAGGTTGGGGAAGACAACTCCAGCAGCAGCACGACAGCGTGGTGGTGTTGGAGCAGCGTGGTACTCCGGCAGGGCTCCGCCAAGCACCACGGAAGGAGGAGGAGGTGTTGGAGAGGTGGAGGGCTGCACCTTGGATGTGGTGCGGCTGCCCTCCAACCTCCCCTCTATTTATAGGGGCAAGGGAGAGGGGGTCCGGCCCCCTCCAGATGGATCAAGAGGGGGCGGCAGCCAAGGGGGGAGGCTTGCCCCCCAAGCCAAGGGGGGCGCCCCCTTTAGGGTTTTCCCCAAACCCTAGGCGCATGGGCCCTAGGGGGGTTTGGCGCCCAGCCCACCTAGGGGTTGGTTCCCCTCCATATTCAGCCCATAGGGCCCTCCGGGGCAGGTGGACCCTCCCGGTGGACCCCCGGAACCCTTTCGGTGGTCCCGGTACAATACCGATAAACCCCCGAACACTTCCGGCGACGGAATAAGGACATCCCATATATAAATATTTACCCCCGGACAACTCTGGAACTCCTCGTGACGTCCGGGATCTCATCCGGGACTCCTAACAACATTCCGTAACCACGAACAAACTTTCCCTATAACCCTAGCGTCATCGAACCTTAAGTGTGTAGACCCTACGGGTTCAGGAGGCATGTAGACATGACCGAGACATCTCTCCGGCCATTAACCAACAGCGGGATCTGGATACCCATGTTGGCTCCCACATGTTCCACGATGATCTCATCGGATGAACCACGATGTCGGGGATTTAATCAATCCCGTACTCAATTCCCTTTGTCTACCGGTATGATACTTGCCCGAGATTCGATTGTCGGTATCCCTATACCTTGTTCAATCTCTTTACCGGCAGGTATCTTTACTCGTTCGTAACACATCATCCCGTGATCAACTCCTTGGTCACATTGAGCTCATTATGATGATGTCCTACCGAGTGGGCCCAGAGATACCTCTCTATCACACGGAGTGACAAATCCCAGTCTCGATTCGTGCCAACCCAACAAACACTTTCGGAGATACCCGTAGTGCACCTTTATAGCCACCTAGTTACGTTGTGACGTTTGGCACACCCAAAGAATTCCTACGGTATCCGGGAGTTGCACAATCTCATGGTCTAAGGAAATGGTACTTGACATTAGAAAAGCTTTAGCGCATTTAACTACACGATCTTGTGCTATGCTAAGGATTGGGTCTTGTCCATCACATCATTCTCCTAATGATGTGATCCCGTTATCAACGACATCCAATGTCCATGGTCAGGAAACCGTAACCATCTATTAATCAACGAGCTAGTCAACTAGAGGCTCACTAGGGACATGTTGTGGTCTATGTATTCACACATGTATTACGATTTCCGGATAACACAATTATAGCATGAACAATAGACAATTATCATGAACAAGGTAATATAATAATAACCATTTTATTATTGCCTCTAGGGCATATTTCCAACATTTTCTACTCCTACTAGGAGGGGGAAAGGAAGGGGGAGAGGGAGAAGGAAAGGGGGGCGCCCCCCCTCTCCTAGTCCAATTCGGACCAGAGGGGGAGGGGCGCACGGGCCTGCCTAGGAAAGTCCTCTCTCTTTCCATTAAGGCCCATAAGGCCCACTATTTCTCCCGGGGGGTTCCAGTAACCCTTCTAAGACTCCGGTTTTCTCCAAAACCACCCGGAACACTTCCGGTGTCCGAATATAGTCGTCCAATATATCGATCTTTACGTCTCGGCCATTTGGAGACTCCTTGTCATGTCCGTGATCATATCTGGGACTCTGAACTACCTTCGGCACATCAAAACACAAAAACTCATAATACCGATCGTCACCAAAAATTAAGTGTGCGGACCCTACGGGTTCGAGAACTATGTAGACATGACCGAGACACATCTCTGGTCAGTAACCAATAGCAGAACATGGATGCTCATATTGGCTCCTACATATTCTACGAAGATCTTATCAGTAAAACCGCATAACAACATACGTTGTTCCCTTTGTCATCGGTATGTTACTTGCCCGAGATTCGATCGTCGGTATCTCAATACCCAGTTCAATCTCGTTACCGGCAAGTCTCTTTACTCGTTTCGTAATGCATCATCTCGCAACTAACTCATTAGTTACATTGCTTGCAAGCTTATAGTGATGTGCATTACCGAGAGGGCCCAGAGATACCTCTCCGACAATCGGAATGACAAATCCTAATCTTGATCTATGCCAACTCAACAAGTACCATCGGAGACACCTGTAGAGTATCTTTATAATCACCCAGTTACGTTGTGACGTTTGGTAGCACACAAAGTGTAACTCCGGTATTCGGGAGTTGCATAATCTCATAGTCATAGGAACATGTATAAGTCATGAAGAAAGCAATAGCAACATACTAAATGATCAAATGCTAAGCTAACGGAATGGGTCAAGTCAATCACATCATTCTCTAATTATGTGATCCCGTTAATCAAATGACAACTCATGTCTATGGCTAGGAAACTTAACCATCTTTGATTCAACGAGCTAGTCAAGTAGAGGCATACTAGTGACACTTTGTTTGTCTATGTATTCACACATGTACTAAGTTTTCGGTTAATACAATTCTAGCATGAATAATAAACATTTATCATGATATAAGGTAATACAAATAACAACTTTATTATTGCCTCTAGGGCATATTTCCTTCAAATACAACATAGAATAATATCCTGCGCTATCCTATCTTTCCTAATAATTAATATACTCAACACCCCCCCCCCCTGCAGCCACAACGGTAATGATACAGACGACAAGATTGGAGAAGAATCCGAAGGTAAGCCAACAGGCATCTCCCCCAGTCGTAACGATCGATGCATCACGGAAGTTGTGGCTGGATTGGAAACCCACGAGGTTGCTCAAGCAAGACGGTAGCCCTTTGTTCCAAAGTCGAGGTAGCTGACAGAGTGGGTGTGGTAGCCGTGGTCGAGGTAGTCGTGCGAAGAATGTCGTGGTCGATGTCGAGTCGGGGTAGCCGGTGTCGAGGAAGTCACCGTGGAGCCGCGGGCGCAAGGAGGTGCCGAGTTAGTCGTGGACGCAGTGGTTTCGAAGTAGTGGTGTGCCGGGAAGAGAACATTGTTGATGATGTGTCGCACCGGGTTTTCCAAGCCCGGGAACACATCGTGGATGAAGGCATGCATCGATCATGCTAGCATCGGGCATGCGTAGATGGACGAAGACGAAGTTGACGAAGCGCTCCACCAGGCTTGCCAGACCCGGGGTCACGTCGTGGACGAAGGCACACATCGATGTTTCCAGCACCGGGAATGCGTAGACAAGGGACCTGCGCGAGATGTACGCCATGTCGAGGAGTCTAAGGTGCCTGCAGAGAAGGAGACTTGATGATGGTTGTAGCACAAATCGGCATGGGGCTGATGTCACCAATGGTGGTCGGAGTAAACGAAGTGGTCGGGGAAGATGACGATGACGCTGGCGACGAGCTGGTGCTGGACGAAGACGAAGGGGGTGGACGGGAAGCGACAGCTACATGGGTAGCAGCGGGGCGAACAAAGAAGACCAGTGGCCTAACGGCGACAATAGCGGCTAGGTTAGGAGCGCGGCGACGGTGCTCGAAGTAGGCGAAGAAACCGACAGCATGACCAAGGGAGGTGGTGCGGCGCATACCACGTGAAGTCAATGCGCGGGGACGACAGTGGACTGTGAGCCACGACGCTATGGCCCGAGGGGGCAACATAGAAGCAACAGGCGGGTAAGGGCGACGACAGGAAGACCTCAGGGTGGCGGCGGGGACCATGGGCCATGGTGGAGACCACGGGCCGCGGCGCTACGGCCTGAAGGGGCAGCGGAGCTTGGGTCGGTGCAACCACGGGGACGGCCTCGGGGCGGCAGCATGGACCGTTGTCGTGGCACTACGGCCCGAAGGGGCGACGCAGTGGCAACGTGCGAGTCGATGCAGCCGCGGGGAGACCCACAGGGCAGCGGCCCTGTGGCCCGACGGGGCGATGCAGCGTCAGTCCGTTGCTCGATCTGTGGAGGGGTTGCGCTGAACTCGGGGACGATCTTCATAGGACCTGTGGTGGTGTGCGCAAGCGACTAGCTAGATCGGCCGCGTGGCGCGGAGGAGCGGAGTGGCGACGAGGTGATCAATCTGGCTGCTATCAAGGTCGGGGTCGCCGGTCGGTGATGAGGTGGCCGAGCAACCGAGGCCACATGCGAGGGACACGCGAACAACCTGCGCATGCACACGGCCCACGCCCGAGAGGGGCACAAGCGGCACATCACAATACAACCGGTCCACGCACCATGTGCGGCACGGCGCCAGGGCCGGTGGACAAGTGCACCCGAGTTGTGGAAATGAGGTGATGCAGGATCCAGATCAGATGAGGGCGATGACGGTCGGCGCAGAGCGACGGGCAGGCAGATGTGCGAACAACGGCCGGGACGGGCCGCCGCATCGTGCGAGGTCGTCGGGTCGGGGAGGAGGCTGTGTGGTCATGCCGGTGTCAGAGTAGAGAGTGTGCTGATGTCGACGGTAGCGGCGGGCAACACAAACCAATTTTAAATCAACAAACGAAAAAATAAATGCTGATCAAAGTGACCGGCGAGAGAGAGAAAAGCCCGATCAAAGGATCGGGAAAAGTCTCTTTAGGGAAACCGGTCAACACGACAGGCGGACGAACCCTAGGTACGGGCGGCGCGACACCCGATGACAGTCATGGGGGCCAACCGCCCCAGGGGCGACGCAGGGTAGAAGCGGCGGGCGACAGCTAGGGTTGGATCGGTTAGGCTGATACCATGTTGGAAATGATGAAGACGTATTGATGGAATTGTTTTTGTATTGCCCGAGCCTCGTGGACAAATATATAACATTGTACGCTATCCTATCTTTCCAAATAATTAATTTCCTCAACAAATAGCACGTATCCACATCATATGGTATGCCATCTTTGCAAGCATTTGGTTCAAGGCCTTAAATTTAAAACACCTACACGTGTTGACCCAAATATAATATCTATGTTCCACTTTAAAAATGAAGTTCTTGATGATGAGATCTGAAAAACAACACTAACCTTGAATGAGTTTTGACAAATTAAAGTTTTGCTTTTGTTTTGAGAAACACGGTACAAGCGCAGACGCTCATATACACGCACCTACACTCATGCATATAAGCGCATACACGCATACCCTATCCCTATGAACACTTTCAAGAGACTGAACCAAACAATGTTAAGATTGGTTCGTGACGAAGTCCAAATTTGAAAGTATGAAACATGGCGAAATCCTATGAATGCCATGTATGAAAAGTTCATAAGTTTTATAACAAGGAAAACATGACGTGGGTAAGCCATACTAATATGGGAGTCATATTATTCCTCCGTTCCTCCTCATGGAAAGCTTGAGGGCTCATTTTGGTGGAAATATCACTTGAAGATAATCCCTCTCTTTAAGTAAGTGGTTATATGCACTGTTGCAAAAGAATTTGTAAAGGAGGATGACCCCACGCCTCTACATTTTATTAATTATTTACAAAGACCTTACAAAGTAATACATCAATATGCCTGCAACCGCCATCTTGGTAGAATTTGTCGCTGCTCCTATCCATTGATGAAGGGGTGCAGAAAGTGTGAGCCGAATACCCAGATCTCTCACCTAAGTCTAACATCTAAAGCCAGAAGCCCAACGAAGCCACACACCAGGTCTGGGGCACAAACTGGTCTGACATACTCTCACAGGTCATCGTCGCCATCTTCCATCGATCCATCTTCAGAGCAAATATTGGCGCATTGACCTTGCTAGGTCTGCTGTCGACGCCACCATGGTGCCATACAAAACTTTCTCCCTATGCGCGTCCATCATCACACATCCGTCGTCGAGGCCCTGCCGTGCCACGCCTCCAAGACTCCACGTAGTTGATGCGTCACATGGAACACTGCTCCACCGCAGATGTCGTCCACTGTTCCCTCGATCGTATCCTTACCTCCAAGAATGACACCCCCAAGAGGGATACGGCACAAGAGCGCCGCCATCATATGATCGACCGATCTACGGTTTCCCCGGAGGTGGCGAATAGGGGTCTAGAGCTTCACCACGACGATGCCTTCAAGAAGGGGACGACGCAGAAAACGCCACCAGCACCAGCCTTGGCAACGAGTCAAGAGTAGGGTTTCACCTAGGTACACTCGAGGAACCCCCATCCAGCCTCATGTGCATGGCACAACCACTGATCACCTCCGCCGCGCTTGGAACAGGCCACACTGGCCAGAAAAAATCTGACAGGAGGCCAGACCATGCGTACAGCCGATCCATCCACCAGGCTCTCCATGCCGGCACCGCCAATCTGAGATCTGACCGGCCGCAGATTCGCCCGCTGCCGCCAAGAGCCAGGGCCGTCCGCCGCGCCGCTGGACCCGATCAGCCGCGCCTCCAAACGCCTGGGGCCCGCCCCACCCCAAGCCGTGGGAGAGAAGGAGAGACCCCAGCCACCACCATCTGCCGTCAGGCTAGCCTGGCGGCATCACACGGTGGTGATGAAAGGAGAGGAGGGAGTAGATCGGGCTCGCCAGTGAGTAGGGTAGCGGCCCGCCCGAGTCACCCGATTGCATTGTTGGGCGATCAACATTTTGTACTTTCTTTGGATGAAAAATGGTCTTATTTGGCACTGACACAACACTTTCCTCAACTCCAATCCTTTGTCATAAATGACAAGAGCTCCTGCCTTTGTTTTAAACAGACAAAATCTAGTGAGGGGTTCCACAGGCCCCTTTCAAACCAAGCTTTCCTTCAATTCAATGAGCTGGAACAAACTATGATGCATATCGGCCCTTCTTTGTCTACCGACAAATGGAGTTATGGCTGGTAGTCAAATATTTTCTCCTCTAAGATGATGTATAACCATCTGATGGGGCAGTCAAAGTTTTGTTTTCTCTTGATCATTCGGAAGATTTTCCTTTGGCTACCTATGTATGACAAAATAAATACCAGGGGACTTCTCAAGAGAAAATCTTCTTATATGGACTCCTATGTATGTGTGCTTAGCAATGAACCGACAGAGGATTCTATTCTACACTTTCTATGGGACTGTACTTTTGCACAATCTTCCTAGGCTCTATCTCTCCAAACAAGCACATGGGTATCTCTCTCTTTGATGAAGTGTTGCTTCTCCACCAAACATTGCCCAAACATATTGCAATTGATATCATATGGGCTGCTGGAATATTTTGATTCAAAGGAATAGAAAGATATTCTTAATTGGAGTTCCTAGAATGATCTCTTGGAAACACAGGCGCAAGAATGTACTTCTTATGGTTAAGCACGGCACTAACGGTGTCCCGGTTAAGGGGCCTTTCACCCTATCAACTCCCGTCCCGGTGGGCTAGGCCGATGACCATTTGTCGGTTCCATCCTAGGCCAATTCGGGTAGCCCATGATGATTATAATGAAGATTCAGAAGAATTGATATATACTCGATGACGCCAGATCTGTGGAGGACGTGCTTCCTCCTAGCCAATTAGGAACATGTACCCTAGGACCCCCCCCCCGTACCTATATAAACCGAGGGGCCTGGCTCATAGACAACATACGTTACACATTATAATCTCTTGGCAAATACCTATACTTTATACTTACTCCAACACAATAAACACAAGCAGGACATACGGTATTATCTCCTCGGAGAGCCCAAACCTAGGTAAAATCTCTGTGTCTCTGTTACCCTCGTTCCAAGACATCTAGCTTAGTATCCCGTACATCAAGATCTACCGATTTATGTTTCTTCATAGACTAAGGAGAAGAATATTGATTGCTTCACTCAGTGGATTATGTCCCCGAGCTGACTGAAGAGTACACTTCCATTGATTCCTATGTTAGGAAAAAGTGGAGTGGGCTAGATATTATTTGTACAATGTTTTCCATTTTTGTCTATACAAATTTTATAATTTGCTAATAAAAACTTACCATAGGACACTAGTTCTACGTTTTTGGGGTCAAATAATAATTTACGAACAACCAAGAATTGTTCACATAAATCTCCATGGAGTGGCACACTGGCATGCAAGAAATATAGTCAAACTCCTATGAAGGTATTTGTAATATATGTGACATAATAGCCATGCAACATATCTAAAAAATTGTTAAACTTGCGTGGTACTCGATGAAATATTTGTCAAATACAAGTGGAACTCCTGTAGACATGTGCACCCCCTATGAAAATCATTGAATCATTAGTTAAACTAATCGTCGCATTTGACTCGAGATGGGTCTCTAGGAAAACATATGTGAATCTTTTGTAGACGCTAGTGAAACATGCTAAGATAATTGGGAAAGTTCACTAACAGTCGATGAAACATTATAGAAACATAGCAAAATATCGATATATATTTGAAGAAGTTTTTAAATTTTCCTTCTTTAAAATGAAATGAAGCATTTGTGATTAATCATCAAAATTAAAACATGCTTAAAACACAATGAAACATTTTTATAAGTTTATAAAAATGAATTTGATACAATAGCTATTACAATAAGTCCAAGGTTTTAGTGAAACTTTGCAAAACTGTAGTGACACATGTGAAACAACTTGAATCACAGGCATACAAGTCAAACTTTTACAAGTACATACCAAGACAAAACCAATGCAAATCGTATGCATAAAGTCAATCTTTTACATGTACATATCAAGACAAAACCCATGCAGAACATTTTAGTACTCAATGAAATACTATTGGAACCTCTCTTATGCAAACCTATTTTTCAAATTTAGATGAAATAGATTGAACATGGGATAACTGTTCACAGTGTTCCAACAAGGTTTCATAGTTTAAGTTCAAACTTTTTCAGAACATATCCAAGGGCCTTAGTTCGAATATCTTGTCACAATGAACATGACTATTGCTACCTCTTGAGCACGCGTTGGTTTTCCCTTGAAGAGGAAAGGGTGATGCAGCAAAGTAGCGTAAGTATTTCCCTCAGTTTTTGAGAACCAAGGTATCAATCCAGTAGGAGGCCACACGAAAGTCCCTCGTACCTACACAAACAAATAAGAACCTTGCAACCAACGCGATAAAGGGGTTGTCAATCCATTCACGGCCACTTGCAAAAGTGAGATCTGCTAGAGACGATAAGATAAAAATTTTGGTATATTTATGATAAAGACTAAAAGGAAAGAAAGAAAAATAAACGGCGATAGAAATAGCTTGTTGACGGGAGATTAATATGATGGAGAATAGACCTGGGGGCCATAGGTTTCACTTGTGGCTTCTCTTATGATAGCATATATTATGATGGGTGAACAAATTACTACCGAGCAATTGATAGAAAAGCGCATAGTTATGAGAATATCTAGGCATGATCATGAACATAGGCATCACGTCCGTGTCAAGTAGACCGAAACGTTTTTGCATCTACTACTATTACTCCACACATTGACCTCTATCCAGCATGCATCTAGAGTATTAAGTTCATAAGAACAGAGTAACGCATTAAGCAGATGACATGATGTAGAGGGATAAACTCAAGCAATATGATATAAACCCCATATTTTTATCCTCGATTGTAACAATACAATATGTGTCGGTTCCCTTTCTGTCACAGGGTTCGAGCACCGCAAGATTGAACCCAAAGCTAAGCACTTCTCCCATTGCAAGAAAGATCAATCTAGTAGGCCAAACTAAACCGATAATTCGAAGAGACTTGCAAAGATATCAAATCATGCATATAAGAATTCAAAGAAGAATCAAATATTGTTCATAGATAATCTTTATCATAAACCCACAATTCATCGGATCTCGGCAAACACACCGCAAAAAGTATTACATCGAAAAGATCTCCAAGAACATCGAGGAGAACTTTGTATTGAGAACCAAAGAGAGAGAAGAAGACATCTAGCTAATAACTATGGACCCGAAGGTCTGTGGTAAACTACTCACACATCATCGGAGAGGCTATGGTGCTGATGTAGAAGCCCTCCACGATCAAATCCTCCTCCGGCAGATCGCCAGAAAAGGCCCCAAGATGGGATCTCACGGGTATAGAAGGTTGCGGCGGCGGAAAAGTGGTTTTGTGGCTCTCCTGGATGTTTTCAGGGTATAAGAGTACATATAAGCGAAAGAAGTAGGTCGGTGGAGCTACGAGGGTGGGGGTGCGCCTACCCCCCTGGGCACGCCCTCCTGCCTTGTGGCCGCCTCGTTGCGTCTCTGACTTCCACTCCAAGTCTCCTGGATTGCGTTCATTCAAAGAAAGATCCTCGCAAAGGTTTTGTTCCGTTTGGATTCCGTTTGATATTCCTTTTCTCCGAAACACTGAAATAGGAAAAAAAACAGCAACTTGCACTGGGCCTCCGGTTAATAGTTTAGTTTCAAAAATAATATAAAAGAGCATATTAAAGCCCATTAAACATCCAAAACAGATAATATAATAGCATGGAACGATCAAAAATTATAGATAAGTTGGAGACGTATCAGCATCCCCAAGCTTAATTCATGCTCATCCTCGAGTAGGTAAATGATAAAAACAGAATTTTTGATGTGGAATGCTACCTAACATAATTTTCAATGTAATTTTATTTATTGTGGCATGAATGTTCAGATCCGAAAGATTCAAGATAAAAGTTTAATATTGACATTAAAACAATACTACTTCAAGCATACTAATAAAGCAATCATGTATTCTTAAAATAACATGGCCAAATAAAGTTATCCCTACAAAATCATATAGTCTGGCTATGCTCTATCTTCACCACAAAAAGTATTTAAACATGCACAACCCTGATGACAAGCCAAGCAATTGTTTCATACTTTGATGTTCTCAAACCTTATCAACTTTCACGCAATACATGAGCGTGAGCCATGAACATAGCACTATAGGTGGAATAGAATGGTGGTTGTGGAGAAGACAAAAAAGGAGAAGATAGTCTCACATCAACTAGGCGTATCGATGGGCTATGGAGATGCCCATCAATAGATATCAATGTGAGTGAGTAGGGATTGCCATGCAACGGATGCACTAGAGCTAGAAGTGTATGGAAGCTCAACAAGAGAAACTAAGTGGGTGTGCATCCAACTCGCTTGCTCACGAAGACCTAGGGCATTTTGAGGATGCCCATCATTGGAATATACAAGCCAAGTTCTATAATGAAAATTTCCACTAGTATATGAAGGTGACAAAATAGGAGACTCTCTATCATGAAGATCATGGTGCTACTTTGAAGCACAAGTGTGGAAAAAGGATAGTAACATTGTCCCTTCTCTCTTTTTCTCTCATTTTTTATGGTGGTCTTCTTTGGTCTCTTTTTTTATTTGGGCTTCTTTGGCCTCTCTTTTTTTCGTATGGAGTCTCATCTCGACTTATGGGGAATCATAGTCTCCATCATCGTTTCCTTGCATGGGACAATGCTCTAATAATGAAGATCATCACACTTTTATTTACTTACAACTCAAGAATTACAACGCGATACTTAGAACAAATATGACTCTATGTGAAATGAATCAAGAGTGACATGTATGAATGATGAATGGTGGCCTCGCCACAATACGATGTCAACTACATGATCATGCAAAGAAATATGACAATGATGGAGCGTGATAATAAACGGAACGGTGGAAAGTTGCATGGCAATATATCTCAGAATGGCTATGGAAATGCCATGATAGGCAGGTATGGTGGCTGTTTTGAGGAAGGTATATGTTATGTATGATACCGCGAAAGGTGCGCGGTATTAGAGAGGCTAGCAATGGTGGAAGGGTGAGAGTGCGATAATCCATGGACTCAATATTAGTCATAAAGAACTCACATACTTATTGCAAAAATCTATTAGTTATCGAAACAAAGTACTACGCGCATGCTCCTAGGGGGATAGACTGGTAGGAAAAGACCATCGCTCGCCCCCCACTGCCACTCATAAGGAAGACAATCAATAAATAAATCATGCTCTGACTTCATCATATAACAGTTCACCATACGTGCATGCTACGGGAATCACAAACTTTAACACAAGTATCTCTCAAATTCACAACTACTCAACTAGCATGACTCTAATATCACCATCTTCATATCTCAAAACAATTATAAGGAATCAAACTTCTCATAGTATTCAATGCACTTTATATGACAGTTTTTATTATACCCATCTTGGATGCTCATCATATTAGGACTAATTTTATAGACAAAGAAAATTACCATGATGTTCTAAAAGAGTCTCAAAATAATATAAGTGATGAATGAGATATCAACAATTTCTATAAAATAAAACCACCACCGTGCTCTAAAAAGATATAAGTGAAGCACTAGAGCAAAATTATCTAGATCAAAAGATATAAGTGAAGCACATAGAGTATTCTAATAAATTCCGATTAATGTGTGTCTCTCCAAAAGGTGTGTATAGCAAGGATGATTGTGGTAAACTAAAAAGCAAAGAATCAAATCATACATGACGCTCCAAGCAAAACACATATCATGTGGTGAATAAAAATATAGCCTCAAGTAAAGTTACCGATAGATGAAGACGGAAGAGGGGATGCCTTCCGGGGCATCCCCAAGCTTAGGCTTTTGGTTGTCCTTGAATTTTACCTTGGGGTGCCCTGGGCATACCCAAGCTTAGGCTCTTGCCACTCCTTATTCCAAAATCCATCAAATATTTACCCAAAAACTTGAAAACTTCACAACACAAAACTTAAATAGAAAATCTCGTGAGCTCCGTTAGTGTAAGAAAACAAACCACCACTTTAAGGTACTATAATGAACTCATTCTTTATTTATATTGGTGTTAAACCTGCTGTATTCCAACTTCTCTATGTTTCATACCCCCCCCCCCCGATACTAGCCATAGATTCATCAAAATAAGCAAACAACACACGAAAAACAGAATCTGTAAAAAACAGAACAGTCTGTAGTAATCTGTATCAAACGTATACTTCTGTAACTCCAAAAAGTCTGAAATAAATTGGTGGACGTGAGGAATTTGTCTATTAATCATCTACAAAAAGAATCAACCTAAAATCACTCTCCAGTAATAAAATGGCAGCTAATCTCGTGAGCGCTAAAGGTTTTGTTTTTTACAGCAAGATTGCAAAGACTTCACCCAAGTCTTCCCAAAGGTTCTACTTGGCACAAACACTAATTCAAACATAAAACCACATAGAAACAGAGGCTAGATGAATTATTTATTACTAAACAGGAACAAAAAGCAAGGAACAAAAATAAAATTGGGTTGCCTCCCAACATGCGCTATAGTTTAACGCCCTTAGCTAGGCATAAAAACAAGGATAGATATAGGTATTATCATCTCTGATATGCAATCCATAAGTGGCTCTCATAATAGATTCATAAGGTAATTTAATTTTCTTTCTAGGAAAGTGTTCCATGCCTTTCCTTAACGGAAAGTGGAATCTTATATTTCCTTCTTTCATGTCAATAATTGCACCAATCGTTCTAAGGAAAGGTCTACCAAGAATAATAGGACATGTAGGATTGCAATCTATATCAAGAACAATGAAATCTACGGGCACATAATTCCTATTTGCAACAATAAGAACATCATTAATCCTTCCCATAGGTTTCTTAATGGTAGAATCCGCAAGGTGCAAGTTTAAAGAACAATCATCAAATTCACGGAAACCTAACACATCACACAAAGTTTTTGGAATCATGGAAACACTAGCATCCAAATCACATAAAGCATAGCATTCATAATCTTTAATCTTAATTTTAATAGTAGGTTCCCACTCATCATAAAGGTTTCTAGGAATAGAAACTTCTAATTCAAGTTTTTCTTCATAAGATTGCATTAAGGCATCTATGATATGTTTAGTAAAAGCTTTGTTTTGATCATAAGCATGAGGAGAATTTAACACGGATTGCGACAAGGAAATACAATATATCAAAGAGCAATTATCATAGTTAAATTCCTTGAAATCCAAAATAGTGGATTCATTGCTATGTAATGTTTTGACCTCTTTAATCCCACTTTTATCAATTATTGCATCAAGATCTAAAAACTCCGAATCATTGGGACGCCTTTTAAATAAAGTTGACTCATCTTCAGTCCCATATTTATAAAGATTCATATTGGAAAACAAATATTTAATAGGAGACACATCAATCACTTTTAGATCTTCATCATTATTATCATGAAAACTAGAAGAACACGCTTTCACAAAGCAATCTTTTTTAGCACGCATCCTAGCGGTTCTTTCTTTGCACTCATCAATGAAAATTCTCATGGCTTTGAGAAAATCATTGATATCATGCTTAGGTGGAATAGATCTAAGTTTCAAAGAATCAACATCAAGAGAAATTCTATCCACGTTCCTAGCCAACTCATCAATCTTAGTCAATTTTTCTTCAAGCAAAGCATTGAAATTCTTTTGTAAATTCATAAATTCTTTAACTCTAGTCTCAAAATCAGAGGGCATCTTATTAAAATTTCCATAAGTGTTGTTTCAGGAATTACCATAATTATTAAAGTAATTATTAGGGAACGGCCTAGAATTAAAGTTTCCTCTGTACGCGTTATTACCAAAGTTGTTCCTACCAACAAAATTCACATCCATAGATTTATTATTATTCTCAATCACAGTGGACAAAGGCATATCATTAGGATCAGAAGAAACACTCTATTAGCAAACAATTTCATAAGTTCATCCATCTTTCCACTCAAAACATTAATATCTTCAATCGCATGAAACTTTTTACTAGTGGATCTTCCGGCGAGCCATTGAGAATAATTAACCATAATATTATCTAGGAGTTTAGTAGCTTATCCTAAAGTGATTTCCATAAAAGTGCCTCCCGCGGCCGAATCTAAAAGATTTCTAGAAGAAAAATTCAATCCGGCATATAAAATTAGTATAATCATCCAGAAATTCAAACCATGTGTAGGGCAATTACGTATCATTAATTTCATCCTCTCCCAAGCTTGTGCAACATGGTCATGATCAAGTCGCTTAAAATTCATAATATCGTTTCTAAGAGAGATGATCTTAAAGGTGAGGAAAATACTTAGAGATAAAAGCATCTTTGCACTTATTCCATGAATCAGTACTATTTTTAGGCAAAGAAGAGAACCAAGTTTTAGCACGATCTCTAAACGAAAATAGAAATAGCTTCAATTTAACAATATCATTATCCACATCTTTCTTCTTTTGCATATCGCACGAATCAACAAATTTGTTTAGATGGGTAGCGGCACCTTCACTAGGAAGGCCAGAAAATTGATCTTTCATGACAAGATTCAGCAAAGCAGCATTAATTTCACAAGATTCAGCATTGGTAATAGGAGCAATCGGAGTGCTAATAAAATCATTATTGTTGGTATTGGAAAAGTCACATAATTTAGTATTATCTTGAGCCATCGTGACAAACAATCAATTCAACACACAAGCACAGAAGAAGCAAGCGAAAAGAGAAGAACGAAAAAGGGCGAATAAAACGGCAAAGGTGAAGTGGGGGAGAGGAAAACGAGAGGCAAATGGAAAATAATGTAATGCGAGGGAGAAGATTTTGTGATGGGTTCTTGGTATGTCTTGACTTGAGTGTAGATCTCTCCGGCAACGGCGCCAGAAATCCTTCTTGCTACCTCTTGAGCATGCGTTGGTTTTCCCTTGAAGAGGAAAGGGTGATGTAGCAAAGTAGCGTAAGTATTTCCCTCAGTTTTTGAGAACCAAGGTATCAATCCAGTAGGAGACTACACGCAAATCGCCTAGTACTTGCACAAACAATCAAGAACCTTGCAACCAACGCGATAAAGGGATTGTCAATCCCTTCACGGCCACTTGCAAAAGTGAGATCTGATAAAGATAATAAGATAAATATTTTTGGTACTTTTGTTGTATAGATTGAAAAGTAAAGATTGCAAAATAAACGGCGATAGAAATTGGCAAGTTGAAGATAAACTAATATGATGTAAAATAGACCCTGGGGCCATAGGTTTCACTAGTGACTTCTCTTATGATACATATATTACGGTGGGTGAACACATTACTGCCGAGCAATTGATAGAAAAGCGCATAGTTATGAGAATATCTAGCCATGATCATGAACACAGGCATCACGTCCGTGTCAAGTAGACCGAAACGATTCTGCATCTACTACTATTACTCCACACATCGACCGCTATCCAGCATGCATCTAGAGTATTAAGTTCATAAGAACAGAGTAACGCATTAAGCAAGATGGCATGATGTAGAGGGATAAACTTAAGCAATATGATATAAACCCTATCTTTTTATCCTCGATGGCTACAATACAATACGTGTCGGTTCCCTTTCTGTCACTGGGATCGAGCACCGCAAGATTGAACCCAAATCTAAGCACTTCTCCCGTTGCAAGAAAGATCGGTCTAGTAGGCCAAACTAAACCGATAATTGGAAGAGAATTGCAAAGATATCAAATCATGCATATAAGAATTCAGAGAAGAATCAAATATTGTTCATAGATAATCTTTATCATAAACCCACAATTCATCGCATCTCGGCAAACACACCGCAAAAAGTATTACACCGAATAGATCTCCAAGAACATCGAGGAGAACTTTGTATTGAGAACCAAACAGAGAGAAGAAGACATCTAGCTAATAACTATGGACCAGAAGGTCTGTGGTAAACTACTCACACATCATCAGAGAGGCTATGGTGTTGATTTACAAGCCCTCCATGATCAAATCCCCCTCTGGCAGATCGCCGGAAAAGGCCCCAAGATGGGATCTCACGGGTACAGAAGGTTGCGGCGGCGGAAAAGTGGTTTTGTGGCTCTCCTGGATGTTTTCAGGGTATAAGAGTTTATATAGGCGAAAGAAGTAGGTCGGTGGAGCTAAGAGGGGCCACGAGGGTGGGGGGAATGCCTACCCCCTGGGCGCGCCCTCCTGCCTCGTGGCCACCTTGTTGCGTCTCTGACTTCCACTCCAAGTCTCCTGGATTGCGTTCGTTCCAAGAAAGATCCTCGCGAAGGTTTTGTTCCGTTTGATATTCCTTTTCTGCGAAACACTGAAATAGGCAAAAAAACATCAACTGGCACTAGGCCTCTGGTTAATAGGGTAGTCCTGAAAATAATATAAAAGAGCATATTAAAGCCCATTAAACATCCAAAATAGATAATATAATAGCATGGAATGATAAAAAATTATAGATATGTTGGAGACGTATCAACTATGCACCCAGATCTTAGATTGTATTTTTAACTTGATTAGCTTCGGTCGAGTTTCGGATGTATATATACCTTTTTCCCTAGAGACGCTAATATTTGTCGAATCCAGGAAGCTAATTAAGCTTGGCAAGGAAACATCTACAAGTCTTTGTTATCAAAAAATGTTCTGTTTCCCGGACTTACAATCATCATAGAGGTTGTAACAATATAATGGTAAAAAGGCTAGAGCTAAGGTTTCACATCCAGCTGTGTACACATACTTGGGATTATAACAAGATGGATAAACAATGCACCAGTAAACATCTTTGCACATATTAAAAAAACATAAGTGGGAGATGCTTCCTAATAACACCACGGTCGACTGTCGCCGCATCGAGAATCGATTGTCCAACCTTGGCCCTATCCGACTCACTGGGTTACCTAGGTTATTAAGGATAAATCATACCAATGCATGAGCATCTGATGACTGCATGTTAGTCTTCCGAAAGTGCATCTAATCCCCGAGGTGGATTTTGGTAGTTCATGTCAACATATCTCAAAGAACCAATGATACCGCAAAGTATATTTCAGGAAAAGTTCTTCTAGGTACAACATTGGAATGGATGGTGACACCTAAAAATGGTTTAAGATAAGTTTTGGACAAGATAAATGATTTTACATTTACATTTTAGAGATCCAATTTCACATTGAGTCCATAAGCATATCGATACTATCAAAAGGGGATGAGGACGTGGCAATGCGCGTTTTGCTCCATGTGATTTGAGATGAAACTCTAAAAGCTCCTCAAAACTCCTTCAAGTTTTCCACTATATCTTTCTAATGTCATGCAGCTTAGTGTTGCCCAAGCATTTCCATTCGGAGCCACTGAAACATCCAGATATAGTCGTTGTTCCAAACTCTAGTTCAATCGTAGCCTCCAACATTCCACTCGGAGCCACTGAAGCAACCTAGTAAACCTTATGTTGCCGCGTCCGAAATTCTGAGCCTTTCCAGTCAAAATTGCGCCAAGCATCAGAGGCACCGAGCATCCAAAAGTTGTTACTTATGTTTACTTTGGAAACATCGAGCATGTGCAAAAGGGTGAGTAATGTTCAGATATCTGGTCCATCCTATATATACCCCACTTATCCCACTAGTTTAACTCGAAGCAAACTTCACTCCCATCATATGTTCTAAGAGAGAACTCCATCTTCTAGTGCTGATTTCAAAAGGCTTCGTATTCCAACCATCCAATCAAACCCCTTGAGATTTAATCCCCTCTTGCTTTTCACTCCAACATCTCCAAATACATAGTCAAAATCTTGAGAGAAAGTTCAAGTTGTGAGAAGATTATCTTTTGAAGCACAAGAGCAAGCGATTCATTGTCTAAGCAACATCCATGTTGTTACTTTTGAGGGTGTGCACCTACTAGATCAGCTAGGTGTGTCTGCAAGTCTTCAAGTTTGTGAAGAAGCAAGGAAGTTTGTACGGATTTGGAGATCACTTGCTTTGTAAAGATCTATCCTAGTGAGACTAGTCCTTTGCGAGCGTAAATCATGACGTAATAGGTTGGTTGCTCTTCGCAGACCCTTCGTAGACCCTTCATCCAAAAAGCATCAGACAAGCGTTACTAGTGTGGCAAACATACTAAGATCCAGACCACGCGTACTAATATATTCCGCTCAACATTCAACCATGCATTAGAAAAGTCTTGGCATATTATTATTCTAAATGTTCATATTCATACAACCATTGAAATATATATATTGCAAATAATTTGTGCAACAACGTCGTGGGGTATTCACATCTACTACCTTCTTTCCTAAATGTAGGACGCTTTGACGTCTTAGTTTAAACTGCCAAAACACCTTCAATCTAGAAACAGAGGGTGTAGTTTAGAGTGCAATATACAATGCACTAGGTTTTTCTATAACTTATTAATAATGAATAAAAGAACACATCTAGATATATTAAAAAAATAAAACAATTGATTAGAGATCACAAGCTAATAGTAGTACTAAATATGTGGTATGGTTAATTTGATTTGCTTTTGAAGTTTAGTATGTCGTTAATTTGATGAGAAGCTCCAAACTCAAACTGCTGCTGCCGCTTTCCTTGGATGAATCCCACGAGACGGCCCAGTCTCGAGTAGCTGCAGACCACACCTCTCGGCCGCTTCGACGATTCCGGCGACGACGGCTGCATGCTTCGCCACCGCGCTCTGCTCCTTCCCATCCCTGCTCACCTCGGCCACCATCCCTCCAAGAGAGTAAAGAAACGTCTCGACGACGTGCGCGGCAGGCCCGACGACATCCGACTCCCACAGGGTGCGCTCCGCTTCTTCGTCCTTCACCTTCCCGACCTTGAGCGAAAGCACCCTGGTGACATCAAGGCGGCGGATGCTCCACCCCGGCAGGCATCGTAGCCGGTGGATCTTCCGGAGCTGGCTGCACACCAGCCTGCACGTGTTCTCCTTGATCTCGTTGACGGCGGCCTCGAGGAGCCCGGCCCGTCGTTGATCGTCCCCGTCCAGCGCACCGGCGGCCTCCATCCGGAAGTAGGTGTCCATCTCCGGCACGCCTATGGCCCTTCGGATCCCACGGGAGTAGTCCGCGTCCGTTCGGTAAAACTCCCGCACCTCGCCGACGAGCCCTTGCTCCACCATGCAGTCGACGCGGTCGCCGACGTACCGTTCCAGCACTGACGTGTCGGCGTCCACCCAGAGGAAGCAACATTCGTACCGCCGGCGGAATCCCGGCTCGCCGTCCAGCAGCGCCTCGAGGTAGCTGTTGGAGCCGCCGGCGATGATCGGCAGGCGGCCCCTCGCGAGCACCGACTCCACGGCGCGCGTGGCTTCGCGCCGGAAGTCCGCGGCGGCGTAGTCGGCGTCGGGGTGCACCCCGCCGATCAGGTGGTGCCGCACCCCGGCTTGCTCGCGGGCGGTGGCCTTGTTGGTGACCACGGCGAGGCCGTCGTGGACCTGGATCTTGTCCGAGTTGACGACCTCGCCGTCGAACCGCAGCGCGAGGTCGACGGCCAGCTTGGACTTGCCGGTGGCCGTGGCGCCCATCACAATAACCACCTTGGCTTTGCCATTGCGGCTCGCTGCCGCGCTAATGCCATTGCCCGCCATCGCCATGTGCATGCACGAGAAAGAAGTCGTGTCGTCTGTTTGGTCGCTGCGTGCAGGCTCGAGAAGATGTTACGATTTCCGACGAGATGGATTGGTGCATGAAACCAGCGGGAGATGGCTCTCTATTTATACTAGTACTAGCCAGCACGTAGATTTTTGTTTTTTTGCGGTGTGGTTCTAGGAAGCAAGGAGACTGTCACTGTCGTGTACCTTAGCTGTGTTAACGCGCATGCCTACGTACTTTTGTGCTTAGTTTTCCCATGGTCAGCTTTCAAATAAAAATAAAATTCCGATGGTCTCGTCACTGTGGCTAGTATGCTCTACTATTTTGCTTCGCGTTCGGTGGATTGGAAAAAGAAGAGTCTCTCGGCTTCCATGTCAAGATCACCGGAACCTGACACGTACCTGCATTGCCCTGCCAGTCAGAATACAACTGGCAATGAAGCCACTCGTGCAAATACTACAAACCGGCATCAGCACAAAAGTAATCTGATGATCTTTTTAATCGCGATTCGCAAAACAAAATTTATCTGATTTCTCCTTCTTACTAAATTTTAGTCCCAGCTGTTGTCTCAATGCTTCACCAGATCACACCTTTACCTATCTTCGCCATTTTAGGGACTGAAGTTTTCAAGAAAGTTTCAGAGGCGACTGAGAATTAGCCAAAAGTAAAAGTGTTTCCACCTTATGAACACAAATTATATTCGTTCATTCATGGTATTACCGTTCAAAGTCACGAGTTGACCGGCATTGAATTTGATTAATTCAATGTGGGGATGTGTCAACTGCATGTGTATGTGTCTGTTTCCCGATCGAGTCGGTGAGTCTGAACGTGCGAACTTACTGCGCTGCTCCTTCCGGGGAAACTTGAGCGATTCTCGCGGAGAAAAGAGGAAAGTTAAAACAGTAATTTGTGGCAGGGTGAAGAGACCGAGTACGCTCACCGTTACCGTCACGGAGTTAGACCGCGCTCGCTTGAGCCTTGAGGAGGAAGATAATTGACCCACCGTCTAGAATGCATGGACCAGAAACTATTTCGTGGGAACTGGAATGGCACGGATCTGTCTGCTAGCTTGTTCCAAGTGGAAGGAACTCAAGGGACGAAAGCCTCCATGCATGCTTGAATCTTTCCCACTGCCTTTTACCCTCGACTCTTTCTTGTCGTGGATTATATTGACAGTAGGTAAACTAAAGTTATTTCGCAGAAAGAAGTAAACTAAAGTTACTCACGAATAGGTGGCTGGCCAACTTCTTGTAGAGCCACTGGACTTCTCGCACATACTACCTACCGAAGACCAACAATTGGAGGAGTCAACAACCACGAACAATCCTGGTAAAAACAAACAGTAAGGGCCTCTTTGATTCATAGGATTTCAAAAACACGAGAAAATGAAAAATGTAGGATTGAAATAGCATGCCCCTCCGGTCATCGCCGCCGGCGTGCTTCTCCGCCGTTCCGCGGCTGGCACGGCGTTCTTGGGCCCCATCCTCCCGTTGGCGGCTTTTTCCTGCTGGCCCCGGTGCTGCTGCTTTCTCTCGGCATCAAGGTCATGACCACTACAGGCCAAGGCTTGGCTGCGGACCTGGTCGCCTGGTTCAAATCAAGGCCGACCAGCCCACTGGCCCCAACCGCACCTGCTCATTGGCACGGCTCGCCTCGGATCCCGCCGATTGTCGCCGCTTCACCGCTGTCAGCCGCCGATGCCCCAACCCCGCCTCGACAAGAGCAAAACCTGATTCTTGATTCGGTGCCGCTCCATGCCACGCCACCGCCAATCCCTTCGTGGCAATCCCGACCTGCGCATAAGGACAAGGCTTCGATCCCGCCCCGGCTCTCCAATCCCTCCTGCCCCGGTCCTTGTGGCCCCCATGCGGATCCCAGTGCGGGCTGCACCTACCTGCCCCGCCAGCTGGAGCATTCTGGCCCCCACCGCCCTCGCCATCGCCGCCTAATCGTCGCGGAGCGAGGAATCGCAGATGCCGCCCGGTGGACCCGACCCCACCATCCCCTCGCGCGCACAGCCCGCTTCGTGATTGCCAACCCTAGGATTCTCTGGTTGCGTCCGATCCCAATGGTGGCTCGCCACGCGTCGCCTCCAGCCTGGCCAACCCCTCCGAGGCTATGCAACCCACGTCCGGCGACATGCAGATTCCTGCGCCTACGTCCAATGGCCAGGCCTCATGCCCTGTTCCGCAGCACGTGCTTACCCTTGTCGGCGATCTTCGGACCACATGCGCCCATCCTCCCACATCGCTGCCGGCCAGCTGGCGGAGAGCCGCCGAACTTCACACCTAGGCGCAGCGGGCGTATTGCCATGAACGACAAGGCCCTCGATTCCGAGACCAAAGCGAAGAGGGTGCTCCTCCGTCGCCTTGGCCTCCTGCAAGAGGATGAGCCAGTTTCCCTCAATGTTTTGGCACGCTACACTCGGCTCTTCGAGCGTCCCCTTGCCGCCGAGGTCGTTCAGGCTTTTGCTGATTTCTACGGGTGGCGCGTTCCCCCTGGCCTGTTCGATGGCGCTGCGCCGCCACAGCCGAGGATGGTCGAGATATGACACCCCCCCCCACCACCGCCCCACCGTGTACCAAATAATTTTCATGGATCAAGACCTCAAGTTTATCTTGTGGAATGTCCGTGGTTTAAATTGTAGAGCCAAGCGCACTGCAATCCGGACCGTCGTCTCCTCCGCTTGCCCCTCTGTGGTCTGCCTCAGGGAGACCAAGCTCTCTCTGGTCTCGCCCACGATCATCCTCGAAACGCTCGGTCCCCTTTTCACCGACTTCTTCTGGTTACCCGGCAGTGCACGCAGCGGCATCCTTCTCGCATGGCGCCCTGATCATCTCAGTCTTTCCAACCCCGCTATTGGATCTTACCACATCTCCGCGTTGTCTCCACCACGTCGGGCACGAACCCCTGGTGGATCACTGGCGTGTATGGCCTGCAAGACGAGGACGACAAGATCGCGTTCCTGAATGAGTTACATGAGCTGCGAGCCACCATGTCCGGACCATGGCTACTGGGCGGGGATTTCAACATGGTCACTTCCGTCGCGGACAAGAACAATGGTCGGATCAACCAGCGTACCTCCAGCAGATTCCGGCGCTTCATCACAGACCATGCCCTGCGCGACATCTATATGCACGGGCGACGCTTCACTTGGTCGAATGAGCAGGACAACCCCACGCTAGTTCGCAACGATCGCGTGCTGTGCACCACCTCACAGGCCACGGGACATCCGCAGCACCTCCTCCGCTGCCTTGCCTCCATGACCTCGGATCGCCCCTCGCCCCGACTGCTCCCTCTCGCCGCTTTGAGAAGCGACGGTTCCACTTTTGAGCGCTTCGGGTCAAGCTCGAGGGGTTCTCGCCATCGCGGAGGCGGCTCGGCACTCTGTCCTCGCCGACGCCGACCCCTTCCGGCTGCTCTTCGCGGCGGTGAAGGCCACCGCTGTCGCCTTTCGTGAGCTGGGGCTCCCGCTCCGTCGGGCACATCACCTCCCAGCTAACCACGGCGCGCAAGCTCATTTATCGGCTTGACGTCGCGCAAGACCACCGCGCTCTTTCGCTCGCCGAGACCTGGCGCCGGCGTGAACTTAAACGCACTTACCTCGGTCTAGCTTCCCTCGAACGATGCCTCGTGTGCGAGCGCGTCCGGCTCCGTTGGCTCAAGGAGGGGGACACGAATGCCGCTTACTACAAGATCCACGCCGCGCACCGGAGCTAGAAGAAGCGTATTCTCAGCCTGCACGTGAACGGTGCGACGATCACGGATGTGGCCTCCCTGTCGCGGGTGGCCTACGAGCACTTCTCCTCCATCCTTGGCACCGCGATGCCCGGACCCACTCTCTCCGTCTGGACGCTATCAATCACAGAAGCTCAGACCTCCTCGAGCTAGATCCCCTTTCTCTGAGGAGGAGATCTGGGACGCGATCAAGAAGATGCCAACGGGCAAAGCACCCGGCCCCGACGGATTCACCTCCGAATTCCTCCGGCGGCCGCCAATCATCAAGGCGGACATCTGCGAGGCCTTTGACAAACTCTACGCCATGAACGGGTGCGGATTCCACAAGCTCAACGAGGCCCTCCTCGTCCTGCTGCCCAAGAAACCTGACGCTGCCGCTATCACGGATTACCGGCCCATCAGCCTGATTCACATCATCGCCAAGCTGTTCGGATGATGGAGATCGTCTCCGCAAATCAAAGCACCTTCATCGCCGGCCGTTGCGTGCACGATAACTTTCTCCTCGTCCAGCAAACTGCCAGGCTCCTCCACAACAACAAGTCGCCAAGAGTTCTTCTGAAACTCGACATCGCCAAAGCCTTTGATACAGTCTCATGGCCTTTCCTGCTCGAGATTTTATCGCACCTTGGCTTTGGGAGGCGCTGCTGCGAGTGGATCTCCATTCTCACATCCACAGCCTCCACTAGTGTCCTCATTAATGGCAACCAAGGCCCACCGATTGATCATGCGAGTGGACTACGCCAGGCTGATCTGGTCTCGCCCATGCTGTTCGCCATCGTCATCGACACCCTCAACTCCCTCCTCCAACACGTTGTGGCCACGGGCGCATTGCCGGCTCACCGCCAGGCACGGGGCCTCCAGCATCTCGCTCTTCGTCGATGATGTAGTCATCTTCTGCCATCCCGACCTGCAGGAGCTCGCCACGATCCGTGCGCTGCTCCAACTGTTCGGTGACGCGTCTGGCCTGCGCACTAATTTCGCCAAGTGCTCGGCATCGCCAATCCGGTGCTCTAGCGAGGAAATCACCGCGATCGCCTCGGGGCTTTCATGCGCTGTCAAGGAACTCCCCATCCCCTACCTCGGCATGTCACTCACCATTCGCAAGTGCCATGCCTCCGCGCTCCTCCCCCTGGTGGACAAGCTGCACAAGAAACTCGCCACTTGGAAGGCCTCGCTCCTTTCCCGCGCCGAGCGCCTCACCCTGGTGCGGCACGTGCTCACCGCCATGCCAATCCACATCCTGCTCGCCATGGCTCTGAACCCCGCAATCCTCAAGAAGATCACCACGCTGGTATGGGACTTCCTCTGGCTTGGGCGCAAAGATGCCAGGCACGGCTGTTGCTTCGTGAGCTTGCCCAAACTCTCCCGCCCGCTCGAGCTTGGCGGCCTCGCGGTGCGCGACCTTCACCGTACGGGCATCGCCCACGCTACTACCGCTATGGTTGCAAGCTACCGATCCGGACTGCCCATGGAGCCACCTTCGCCCCGCGCGTGATGAGGAAACGAGCCACTTTTTCACAAGATCCACCACTTGGACCATCGGGGATGGACGGACCTGCCGCTTCTGGATCGATCATTGGACCAATGGGTCATCGGCCGTGGAGATTGCCCCCGCTCTCATAGCACTTGTGCCGCGCCGGCGGCGGCGCCAACGCCTCGTCTCTGAGGCCCTGCAAAACTCGCTCTGGATTGAGGACATCCAGGGTGCCATGGGCGCCGCTGCCGCGATCGAGTACGTTGATCTGTGGGCGACGGATCCAAAGCATTCACCCTTCGCCGAACCGACAGAATCTCTTGAAATGGACTAACAATGGGATCTACACAAAGCAAGCTCGCATACAAAGCCTTGTTCCATGGATCGACCGCCATCCCTTTCTCGGGCGCCTCATGTGGCGATCGTGGGCGCTCGACAGCCAAGTTCTTTCTTCCGCTCGCCTCGATGGATCGTTGTCGGACGGCCGAGCGCCGCGCCGCCACGGATTGCCTCACGATCCCTCTCGCAAGCTCTGCGCCAAGAGCTCGAGTCCTGGATCACCCGCTGTCTTGCGCGCCTTCTCCCGGATTACTTGGCACGAAATCCTCTCATGGTGCCGTCTACCAATCCTTTACGCCGTGCTTCGCCGACGCCTTTCTTCGATCGGTGGTGCAAGACCAACAACACCGCCTCGGCTCCGCCTCGTAAGGGGATTAACTCGCTCATCGCGCCACCGCTGGTCCATTTGGAAGCACCGCAACGCTGCCGCCTTCGACAATGCCCGCCCTGTAATGATGATCTTGCTCGCACAATCAAAGATGAGGCCCGCCAGGCACGTCTTTGGAGCAACTAAGTTAGCATCCATCATTCCTGTAACCTAAGATTTATTGTAGCGAGGCTGAGCACCCTCCCCTCTGCTCATGTTGCACTCTTCGGGTCGCCTTCGGTGCACGATCCCTAGAGTTGCACCCTGTACTACCCCCCCCCCCCACCCTATCAATGAAATGATATGTAACAATGCGTATTCACCAAAAAAATGGCATGCCCATTAGATCCCTATAAGATTCGAGTTTGTTTGATTGTGTAACGGGAAAAACAAAAGGTTTCTTTCAAGAGGTTGGATGTTAGAATTCCTGTGAAATATAGTATAAATGAATTCTTAGGAAAAACTCCTATAGGATTCAATCCTACGAATCAAACGACCAACGTAGGAAAAATTCCTAAGGATTCTAATCCTTCAAACATCCTATGAAAATCTTTTGAATCAAAGAGACCCTAAACTGTCAAAGTTGTTCTTGTAGTATACTTCTTGTATTTCGAAGTACCTAAAAGGGCTTTCACAACCACAACAAGGTTGCATCAAAATAAAAATCCAACATACACCACACGAAGTACACACACATACGAAGAAGTACTGAAGAGGGTCTGCTGAGGGCACCAGCTCAACTAAGCCCTAGAAAAACAAATAGAAGGGGCACAAGCCTCAATGAGGAGGAGAAGGCTAGGTCAGGTCCTCAATGTACAACAAGTGTGTCAATGCGACGGTAATATCAATTACCTTGTATCGTGAGTCTAGTATGTTGATTGCTCGTTCCTTAGGCGGATCACCCTAGGATTGTGAAACTCCTACACGCGGGGTTACGTTCCACTCTATGGTCCCACTTCAATGTTGCCGCAGTGTCGTCGTCTCCACAATTAAGGTCATTAAACTGGAACCATGCCTTATGTTTGGTGGTACATCATTATCTCATATTATCTTTGTTCCTTGTAGATATCTCCACCTTTTTTTGACAATTAAAACAACGGGAGAGGCTCCTATTGTTGCTTCATTAAAAAAGTAAAGGGTTTGCAGGTTACAAATATTTACATAGCCAAAGCTAAAAGGGAAATGTTTATTGTACAAATGTAATACTAATTAATTAACAAGGTGGGTCAAGTACTCTTGTAAGAAGTCAGACTTCTCAGATTCTACTCTGAATCTCAAGATTTCTAGATCAGCCTTGAACATTCTTAGCCGGTCATAGTGGGAGGCTTGTGCACCATCAAATAATACTTTATTGCGTGGTTTCCAAATGTTCCAGGATGCTGGAATGGTGATATCTTTGGATAGTGGATGTTGCCATGCCAGATTAGCTTGATCAAAGTTTTGCTGTATACTTGTGTGCCGATTCCACTGAATTCCAATGATATCTCCACCTGTCACCTGAAGGTCACAAAGTTTCCAAACAATATGTGTTATCTGTGTAGGCCTTTGGATCATGTTGTTTGTGCCCTTAAATTGGACAACACGCATTGCGCTCACCATAAAATAACAACTTACTAAAAAATCATAAGACTATAAACACGAATGACGACATATAGGATGGGCATAAATGAATCTTACCATTCACCTGCACCTTCCATGCCTAGGAAGAATTACTCACATAGAGAAATAATCAATCATCTCAGAGAACAATCCAATGAAAATCGTATCAATAATACCATGAAGATCCACACTAAGATGAATAATTAAACAAGTCTCAATCTCGAGACGAGTGTTAATAGAGTTGTACACTCGCATATTACAATCTTAAATTCCTCTTGCAATTGTGATGAGGAGATGAAATGAAATGAAGATGGGAAAACAAGACGGAAAACATCTCCAATAGTTCTTCTTCTCCGAGTCTCTTCTCCCTCTGTTCTGGATGGAGTGGCAACTGTTGGTGTCAAAACCGGCCGAACTCGGGTAGGGGGTCCCGAATTGTGCGTCTGAGGATCGAAGGTAACAAGGGACAAAGGGGACACAATGTTTACCCAGGTTCGGGCCCTCTTAATGGAGGTAAAACCCACGCCCCGCTTGATTGTCTTTGATGAGTATAGGTGTTACAAGAGTTGATCTACCTTGAGATCGTAATGGCTAAACCCTAGCTGTCTAGCCTATGTGAATTCTGATAGCCTTTACGGACTAAATCCTTCGGTTTACGTACACACCGGAGGGGTCTAGGGTTGCACAGAGTCGGTTTGTAGAGGAAGGAAATTACATATCCGGATACCAATCTTGCCGTCCACGCATAGGAGTGTCCTACCCAGACACGGGGGAAGGTCTTCCCCATCAGTCCGGCCCATATCAATTAGCCCGGATACCCGAGGACCCCCTAGTCCAGGACTCCCTCAGTAGCCCCTGAACTAGTCTTCAATGACGACATGTTCGGCACGCGGATTGTCTTCGGCATTGCAAGGCGGGTTCCTCCTCCTGAATACTCCAAAGTAATTTTCTGAACAAAAGAACTGTATAAAGCTCTGTATAGTTATTACTACCCTTAGCCATGAAGGTAAGATATCAAACAAAACAGTGTCTTTCCACCGACAACTTTTTTCGGTGAAATGTCACGTCTGGGCTCTTAACATTTCAAACCGTTTTCACGCCTCCCGCTTCGCGTTTCGAGGCACAACCTCCATTGGCGCGTCTTGTCAAAACAGAGATCGTGTCCACCCTTTACGGGATCCTCATCAATACGGTTTTGGGTAATCCAACCGTGCCATTCGCACGACCCCTTGGGAACAGGCGAGTTTTAAGGCTTGAGGGGGCTTTTGATATTCACTGCCTATATAAGAGGATAAAGATCCCCCCTTTTCCCCAAGCCTTCTTCCTTCTCCTGCTTTCCCATCTTCGAGCTCCAGCGCCCAAACTTCAATCTTCCCCACCGCCACCAGCCTCTCCAGCCATGCCAGGATCTGGTTCAAAGGGCAAGTGGGAGGCCTCCTCCGTCATCGAGAAGGTCCTCAAGGAGCTCCGGGAGGCGGGGTATCTGTCTGCGGACATCGCGCATGTGCTCCCCGCCAAGGATCAAGTCATCCCCACTGGAGCCCGGCGAAAGGGTTGTATTCATCCCCACTTCCTCCGTGGGCTAGGGTTTCCTCCACCCCTTCGTCTGGGCCTTATGTTCTACTAACGGGCTAGAATTCCATGATCTAGCCCCGAATTCTTTCCTCCACATCTCGGCGTTCATCATCGTGTGCGAGGCGCTACTCCGCATCCCCCCACACTTCGGCCTATGGCTCAAGGTCTTCAATCTAAAGCCGAAGGTGGTCGACGGGCAGTATGCGGACTACAGCGGCGCCATGGTGAGCAAGATCTGCGCCGTTTGGCCAAAGGGGGTCTTCGTGGAGACTGTCAAGGTGTGGCAGCAAGAGTGGTTCTACATCACCGAACCCCGCGATGCCAAGTGGGCGGCCACTCCTGAGTTCATATCTGGACCCCCTATGCGGCTCACCTCATGGACCACTAAGGGTCTGGACTAGGGATCCACAGCGGAAGTGTTGATGCTGCAAAAGCGCATCACAAACATGATAGGCAAGAACACCAGTCTCACTAACATGATTCAGGTGATGCTCTTCCGCCGGATTCTTCCCTGCCAACTCCGGCCCTCTCACATGTGGGAGTTCAATCCGGAAGATCCACGAACCTTGAAGCACTTCTTCGGCACAACACACGAAGACATCTGGAAGTTGCTGTTCAAGGCCCAAAAAATGTGGCCGAAGAAGACCGAAGACATCGGTCTTGACACCGAGAATCCGGCCACACCTGTAAGTATGATTCTCCCGAACATATATTCGGTCAATAAATTATTTAAACATAATGAGTTTTCTGTCCCTTGTACAGGGCTGGATAGCAAAGGCGAAGCGTTAAGTGTCCGGCCCCGCTGCTTGAAGACCCGACCGAACCCCACCGATTTAAGATGAAGTCTTGCGCCCTATCAAAGCCAAGAAGAAGGCCAAGAAGAAGAAGGGAAAGGAGGCCAATGGCGGCCTCCACCACAAGGGTCCTTCGGATGCGGTGTCCCGAGAGACCGAAGCCCCCTCCTCCCACGAGGGAGATGAGGAAGAAGAGGAGGAGGAAGCGGAAAGCGATTCCCCTCTTAGGGGGAGGAAGAAGAAGAGGGTAGCCTCCACAGACCCGAAGGAGGAGGCGCCCAAGAGGGGGAAGATGGCCCTCTCAGATGGTTCGGATTCGGAGGCTGAATCCATCCCCAAGAGGCTTCCCAGGGTGAAGCCCCTGGCCGAATCGTAAGTACCAAAGGGTTTATCATACATCTTCGCTCCTCTATACTTTTATGATATGACTTATTACACCATGTGTCTTTCAGCCGCCGCGACCTCCCCAACCCTTTGCTATCTCGAGGGGAGTTCTCTCGCCACCCGAGATGGCAGAGAGCGAGACGCCTCATGAGCCTCTTCGCCACCCCTCCCGGATGACACCGAGTGTTGTCCCGAAGGACTTCTCCTGGCCGCGGAGGGGCGAGTGAGGCTGCCGAGAAGGCGCCCGAGGGTGATACCTCAGCTGCCGAAGACATGGGGGGTGCAATCCCCATGGCGACCGATGACGGGGGCCCTGATCAATCCGTCCCCCAGCCGGACATCATTCTGGAGACCCACGTAGCTCCGGAATCGGGCGAGCAGCCTCCTTTGAAGGAGGGGGGAGCATCAGCTCTGACGGCGACCTCCACTAATCCGGAGGCGCCGAATACTCTGGTGGAAACACTACGACGTGCTTCCATCATGGAGGAGCACCGCACCCTGATGGGCGTGGTGGTAGAGAAGGTTCAGTCCGCCAAGAGCGGGCTGAGCGAAGCCTTCACCAGTCTACTGACAGGCTTCGAGGTATGCGACGTAATGCTCTAGACGCTTCTTTTTTTATATGAAGGAAATATACATGTATATAGATAGTAGCCCCTGAAACTCTGTCCGATTTTGAAAAAGCCGGACAGAGGATCATATAGTATACGGAAGAGGTAACGTACTTTTCTCTAGTATAAAAGGCTTCCGTGTTAGCGGCAATCTCCCAGGCCGCTGAAGTATCCGAGCTCAATCGAAATCAAGCTGGCTGATGATGAAATAGATTGCATCAACAAGCGATTTGACGAGACGAAGGTATGCATGTATTTCAAAAGTTTGATCATATATGTGAAGTGATATGCAAATTCAAAGTGTAACTCATGTACTGCCGTGATTATGAGTGCAGCTTGCGGCCGAGGTCGAGACTCTCAAGAGCGCCTTGCCTGTGCCAAGGAGGAGGCGAAGGTGAATAAAGCAGCCGCTGATAAAGCGGCTGCGGAACTAAAGACCGAACAGGTCGCCCGCCGCTGATAACCCACAAGTGTAGGGGATCGCAACAATTTTCGAGGGTAGAGTTTTCAACCCAAATTTATTGATTCGACACAAGGGGAGACAAAGAATATTCTCAAGTATTAGCAGTTGAGTTGTCAATTCAACCACACCTGGATAACTTAATATCTGCAACAAAGTATTTAGTAGCAAAGTAGTATGGAAGTAACGGTAACGGTGGCAAAAATAACAGTAGCAGTTTTGTAGTAATTGTAATAGTGGCAACGGTAAAGTAACTAAGCACAGATCAATATGTGAAAAGCTCGTAGGCATTGGATCGGTGATGGAGAATTATGTCGGATGCGATGCAATAGTTATAACATAGGGTGGCACAGAACTAGCTCCATTTCATCAATGTAATGTAGGCATGTATTCCGAATATAGTCATACATGCTTATGGAAAAGAACTTGCATGACATCTTTTGTCCTACCCTCCCGTGGCAGCGGGGTCCTATTGGAAACAAAGGGATATTAAGGCCACCTTTTAATAGAGTACCGGACGAAAGCATTAACACATAGTGAACACATGAACTCCTCAAACTACGGTCATCACCGGGAGTGGTCCCGACTATTGTCACTTCGGGGTTGCCGGATCATAACACATAGTAGGTGACTATAGACTTGCAAGATAGGATCAAGAACTCACAAATATTCATGTAAACATAATAGGTTCAGATCTGAAATCATGGCACTCGGGCCCTAGTGACAAGCATTAAGCATAGCAAAGTCATAGCAACATCAATCTCAGAACATAATGGATACTAGGGATCAAACCCTAACAAAACTAACTCAATTACATGGTAAATCTCATCCAACCCATCACCGTCCAGCAAGCCTATGATGGAATTACTCACGCACGGCGGTGAGCATCATGAAATTGGTGATGGAGGAAGGTTGATGATGACGATGGCAACGGATTTCCCTCTCCGGAGCCCCGAACGGACTCTAGATCAGCCCTCCCGAGAGAGATTAGGGCTTGGCTCGGCTCCGTATTGTAAAACGCGATGAATCCTTCTCTCTGATTTTTTTCTCCCTGAACGTGAATATATAGAGTTGGAGTTGAGGTCGGTGAGCTCCAGGGGCCCACGAGGCAGGGGGCGCGCCCAGGGGGAATAGCCGCGCCCCCCACCCTCGTGGACAGGGTGTGGGCCCCATGGCCTTGATTCTTTTGCCATTATTTTTTATTAATTCCAAAAATATTCTCCGTGAAGTTTCAGGTCATTCCGAGAACTTTTATTTCTGCACAAAAATAACACCATGGCAATTCTGTTGAAAACAACGTCAGTCCGGGTTAGTTCAATTCAAATCATGCAAGTTAGAGTCCAAAACAAGGGCAAAAGGGTTTGGGAAAGTAGATACGATGGAGACGTATCAACTCCCCCAAGCTTAAACCTTTGCTTGTCCTCAAGCAATTCAATTGACAAACTGAAAGTGATAAAGAAAAACTTTTACAAACTCCGTTTGCTCTTGTTGTTGTAAATACGTAAAGCCAGCATTCAAGTTTTCAACAAAGATTATGAACTAACCATATTCACAATAACATTTAGGTCTCATGTTTACTCATATCAATGACATAATCAACTAGCGAGCAATAATAATAAATCTCAAATGACAACACTTTCTCAAAACAATCTAATATGATATAACAAGATGATATCTCGCTAGCCCTTTCTGAGACTGCAAAACATAAATGCAGAGCACCTCTGAAGATCAAGGACTAACTAAACATTGTAATTCATGGTAAAAGAGATCCAGACATACTCAATATAAATTAATAGTAATGGATGCAAATGACAGCGGTTCTCTCCTGCTGGTGCTTTTTACTAAGAGGATGATGACTCAACATAAAAGTAAATAGATAGGCCCTTCGCAGAGGGAAGCAGGGATTTGTAGAGGTGCCAGAGCTCAATTTTGAAATAGAGATAAATAATATTTTGAGCGGCATACTTTCATTGTCAACATAACAACCGAGAGATCTCGATATCTTCCATGCTACACATATTATAGGCGGTTCCCGAGCAGAATGGTAAAGTTTATACTCGCCCACCACCAACAAGCATCAATCCACGGCTTGCTCGAAACAACGAGTTCCTCCAACTAGCAACAGTCCTGGGGGAGTTTTGTTTGCAATTATTTCGATTTGTTTTGCTTAGAGCATGGGACTGGTCATCCCAGTGACCAGACATTTTCTCGTGAGTGAGGAGCGGAGTCCACTCCTGTTGAGGATAACCCTCCTAGCATGGAAGATACAGACAACCCTAGTTGATACATGAGTTATTCGAGCATAAAAAACAGAATTTCATTTGAAGGTTTAGAGTTTGGCACATACAAATTTACTTGGAACGGCAGGTAGATACCGCATATAGGAAGGTATAGTGGACTCATATGGAATAACTTTGGGGTTTATGGAAGTGGATGCACAAGCAGTATTCCCGCTTAGTACAAGTGAAGGCTAGAAAAAGACTGGGAAGCGACCAACTAAAGAGCGACAACAGTCATGAACATGCATTAAAATTAATAAACATTGAGTGCAAGCATGAGTAGGATATAATCCACCATGAATATAAATATCATGGAGGCTATGTTGATTTTGTTTCAACTACATGCGTGAACATGTGCCAAGTCAAGTCACTCGAATCATTCAAAGGAGGATACCACCCCATCATACCACATCACAACCATTTTAATAGCATGTTGGCACGCAAGGTAGACCATTATAAACTCCTAGCTAATTAAGCATGGCATAAGCAACTATAATCTCTAATTGTCATTGCAAACATGTCTCATTCATAATAGGCTGAATCAGGAATGATGAACTAATCATATTTACAAAAACAAAAGAGGTCGAGTTCATACCAGCTTCTCTCATCTCAATCAGTCCATCTTATATCGTCATTATTACCTTTCACTAGGACGACCGAACGGTGTGTATAATAATAATAGTGCACGTGCATTGGACTAAACTGGAATCTGCGAGCATTTAATATAAGGGAGAAGACAAGGTAATATGGGCTCTTGGTTAAATCAACAATAATGCATATAAGAGCCACTTCAACATTTTCATTATGGTCTTCTCCTCTCGACCCCCAAAGAAAAGAAAAGAAATAAAACTATTTACACGGGAAAGCTCCCAACAAGCAAAAGAAGAACAAGAAATCTTTTTGGGTTTTCTTTTAATTATTACTACTACAGGCATGGAAAGTAAACTAGCTAAAAGCTACAACTAATATTTTTTGTTTTTTCTTAAGGTTTTACAAACACACAAGAAGAAGGCGAGAAAAAGAAAATAAACTAGCATGGATATTACAGTGAAAAAATATGAGCACCGACAACTAGAATGAGTGTGTGAACATGAATGTAATTTCGGTGAGAAATACGTACTCCCCCAAGCTTAGGATTTTGGCCTAAGTTGGTTTATGCCCATGGATCAAAGTTGTAATTGGGGTCGTACTGAGAAGGATCCTCGGGGTGCCACTGGTTGGCGATCTCCTCCAGATCCCACTGGTAAACAGACTGACGGTGAGGATCAAGTTGTGGCTCCGGCTCTGGCTCTGGAGCTGGTGTGAGGTTCCGGTAGGCATGAATGGCCTCCGGCAGAACAAGATACTTGCCTGAAGATAAGTTAAACAAAGAAGGAGCAGGCAAAGTAATAGTCTCAAAGTAATTTTTATCAAATATCAGTCTATAGTTAAGCATCTTTTTCTTATTCTTAACAATAAAATCATGTGCTACCATACTCTTATAGTCTAGAAAAACAGGAGGCAGCAACTTTTCTTCTTTCTCATAATGCCTAATAGGTATGTTAAAGTGTGCAGCAAGGCGCGAGGCGAAGATACCTCCCAAGATGGGACCCTTTCGTACGGTTCAGATTTAACCACTTGGCAACAATAGCGCCTAGACTAAAAGTGTTATCACAGAACAAGGCATGGCACAAAATAACAATATCAGGGGCACTAAGGTTTCCACAGTTCTCGCGACCAATGAAACATCTACTAGCAAATATTGCAAAGCAACGCAGAACAGGAAAGTGTATGCTAGTACTTCTTGCATCGGAAACTTTCCTCGTTTCCCCTACAACAATCATATCAATAAACCCTTCCACATCATTACGATGTGGTTCCTCTATGCTGCCCGCAAAGGGTATCTTACAAACCCGGCAGAAATCAAATAGTGACATCTCCTTAAACTCATCATATAAATAAATAATCCACCGAAGGTGGTGATCTCCTAGCATGGAAATGAAAATTTTGCACAAAAATATTAGTGAGTAGGAGATACTGTTCGCGCTGGTCGCGGAGGAAGTCGGTGAGGCCCGCATTCTCAGCTAAATAATAAAAATCATCATGAATCCCGGCTGCCCTCAAGAAATCATCAGAATGCCATTTACACGGCCGAACCTCCGCGGTGCGAGGGAGATTATATTTGGGCCTTTTATCCTCTTCACTTTGCTTATCCTTCGAGCTTCGGCTCGAAGAGCCCCTCAAAAATCTCTTCATCAATTTCTGAAATTTTTAGTAACTCAAAATAAAAGTGAACCAAACGGAACAAAATTGATAGCAACTACTCCCACAAGTGCCTAGAGACTATATCATGCATTAGAACTACTTGGGACCATATAAACTTGACATGCAAGCTCAAGAACAGGATCACCTAGGTAGCAAAAAATTGCAATGAATAAAGCACTAGAACAAAAACTAATTGGACCATTGGAGGAGTCACATACCGATGAACAATCCCCCAAAGCAGTTTTGGGAGTGGAGCTTTGAGCAAGGAGATCGAAAATTGCAGCAAGATGAGCTAGAACTCGTGCTTGAGCTGGTTGGTGATATTTTTGGAAGGAATAAGGAGTGTGTGGTTGCTGGAATAAGTGGAGGGGGCCACCAGGGGCCCAAGAGGCAGGGGCGCGCCCAAGGGGGGTGGGCGTGCCCTGGACCCTCGTGGCCAGGTGCTTTCTCCCCCTGATGTGTTCTCAGTGCCAGATATTCTCAAATATTCAAGAAAAAAATCATATTTCATTTTCAGGGCATTTGGAGAACTTTTATTTTCGGGGTATTTTTTATTACACAGATAATTGAGAAAACGGACAGAAAATACTATTTTTTTTCTTTATTTAATCTAAATAATAGAAAGTAGAAGGAGGGTACAGAAGGTTGTGCTTTCTAACTTCATCCATCTCATGCTCATAAAAAAGGAATCCACTAACAAGGTTGATCAAGTCTTGTTAACAAACTCTTTTCGAATAACATGGAACCGGAGAAATTTCGAGTAACACTATGTTACTTCAACGGGGATATGCACATCCCCAACAATAAGAATATCATATCTCTTCTTGACAGCAGGAAGAGGAAATTCCAAACCTCCAATAGTAATAGTTCAAAGAATTCCAATAGAATTGATACTGTGGACTTGAGGCTGTTTCCTCGGAAAGTGTACCGTATGCTCATTACCATTAACATGAAAAGTGACATTGCCTTTCTTGCAATTAATAACAGCCCCTTCATTATTCAAAAAGGGTCTACCAAGGATAATCGACATACTATCGTCCTCGGGAATATCAAGAATAACAAAGTCCGTTAAAATAGTAACATTTGCAACCACAACAGGCACATCCTCACAAATACCGGCTGTGCATAGCGATTGATTTAGCGGCCATTTGCAAAGATATTTCAGTAGGTGTCAACTTATTCAAATCAAGTCTACGATATAAAGAGAGAGGCATAACACTAACACCGGCTCCAAGATCACATAAAGCAGTTTTAACATAGTTTGTTTTAATGGAGCATGGTATAGTTGGTACTCCTAGATCTCCTATTTCCTTAGGTATTCCACCCTTAAAAGTATAATTAGCAAGCATGGTGGAAATTTCAGCTTCCGGTATCTTTCTTTTATTTGTAACAATATCCTTCATATACTTAGCATAAGGATTCATTTTAAGCATATCAGTCAAACGCATACGCATAAAGATAGGTCTAATCATTTCAGCAAAGCGCTCAGAGTCCTCATCATCCTTTTTCTTGGATGGTTTAGGAGGAAAAGGCAAGGGTTTTTGAACCCATGACTCTCTTTCTTTACCGTTCTCCCTAGCAACAAAGTCTCTCTTATCATAACGTTGATTCTTTGATTATGGGTTATCAAGATCAACAACAGGTTCAATTTCTACATCATTGTTATTGCTAGGTTGATCATCAACATGAACATCATCATTAACATTATCACTACGTTCATGTTCATTATCAGATTGTGTTTCAGCATCAGAAATAGAAATATCATTGGGATTCTCAGGTGTGTCAACAACAGGTTCACTAGAAGCATGCAAAGTCCTATTATTTTTCTTTTTCTTCTTTTTAGAAGGACTAGGTGCATCAATATTAGTTCTCTGAGAATCTTGCTCAATTCTATTAGGGTGGCCCTCAGGATACAAAGGTTCCTGAGTCATTTTACCCCCTCTAATCATAACTCTAACAACATTATCATTCTTATTATTCTTTAATTCATTGAGCAAATCATTTTGAGCTCTAAGCACTTGTTCTACTTGAGTGGTAACCATAGAAGCATGTTTACTAATGAGTTTAAGTTCACCTTTAACTCTAGACAAATAATCACTCAAGTGTTCAATCATATAAGCATTGCGTTTCAATTGTCTACCAACATAAGCATTGAAGTTTTCTTGTTTAACAATAAAATTATCAAACTCATCTAAGCATTGGCTAGCAGACTTATAACGAGGAATATCACCTTCATCAAATCTATAGGCAGAATTTACCTTTACTACCTGTGTCGGGTTATCAAGACCATGTATCTCTTCAATAGGTGGTAAATTCTTAACATCTTCAGCTTTAATACCCTTTTCTTTCATAGATTTCTTTGCCTCTTGAATATCTTTAGGATTGAGAAATAGAATACCCCTTTTCTTCGGAGTTGGCTTAGGAGTTGGTTCAGGAAGTGTCCAATTATTTTCATTAGTCAACATATTATTCAATAGCAATTCAGCTTGATCAACAGTTCTTTCCCTGAAAACACAACCAGACAACTATCCGTGGTCTCTGGAAGCATCGGTTAGTCCATTATAAAAGATATCAAGTATTACAATTTTCTTGAGAGGATGATCAGGCAAAGCATTAAGCAATTGGAGAAGCCTCCCCCAAGCTTGTGGGAGACTCTCTTCTTCAATTTGCACAAAATTATATATTTCCCTTAAAGCAGCTTGTTTCTTATGAGCGGGGAAAATATTTAGCAGAGAAGTAGTAAATCATATCCTGGGGGCTACGCACACAACCAGGATCAAGAGAATTAAACCATGTTTTAGCATCACTCTTTAATGAGAACAGAAATAATTTAAGGATATATTAGTAACGAGTTTTCTCATCATTAGTGAATAGGGTGGCTATATCATTTAATTTAGTAAGATGTGCCACAACAGTTTCAGATTCATAGCCATAAAAAGGATCAGATTCAACCAAAGTAATTATCTTAGGATCGACAGAGAAATCATAATCCTTATCAGTAACATAGATAGGTGAAGTAGCAAAAGCAGGGTCATGTTTCATTCTAGCATTCAAAGATTTTTCTTTCAGCTTAGCTAATAATTTCTTAAGATCATATCTATCATTGCAAGCAAGAAAGTCTCTAGCAGTTTCTTCATCCATAACATAACCCTTAGGCACAATAGGCAATTCATATCTAGGGGGAGAATCTTCATCATCACTTTCATCAATATTATCAGTTTTAATAATTTCATTCTCTCTAGCCCTAGCAAGTTGTTCATCAATAGATTCACCTAGTGGCACAGTAGTATCAAGCATAGAAGTAGTTTCATCATAAGTATCATGCATAGCAGAAGTGGCATCATCAATAACATGCGACACATCAGAATTAATAGCAGAAGCAGGTTTAGGTGTCGCAAGCTTACTCAAAACAGAAGGTGAATCAAGTGCAGAGCTAGATGGCAGTTCCTTACCTCCCCACGTAGTTGAGGGATAAATCTTAGTTCTTTCGTCTTTCAAGTTCCTGATAGTGATCAGCAGATCTAAATCCCAAGTGACTCAAAGAATAGAGCTATGCTCCCTGGCAACGGCGCCAGAACATAGTCTTGATAATCCACAAGTGTAGGGGATCGCAACAGTTTTCGAGGGTAGAGTATTCAACCCAAATTTATTGATTCGACACAAGGGGAGCCAAAGAATATTCTCAAGTATTAGCAGTTGAGTTGTCAATTCAACCACACCGGATAACTTAATATCCGCAGCAAAGTATTTAGTAGCAAAGTAGTATGGAAGTACTTGTAACGGTGGCAAAAGTAAAATGAGATGCAGTTTTGTAGTAATTGTAACAGTGGTAACGGTAAGTAACTAAGCAAAGATCAATATGTGAAAAGCTCTTAGGCATTGGATCGGTGATGGAGAATTATGTCGGATGCGATTCCTCATGCAATAGTTATAACATAGGGTGACACCGAACTAGCTCCAGTTCATCAATGTAATGTAGGCATGTATTCCGAATATAGTCATACGTGCTTATGGAAAAGAACTTGCATGACATCTTTTGTCCTACCCTCCCGTGGCAGCGGGTCCTATTGGAAACTAAGGGATATTAAGGCCTCCTTTTAATAGAGTACCGGACTAAAGCATTAACACATAGTGAATACATGAACTCCTCAAACTACGGTCATCACCGGAGTGGTCCCGATTATTGTCACTTCGGGTTGCCGGATCATAACACATAGTAGGTGACTATAGACTTGCAAGATAGGAACAAGAACTCACATATATTCATGAAAACATAATAGGTTCAGATCTGAAATCATGGCACTCAGGCCCTAGTGACAAGCATTAACCATAGCAAAGTCATAGCAACATCAATCTCAGAACATTATGGATATTAGGTATCAAACCCTAACAAAACTAACTCAATTACATGGTAAATCTCATCCAACCCATCACCGTCCAGCAAGCCTACGATGGAATTACTCACGCACGGCGGTGATCATCATGAAATTGGTGATGGAGGAAGGTTGATGATGACGATGGCGACGGATTCCCCTCTCCGGAGCCTCGAACGGACTCCAGATCAGCCCTCCTGAGAGAGTCTAGGGCTTGGTGGCGGCTCCGTATCGTAAAACGCGATGAATCCTTCTCTCCGATTTTTTTCTCCCCGAACGTGAATATATAGAGTTGAAGTTGAGGTCAGTGGAGCTCCAGGGGGCCCACGTGGTAGGGGGCGCGCCCAGGGGGGTAGGCGCGCCCCACCCTCGTGGACAGGGTGTGGGCCCCCTGGCCTTGATTCTTTTGCCAGTATTTTTTATTAATTCCAAAAATATTCTCCATGAAGTTTCAGGTCATTCCGAGAACTTTTATTTCTGCACAAAAATAACACCATGGCAATTCTGCTGAAAACAGCGTCAGTCCGGGTTAGTTCCATTCAAATCATGCAAGTTAGAGTCCAAAACAAGGGCAAAAGTGTTTGGGAAAGTAGATACGATGGAGATGTATCAACTCCCCCAAGCTTAAATCTTTGCTTGTCCTCAAGCAATTCAGATGACAAACTGAAAGTGATAAAGAAAAACTTTTACAAACTCTGTTTGCTCTTGTTGTTGTAAATACGTAAAGCCAGCATTCAATTTTTCAGCAAAGATTATGAGCTAACCATATTCACAATAACATTTAGGTCTCATGTTTACTCATATCAATGACATAATCAACTAGCGAGCAATAATAATAAATCTCGGATGACAACACTTTCTCAAAACAATCATAATATGATATAACAAGATGGTATCTCGCTAGCCCTTTCTTAGACCACAAAACATAAATGCAGAGCACCTCTGAAGATCAAGGACTGACTAAACATTGTAATTCATGGTAAAAGAGATCCAATCATAGCCGCTACTCGTTCTCTCACAAAATGGAAATCAATCTCAATGTGTTTAGTCCGAGCATGAAACACTGGATTCGCCGTCAGGTAGGTTGCCCCTAAGTTATCACACCATAATATAGGTGTACGCTTACGTGGGACTCCAAGTTCTGTGAGAACTGAGTCTATCCAAATGGCTTCAGCCGTGCCATTGGCCAATGCCTTATACTCTGCCTCGATGCTTGACATCGATACTGTGGGTTGCTTCTTTGAGCTCCAATACAAGATTGGGCGCAACAAAGATAGCAAATCCACCAGTGGAGCGTCTATCATCCACACAGCCTGCCCAGTCTGCATCGGTGAATATACTCACTCGAGTAAATCTGGACTTACGAATCTGTAGTCCCATGTCTAGCGTACCTTTGACATATCTTAGAATACGCTTAACTGCTTCCCAATGATCCTCCGTAGGCTGAGACAAGAACTGACACACTTTGTTCACCGCAAAGGAGATATCAGGACGAGTGACGGTCAAATACTGAAGTGCTCCAACCACATTGCGATACCGGAAGGAGTCATCAGTACCTAGTGGTGCGCCACTATGACGTGAGAGACTCTCGGATGTGGCAAGTGGAGTGGAAGTGGCCTTGCTGTTCTCCATGTTGACGCGATGAAGAAGATCCAATGCATACTTTTTCTGCGTCAAGGTCATGCCCCCTGAATGAAAGGACGCTTCCAAACCAAGGAAGTACTCCAGGCGACCCAAATCTTTGATGGGAAAGCTAGCAGACAATGACTGCACAAGACGATCCACCACGGCGGGGGTAGAGCCAGCAATCACAATATCATCGACGTACACCAGCCTGTATATCCGAATAGGACCCTGGGAGAAGATGAACAGAGACGCATATGATCTGGAGGCAACAAAACCGAGTTGTGAAAGGCGCTGACTCAAGCGAGCATACCAAGCACGAGGCAACTGTTTGAGGCCATAGATAGACCTCTGAAGTTTACATACATGAGAGGGATAAGTGGCATCCTCATACCCGGGTGGCTGCTGCATATACACATCTTCGGCCTAGAACCCATGTAAAAAGGCATTGCTCACATCAATCTTTCGGAGGCTCCAACCACGAGACACATCAAGAGACAGAACCAAGTGAACCGTGGCACGCTTCCCCACCGGACTAAAAGTATCTCCATAGTCAATCCCGTGCTGTTGAGTGAAACCATGAGCAACAAGACGAGCTTTGTGCTTATCAACAGACCCATCCGGACGATGCTTGGTTTTTAAAATCCACTTGCAGCCGACAACATTGACACCAGGTGGTCGAGACACCAACACCCAGGTATTAGTGTGACAGAGAGCAGCAAACTCCTCAGACATGGCGGCGCACCAGGCAGGTTCACCCAAGGCATCACGATGGGAAACCGGTGTGGCGAAGAAGGCACGATGACGAGAATCATACCGAAACGTATCATCAGTGTAAGACTTCTCCTTGCGCGTATGATCACGTTGCCGGGTAACCATAGCATGCCCCGGAACTGCATCACCGGCAGAAGGAGACGGCAACGACGAGGGCTCGGCCAGAGGTGTCGCGCTGAGGGGACCTCGGCGACAGGCGACATGGGCCGAGGTATGACCAGGCGCTGGGCCGGCCCAGGCGAAGACGGCGACCCGGGTGACGCACCGGGCGAGGGTGGCGACCCCGGCGCGACAGGCGAGGGCGGCGGCCCGGGTGATGCACCGGGCGAGGGTGGTGATGCCTACTACACAACCTTCTTCTTGTAGACGTTGTTGGGCCTCCAAGTGCAGAGGTTTGTAGGACAGTAGCAAATTTCCCTCAAGTGGATGACCTAAGGTTTATCAATCCGTGGGAGGCGTAGGATGAAGATGGTCTTTCTCAAACAACCCTGCAACCAAATAACAAAGAATCTCTTGTGTCCCCAACACACCCAATACAATGGTAAATTGTATAGGTGCACTAGTTAATGAAGAGATGGTGATACACGTGCAATATGGATGGTAGATATAGGGTTTTGTAATCTGAAAATATAAAAACAGCAAGGTAACTAATGATAAAAGTGAGCGTAAACGGTATTGCAATACTAGGAAACAAGGCCTAAGGTTCATACTTTCACTAGTGCAAGTTCTCTCAACACTGATAACATAATTATATTATATAACAATCCCTCAACATGCAACAAAGAGTCACTCCAAAGTCACTAATAGAGGAGAACAAACGAAGAGATTATTGTAGGGTACGAAACCACCTCAAAGTTATCCTTTCTGATCGATCTATTCAAGAGTCCATAGTAAAATAACACGAAGCTATTCTTTTCGTTCGATCTATCCTAGAGTTTGTACTAGAATAACACCTTAAGACACAAATCAACCAAAACCCTAATGTCACCTACATACTCCAATGTCACCTCAAGTATCCATGGGTATGATTATACGATATGCATCACACAATCTCAGATTCATCTATTCAAACCAACACAAAGTACTTCAACGAGTGCCCCAAAGTTTCTACCGGAGAGTCAAGATTTAAAACGTGTGCCAACCCCTATGCATAAGTTCACAAGGTCACTGAACCTGCAAGTTGATCACCAAATCATACATCAAGTAGATCACGTGAATATCCCATTGTCACCACAGATAAGCACATGCAATACATACATCAAGTGTTCTCAAACCCTTAAAGACTCAATCCAATAAGATAACCTCAAAGGGAAAACTCAATCCATTACAAGAGAGTAGAGGGGGAGAAACATCATAAGATCCAATTATAATAGCAAAGCTCACAATACATCAAGATCGTGCCATATCAAGAACACGAGAGAGAGAGAGAGAGAGAGAGAGAGAGAGAGAGATCAAGCACATAGCTACTGGTACATACCCTCAGCCCCGAGGGTGAACTACTCCCTCCTCGTCATGGAGAGCGCCAGTATGATGAAGATGGCCCCCAGTGAGGGATCTCCCCTCCGGCAGGGTGCCTAAACAGGGTCCCGATTGGTTTCTGGTGGCTACGGAGGCTTGCGGTGGCGGAACTCCCGATCTATTGTGTCCCCCGATGTTTTTAGGGTATATGGATATATATAGGCGAAAGAAGTCGGCCAGGGGAGCCACGAGGGTGGGGGGCGCGCCTCCCTGCCTCGTGGCTTCCTCGAAGCTTCCCTGACGTCTACTCCAAGTCTCCTGGATTGCTTCCGTTCCAAAAATAACTCTTCCGAAGGTTTCATTCCATTTGGACTCCGTTTGATATTCCATTTCTTCGAAACATTGAAATAGGCAAGAAAACAGCAATTTGGGCTAGGCCTCCGGTTAATAGGTTAGTCCCAAAAAATATAAAAGTGTTTAATAAAGCCCATAAACATCCAAAACAGATAATATAATAGCATGAATACTTCATAAATTATAGATACGTTGGAGACATATCAGGCGATGTCGAACTCGATGAGCTCGGTGCGGTAGTTGTCGCACTGTTCGAAAGTGACTGGGAGGCGGACCTGCCATATCAGGGTGATGGAGCCGTCAGTCACTCCTGAGAAAGGCTTGGTAGGCTGGAGCTGATCGTTGGGCACTTGAAGGTTGTCAAACATCTCGACGGACAAGATGTTAAGCCCTGCGCCACCGTCGATGAGAGTCTTAGTGACTTGCACATTGCTGATGACGGGTGAACAGAGCATCGGGAGAGCGCCAGCGGTGGCCGTGCACTTGAGCTGGTCTGCCGAGCTGAAGGTAATACCACACTTGGACCACCTGAGCGAGCGTGTGGCCTTGAGCTTGGGGAGGACTGCATTCACCTCGCGAGCAAACTGCTTGAAGATACGCTATGAGGCTGGGGCTTGAGCTCCGCCCAAAATGCAGGCGATAGCACGCGGCTCCTGGAAGCCCCCAGCCTCCTCGTCTTGATGGTGGTTGTCGTTCCTTCTTGGTGGTGGCGGCAGTGGAGGAAGCCCAGCATTGCCCTGAGGACGGTCCTCGTGAGGCTGATCCTGCCAGCGGTCTTCACGAGGCCGGTTGCGCCACTCGTGGCGTGTGCCCTGGTCGTCCCAGCGTCGTCCGCCACGTCCTCCTCCTCGGCCGTAGCCTCGGTCGTTGCGCTCGGGGCGTCGAACAAAGCGTCTGTCGCGAATGGCCCTGAGCTATTGACAATCGTTGGTGTTGTGGTTGTGCACGTTGTGGAAGGCGCAGAATGGTCGACTGCTCTTCGATGACTCAGGCTGGTCCCTGCTGCACTTCGTGTCCGGTTCTGCCGCGAGTACGGCCGCTCCCTTGCGCTTCGCGTCCTTGGCCTTGGCTTTCTTCTCCTTCGGTTCGGCAGCCAGGAGCTCGAGGAGGGAAAGGCGCCCTTCCTCAGCCCTTGAGCACTTGGTCGCCAGGTTGAACAGCTCCAGGGATGTGCACAACTCCTCGTGGATGGCGAGCTCCTCCTTCATCTTGACGTCGTGGACGCCATCGGAGAACGCAGAGATGATGGCATCGTTCGTCACCTTGGGGATCTTGAGACAAACGTTGTTGAAGCACTGGATGTACTTCTGGAGGATCTCCCCTAGCGGTTGCTTGACGTGGCGCAGGTCACCCGCGGCTGGAGGGCGGTCGCGAGTGCCCTGGAAGTTGGCGACGAAGCGGTCGCGCATCTCGTTCCAGGAAGAGATGGAGCCTGGAGGCAGGTTCAAGAGCCACGAACGTGCGCCATCCTTGAGAGCCATGGGGAACCAGTTCTCCGTGACTTTCTCGTCGCCGTTCGCCGCCTCGATGCTCAGCTCGTAGAGCTGCAGGAACTCCGCGGGGTCGGGGGTGCCGTCATAGCACGGAGGCAGATCTGGTTTGAACTTGCCTGGTCACGCGACACTACACAACTCAGGGGTGAAGGCACGACAGCCTGTCGTGGTCACAGGGGCCCGCCGTGGAGGTGGAGCTTGATCTTGGCGCCCGCGCGCCTCGACGGCAAGCGGTGCAAGGCCCTTCCGCGGCAAGCGATCCTGACGTGGTGGTGCGGGGAGCGGTGGAGCATTCTCCTACGGCCGAGGGACTTCTTGATAGCTTCTTTCTTCATGCGCGGGTGCTTGGCGCGACGGGTCGCGCCGCGGAGCCGCGCATCTTGGCGCTAGGGCGCCGTCTTGGTGCAGAGGTGGTGGAGGCGCTCCATGAGCCACATCACCCGTGGCCGGCGGAGAGCGAGGCAGCAAGAGGGACAGTGCAGGGGAGCCCCCTGCGGTGCTGACGAGCTCGGCGATGCGGTCTAGCCAGTCCTCGTAGAGGTCGTCGACCAGGCGATAACGCATGAGGTCGTGCGCCATCAGTAGCGCGGCCCGCGCGTCCGTGGGAGCGCGATGAGCGTGAGACGACGAACCAGCGAGGGTTAGCGACGGGGTGGCGGTGCGACCGTCCCGCTGCACCGAGCGGTGCAGTGAGGATGCTTGCTGCTCGTTCCCCGCCGGGCCGGTGGCGGTGTTGGTGGCAGGCGACGGAGAACGGCGGGGAGGCCCTCCGACGGGGGCCGTCTGAACGGCGCGGGCGGCGAGGGCGGCCCGGCGCTCAGCGCGGGCGCGACGAGCGTCCGACATGGTTGTCGTGGAGCGTTGAAGCACGGATCGACGAGAAGAAGGCTTTAGCGCACCCCTACCTGGCGCGCCAAATGTCAGATTTGGGTTCCGGCAAAACCCTTAAGGTTCGAACACTGGGGTGCGCGCGAAGATCTCCCCCTCGCCCATCACGCCCTCACACGCTTCAAGATCTCTAGGCTGAGCACGACGAACTCTCAACACACGAGACACAAGATTTATACTGGTTCGGGCCACCGTTGTGGTGTAATACCCTACTCCAGTGTGGTGGTGGTGGATTGCCTCTTGGGCTGAGGATGAACAGTACAAGGGGAAGAACAGCCTCCTGAGGAGAGGTGTTCTTGTGCTTGGTGAACTTGTGGGTGTGAGGATGAACTGGATCTAGTCCAAGGTGAGGTGAGTTGAGACTCAGTTGCCTCCTACTGTGGTGGCTAACCCTATTTATAGAGTCCCTGGTCCTCTTCCCAAATATTGAGCGGGAAGGGAGCCAACAACGGCCAATTTGAAAGGGGACAGCTAGTACAAGCTATCCTGACAAAAGCAGTCTTCGCGTGCAAAAGGCTCTGGTGGTGACGCCGCCTTGGGCTCCATGGTGACCTCCGTCTTGCCGTCCCGCTGGTCTTGGTCTCGTTGCACTGATATGGAAACCTTTGCTTGACGCCTCGGTACTCCTCGCCTGCGCTTGCCTCCTTAGCACCAAAGAGGAAACAAGGACACTGTGTGCGCTGGCGCCCACCTGGTCTCGTTCGTCATGGCTCACGTCACTGGAACCTCGCGAGGTTTTTCTTGCCTTGATCTCTCTGCCCCTTGCGAGCCAACCTAGTGAGGCCGCTCCCGAGGAGGTCTTGTGTCGTCCGCCTCGCGAGGCTTGGCCCCTCGCGAGGGTCTCGAATGCTTGTTGGTGAAGATGGGTCGTACGGGCCCACTCGCAGAGCCACGTCGTGGGCCGCAGGCAGGCAAGTCTAGGGACCCCCGTTTCCAGAACGCTGACAGGGGCTAGGTACCAGCTCCTGGTGCGTATGTGGCAATGCAAAATAGGATACCTTTGTCGCATGACCGGGCTAAGACCAGTCCTTTGTATAACATGACGTAAATCACTAAAGATTTATAGTAAGTCGCTGAATCGCTGATCAGCTCTCGCCATACCATGACAGTCAGTTTTCGGCTTTCTCTACTTAGGTGTTTGACCGGACGAACCAGAAACACAATCGCAGTAGTTCTCCCTTTACTACCTTAGCCGAACTAGCGGAACGTAAGGTGGTAAACACATGAGCCGGGCAACCCAACCATAGACCAAAGACATGATTCGAAGCTTATGCATATAATGCAGTATTCGGGATGCCGAAGAGTACCCTATGGGTGTTCGGACTTTGAAAATATGCAAAGCTGGATAGAGCCACCGACATTTAGGCCGGACCACGGCATATGTGGCAACCTGAAGCAAGTAGGGAATACAGATGGTAAAATAAACCAATACCGAACAGAAGTTGGCAATCGACTGTTTCCTTTATACTCTGATTAATACGTCAAGGCGTGCTATTACAGATAATGTCATGAACATCAAGGCTATTTTACAGCCGAGAATTTGTACACGAGGGGAAGTTGTATAGATGGCCAAAAAAAGGTAGTCTTGAAGATCCCCTTGATGCCCTGCCGCACGTCTGCGCCGTTTCTCCTTGGTAAAAAATCCTTTGAAAGGAACCGTCGATGGTCGTCTATACAAAAAGGGGCCTGAAAAAGGGGCCCTTGTATGACCGTGGGGTGGCTAGGTTTTTAATGAACCTGTAGTATGATAGAAGAAGGAGAAAAGGTTAAGGTCCGAATAGGATCAGGCCGCACTATATACCTTTTCTGCAGTGTGCCTCCGTCGTTGCCCAGGGTATTTTTAGTGCATAATTATGCACGCGCGGTACGTATGCCGCGGTTTTATGGGGCGATCGGCGGAGGCAAAACTGCTAGTCAAGCTCTGGATCCTCCGAGCTATTGTTCTGCAGAGTAGGCCGGACTCGCTTAGGAGTGTCCGGGGTCTTGATGACCGATGAATTGTTCGGCTTGATGAGGTCGTTGTGCACCTCGACTGCAAGGGCCGCGGTGTGCTCCTCAGTACGGAGGGAGCGCTCCATATTTCCATTGACTGTGATAACGTCGCACGGTCCGGGCATTTGCTTTAAATAAGCATAGTGTGGGACTGCGTTGAAACGGGCGAAGTCAGTTCGTCCGAGTAGCGCGTGATAACCACTGTGAAAGGGGACAATGTCGAAGATCAAGTCTTCGCTTCGGAAGTTATCCGGCGAACCGAAGACTACTTCCAATGTTTAAGGAGCCCATGCAACGAGCCTCTACGCCGGGTATCACTCCTTTAAAGTTAGTGTTATTGGGCTTGATTCTTGACGGGTCAATACCCATCTTACGGACAGTGTCTTGATAAATCAGGTTAAGACTGTTGCCGCCGTCCATAAGGACTCTAGTGAGATGGTATCCATCGACGATGGGATCGAGTACCAGGGTCGCCGAACCTCCATGACGGATACTGGCCGGATGGTCCCTGCGATCGAAGGTGATCGGGCAAGCTGACCATGGGTTGAATTTTGGGGCGACAGGCTCTACGGTGTAGACGTCCCTTAGTGCATGCTTGCGTTCCCTTTTGGGGATATGTGTGACATATATCATGTTCACTGTTTTCACCTCAGGGGGAATTTTCTTCCGTCCCCCTGTATTCAATGGACGGGGCTCATCATCGTCCTCACTTTGAGGCGCTTTCCCCTTGTGTTCGGTATTTAACTTACCGGCCTGTTTAAAATCCCAGCAGTTTCTGTTGGAGTGGTTGGCAGGCTTGCCGGGGGTGCCGTGAATCTGGCAAGGCCTGTCTAGTATCTTATCCAAGTTAGATGGGCCGTCCCTATTTCCTTTGAATGGCTTCTTTCGCTGACTGGGTTTGGAGCCACTGAATCCGGCATTGACCGCCGTATCTTCAGTTTCTTCATTGTTGTTCCGACGCTTGTTTTTGTTACGCCGTGGCCTTCCGTTGCCATCTCTGGCTTCAGAGGTGCTAGGGTTGCTGGTACTATTGCTTCTACGAGCTAGCCAGCTATCTTCTCCCGCGCAGAAGCGGGTCATGAGTGCGGCAAGAGCTGCCATAGTCTTCGGCTTTTCCTGACCGAGGTGTAGCGCGAGCCATTTGTCACGGACGCTGTGTTTAAAGGCCGCTAAGGCTTCGGCGTCCGGACAGTCGACAATTTGGTTCTTTTTAATTAAGAACCGAGTCCAGAGTTTGCGGGCTGACTCTCCGGGTTGCTGGACTATGCGGCTAAGGTCATCAGTGTCCGGTGGTCGGACGTAAGTACCTTGGAAGTTGTCTCAAAAGCATCCTCCAAGTCTTCCCAGCTGCCAATAGAGTTCTCTGGGAGGCTATTCAACCAGTGTCGTGTTGGTCCCTTTAGCTTTAGGGGAGGTATTTAACGGCGTGGAGATCGTCACCGCGAGCCATGTGAATATGGAGGAGAAAATCTTCAATCCATATAGCGGGACCGGTCATCCCATCGTATGCTTCAATGTTTACGGGTTTAAACCCTTCTGGAAACTGGTGCTGCATTACCTCATCGGTAAAGCACAAGGTGTGTGCGGCGCCTCTGTATCGGGCAACGTCACGACGGAGTTCGGATGACATCCATGTTCGGTTTTCAGCCCGAGTTTGGTTATGCTTATCGCGCCAAGCTTGATGGGCGTCGTCTCGTGTTGGAACGCGTCCCCTTGATCCATAGATTGATCTAGTCTGACCGGCTCTATTGTCCAGGTCCCGACGTAAGTCGTAGGTGTATCCTGGAGCCACTACCTCTTTGCCTCAACGGCGAGGTGGCGCGAGCTGGTGTTCGGCATAAGCAGCCGCTTTGTCCCGTCGACGTGGTGGTCGGCCTGGTTCATTAGCGTGATTATATCTTGACGGTATTAGCTCAAGGGCCTCGTCGTCAAATTGTGGTAGTAGCCGACATTTAGGATAACTCTTTGTTGGGCGCTCGAGGCCATATTCTTTGACAGCCAGGACCTTGGTCCATCTGTCGTTGAGCGTATCCTGTTCGGCTTGAAGCTGTTGCTGTTTCTTTTTTAGGCTCCTCGTAGTGGCGATTAGCTGTCGCTTGAAGCGCTCTTGCTCGAGGGGTTCCTCTGGCACGATGAAATCTTCGTTGTCGAGGCTGACATCCTCCTCGGAGACCGGTAGATAGTTACTATCTTCCGAATCCTCATTCTCGACAGGTTCGTCAGGGTTAACTTGTCCCTCCTCCCATTCATCCTGCTCGGATGCAAGCTCGACGGGGTCTTCGGGGTCTTTGGCATCATCTGGAGTGTTATTGTCTCCAGTGCCGGTATTACTGACCTTTTCCCGACGCGATCGTGGGTGGCGCCGCTGACGTCGGCGCTTTGATGGTGCTTCGACAGGCTTGTCCTCAACCAGGTCTTGCCCGCCGTCATCGTCGTCCTTTTTAGGTGTATCTACCATATACACGTCGTATGTAGAGGTGGTCGTCTAACGCCCGGTGATAGGCGGATTTTGGCCTGGGTCGGCTCCGGCATCGTCGTCCACACCGTCGATGTTTCGGAGGCGTCGTATAGCATGTCGGTTAAGTCCTTGACTCTGGCTACCAAGTGGGTGGTGGGTGGGACGCAAAATTCCCCGCACTCGGCCCCTAGTTCAGGCTAGGTGTAGTTCGGAAGCGACGCTTCAGTGATGGCGAGAGATCGCATTAATTCCAGAGCTTCGCTCAAAAGTGAAATCTAGACGGGTGGCTGAGGATCTGCGGAGCTGGGCCTGGTGAACGCCGCTCGGCCGTGACCAATGGACGCATACCTCAAGAGTTCGGAGTTAACATCCAGAGGTGAGTTCGGCTTCCTGACAACAGGGAGAACCCTATTTGATTCCAGGTCTGCTGATAATATGGCCGCCTCTAGGTCCCCGGCAAGGAGCTCCGTAGTAGGAGAGGGTCCGGTGGGGGTTCATACTCCCGTCTTCGGACAAGGTGGTCCGCTCTGGATCTAAGGCCAGGGCAGGAACGATAGTTGATCCTTGAACAGAGCCTGATGGTGGATCCGATGGGTTTCCTTCTTGCAGACAAGGAACAGCGGTCGAGGCCGTGAACCCATCGAAGATCAAGTCTCCTCGGATATCAGCGACATAGTTCAGGCTTCCGAACCTGATCTGACGACCAGGGGCGTAGCTGTCAATCTGTTCAAGGTGACCAGTTGAATTGGCACGCAGAACAAAGATGCCAAACACAAAAAGTTGACTAGGGAGGAAAGTTTCCCTGGAAACAGCATCGTTGTTGATGATCGAACGAGCCATCGAACCTTTTATCGATGACACAGTGGAACTCTCAATGAATGCACCAATGTCGGTGTCACAACCGGCCGATCTCGAGTAGGGGGTCCCGAACTATGCATCCGAGGATCGAAGGTAACAAGGGACAAAGGGGACACGTTGTTTACCCAGGTTCGGGCCCTCTAAATGGAGGTAAAACCCTACGTCATGCTTGATTGTCTTTGATGAGTATAGGGGTTACAAGAGTTGATCTACCTCGAGATCGTAATGGCTAAACCCTATCTGTCTAGCCTATGTGAATTCTAATAGCCTCTACGGACTAAATCCTCCGGTTTATATACACACCGGAGGGGTCTAGGGTTGCACAGAGTCAGTTCGTAGAGGAAGTAAATTACATATCCGGACACCAATCTTGCCGTCCACGCATAGGAGAGTCCTACCCGGACACGGGGGAAGGTCTTCATCCGTGTATCTTCACGGCCCATCAGTCCGGCCGATATCAAATAGCCCGGACACCCGAGGACCCCCTAGTACAGGACTCCCTCAGCAATGACTACGTCTCTCTCGTGCTGAATGATCCTTTTGAAGTCTGTTCATGTAGATGAGGGGAGGCCTCCGATGCCTGGTACGTGCTCATACCAGTGGCCGTCTTGCGCTCTGTTGCCGCTAGTGCAAAATCTTTCAACATGGAAGTTGCTTAAAATGGCTTGATTTCGTATAATCTTCATTGGTTTCATTCTAGAAATGTATTTTCCTGCCAAACTGTGGAAAAACGAGTTTTATTCTCTCTCGAAGGATTAGCGTTAGAAATAACTGACGAATAACGAAAACACGATGAAAACCAAGTAAAAGCTCTTCATAAAAAGTGATAAATTGTTGATCCATCATTAAGCTCAGAAGCTTCCTTTTGTGTGGTTTGCGCCGGAAAAGTTTGTAAAGGTCTGGTCTTCGCCTTGAAAACCAACCACAGGTGATTTGAAGTTCTCAGTTGGCAAGTCAAAAGGAGACTAGGATGGGCCACTTTGTGGGGTTCAGGAGCTTTGGCTTTCACATAACTCCAATGGAGATTAGCACTGCCCCAAGAGTGTGAACTTCAGGATACATCTGCATCTTTGAGTTGTGTGATTAATCTATTTTCATTTTTTTTATTCTTGTGTTTGCTTGCTAGTTAGTTTGTTGCTCCTGCTTATGTAGTGCATTAGCCTGCTTTCCATAAAGGTTGTTCTCATCACCCCTAAAATTGAAAGTTCAGATATAACTTTGTAGTCTCATATTCATCTCTCGCCTCTAGTTGACCTCTCGATCCTTTCATGTCCCCTTCATATTTTTTCTCCTCTCCGAATATTTAAAATAATCGAAGATAGATACCATGATGCATATATAATTCAAAGATAAATATTCCAATGCAATAACGATTCAAATATAAATATTATAATCCAAACGTAAAATGTTGAAATCAAACCGTTCAAATTTAAATTCAATTTAATCGGACATATGCTCTCATTGTTTGCATGAAATACCCACAAATGCTCCACTAGATCATTCTGAAGTTGTGTATGAGTTCCTCATTTGCGAATCTGATGATGCATCTGGAGAAATTTCTCAAACGTCGCCGCATGCTGCTGTGGAAGCAGCTAGGCATGTTCACTCACATGTTCAAAATCTAGAACATAGCAAACTATCTCACCCTCATCCTCCAGAATCATGTTGTGCATGATCACACAAGTTGTTATACCTATGTTTCTGGATCCCATTGCTTAGGAGCTCCACAAACAACCGCATAACGGGTTTGAAACTGTTCAAATGCTCTCTCCACATCCTTTCTAGCATCTTCTTGGCTTGTAGAAAATTGAGATTCTTTTTGTTATCTAGTGGATTGGAAATGGTATTGAAGAATTCATGAACTCGGCTTAGAAGTACTCCTCATTCTAATTCATCGTGTTTGTTTCAGAATAAGAATGAAAATGTAAAAAATTGAGCTATGACATTTGATTGAACACTTTTCATGAGCGGTGTGTGCCATGGATGGCATCGGCAGGGCGGGGGGTACCTGGGGATGCGATGGCGGCAATGGCGGCCTTGGCGGAGAGACGGTTGGATGGGACAACGGAGGTCTAGTAAGACTTGAGCGATATCTGGGGATAGAAGATAGAGATCGGAAGGGGAGTGGTGGATTGTCAAAAACCGCGGGCTTTAGATGCGATTTTGGATGGGTTTAGACTGTCCAAGTTCAATGTGAACCAAAATTTAAACTCTCCTTCATCATCCTCAATTCAGGGCCCGAGGGATTTCCGACGTATCGCCGGTCCAATATGGACATGCACACTGAAGATGCCTTTAGCCATTTTTCTGTTAAGGAACCGGCAAGAGCACTGTCTTTTCTTTATAGAAGGAAAGCGAGAAACGTACATTCGTAATGTACAGAGGGACGCACATTTTTAGGGAACGTAGCATAAAAACCATCAGAACACGGTACTAACCCAAAACTAAATTAGCCAATCCCTCGGTTCAAATCATGGCTCCGCATCGCACGTGGACACGGAACCCCAGCCCTACATGGCTGGCGATGACTGGAATAGTCAAATTTTACTAGACTCGGATAAGGTTATTTTCAATTGAAGTTTCCAATTTTTAGGGATTCAAGAGAAATTTCCGAGAAATACCATTGTTCCACCTCTCGTTGCCCTGCCACGACCGTGGACGAGAGAAACCACGGACCTGACCAACACATGGTACGGCGCGGGCGACCAGACCACACTGTTATCCTTGAAAAGCCAGACCAGACCGACAACTGTTCGCAGGAATCACCGGGGTATGTATGCCGTACGCACGGCGCACTGCATCTCTGGGATAAAAGGGGCAGCTTTGCATTTGGCCGCCACGACATGCTGCCTGACAGTGACAGGCAGAGTGAACCGACACAGTTCATAACAAGCACGTGTAATGATCAGTTGATGACGGGCGGACGCAATTGAGAAACACAAGAAGAGGCTAAATTTGATGTTTTGACCCTTTTGTGAAAGTTAAGCCAGATCTGATCCTGGTTCAAAAAAATTTCAAGATCTGATCCTTTTCCTACCGTCATAGTGTCTGGCAGTAGGATATAACAGCCTATCGTCAGAGGGCTTGACGGTAAGACTTGACGGTGATGTCCGTTTAGCATTAAAAATACCCTACCGCCAGAGTGTCTGACGGTAGCCTGTATTAACCTACCGCCAAAGTGTCCGGCGGTAGACACAAATAAGCAGCGACAGGCGAGCCTCTTTTTCTCTGCGGTTTTGGGCACGCACCCACACACGATCACATGCATGCAACCAGCAATGAGATATTAAACAAGTCACACATCGAGGAAGCATGCATGCGTGCATAGAACTAGGTAGCTCATGCATGCTTTTACTAGCACTTGTCAAATCAAAAGGATGGACATGGACTATATGCACGCATGATTGCATTGCAGACGCTACTGTGATGGCCCATGTTAATGCTTCGCTGCATGCATGGAATAGGTGTGGGGCGTGATCAGATGCGCAGAGGAAAATTGTGTCGCCCTACCGCCGCACACATTGGCGGTAGGATAACACAACCTACCGCCAAAGGCACTGACGGTAGGGTATTTTTTTCTTAACCGAACATCATAGCGCAGTTAAGTCTTACCGTCATTAACCTCGGTGGTAGGTTGTGTAACCCTAGCGTCAAGGACTATGGCGGTAGGTAAAAGGGTCAGATCTTAGGGCATGTCCAACGCTCCAGGTTGGACAGCTGCTCCAGCACTCCACGTAGGATCAGATGGTCCAGTTTGCCAAAAGGTATAGCTTGCAGACACAAGCGGGATCCTGCAGAGGAGGCCGCTTCCTCACTGCAAAAGTCACAGGACCACGCCTTGGCTCCTCTCATCTTGCGGTGGCCGTTTGATAAAGTGAAGTAGAGGACCTTGCTCCTGTCATACCTCAAACCACTGCTTTCATTGGGTGGTAAATGTTCAAACGATGGTCTTATAGCTATAAAACTATGTGGATGGGATGAGACCACCGCTTGATGCTGCTACCTCTGTACATGCCCTTAAAAAAGTTTTGAATAGGGGTCAGATCTGGCTAAACTATGCTAAAAGGGTCAAAACATCAAATTTTGCCACAAGAAGACACAGCAAAGTAATAAAGCTGAGCGATCAGCACATAGTAATTTTTACGGCTCCTGCCAATGACACTATCTCCATGTGCTCATAACATCCGGCACTTGCCTACACAATGGAGAAACCACGGCTCTAAAATTACTCCCTCCGTTTTAAAATAGATGACCTAACTATTTTAAAATAGGGGAAGTAGATCAGTTTCTTACTCACCGAGGATTTCACGAGCGTCATAGGAGATCATTCATCATCGTCATCATTATCACCATCAAGAGGGCCGCTTTCGAGCTCGGCGACCTTCTCTTCGGAGTCCGACACCTCACTGCTGAGTAGAGAGATCATCAGGTAGAGCAGACACAGTGGATACCCCAGCATGCGGATCATTGTCCACACGTTCTGATACATTATTCACTCATACTCTCCCAAGCATCCCGCTCAGTGCGATCCAGATTCCAGACAGTTGAGCTGCTGCAGAGCTAATACAACGTGTGTTAGGCATGGTTTGGTTACAACGTGTGTTATGCAATGGCTGGATGAAACTGCAGATCCAGATGCGAGCTGTAGACTTATTCAATAATGCTTGGGGAATCTCCAACGCGTACTCGCAAATTTTCTTCCGTATCTGTTCACGGACAAAGAAGACTAGCCCGTGGATACAGGTGCGCAATTCGGCCATCCAATGTTGACCGTATATATTTCAACCAATTTTTAAATTAACAGGACAAAATTCATTCAAACACGGTGAATTTCATTAAAATTCAGACATAATTTATATAAAAAGGTCGATATTTCGACTATTCAACTAAAAACTTCAAAAAACTTCTAGACTCTATACCGGACGACAACCTCGTACGTGTGGTCGCCATGTCCTGCCGCATCGCCGTCGCCATCGTCGTCGTCCCTCCAGAGGCGCAAGGCCTTCGGAGGGCCGCATCAGCCTTGTCTGGCGGCTGCCTGCCGCTCGCTGAGTAGCAACTCCGCCTCCTGCTGCCCGGTGCGGAGTGCCCCCACGGCCACTGCCGACGGCACCGGCAGAGACCTGGTGGCCGCCTTGCCCTTGCTGGTGTCGGAGGTCTCGCTAAGAGACCACTCCTCGTCATACTTGGCAATCTCGTTGTAGAGGCGGCAGCGATGTCTGGCGTCCGTCTCACTGGTGGTGATGGAGCGGTCGAGGGCCCCCGCGGCGGCGAGGTCCAGGGCATTGCGGATCCATTCCGGGGCATCGTCTGTCTTGGCAAACAGGGAGCGGCGGGTGGCGTTGCGACGGTTGTACCGCCCATGTTGACGCGCCACTCGCTCCTCCTCGGAGACGACGACCCTCGACCCTGAGGGGCTGAAAGGATCGAGAAGAGGTGTCTAGAAGGGGGATGATTAAACACTACACTAGTAGAAAACAGGGCTTTGGTTCGCCCAGAAAAAAGTATTAATCCCGGTTGCATTACAAACCGGGACTAATGTGAGCATTAGTCCCGGTTCGAGCGGCTAGGGCACCGTACAAGATTAGTATCGGACCTTTAGTCCCGGTTGGTGCCACGAACCGAGACTAAAGGGTGCGATGCCCATTAGTATCGGTTCGTGGCACCAACCGGTACTAAAGGTTAGACCTTTAGTCCCGGTTCGAGCCACCAACCGGTACTAATGGGGTTTGAGGCATTAGTACCGGTTCGTGGCACGAACCGCCACGAACCGGTACTAAAGGTCCCATTTTCAAATTCTACCCCCCCTGATCGCCTTTTCAGTTTTGTAAAAGGCAAAAGAAAACGATAAAAACTTCAAAAATTAAAATCATTCGAGATGTAGTTATGGTACTACATCTACTAGTTAGGAAAATTTGAAAACTTAAATTATGTTTTGCAAAAAGTGTAGGGAAAATGTAAAACGGCTATAACTTTTGCATACGATGTCAGAAAAACGTATAATATATCAAAATGTTCAGCACAAAAATTCGCATCCGATTTTGACGGCCTACAGCCTGTTTGCGAATTTTTAGAATCCTCAAATTCTAAAAGGACAAAAAGTTATGCTCAAATTTTTTTTTGTTTTTTTGTTAAATCTGGTCAAACTACTTATTCAAGAAGTATTAGTGTTACTAAATAATTATTCAAGAATATTAGTGTTACTAAATAATTATTTCAGTTTCTTTAATTTTGGTCAAATCTTGTCAAACTGTGGTCAAACAATGGTCAAACTACTTATTCAAGAAATATTAGTGTTACTAAATAATTATTTCAGTTTTTTTGAATTTTGGTCAAATCTGGTTAAACTGTTGTCAAACTGTGGTCAAACTATGGTCAAACTACTTATTCAAGAAATATTAGTGTTACTAAATAATTACTGTTTTTTAGAACAATAGTTTCAAACTCAAACAGTGAAATGTGTGACTTCATGCTCAAGCTAAATTCCTTAGTGTGAATAGGATTGACATCTTATTATTGTCAGGAAAACAACAAGTGCAGACTTGGAAACAAGAGAGAATAGAACCTGAAAGTTAAGCGTGCTCAGGCTGGAGTAGTGAGAGGATGCGTGACCGTCTGGGAAGTTAGATGATTTGGAATGATGAGCGGTGATTAGAGATTAGAGCTTAAATTGAGTAGTGATGAGGGGTGATTAGAGATTAGAGGTTAAAATAATTCAGAAATTTGAAAATTTAAAAAAAAATAAAAAAATCAAAAAAAATCATAAAATTTCCTTTAGGACCAGTTGGTGTTATCAACCGGGACTAAAGGTGGACCTCCAGGCAGCGGCCACGTGGACCGCGTTTAGTCCCGGTTCGTGTAAGAACTGGGACTAAAGGGGACGCTTTAGTAACGACCCTTTAGTCCCGGTTCCAGAACCGGTACTAAAGGCCCTTATGAACCGGGACAATAGGCCCTTTTCTACTAGTGCTAAGTACCAAAAGTTACAGTTTTTAACTTCTTTATGTCAAAGTGGAGTTTTGGCGCAAGTTTAGCAAACACAATACATATCAAGCAAGCATGCAACAAGTATATAAGCAGCGGAAAGTAAAGCATGCAACTTGCAAGAATGTAAAGGGAAGGGTTTGGTAGATTCAAAGGCAATTGGAGACACGGATGTTTTTGTCGTGGTTCCGATAGGTGGTGCTATCGTACATCCACGTTGATGGAGACTTCAACCCACGAAGGGTAGCGATTCTTGTGAGTCCACGGAGGGCTCCACCCACGAAGGGTCCATGAAGAAGCAACCTTGTCTATTCCACCATGGTAAATAGCCCACGAAGGACTTGCCTCACTAGCCGTAGATCTTCACGAAGTAGGCGATCTCCTTGCCCTTACAAACTCCTTGGTTCAACTCCACAATCTTGTCGGAGGCTCCCAAGTGACACCTAGCCAATCTAGGAGACACCACTCTCCAAGAAGTAACAAATGGTGTGTTGATGATGAACTCCTTGCTCTTGTGCTTCAAATGATAGTCTCCCCAACACTCAAGTCTCTCTCACAGGATTTGGATTTGGTGGAAAGAAGATTTGAGTAGAAAGCAACTTGGGGAAGGCTAGAGATCAAGATTCATATGGTAGAAATGGAATATCTTGGCCTCAACACAAGTGTAGGTGGTTCTCTTTCAGAAATTGTGTATTGGAAATGTAGGTTCGTTCTGATGGCTCTCTCCACGAATGAAGAGGAGGTGGAGGGGTATATATAGCCTCCACACAAAATTTAACCATTACACACAACTTACCAATCTCGGTGGGACCAATTGAAAAACTCGGTCGGACTGATTCAGCAAATCTAGTGACCGTTAGGATTTTCGGTGGGACCGACATGCAACTCGGTAGGACCGATATGGTTAGGGTTAGGGCATAACGTAATCTTGGTGAGACCGATTACACAAACTCGGTGAGACCGATTTTGGTAATAAGCTAACAAGTGAGTTGGTCAGGTAAACTCGGTGGGACCAATTCGCTCATTTCGGTGAGACCGAAATGTTACAAAAGGGAAACAGAGAGTTTACATTGCAATCTCGGTGGGACCGATCGCTCATCTCGGTAGGACCAAAACATTACGAAGGGAAACAGAGAGATTACAATCCCATCTTGGCGAGATCGAGATCCCTATCCGTGAGACAGATTTGCCTAGGGTTTGTGGCAGTGGCTATGACATTTGAACTCGGTGGCGCCGGATGGAAAGAATCGGTAGGGCCGAGTTAGACTTTTGGTTTAGGTCAAATGTGGATGTGATAAAGTAGTTGAGAGCTTTGGAGCATATCACTAAGCACTTTGAGCAAGTAAGCCATTAAGCAACACCTCATCCCTCCTTGATAGTATTGACTTTTCCTATAGACTCAATTTGATCTTGGATCACTAAAATATAAAATGTAGAGTATTGTGTTTGAAGCTTGAGCCAATCCTTTGTCCTTAGCATGTTGAAGGGGTTCCACATCCTTTAGTCCATGCCACTTCATTGTTGAACTTATCTGAAACATACTAGGTAAAGGTGTTAGTCCAACAAGAGATATGTTGACATTAATTACCAAAATCATCCAGGGAGCACTTGTGCTTTCAATCTCCCCTTTTGGTAATAGATGACAACATACATCAAAGCTTTAGATAAGGATATAGAGAATAGCAAGTAAAGCTTTGGAAAGACATGTAACATGCATAGACTCCCCCTACATGTATGCAATCATGTGAATATGGAATATAAGAACATGTGAATGCATAAACATGACAGAGTAAGCATGTGTTATATGTATCTTGGCTATATGCATCAGAGCAAAAGATGTGAATGTGGGAAATGTACCTTCATGCTCATGAGTCCTTGCAAACAGTATGTACATCAGCAAGAATTCCTCATACACATGATTATGATGCATATACTTATCTTGTGGTCTTGAGTTGGTTAAGGATGGGATGAACCTGCGTAAACAAGGTTAGATAACACGGATACACCTACTAGCCAGAGCAAACAAAATAAGCCACAAGAGTACCAAGACTGGGATGACATGTAGAGAGTGAGTACCGAGTACCACATTGGATATAGACATGTCCCCAAAGGTAAAGATATGCAATGAATTTAAGGATTTCCTTCCCTTGTCTTGCTCCCCCTGAATCTAGCATGGGATACTGGGAGAGGATAGGGAACAGAAAATCAGAGCAAAAGAAAAGAAACAACAGAGCTAATGCACATAAGCACATATGAACATGTCTTTCCCCTCAAGAAGACATGTAGCATCTCTCCTCTTGAACACCAAGCATCTGGGGATCCTTGAAGATTACTCTCTCCTTCAGTATTCTCTCCCCCTAGAGATATGATTAAACTTGGATGTGATCTCTCTCTCCCCCTTTGACATCAATTTCCAAGAAGGGTCTTCTGGAATTTGTCGTGAATGGGTTTGGTCCTTGAGTCACAGCACAAAGCACTAAGGTAAATGTGTTGCTTGTAGAGGACAAGATTCATTGAGTGGAGCTGGATCAAAAGTAATGCAGGAACGAATGGCTAAATGACTTTCCTATAGTAAAATCGGTGGCACCGAGTGCTATGCTTTGGTTGCACCGAAAGAATTCAGTTGGACCGAAAACAAGAGACCGGTGTGACCGAGTTCATCACAGAGAAAACACTTGTCACCTCAGCTCACTAGACCAGTAAGATCTCACAAGGATTTGCAAGGAATTAACTGAAAGATTTGCAATGAAATGGATGCAGGGAATGCAGAACAAACAGAAAAGAAAAGAAAAGGAGTCTAGATGAAGTTTTTTTAAAGGGGAAACAAATATGCAAGAGACAAATGCAAAAGGAAACACAAGAGAACTTCATCTAGAATTGGGCGGTGACAAAGTCACCTATGTTAGAGTATATTGACTTAGGAGTCAAGTGAGATCACTTGATCATAGGTCATACTCATCGTTTAAGCTCAAATTGGGGTTGCCATTTTTCATTAAAGCATCTTGATGTATTCACATCTTGTTGAGTTGCTTTGTCCCATGACTTGGAGTAAAGCTTCTCTAAGATGGAACAACATACCTTGGGTGGTGGTGTTGATCATGATCATGTAGTTGAACTTGTGTGGATTGCTCAAGGTTGATGTAGCTCATCAAGAGTTGGGAGCACCACTTGGAATTTGAGTTCATCTACCTACATGGGTTAGTTTTTGCAAGGAAGAGCACTTGTGTATCCAAAATGACAATCATGAAACACAACACAGAATTGCCAAAGGATATGTTTGAATGGTTTCGTGCTTCCTTGTCTTCAACCACCATTGTGTAGAGACTTGATGATGTAGAGATTGCTCAAGATGTGAGTGAGTTGCAATCTCATAGATTTGGATTCATCCAAGTACCTACAAGGGTTAGATAACACGCAAGGTGCAAATATATCCAAGACATAAGATTGTCATCATAAGAGAAATGTCAAGGATTAGTCATAGGCTCATGCCTTGCATGTATCAAATGGAGTTCCTACTCCAAGTTTGAAGCATCAATGATGTTCAATTTACCTCTTAACCTGCAAAACACTCTCTCATCAAGTGGTTTACTGAATATATCCGCTAATTGCTTTTCAGTGCGAACATGCTTAAGATTAATGTCCCCTTTGGCAACATGATCTCGAATGAAATGATGACGAACTTCAATGTGCTTGGTTCGAGAGTGTTGCACGGGATTGTGAGCAATCATGATAGCACTTTCATTGTCACAAAGTAATGGAACATGTTTCACATATATCCCATAATCTTTAAGAGTTTGGGTCATCCAAAGTAATTGAGCACAACATGAACCAGCGGCAATGTATTCCGCTTCGGCGGTGGATAAGGATACCGAGTTTTGTTTCTTGGAAGACCAAGATACAAGAGATCTACCAAGAAATTGACAACTACCCGAAGTGTACTTTCTATCAACCTTGTCACCGGCATAGTCCGAGTCGGAGTAGCCAACAAGATCGAAAGAAGCCCTCTTTGGATACCAAATGCCAAAATTTGGTGTATGGATTAAGTATCTCACTATCGTTTTCATGGCCTTAAGATGACATTCTTTAGGAGCAGCTTGATATCGTGCAGACATGCACACACTTAGCATAATATCGGGACGTGAAGCACATAGATATAACAATGAACCAATCATAGAGCGGTAAACTTTTTTATCAACTGGTTCACCATCTTTGGTCAAATCAAGATGTCCACTAGTAGGCATGGGTGTAGTCATACCTTTGCATTCTTGCATATTGAACTTCTTGAATAAGTCCTTGGTGTACTTTTTTTGAGAGACAAAGTTACCTTCCTTAGTTTGCTTGATTTGCAAACCGAGAAAGAATTTGAGTTCACTCATCATAGACATCTCAAACTTCTCCGACATTAGCTTTCCAAACTTTTCACTAAAATGAGGGTTAGTCGAACCAAATATAATATCATCAACATAAATTTGGCACACAAATAGTTCGCCATTAACCCTTTTTGTAAAAAGAGTAGAATCAATTTTACCAATTTCAAAGTCTTTCTCAATAAGGAACTTGGTCAAGCATTTATACCATGCTCTAGGAGCTTGTTTAGGACCATAAAGGGCTTTGTGAAGTTTGTAGACATGATCAGGTTTCTTAGGATTGACAAAGCCGGGAGGTTGCTTAACATAAACTTCCTCCTCAACTTCACCATTTAGAAAAGCACTTTTAATGTCCATTTGGTACAAGGTGATATCATGGTGATTAGCATAAGCAAGTAAGATGCGAATGGACTCAAGTCTAGCAACGGGAGCATATGTCTCACCATAGTCCATACCTTCGACTTGAGTATAGCCTTGGGCGACGAGACGTGCTTTGTTGCGGACTACTTGTCCATCTTAATCTTGCTTGTTGCGAAACACCCATTTGGTACCGATGATGTTGTGGTTGTTGTCGGGCTTCTCAACCAATGTCCACACTTGATTTCTCTCAAAGTTGTGTAGCTCTTCATGCATGGCGTTTATCCAATCCAGATCTTCCAATGCTTGCTCAACCTTCATAGGTTCAATGCTAGAGATGAATGAATAGTGTTCACAAAAGTTAGCTAAACGAGTTTAGAGCGAGTGATTCTCCCGGTTTGGATATCATTGTAGATTTGCTCGACGGGATGATCTTTAGCAATTCTAGCTCGAACTCATGGGAGCTTTGGCTTGGCTCGGGGTGGAATATCCTCTTCATCTTGTTCTTCTTCTTGGCCTTCTTCATTATTGATGTTGTCGTTGACTTGTCGTGGTGGAGAAGGAGGTTGTTGGCGTTCATCTTGGTGTACTTCCTCGTTTTCTTCATCTTGGTGTGTCCCACTCGTGGATGCTTCCATATCAACTCTTGGTTCACCTTCTCGTGAGGTAGAAGCTTCCACTTGGACAGACGAGGTACTCTCCTTCACCTCCGTTGGACGAATCTTGCCAATAGACAAGTCTTGGATTGCTTAGAGGGTCTTTGTCTCCTACATCAATTGGCAATTGCTCTACTTGCGAGCCGTTAGATTCATCAAACTTCACATGTACCGCTTTCTTCAACCTTTCGGGTGAAATTGTTGTAGACACGGTATGTGTGAGAGTTTGAGCCATAACCAAGTAGGAAACCTTCATGAGACTTAGGAGCAAATTTAGAGCAGCGATGCTTATCAAGAATGTAGCACTTTGAGCGAATACTCGAAAGTATCCAACTTGGGGTTTGTTACCGGTGAGAAGCTCATATGCCGTCTTGCCGAGTAGCTTGTGAAGATACAAGCGATTTGTTGCATGACAAGCTGTCTCAACCGCTTCCGCCCAAAAGTGCTTTGGCGTTTTGTACTCATCAAGCATCGTTCTTGCCATCTCAATAAGAGTCCGGTTCTTCCTCTCAACGACTCCATTTTGTTGAGGTGTGTACGTAGCCGAGAACTCATGTGAAATCCCTTCTTCTTCAAGAAAGGTATCCACATTTGTGTTCTTGAACTCCGTACCGTTGTCGCTTCGAACCTTCTTGATCTTCACGTCAAATTGATTTTGGGCCTTCCTAGCGAAGTTTTTGAAGATCTTTTGGACCCGCGATTTATCATCGAGAAATAAACACCCACGTAAATCTTGAAAAATCATCAACTATGACTAGACCAAAAGAATTTCCACCTAGACTTTTGTAAGTGTTGGGACCAAAAAGATCCATGTGAAGTAGCTCGAGTGGCCTCCTTGTGGTCATGATGTTCTCCACGGGATGCCTTCCTCCAACCTGTTTACCTGCTTGAGAAGCGCTGCAAAGTCTATCCTTATCAAATACGACATCTTTAACGCCAATGATATGATTTCCTTTAATAAGCTTGTCAAGGTTTCGCATGCCTACATGATCTAATCGTCTATGCCATAACCAACCTTTAGAGGATTTAGCAATAAAGCAAGTTCTAGGTTGAGCCTTTTTAGTGAAATCAACAATGTATAGATCACCTCTACGTACACTGGTAAAGACCATTTTATGAGTATCTCTACGAAACACTTGGCAATCTACTTCAGTAAATAGGACATTTAAAACCGAAATCAGCAAGTCTAGATACTGAAAGTAAGTTGTAGCCAAGAGATTCAACGAGCATGGCATTTTGTATGGAGCTATCATGTGAGATGGCCACCTTACCAAGGCCAACCACCTTACCCTTTGAATTATCACCAAAAGTGACATATTTTCGAGGGTTAAATGCGTTTTCAGCAAGCTCACGGAACATATCTTTATCTCTGGTCATATGATCAGTACATCCACTATCAAGGACCCATTCCTTTCCTCCAGCCATGTAGCCGCGAAGATTTGCCATAAAACCAAAGTATCTCATTGCATCATCAAGATCATATTCACTATCATCATCATCATCATAGTATTCATGTTCAACATCATCTTGTGATTGATCAATTCCTAGAGAGGGTAATTCATTAGACAAATGATCATTTCTATGATTATCTTTATGAATTCTAATAGCTTCAGAAATGATATTGCTAATGATTCCAACATCTCATATGGCACGCATGAGATTTGTAAGCTCAAATAGACAATCACCAAAGTTAGGATCACTAGAATTCATCTTACTCAAGGCAATAGACTTATGGAGAATTTCATCTGAATTTTTCAAGGAATACTCTGGAAATCGTTCCTCAAGAAATCTCCATATAGTATAGGCACAATCAAGAGTAGGCAAACTAGCAATCAAATTTTTGGGCAATCCTCTTATGATAAGATTGATGGTTCTAAGATTGTGAATCATGTCAAGATCCTCTTGGTGTGGGATGCACGGGATCAATATGAGGTGCAGCAGGGCTAGCAATGTACTTGTTCAAATGATATTCATTGAAAATCTCAAGCATTTCATTTTTCCACTCATGAAAATATTCTCCATCAAGAATAGGCACTCTATGTCTAAGACTCCCTAAAGTAGACACATCCATCTTCCTCCAATGGTGATTAAACCAAGGCAATGAAGACCAAAGCTCTGATACCAATTGAAAGGATCGAGAATAGGTGTCTAGAGGGGGGTGATTAGACACTAAGTACCAAAAGTTACAGTTTTTAACTTCTTTATGTCAAATTGGAGTTTTGGCACAAGTTTAACAAACACAATACATATCAAGCAAGCATGCAACGAGTATATAGGCAGCGGAAAGTAAAGCATGCAACTTGCAAGAATGTAAAGGGAAGGGTTTGGAAGATTCAAACGTAATTGGAGACACGGATGTTTTTGTCATGGTTCCGATAGGTGGTGCTATCGTACATCCACGTTGATGAAGACTTCAACCCACGAAGGGTAACGGTTGCGCGGTTCCACGGAGGGCTCCACCCACGAAGGGTCCATGAAGAAGCAACCTTGTCTATTCCACCATGGCCGTCGCCCACGAAGGACTTGCCTCACTAGCGGTAGATCTTCACGAAGTAGGCGTTCTCCTTGCCCTTACAAACTCCTTGGTTCAACTCCACAATCTTGTCGGAGGCTCCCAAGTGACACCTAGCCAATCTAGGAGACACCACTCTCCAAGAAGTAACAAATGGTGTGTTGATGATGAACTCCTTGCTCTTGTGCTTCAAATGATAGTCTCCCCAACACTCAACTCTCTCTCACAGGATTTGGATTTGGTGGAAAGAAGAATTAAGTGGAAAGCAACTTGGGGAAGGCTAGAGATCAAGATTCATATGGTAGGGATGGAATATCTTGGCCTCAACACAAGTGTAGGTGGTTCTCTCTCAGAAAATGTGTATTGGAGGTGTAGGTTCATTCTGATGGCTCTCTCCACGAATGAAGAGGAGGTGGAGGGGTATATATAGCCTCCACACAAAATCTAACCGTTACACACAATTTACCAATCTCGGTGGGACCAAATTGAAAAACTCGGTCGGACCGATTCAGCAAATCTAGTGACCGTTAGGATTCTCAGTGGGACCGACATGCAACTCGATAGGACCGATATGGTTAGGGTTAGGGCATAACGTAATCTCAGTGAGACCGACATACAAACTTCGGTGAGACCGATTTTGGTAATAAGCTAACCAGAGAGTTGGTCAGGTAAACTCGGTGGGACCGATTCGCTCATTTCGGTGAGACCGAAATGTTACAAAAGGGAAATAGAGAGTTTACATTGCAATCCGGTGGGACCGATAGCTCATCTTGGTAGGACCGAAACGTTACGAAGGGAAACAGAGAGATTACAATCCCATCTCGGTGAGACCGAGATCCCGGTGAGACCGATTTGCCTAGGGTTTGTGGCAGTGGCTATGATATCTGGACTCGGTGGCCCCGGATGGAAAGAATCGGTAGGGCCGAGTTAGACTTTTGGTTTAGGTCAAATGTGGATGTGAGAAAGTAGTTGAGGGCTTTGGAGCATATCACTAAGCACTTTGAGCAAGTAAGCGATTAAGCAACACCTCATCCCTCCTTGATAGTATTGACTTTTCCTATAGACTCAATGTGATCTTGGATCACTAAAATATAAAATGTAGAGTATAGTGCTTGAAGCTTGAGCCAATCCTTTGTCCTTAGCATCTTGAAGGGGTTTTCCACATCCTTTAGTCCATGCCAGTTCATTGTTGAACTTATCTGAAACATACTAGGTAAAGGTGTTAGTCCAACAAGAGATATATTGACATTAGTTACCAAAATCACCCAGGGAGCACTTGTGCTTTCAATCTCCCCCTTTTTGGTAATTGATGACAACATACATCAAAGCTTTAGATAAGGATATAGAGAATAGCAAGTAAAGCTTTGGAAAGACATGTAACATGCATAGACTCCCCTACATGTATGCAATCATGTGAATATGGAATATAAGAACATGTGAATGCATAAACATGACAGAGTAAGAATGTGTTACATGTATCTTGGCTATATGCATCAGAGCAAAAGATGTGAATGTGGGAAATGTACCTTCATGCTCATGAGTCCATGCCACTTCATTGTTGAGCTTATCTGAAACATACTAGATATAGGTGTTAGTCCAACAAGAGATATGTTGACATTAATTACCAAAATCACCCAAGGAGCACTTGTGCTTTCAGGGGCCACCGACACCGGCCCTACGAGGTAACGGAGGCGCGGCCATGCGCCGTCCTTATGGCCGGCGACAACTCCTCAACGGCTTGGCAGCGGATGCAGCGGGGCGCCAAGTTGGACCCGCTACGATTGTGCGCCGGTGGTGACGCGAGCTCATCCTTCACGCGGGGAAGCGGGAGGCGGGCTCCTCCTTGACCCGCCAGGGTGGGGACATCGAATCCGGCTTGACGTGGTAGCGCAGCGGGGGCGGTGGCTCCACCTTGACCCGCACCGGCGATGATGGTGACGGGCCCATCTGACGGATCGAGCGTTCCATCACGATCTCCGTTTGACGGATGAATTCTTCGTCCGTCAGAGCCACCTGCCGGCCGCTGCTCCGGCGACTGGTCCTCCTCGTCGCCGGAGAAGAGGACGATCTCCTCCTTGTCGAAGGAGCCAGCCACCATGGACGACGAGGGGCCTGGAGAGCGCGGGCGCCGGTGCTAAGATCCGCCCGAGGATGAACTCCCATCGCCACCACCTGCCGGCGCGGACCCCCATGACTTCAGCATCGCTGTTGTAGGAGGAGGGGCTCGGAGAGGTAGAGGACGGGCTCAAAGAGGAGGTGATCAAAGAGAAGGAGATGCGGATGTGCATCCCCGGAGCACGACCTTTATAGCCGCAGCCAGGCGAGTCGAACGGGCAGTCAGTCCACTTAATGCGGCGCAGTGGCCGGAGTTGGTTTCTCGGACGCAACTTCCGCATTGAAACGGTGACGCCCAGAGCAATGCGGCCGGCGAGCAACATGGGCGTTGGATAAAAAGCACGGGGGAGACATGTGAGGGGTTTGGGTGAGCCTGGACGATTAGAAACAGACGTGGCAGTGGTTCGGACGCCTGCAAAGCCCCCACGTTTGTCTCTAGTTTGCAGGGAAAGTACGTCCGGACCGTCCTGCAGACCGATATAAACTCGCGTTGAATGTCCTAACATGTCCGAAGAGCACGGTCCGAACATATGCGGGCGGTTTAAAAATCAGCGTTGGCGATGCCCTTAGGTTACAAAGCCTGCATGCATACATGAACTTCCTGCTACACGTAGAGAATGAGTCGAGGGTTTCGAGGGGCTGTTACTTTGTGTATGTGTTAGACATGTGAGAAATAGAGTGATTCAGCGAGTAACTTGCTCGGCTGAGCTCAAGTCAATTAGACATATAATTCGAGTCAGAAAATGGACAGAGAGAGATAATGCTAACGGCCTCCGACTGGTCTACACCATCCAAATCAACATGTAAAGTAGCCCAATTAGAAATTCGAGTTCTAGATCTTCACTCCAATCTGAAACTGTAAATTATGGCAGCGAAATAAGGGAAACGGGGACACAAAGTGAACACTGTGAGCGGGATGTCGGCTATGATTTCTTGGTTGATATATGTGGTTGCTCGCTCCAGAGATAAAGGACTCAGCAGCAAAATTTGAATCAGTACAGGCGAATGGAACTGTCTGTCTTCAGTATAAGAACACAACATGAGACATTTCCAGAAAAGAAACAACATGATATTCTTTTTTCCTTTAAACAAAAAATAGTTACAGGACGAGCGCAATCTGAGTGATACCCAGCAATGATTACATTGGCAATCCTATTCCCGATCCTAAGATCCATGTTCCAAGTAAATTGGCAGGAAGCATCTAGAGCTAATTGATGTAGTTACCTCCGCCGTCTTGCAGGTCATACTTGATGGCCCTGGCATTAGACAGGCTATTATATGTGCAAGCCGTTGGCTCTCGGACCATTCTGTGTGTGTGTGTGTGTGTTTCTTGCACTTATTTTGTGCTATGTTCATTACAAGCGGTCATATAGCGCACTTAAATGATTTGATCAGAAGGAATCTGGGTTTAACAAGGTTTCTGAAGAGCACTACAGGTTTAAGCAAATCTAATAATTTTTTCAGTTCAGGTATATCAATCTCAGAGACAAGGGCCTTTCCGAGAAACTCTAGAGATTAGGCGTGTTTGCATCTGTACGCAGACCACATATTTCTTGATGTTTGCTGGTCCCAGCTCCCATTTCAGTACATGTTCCAAAAGTTCAGAATATATATGAAGGACCGAATGTCATCACAGACATGGTTGCAGATTACAAAGTACTACTAGGTGTAGCATTTAGTTATTTACTCCATAAACTTCTATGCTTACATGGACAAAGGCCCATTTTATGGTTAATGTGACATGCTATTTTTAAGTGGTCATCATGCTTATTTTTATGTGGCGTTATCGAGTTTGACAGGAGATGGTTTGATTCGTTCTGCCTATGGACATCTCTTAGCTGAAATTAAGGCGTTGATGAGGGATAGGGAGTTTATTTCCCAGAAATTAAAAAGGGATCAAAATAGAGTCGCTGACCGCTTGGCAAATTATAGTCGCGTAGAGTGTACCACGGCTGTGTGGATACATCTAGGACCATCATGTATCGAGGGTCTTTTGCCTCTCGACTGTAACTCTATCAATTTGGAATAAAACTCCTTTTTCTTAGAAAAGAAAAAGTGGTCATCATGCTGAAGAAGTTATAAAGACCCTGTCGCATCTAGGCAAATCCAGCTAAATGTAACTAAAATAGATACTAATTAAATTCACATCCTCTCGCCTTCATCTCATATCTTGTGAAACGCAAAATCCATTTGCAGCTTGATTAAGAAAAAAGGGCAGGTAGCCAAACACCACGACTGCATTTTTTACCTTAGAAAGAGTATGCACGGCAGGGCACGGACAGGGGAAGCGCAGATCCACGCCGAAGGGCAAGTACGCCAGAGGAGGTGGCTCCATGTCAGTAGCAGAGCCTTTCTGGTTAGCAAATTGAATTTAAGACGAAAGAATACGGTGTCAAAGATGGCACCATGGGCATGGAACCTCCTCACCTTGGTGGAGCCACGGTGGCACAACGGCATCAAAGAGGGTACCTGCAGCTGAGTGACGTAAGCACGGCGCACCGAGGCCTTCGCCGGTAAATCCTCCCTGCGATTTCTGTCAGCAATGGCACGTTGAGGAGTGGAGAGCCCAGCAATGAACAGAAAAAGATAAAGGGCGCAGCTTGGGTTCTCGAAATCCTTACCCTGGCAGAGCGGTAGCGGCGGAGAGGCGAGGGCGCCGGAGTCGGTGAGGAGTGCCCACCGAGCGCGTACGGAGGCTAGACGCGGCGGGGGCGTTGTACAGCTGGAGAGGAGGGGAGGGTTCTGGTCACACGATCACGAGGCGGCACCAGAAATTCAGAGTAAGCATTCTTACCTTAGGGGAAGGCCCAGGGAGCGAAGGCTGCAGGAGGTGAGCTGGTGAGGCAGCCGCGCAGCGGCGGAGGAAGCGATGCGCGGTGGCCATGGCGTCGTCGGATTGGGGTTTTGGGTTTTGCCCGCGTCGCTGCCACGCGGAGGGAGCAGAGGAAGCCTGAGGCCTTGTTTGGCACGAAGGGTGTTTGAGCCCTAACGGGGCTGGGGATTATTGGGGATTTGGTGAACCCCTACCCTGCACCAAATCCTCTTCCCCCTCCCAAACGGATCCGGCTTGCCTGCTCCCTCCCCATCTATTCACATATGGGTGTTTGGCATGCAAAGATAAATTTGGGTTCTTGCGTGAGGAGAGGAGGAAGGAGATATGGCAGGGGAGCAGGGGAGCCATACCTCTGGAGAGAAAGCCGGTGTTCCGCCCGGAGGAGGTGAGCAATCAAAAAGCCGTCGTCGAGGCGGCAGGCAACAGCGGGAGGCAGTGGTGTTGGCAGCGGCGGAGTCGAGCCGGCTTGGAGGCTGCAGCAGCAGAGGTCAGCTTCAGAGGAACCCCGGATTGGAGGCTGCCGTTGACGTAGGCGTGGAGTTGGCGGTGACGACGGTGACGTGGGCAGAGCCGAGCCATGAGGTAGTCGTGGAGGGGGCGACAGCGGCGGCGGCGTCCGTCTCTTTTTTTTGAAATAAAACGAAATTTTATTCATTAGCAATAACCAATACATTGTTTGTGAGAAACGTTACAATTTCACTAATAGGCTCCTCAAACCAATCCGAAAGCTAACCTAGCAAGTTCATGTACTACTTTATTTGCCTCTCTATTACAATGTTCGAATTTAGTCATGATAAAATCACAAGCATAGTGATAGCAATCATCAAAGATTGCCGCTGCCGCTCCCGCTGACTGTCCTCCGTCCTGCATGGTCTCAATCACCTCCAGATTGTCAGAGTACATCCGGCCCTTTGCGCTAAGTTTAGGCCAAATTTGAGAGCTAAGGCCTCCGCCATGAGAACATCCGCGCAGTAGTCTATCTTTCCATTCCCTCCTGCAATAAACCTACCTTTATCATCTCTCAATATTGCCCCCATCGTACCCTCCAGCAAGTCATGGTCAAAAGAGGCGTCAACATTGAGTTTCACAAAGCCCCTAGGAGGACATTGCCAATCCCCTTTTTTTCATGGACGCCTTTGGAGATGATGCATTTACAAAATTATATGTAAGAGCTATGATCCCCATTGAGATCTGAGTCGCATTTTGAGTGAATTCCTTGTACACTAATTTCCGTCTTTCCCATCATAGATACCAAGCAGAGGTAGCTATCATTTCTTGAACATTTCCGTACCCCATAATGCGCAGATCTTGATCTGGAAGGAGGAATAAGTATTCGATTGCCTCTCCAAAGACGATCAATCTCACAAGCTCTCTCAATAATCATATCCAACCCTAGCCTTTTCCAAACCTTCTTCGCTTTTCTACATAGGAAAAGCATATCTTCTACACCCTGAGAGCATGTAGGACAAGAGGGCGAGACCTTGATGTGTCTATTAGTGAGTGTTGCCCGACATGGGAGAGTACCATGTAGTGTCCGCCATAAAAATAAATTGACATTAGCCGGACAAGATAACTTCCATATCTGACACCATATAGGATTAGGTGTGCTCCGTCCCATCCGTTGGAATATTTTAGTTTGCTCCCATCTTGATAGTTCCACTCCACAGAGTAAGCAGACCGTACCGAAAACATACCATTTTTCGTATAACTCCAGGCAATAAAATCTGTCATATTATGTTGTGAAATTGGGATTGAAAGAATCCATTGTGCGTCAATGGTCCACATAGTTTGTCTAATCAGGTCCTCATCCCAATTATTGGAGACCGGGTCAATCAAATCTACGACTTTTGATAATAAATGCCCCCCAAGGGGTCACAATCTTCCTAGTGGCACAATTTGGGATCCAGGCATCTTCCCAAATATTGATGTTATGTCCATTCCCCACTCGCCAAATATAACCACACTTGAGAGTAGTGATGCCTGCCATAATGCTTTGCCAGGTGAAGGAAGCACCATGCTTAGGCCTGGAGTTCAGCAAATCACCATTAGGATAGTTGCTACCTCTTGAGCACTGCATTGGATTTCCCCGAAGAGGAAAGGATGATGCAGCAAAGTAGCGTAAGTATTTCCCTCAGTTTTTGAGAACCAAGGTATCAATCCAGTAGGAGGCCACGCGCGAGTCCCTCGTACCTACACAAAGCAAATAGCTCCACGCAACCAACGCGATTAGGGGTTGTCAATCCCTTCACGGTCACTTACAAGAATGAGATCTGATAGAGATGATAGATAATATTTTTGGTATTTTTGGTATAAAGATGCAAAGTAAAACAAAAGCAAAAGTAAAAAAGCAAAGCAATAATAAAGCGTAGGAAGATTGATATGATTAAGATAGACCCGGGGGCCATAGATTTCACTAGTGGCTTCTCTCAAGAGCATAAGTATTCTATGGTGGGTGAACAAATTATTGTTGAGCAATTGACATAACTGAGCATAGTTATGAGAATATCTAGGTATGATCATGTATATAGGAATCACGTCCGAGACAAGTAGACCGACTCCTGCCTGCATCTACTACTATTACTCCACTCATCGACCGCTATCCAGCATGCATCTAGAGTATTAAGTTCAAGAAAACAGAGTAACGCCTTAAGCAAGATGACATGATGTAGAGGGATAAATTCATGCAATATGATAAAAACCCATCTTGTTATCCTCGATGGCAACAATACAATACGTGCCTTGCTGCCCCATCACATCCTTTGGGAAAGGACACCGCAAGATTGAACCCAAAACTAAGCACTTCTCCCATTGCAAGAAAAACCAATCTAGTAGGCCAAACCAAACTGATAATTCGAAAAGACTTGCAAAGATAACCAATCATACATAAAAGAATTCAGAGAAGATTCAAATATTGTTCATAGATAGACTTGGTCATAAACCCACAATTCATCGGTCTCAACAAACACACCGCAAAATAAGATTACATCGAATAGATCTCCACGAGAGAGGGGGAGAACATTGTATTGAGATCCAAAAAGAGAGAAGAAGCCATCTAGCTACTAACTATGGACCCGAAGGTCTGAGGTAAACTACTCACACTTCATTGGAGAGGCTATGATGATGTAGAAGCCCTCCGTGGTGGATTCCCCTTCCGGCGGAGCTCCGAAACAGGCCCCAAGATGGGTTCTCGTGGATACAGAAAGTTGCGGCGGTGGAATTAGGTTTTTGGCTCCGTATCTGATCGTTTGGGGGTACGTAGGTATATATAGGAGGAAGGAGTACGTCGGTGGAGCAAAGGGGGGCCCACGAGGCAGGGGGCGCGCCCTCCACCCTCGTGGCCGCCTCCCTTCTTTCTTGACGTGGGGTCCAAGTCTCTTGGAACATATTCGGTGAGAAAATCACGTTCCCGAAGGTTTCATTCCGTTTGGACTCCGTTTGATATTCCGTTTCTTCGAAACATTGAAATAGGCAAAAAACAGCAATTCTGGGCTGGGCCTCCGGTTAATAGGTTAGTCCCAAAAATAATATAAAGTGGAAAATAAAGCCCAATATGTTTCAAAACAGTAGATAATATAGCATGGAGCAATCAAAAATTATAGATACGTTGGAGACATATCAGGCATCCCCAAGCTTAATTCCTGCTCGTCCTCGAGTAGGTAAATGATAAAAGAGAATTTTTGATGTGGAGTGCTACTTGGCATAATTTCAATGTAATTCTTCTTAATTGTGGTATGAATATTCAGATCCGAAAGATTCAAGACAAAAGTTCATATTGACATAAAAATAATAATACTTCAAGCATACTAACTAAGCAATCATGTCTTCTCGAATAACATGGCCAAAGAAAGTTATCCCTACAAAATCATATAGTGCGGCTATGCTCTATCTTCACCGCACAAAGTATTTAAATCATGCACAACCCCGATGACAAGCCAAGCAATTGTTTCATACGTTTGACATTCTCAAAACTTTTTCAATCTTCACGCAATACATGAGCGTGAGCCATGGATATAACACTATATGTGGAATAGAATGATGGTTGTGGAGAAGACAAAAAGAGGGAAGATAGTCTCACATCAACTAGGCGTATCAACGGGCTATGGAGATGCCCATCAATAGATATCAATGTGAGTGAGTAGGGATTGCCATGCAACGGATGCACTAGAGCTATAAGTATATGAAAGCTCAATAAGAGAAACTAAGTGGGTGTGCATCCAACTCGCTTGCTCACAAAGACCTATGGCATTTGAGGAAGCCCATCATTTGAATATACAAGCCAAGTTCTATAATGAAAAATTCCCACTAATATATGAAAGTGACAAAATGAGAGACTCTCTATCATGAAGATCTTGGTGCTATTTTGAAGCACAAGTGTGGTAAAAGGATAGTAACATTGTTCCTTCTCTCTTTTCTCTCATTTTTTTTATTTGGGTCTTTTCTCTTTTTTGATGGCCTCTTTTCTTCTTCGTTTTATTTTTCGTCCGGAGTCTCATCCTGACTTGTGGGGGAATCATAGTCTCCATCATCCTTTCCTCACTTGGGACAATGCTCTAAAAATGATGATCATCACACTTTTATTTTCTTACAACTCAACAATTACAACTCGATACTTAGAACAAAATATGACTCTATATGAATGCCTCTGGCGGTGTACCGAGATATGCAATGAATCAAGAGTGACATGTATGAAAGAATTATGAACGGTGGCTTTGCCACAAATACGATGTCAACTACATGATCATGCTAGCAGTATGACAATGATGGAGCGTGTCATAATAAACGGAATGGTGGAAAGTTTCATGGCAATATATCTTGGAATGGCTATGGAAATGCCATGATAGGTAGGTATGGTGGTTGTTTTGAGGAAGGTATATGGTGGGTGTATGATACCGTGAAAAGTGCGGTATTAGAGAGGCTAGCAATGGTGGGAGAAAGAAAAGTGTGTATAATCCATGGACTCAACATTAGTCATAAAGAACTCATATACTTATTGAAAAATCTACAAGTTATCAAAGCAAAGTATTACGCATGCTCCTAGGGGGATAGATTGGTAGGAAAATACCATTGCTCGTCCCCGATCGCCACTCATAAGGAAGACAATAAATAAATAAATCATGCTCCGACTTCATCACATAACGGTTCACCATACGTGCATGCTACGGGAATCACAAACTTTAACACAAGTATTTCTCAAATTCACAACTACTCAACTAGCATGACTCTAATATCACCATCTTCATATCTCAAAACAATTATCAAGCATCAAACTTTTCTTAGTATTCAACACACTCAAAAGAAAGTTTTACAAATCTTGAATACCAAGCATATTATTATTATTAGGCAAATTACCATGCTATTTAAGACTCTAAAAATAATCTAAGTGAAGCATGCGATATCAATAGTTTCTATAAAACAAATCCACCACCGTGCTCTAAAAGATATAAGTGAAACACTAGAGCAAAACTATATAGCTCAAAAGATATAAGTGAAGCACATAGAGTATTCTATCAAATTCCAACTCATGTATGGATCTCTCAAAAGGTGTGTACATCAAGGATGATTGTGGTAAACTAAAAGGCAAAGACTCAAATCATACAAGACGCTCCAAGCAAAACACATATCATATGGTGAATAAAAATATAGCTCCAAGTAAAGTTACCAATGGAAGTAGACGAAAGAGGGGATGCCTTCCGGGGCATCCCCAAGCTTTGACTTTTTGGTGTCCTTAGATTATTGGGGGTGCCATGTGCATCCCCAAGTTTAGGCTCTTTCCACTCCTTGTTCCATAATCCATCAAAAGATTTCACCCAAAACTTGAAAACTTCACAACACAAAACTCAACAGAAATCTCGTGAGCTCCTTTAGCGAAAGAAAACAAAAGACCACTTCAAGGTACTGTAATGAACTCATTCTTTATTTATATTGGTGTTAAACCTACTGTATTCCAACTTCTCTATGGTTTATAAACTATTTTACTAGCCATAGATTCATCAAAATAAGCAAACAACACATGAAAAACAGAATCTGTCAAAAACAGAACAGTCTGTAGTAATTTGGAACTAACGCAAACTTACGGATCTCCAAAAAATCATCCAATATAGTACGACCTAGGAATTTTTTTTATTGATCAGCAGCAATTGGAATCACTATTTTATCACATTCTGGTAATTTTTAACAATTGTATTCGTGAACCGAAAGTTTCTGGAAATTACAGCAAGATCAAATAACTATCATCCAATAAGATCCTATAGGTTTAACTTGGCACAAACACTAATTAAAACATAAGACCACATCTAAACAGAGGGTAGATGGATTATTTATTCCTAAACAGAAGAAAAAGCAAAAAAACAAAAAATAAAATTTGGTTGCCTCCCAACAAGCGCTATCGTTTAACGCCCCTAGCTAGGCATAAAACCAAGGATAGATCTAGGTATTGCCATCTTTGATAGGCAATCCATAAGTGCCTCTCATGATAGATTCATATGGTAATTTTATTTTCTTGTTAGGGAATTGTTCCATGCCTTTCTTTAATGGAAATTGGAAACTAATATTCCCTTCCTTCATATCAATAATTGCACCGATCGTTCTAAGGAAAGGTCTACCAAGAATAATAGGACAAGAAGGATTGCAATCTATATCAAGAACGATAAAATCTACGGGAACATAATTCCTATTTGCAACAATAAGAACATCATTAATTCTTCCCATAGGTTTATTATTAGTGGAATCCGCAAGGTGCAAATTTAGAGAGCAATCATCAAAATCACGGAAATCTGCAAATCGCACAAAGTTTTGGGAATAGTGGAAACACTAGCACCCAAATCACATAAAGCATAAAATTCATGATCCTTAATCTTAATTTTAATAGTTGGTTCTCACTCATCATAAAGCTTTCTAGGGAAAGAAACTTCCAACTCAAGTTTTTCTTCATAAGATTGCATCAAGGCATCAACGATATGTTTGGTAAAGGCTTTATTTTGACTATAAGCATGAGGAGAATTTAGCACGGATTGCAACAAGGAAATACAATCAATTAAAGAGCAACTTTCATAATTAAATTCCTTGAAGTCCAAAATAATGGGTTTAGCAACATCTAGGGTTTTGCTTTCTTTAATCCCACTTTTATCAATTTTATCATCAAGATCTAAAAACTCCAAATTTTTAGAACGCCTTCTAGGTAAGGGTGGATCATATTCAGTCCCATCATTATCAAGATTCATATTGCAAAACAAAGATTTAATAGGGGACACATCAATAACTTTTAGATCTTCATCTTTATTTTCATAGGTATGGGAAGAACACGCTTTAATAAAGGCATCTTTCGTAGCACGCATCCTAGCGGTTCTTTCCTTGCACTCATCAATGGAAATTCTCATGGCTTTGAGAGACTCATTGATATCATGCTTAGGAGGAATAGATCTAAGCTTTAAAGAATCAACATCAAGAGAAATTCTATCAACATTCCTAGCCAATTCATCAGCTTTAAGCAATTTCTCTTCAAGCAAAGCATTAAAATTCTTTTGTGAATTCATAAACTCTTTAACACTATTCTCAAATTCAGAAGGCATCTTATTAAAATTTCCACAAGAGTTGTTGTAGGAATTTCCATAATTATTAGAAGAATTACTAGGATAAGGCCTAGGATTAAAATTCCCTCTATAATGCGTTGTTACCAAAATTATTCCTACCAACAAAATTCACATCCATAGATTCATTATTATTCTCAATCAAAGTAGAAAAAGGTATATCACTAGGATCAGAAGAAACACTCTTAGTAGCAAATAATTTCATAAGTTCATCCATCTTTTCACTCAAAACATTGATTTCTTCTATCGCATGCACTTTTTTATTAGTAGATCTTTCAGTGTGCCATTGAGAATAATTAACCATAATATTATCTAGGAGTTTAGTAGCATCTCCTAAAGTGATTTCCATAAAAGTGCCTCCCGCGGCCGAATCTAAAAGATTCTAGAAGCAAAACTCAATCCGGCATAATTTTTTTGTATAATCATCCACAAGTTCAAACCATGAGTAGGGCAATTACGTATCATTAATTTCATTCTCTCCCAAGCTTGTGCAACATGTTCATTATCAAGTTGCTTAAAATTCATAATATCATTTCTAAGAGAGATGATCTTAGCGGGAGGAAAATACTTAGAGATAAAAGCATCTTTGCACTTGTTCCAAGAATCAATACTATTTTTAGGCAAAGACAAAAACCAAGCTTTAGCAAGATCTCTAAGCGAAAAAGGAAATAGCTTCAATTTAACAATGTCATTATCAACATCTTTCTTCTTTTGCATATCACACAAATCCACGAAGCTATTTAGATGAGTAGCGGCATCTTCACTAGGAAGGCCTTAATTGATCTTTCATAACAAGATTCAACAAAGCAGTATTGATTTGACAAGATTCAGTGTTGGTAAGAGGAGCAATCGGAGTGCTAAGGAAATCATTATTGTTGGTATTGGTAAAGTCACACAATCTGGTATTATCTTGAGCCATCGTGACAAACAAGCAATCCAACAGACGAGCAAACAAAAGACAAGCGAGAAAAAGGCAAATGTAAAAGAGAGGGCGAATAAAACGGCAAGGGTGAAGTGGGGGAGAGGAAAACGAGAGGCAAATGGCAAATAATGTAATGCGAGAGATAAGGGAGTGTGATGGGTACTTGGTATGTTGACTTTTCCGTAGACTCCCGACAACGGCGCCGTAAATTCTTCTTGCTACCTCTTGAGCACTGCGTTGAATTTCCCAAGAGGAAAGGATCATGCAGCAAAGTAAGCGTAAGTATTTCCCTCAGTTTTGAGAACCAAGGTATCAATCCAAAGAGGAGGCCAGCGCGAGTCCCTCGTACCTACACAAAGCAAATAGCTCCACGCAACCAACGCGATTAGGGGTTGTCAATCCCTTCACGGTCACTTACGAGAATGAGATCTGATAGAGATGATAGATAATATTTTTGGTATTTTTGGTATAAAGATGTAAAGTAAAATAAAAGCAAAAGTAAAAAAGCAAAGCAATAATAAAGCATAGGAAGATTGATATGATTAAGATAGACCATGGGGCCATAGATTTCACTAGTGGTTTCTCTCAAGAGCATAAGTCTTCTACGGTGGGTGAACAAATTACCGTTGAGCAATTGACAGAATTGAGCATAGTTATGAGAATATCTAGGTATGATCATGTATATAGGCATCACGTCCGAGACAAGTAGACCGACTCGTGCCTGCATCTACTACTATTACTCCACTCATCGACCGCTATCCAAAGCATGCATCTAGAGTATTAAGTTCAAGAAAACAGAGTAACGCCTTAAGCAAGATGACATGATGTAGAGGATAAATTCATGCAATATGATAAAAATCCCATCTTGTTATCCTCGATGGCAACAATACAATACGTGCCTTGCTGCCCCTCATCCTTTGGGAAAGGACACCGCAAGATTGAACCCAAAGCTAAGCACTTCTCCCATTGCAAGAAAAACCAATCTAGTAGGCCAAACCAAATTGATAATTCGAAGAGACTTGCAAAGATAACCAATCATACATAAAAGAATTCAGAGAAGATTCAAATATTGTTCATAGATAGACTTGATCATAAACCCACAATTAATCGGTCTCAACAAACACATCGCTAAAAGGAGATTACATTGAATAGATCTCCATGAGAGAGGGGGAGAACATTATATTGAGATCCAAAAAGAGAGAAGAAGCCATCTAGCTACTAACTATGGACCCGGAGGTCTGAGGTAAACTACTCACACTTCATCGGAGAGGCTATGATGATGTAGAAGCCCTCAGTGGTGGATTCCCCTTCCGGCGGAGCTCCGGAACAGGCCCCAAGATGGGATCTCATGGATACAGAAAGTTGCGGCGGTGGAATTAGGTTTTTGGCTCCGTATCTGATTGTTTGGGGGTACGTAGGTATATATAGGAGGAAGGACTACGTCAGGGGAGCAAAGGGGGGCCCACGAGGCAGGGGGGCACGCCCTAGGGGGGCGCCCTCGACCCTCGTGGCCGCCTCCTTCTTTCTTGACGTGGGGTCCAAGTCTCCTGGATCATATTCGGTGAGAAAATCACGTTCCTGAAGGTTTCATTCCGTTTGGACTCCGTTTGATATTCCATTTCTTCGAAACACTAAAATAGGCAAAAAAACAGCAATTCTGGGCTGGACCTCCGGTTAATAGGTTAGTCCCAAAAATAATATAAAAGTGGAAAATAAAGCCCAATATGGTCCAAAACAGTAGATAATATAGCATGTAGCAATCAAAAATTACAGATACGTTGGAGACGTATCAATAGTACTTGGACCCTTAGCATAGTAGCACACAAGGAGTTAGGATTATCAAGGAGACGCCATGCCTGTTTTGCAAGCAGAGCCAGGTTGAAACAGTGGATATCACGGAATCCCATTCCTCCTTGGTTTTTTGGTACACACATTTTCCACCAGGCCATCCAGTGTATCCTCTTCTGGTTCTCCTCGTCTCCCCACTAGAAATGCGCCATCGCGTTAATAATTCCTTTACAGTTTTTTTTAGGAATTTTAAAGACCGACAATGCATAGGTAGGTATGGCTTGGATCACCGCCTTTAATTGGATCTCCTTCCCCTCGGCAGATAGTAATTTTTCCTTCCAACCACTAATTCTCTTAACAATACGTTCAATCAGAAAACTAAAGCAATCTATTTTATCAACACCCACATTTGCTGATAAGCCCAAATATTTATCAATGAGAGCCTCCATCATTATATTTAGCGTTGTACACAATTATTCTCTGATCTCTACCTTTGTATTAGGGGTGAAGAAAATACTGGATTTTTCAATGCTTACCAGCTATCCCGCGGCGTCGTCCGTCTCTGCCCCGCCCAAAGCCGCGAGCGGTGCCTCGATGCGTAGAAACCCCGTGGCTGGAAGGGGAAATCGAGGGGATTGTAGGGGCTGGCCCGGTCAGGCCCGGTGGACCAAACAGCTGGTCAGGGAAACAGCTGGTCGAAGAAGACAGACGAGGTCTGGCTCAAATTAGTAAATTTTACCGGTGCCGTTTGTACGGTGTGCAATCCACCATATGCCAGTTGCCCAGTTTCGTCAAGATTGGTGTGGATTTTATACATTTTTGTTTTTTGTGGGTTTATACAATTTCTTTATGTGCAAATACAGTGGTTTAAATAAATCAAATATTTGTACTTGCGCCAGAGAGTGTCGGCTTTTACAGAGAAGATAGGGAGGAACTGGAGAGAACGGTGCATGCATGCATTCTCTTGCCCCATACACTTGACAAGCATTTTATTTTCATTCTCAGATTTTTAACGATTGATATCTTTTGAACCAAATGTTCATTATTGAAAAAAAATTATACATTTGAATTCGTGGTGTGAATTTCTTCAGAAGAAGATCAATTTTGAATATATTTGAACTACATTTTTATATATTTCAATTATGTTTGAAATCACTTTCATAAAACATCCAAATGTTTCACTATTTCATATAAGTGATTCTACGGTTTCGAACATTTTCAAAAACTGGAATATCGAACTTACAAACACACTGAAATGTACCAAACTGGAAATATTTTCACACCGAAATAAGTAACTTGATAAACACACTGAATGTGTTTCGCTATTTCATGAAAGTGTTGCTAAATGTTTTGCTAATTTCAAAACAAAAATATTTCACTCATTTAAAAAGAATTAATTTCACTCCCTTTCAAACTTTGATTTCACTGATTTTAAAACACACCTTTCACTCATTTGAGAAAACATATTTCACTCGTTTTCAAAAGATGGATTTAGGGCCATTCAAAATGATGGATTTCACTCATTCCAAAATTTATTTGACACATTTCAGAAAACTGATTTCACTCATTTCATCAAAGAACTGATTTTCACTCATTTGATACTACTGATTTATGTTGTTTCAATTAAAAAAACATGTTTCAATAAGTTTCAAAAGCTAATTTTACTCATTTCAAAATAAAAATCTTCTCATTTCAAGAAGCTGGTATATGTCAAATAAAAATATTAAAATTTTCATATAACTAACTTCACTCATTTTGAATAACTCATTTCAATTATTTAAAGAAACCGATTTCACTCAATTGAAAATGCAAATTCGCTATCTTCAAAAAACAGATTTCGCTCGTTTAATTTTCTTATCCCTCATTTCAAGAAATGATTTCACTCATTTCATGAAATTGCTTTCACTCAATTCGAAAAACATATTTCACTTAATTCGGAAAATTGTATTTCACTCATTCATTTCAAAACTAGATTTCACTTAATTCAAAAATAATTTCACTTATTTCAAACCACAGATGTCACTCGTTCCAAAAGTTGATTTCACAGTTGAAAAATAAAGTACTCACCTAGAAAGTAGTTTTTCAGAAAATAGAATTCACTTATGTCGAGAAAGCGATTTACATATATTGGGAAACATATTTTAGTCGTCTCAAAACAGGGACTTTGGCCCATTCAAAACATTTATTTCGCTCATTTCAAGCAACAAATTTCACTCATTTCTAGAAAAAATGATTTCAATTATTTTAAAAAGTAAATTCACTCTTATTTCCCTCAGTTTAAACTGTTTTTATTTCACTTATTCTAAGAAAAGCATTCATTTCAAAAACAATTTTCATTTGTTAAAAAAAGATTTCACTCGGTAGAAAATTTATTTCACTCATTTCATAAAACATATTCCACTCATTTCAAAAAACAGAATAGTTTTTATCACTCTATTTTTTTTTCAAAAATGATATTAGAAATTTCATTATTTTTAACATAGTTCAGTCAACGTAAATTTGATTGGAACGGAAAAACTAAAACTAGTTTAAATGCATTGAAGATTGGTCTTGTTCGAAAGGTCTTGTCGCTAGGAATTCAAATGTATATAAAAAATCAAGAATAAATGTGTAGCTTAAAATATATGAATGATTGAAATTATCAAAAGAGAAATCAAAGGACATGAATTTACTAGGAGTGATTGTGTCCATGTCATGCATGCTGGGGAGGAGAGAGAACATGTGTCATGCATGCGTGGATGGAATGAATGGGACCACAAATTTGACTTAAGTGCCGAGAGATGTACGAAAATAGGGGTTGGACAATACAGAGATACACTTATGTAGGAGGACCATAACTGCACAGATCTTAGAGCATCTCCAGCCGTTGGCCCCCTAGGAGGTATAAAAATCGTCGTCTGGGGGCGAGCCGGCGGTATAATCGGCTCTAGTGGCGGTTGGGCACCCAATCGTCGCCCCCAGGCGCCGATATCGACCCATTTCTGGCCGCTTTTCGTCCCACTTTCGGGGAAAAAGGCCCGATATCGGCGCGAATCGGCCCATATTCGGCGTGGTTCTGCGTGAATTCTCAACATAAGTAATTTTTTATCACATAGTTCATCAAAGAAAATCAATAAAAATCAAATAGTTCAATAAAAATTATATAGTTTAATAAATAAAAACTCATATTTCATCACAAGTCGAGCTAGGCGTCTCCCTTGATCCTCCATAGGTGCTCCACCAGATCCTGCTGCAGTTGTTGATGCAGCTGTGGGTCTCGGATCTCCTGACGCATATTGAGGTAATAGGCAGTCCTGGTTGCCGGTAGCTGGTGATCAACTTGGGCAAGAGGACCCTGCCTGTAGTATGGCTCAGTGTCAAACACTGGCTCTTCCTGTTCGCTCTCAATGATCATATTGTGCAAGATGACACAGCAAGTCATGATCTTCCACATTTGATCTTTCGACCAGGTCTGAGCAGCGTACCGGACAACAGAAAATCGAGATTAGAGCACACCAAATGCCCGCTCGGCATCCTTCCTGCAAGCCTCCTGAACCTTGGCAAAGTGGGACTTCTTGCCTCCTAGCACAACGTTTGAGATAGTCTTCACAAATGTAGACCATCTCGGATAGGTGCCATCAGCTAGGTAGTACCCCTTGTTGTAGTGCCGTCCATTGACTTCGAAGTTCACCGGAGGAGAATGCCCTTCAACAAGCTTGGCAAAGATAGGGGAGCACTGCAGCACGTTGATGTCATTGTGAGTTCCTGGCATACCAAAGGAGTGCCAAATCCTGAGGTCCTGTGTGGCCACCGTCTCAAGTACCACACTGCAACCGCCTTTAGCGCCTTTGTACATCCCCTGCCAAGCAAATGGGCAGTTTTTCCATTTCCAATGCATGCCGTCGATGCTTCCAAGCATCCCAGGAAATCCTCTTGCTGCACTCTGTGCTAGGATCCGATCAGTGTTTTCTGCATTGGGTGTTCGCAAGTATTGCAGTCCAAACACTGACAGCACTGCCCTGCAGAACTTGTAGAAACACTCAATGGTCTTGGACTCGGCCATGCGCCCATAGTCGTCGAGTGAATCACTGGGAGCTCCGTATGCAAGCATCCTCATCGTTGTCGTGCACTTCTAGATTGAGGTGAATCCAACTTTGCCGGTGTAATCCTTCTTGCACTTGAAGTAGCTGTCGAACTCCCGGATGGAATTCACAATCCCGAGGAAAAGCTTTCAGCTCATCCGATAACGGCGCGGAAATACTTTGTCGCCATGCAGTGGAGCGTCGGCGAAGTAGTCGGAGTAGAGTGAAAGTGCAACTATCCCTAGGTGGTTTTGGTAATTCATAACAACATATAGCTCATTGAGCTAATACTATTCCAAGACTATTATTTCAGGAAAGCTCAATGAATGGCATGGCATAGATGATGAAAGTGGATCCCTCAAAATACTAAGGACAAAGGATTGGCTCAATCTCAAAAGCTCAAGACTCTTCATTTCACATTTTAGTGATCCAAGATCACATTGAGTCTATAGGAAAAGCCAATACTATCAAGAAGGGATGAGGTGTTGCTTAATGAGCCTTTTGCTTCATGTGCTTAGTGATATGCTCCAAAACCCTCAACTACTTTCCCACATCCACAAATGACCTAAATCTAAAGCCAAAATCGGTCACACCGATTCTTTCTATCTGGCGCCACCGATTCCAAAAGGCATAGCCACTGCCACAAACCCTAAGCAAATCGGTCTTACCGATAGGGATCTCGGTCTCACCGAGATGGGGTTGCAATCTCTCTGTTTCCCTTTGTAACGTTTCGGTCTAACCGAAGTGAGCGATCGTTCCCACCGAGATTGCACTGTAAACTCTCTGTTTCCTTTTTGTAACATTTCGGTCTCACCGAAAAGAGCAAATCGGTCCCACCGAGTTTACCTGACCAATTCTCTGGAAAGCTTATTACCAAAATCGGTCCCACCGAGTTTGAGTAATCGGTCTCACCGAGATTACGTTATGCCCTAACCCTAACCATATCGGCCTCACCGAGATGCATGTCAGTCCCACCGAAAATCACTAACGGTCACTAGGTTTACTAATTCGGTCCGACCGAGTTTAACGATTCGGTCCCACCGAGTTTGGTAAATTGTGTGTAACAGTTAGATTTTGTGGAGGCTATATATACCCCTCCACCTCCTCTTCATTCGTGGAGAGAGCCATCGAAACGAACCTACACTTCCAACTTACCATTTCTCGAGAGAGAACCACCTACTCATGTGTTGAGGCCAAGATATTCCATTCCTACCATATGAATCTTGATCTCTAGCCTTCCCCAAGTTGCTTTCCACTCAAACCCTCTTTCCACCAGATCCAAATCCTATGAGAGAGAGTTGAGTGTTGGGGAGACTATCATTTGAAGCGCAAGAGCAAGGAGTTCATCATCAACACACCATTTGTTACTTCTTGGAGAGTGGTGTCTCCTAGATTGGCTAGGTGTCACTTGGGAGCCTCCGACAAGATTGTGGAGTTGAACCAAGGAGTTTGTAAGGGCAAGGAGATCGCCTACTTCGTGAAGATCTACCGCTAGTGAGGCAAGTCCTTCGTGGGCGACGGCCATGGTGGGATAGACAAGGTTGCTTCTTCGTGGACCCTTCGTGGGTGGAGCCCTCCGTGGACTCACAGGCTGCTACCCTTCATGGGTTGAAGTCTTCGTCAACGTGGATGTACGATAGCACCACCTATCGGAACCACGACAAAAACATCCGTGTCTCCAATTGCGTTTGAATCCTCCAAACCCTTCCCCTTACATTCTTGCAAGTTGCATGCTTTATTTTCCGCTGCCTATATACTCTTTGCATGCTTGCTTGAATCGTGTGATGATTGCTTGACTTGTCCTAAATTAGCTAAAATCTGCCAAACTATAAAATATGGGAAAAGGTTAAGTTTTTATTGGTCAAGTAGTCTAATCACCCCCCTCTAGACATACTTCAAGGTCCTACAAGTGGTATCAGAGTTTTGGTCTCCATTTGATTTCCATAGCTTTTGGTGGTCATAGCCTTGGTTTCACAACCTAGGAGAGTATGGCGTCTAGCGAGGGAAATTATCACCGTAGAGGTCCTTACTTTGATGGTACTAATTTTGCTAGTTGGAAGCATAAGATGAAAATGCATATTCTTGGACATAACCTCGCCGTTTGGGCAATTATTTGTATTGGCTTGCAAGGTGAATTCTTTGATGGGGGAGAACCAAACCGTGAAGCTAATGCGGAAGAATTGAAGATGTTGTAATACAACGCTCAAGCATGTGACATCATCTTCAACGGATTGTGCCCCGAAGAATTCAACAAAATCAGCCGTCTTGAGAATGCAAAGGAAATTTGGGATACTTTGATTTATATGCATGAACGTACCGAGTCCGTCAAGGAATCCAAGTTGGACGTGCTCCAAAGTCAGCGTGACAAGTTCAAAATGAAGGATGGTGAAGGTGTCGCTGAAATGTACTCTAGGCTTGCTCTTATCACAAATGAGATTGCCGGCTTAGGGAGTGAAGAGATGACCGACAAATTCATCATCAATAAAATCCTAAGAGCATTGGATGGAAAGTATGATACTGTGTGCACATTGATCCAAATGATGCCAAACTACAAAGATCTCAAGCCAACGGAAGTCATTGGAAGGATTGTTGCTCATGAGATGTCACTCAAGGATAAGGAGGAACTTCACAACAAGTCAAGTGGTGCTTACAAAGCCTCAAGTGAAGCCCCCACATCATCAAGTGAGAAACCAACCTTCAATGAAGAATTGAGCTTAATGGTGAAGAACTTCAACAAATTCTACAAAAGTAGAAGCAAAGAAAGAAGCTCCAAGTCAAGGTCTTACAATGACAAGAGATCTTCTAGTCGAGAGCGCAATTGCTACAATTGTGGGAGACCCGGACACTACTCCAATGAGTGTACGGCACCCTACAAAAGAAGAGAAGATTCTCCAAGAAGAAGGAGCAAAAGAGAAGAATCACCACCAAGAGAGGAGGAGTAGAGATGATCGTTATGAACGAAGACCCTCACGGAGAAGCAATGATTCGGAAAGGAAGGACAAGTCATCAAAGAGCTACACAAAACGAAGACATCAAGCTCATGTTGGTGAATGGGTATCCGGCTCGGACTCCGACCATCACTCCGAGAGAAGCTATCACTCCCACTCCGAATATACTCAAGATGAAGGTGTTGTCGGTCTAGCACTTGTGTCAACCAACTCCTACGACATATTTGAATCACCAAATGAAGGAATTGGTAGATGCTTCATGGCCAAAGGTCCTAAGGTAACACACCCCAGTATGTTGATTTTGATGTTGATGAAGATGACTTGCTAGGTGATGATGATTTACTTGTTGACAACTCTAGTGATGAATACTATGATGAAACGTCAATTAATCATGCTAATCAAATGAATGACAATGTTAAGGAGAAAATTGAGCTTCTAACTAAAGAACTAAACACTCTTAAGTTGGCTCATGAAACTATATTCGAATATCATCGAGAACTTTTAAGGGCTCATGAGAAGTTACGCTTTGAAAAGCTCAATCTTGAGCAAGAGCATGAGTTCTTAAAGGCAATCAATGATGATCTCCGCAAGAAAAGTTCTTCTTACATTGCCAAGCGTTTACTCTTATCTACTTACATGCCTCAAGTCAAGTCTAGTAACAAGTACAAGAAAGATACTTCCTCTAGTAGTAACAATAATAATGTCAAATCCAATGTTGTTGCTTCTAGTAGTTCTCTTGATTCCACTAATGATTCTCTTAGCCAAGTTACACTTGAGCAAGAAAATAGTTTATTGAAGGGAATTATAGAGAAAGGTGTTTACAAGAGCCTTGCCGAGTAAGCAATTCGAGGAAATTGTACGCATAAGCAAGGAAGGCACGGAAGAATCAAGGTGTTGGTTTTGAACGAAAGTTCAACGCCAATGGAGTTGAGTGGGAAGAAGATCAATACCCCAAGACAAAGTTTGTTCCTCAACAAGAGAAGTATGATCCTACTTCCTTCAAGGGGACACAAGCTCAAGATGATCTTCCACCACAAGACCACAAGAACAAAGGCAAGGACAAGCTTCAAGAAGAGATTGATGCATTTGAAGAAGCACCTAAAGCCTCGTTCGAGTGGGTCCCCAATACTACGTCAAGTTCTACTTCATCAAGTACAACTACAACTCCAAGGATTCCCATCAAGATGATGTGGATCCCAAAGAAGAAGAACTAGAGAGTTCTTGAGGGTGACTCCGCCAACAATCTTCACTCATATCATTTTGGCAAGAACAAGTGCAATCAACTTTCACATCTTGCACTAGTTCAAGGAGTCACAAACCCTCATGTTGGTAAGGCAAGGGACAAAGTAACCTAATGTTTTCATGGACATCATCTTGTGTGTGCATCACTCTATGTCTATGGATATTCTTGTTTGTTCCTTGTGGGACTAACCCATGTAGGCAAGTTGAAAGTGCAACTCACTCCAAAGGATTGCTCCAAATGATCTACATCAACATTGAGCATCTACATCTTCAACACCTACATGAAGTCATCATCGACAAAACCCAAGGTTAGTTCATCCCTCTAAGGGGGGATCTCACATCTAGGGGGGGGGCTTAACTCTAAGAAATGAGTCAAAGCAACTCTAATGGTGTGAACACATTAATGCATTATGTAAAAGTGGTAACCCCACTTGAGCTTAAACGATGAGTATGACCTATGATCAAATGTTCTCATTTGACTCCTAAGTCAATATACTCATATATAGATGACCTAGTCATCGCCAATTGCTTGATAGTTGCTAAAATTGGTTGTGCATGCTTTGCCACATATTTCAATTGCCATTTTACTGTGTGAGCATGTTGGTGCATATTTTAATCATTCAAGGACATCCACTTGTTGTTTTGCTTGTTTGGATTCTTTTATTTGTGCCAAGTGGATGGACAAGAATGCCTAAGAACCTTCTTTAGCTATCTATGGTTTTCTCGTCTCAAACTCTATCCATGCTACATCACAAAATTTGATCAAGTCAGATTCGAACCACTGCAGTGAGGAGCACTCGGAGTCCCCGATTCGTCATAGACTTAAACTTCCAAAACCTCTTAGTGATTCTCGGTCCGACCGATCCTTCCATTTCGGTCCTATCGAGATCATCAAGTTGATCGAAGTTTTCAATCTCGGTGCAACCGATTTGAACTTTCGGTCTCACCGATTTGTCAGAATCGAACACGTTATGCATCTCGGTGCCACCGAGTTGTTCCACTCGGTCACACCGACAGGGTCGAGCTATATATAGCCACGGGCAAAATTTTGGAAATTTCTCCGAAACTCTTCGCTCGCGCAACAGCTTGCTCTGCCATCGTGGTCTCCGGATCGTCTCCTCGTCGCCAGCAGCCTCCTGTCGCTGGTCTTCGCCGCCGTCAACGGTTTCGTCCCCGCCGTTGCCGCCGTAGCAAGTCCACCGCCAAGTTAGGGTATGGACTTAAACTTTGTGCTATCCACGTCTGATTCCTGGCACATTGTTTTCATATTGAATCTTGCCACGACTGAAACTCATCTATCCAGCCAAAGTAGTTCATAGATTAGATGTGATTCAAAATTTTAGGTTTAGGTTTCACGAAACCATCTCGGACCCACCGAAGTTGAAAAACTTCGGTCTCACCGATTTGGCTTATGCCATTGCGCGATGACTCTCGGTCCGACCGAGAATTACTAATCGGTGCAACCGATTTGAGAATTCTGTGAAACTCTAGCAGTCTCGGTACCACCGAACTGAAACTTCGGTCCAACCGAGATCATCGATTTAGGTTCCAAAACTGCTTGGTATCACCGAGTTTGAAAATCGATGGATCCGAAATGCTTTACGTGGAAAACTAAGACTGAACTTTTGGGTCATTCTTTGCAAAAACCTCTGCATTTTGTGATGCTCATCTTTTCTATCTCATCTACAACTCTTCACAGGTCAACAAATAGCTTTTGCGGTATGTCCGATCAAAGTGACAGCGAACAGTCGTAACAGCAGATGGACTTGAGTGAGGGCACTAGTCCCTCAACTTCAGATGAAGGGAGCAGAAGTACTCCTAGCAATTTGCCTAAGGCTGCAACTAGGCAAAGGAGGAAAAGAACTTCAGATTCAAAGGATGAAGATTATAGAGCTGAGGAAGATGAGGCTATCTCCAAGAAAGTGGTGCTCAAGAAGGAATATGGCTCAGCAAAGAATGCAAAGTCAGGCATGAAGATCAAAAGGCCTGCAGGAAGACAAACAATGTCCAAGGCCAGAGAATCAACTAAACTGCCTGAGAAGCCTGATCCCAAAAGAGCCTGCTGCAGAAGGGAAGAAAAGAAAGGAAAGGGTCAAGATGACCATGGCCAGAGTTATAGGGAAGCCTTCCATGATGGAAGAGGAAGAAGAGCTTGCTGCACCAGCTCCAAAGGCACCTAAGCTTATGGGTGATGCTATTAGATCAGGGGCTGCCACATCTAAGCCCAAGGAAGCACCCAAAGCTGCCCCCAAGGCCAAGTCTGCACCAAAGAGGAATACCAGAAGTATTCCAGCTGCTGAGAAGAACAAGGCCCCAGTGCCTGAGGATGCTGATGAGGAAGATGAAGAAGGACAAGTTATGAGGAAGCTCAAGCCCAAGATACCAGACCACAATGATGCCCATCCTGTGGCTGAGGACATGAGAATCAGGAAGGATTCAGGGCTGAGGATATGGAGGATGGAAGATCCATATGCATCAAGGAGAAGAACTGCTGTTGACTATAGGTTCCACACAAAGGAACAACAGGACTTCTATGAGACCATTCTGTTGGACAAGAAGCCCATTGTCTGTGACATGAGGTGGGTTGACTGGAATTTCATGAAGGAGAATGAAGAGCACTATCCTAGAGTGCAAGATAGCTTTGTTTCCTGTGGAGTTGCAGATTTTGTTGGGCAAAAGCTCACAAATTGGAATGATGAACTTATCATGCAGTTCTACTCCACAAAGACATTTTTACCAGATGGAAGAATTGTTTGGATGTCCGAAGGTACAAGGTACCGATCAACTGTTGAAGAATGGGCAAAGCTGATAAATGCCCCAGATGAAAATGAGGATGACCTAGACATTTATGCCAAGAAGAAGATGGGTCACAATTCAATGGCTCACATGTACAAGGAGATTCCAGACAAGGCATTAGGAACTCACAAGTTTGGATCAGTTCACTTTCTGCTGTCAGGGTTGCCAACCATAAATTGGATTCTGAGGCACACCTTGTTGCCCAAGTCTAGTGACCACAACATGATCAGAGGGCATGCCATCAACATGTTGCATGTGTTTGATGTGCCACAGAAGTTCAAAGTCATGAGCCTGATCACTGAAACAATCAAGAGGACTGCAGCAGATCAGAAGAGGAGCTGTGGATATGCACCTCAGATTCAAGAATTGATAAACTCCAAGATGGGCACAGGAAAATATAAGTTGGATAAGGAACACTTTGCACTTTATCCAGACTTTGAGGACAATGAGGTTGTCATGAATGAAGATGATCCACAATCAGTTCAAGCTCAGGAGAAGAAGGAGAAGGCAAAGAGGGAGAAAGCTGCCAAGATGCCAACTCAAGAGGAGGCATCTGAGTACTTCTTGAAAAATAAGCAGGAGCAGCTCGGATACTTGATAGCATCAACCCTGAGGATTGAGAAGGGATTGGCCACCCTCACTCAAAATCAGGAGAGCTCGAGAGAATCATAGAACAAAAGTTCTATATCTTAGATGTGAAAGTAATCGAGATTCATCTGCGGTGGAGGAACTACAAGAGGACATGCAGAAGAGGAAGGGCAAAACAACAATCGATGCATTTGCCAGAGTGCCTAGAGCCCAGAGGTCATCTGCTGTGCCAAGAATCGACACAAGAGCAACTTCATCTGCACCAGCTACATGCCTCGGTGCCACCAGCTCCAGCATCTACATCAGCTCCAGCTCCATCTACTTCAATCAAGCTTTCGTCCTCGGCGTTATCCGGACTCCACCACCACCTGAAGATCAAGCCTGAGAGTTGATCTAGCACTATGCATTTTCTATGAACTTTTTGGCAACTTGTTGCCAAAGGGGGAGAAAAATGTATAGATCATAGGCTTCGAGAGAGAGAGTGTGTTGCTTTTGTTCTCTCTTGCTTTATTTGGTGGTTTTTCAAACTTTACTATGCTTTTGGTTGAGACATTGATGATCATGTGTTTGATCATAAGCTACACTTATGCATGTTTGATGATATTATCCTATCTATCTTATGTGATCACTCACTATGCTTGGTGATGAGTGCATGTATTCATTGTTTATTATTTTGAGCGCTCCACCAAGATGTATGTGACATGGAAGAGTAATCCATGAGCCTAATTCATTGTGCATTTGCAGTCCAAAGCAAATCTAAAACTATGCACAAATTTAGGGGAGCTCTTGCTTATCACATACTTCTCAAAGCGACAGTGTTATTTAAATTTTATTATCATTTGTCGAAGCTTTGATCTATATGTTGTCATCGATTACCAAAAAGGGGGAGATTGAAAGTGCAACTATCCCTAGGTGGTTTTGGTAATTCATAACAACATATAGTTCATTGAGCTAATACTATTCCAAGACTATTATTTCAGGAAAGCTCAATGAATGGCAATGGCATGGATGATGAAAGTGGATCCCTCAAAATACTAAGGACAAAGGATTGTCTCAAGCTCAAAAGCTCAAGACTCTTCATTTTACATTTTAGTGATCCAAGATCACATTGAGTCTATAGGAAAAGCCAATACTATCAAGAAGGGATGAGGTGTTGCTTAATGAGCCTTTTGCTTCATGTGCTTAGTGATATGCTCCAAAACCCTCAACTACTTTCCCACATCCACAAATGACCTAAATCTAAAGCCAAAATCGGTCACACCGATTCTTTCTATCCGGCACCACCGATTCCAAAAGTCATAGCCACCGCCACAAACCCTAAGCAAATCGGTCTTACCGATAGGGATCTCGGTCTCACCGAGATGGGGTTGCAATCTCTGCTTCCCTTCAGAACGTTTCGGTCTAACCAAGTGAGCGATCGGTCCCACCGAGATTGCAATGTAAATTCTCTGTTTCCTTTTTGTAACATTTCGGTCTCACCGAAAAGAGCAAATCGGTCCCACCGAGTTTACCTGACCAACTCTCTGGAAAGCTTATTACCAAAATCGGTCCCACCGAGTTTGAGTAATCGGTCTCACCGAGATTACGTTATGCCCTAACCCTAACCATATCGGCCTCACCGAGATGCATGTCAGTCCCACCGAAAATCACTAACGGTCACTAGGTTTACTAATTCGGTCCGACCGAGTATAACGATTCGGTCCCACCGAGTTTGGTAAATTGTGTGTAACGGTTAGATTTTGTGTGGAGGCTATATATACCCCTCCACCTCCTCTTCATTCGTGGAGAGAGCCATCAGAACGAACCTACACTTCCAACTTACCATTTCTCGAGAGAGAACCACCTACTCATGTGTTGAGGCCAAGATATTCCATTCCTACCATATGAATCTTGATCTCTAGCCTTCCCCAAGTTGCTTTCCACTCAAGCCCTCTTTCCACCAGATCCAAATCCTATGAGAGAGAGTTAAGTGTTGGGGAGACTATCATTTGAAGTACAAGAGCAAGGAGTTCATCATCAACACACCATTTGTTACTTCTTGGAGAGTGGTGTCTCCTAAATTGGCTAGGTGTCACTTGGGAGCCTCCGACAAGATTGTGGAGTTGAACCAAGGAGTTTGTAAGGGCAAGGAGATCGCCTACTTCGTGAAGATCTACCGCTAGTGAGGCAAGTCCTTCGTGGGCGACGGCCATGGTGGGATAGACAAGGTTGCTTCTTCGTGGACCCTTCATGGGTGGAGCCCTCCGTGGACTCCAGCAGCCGTTACCCTTCGTGGGTTGAAGTCTCCATCAACGTGGATGTACGATAGCACCACCTATCGGAACCACGACAAAAACATCTGTGTCTCCAATTGCGTTTGAATTCTCCAAACCCTTCCCTTACATTCTTGCAAGTTGCATGCTTTATTTTCCGCTGCCTATATACTCTTTGCATGCTTGCTTGAATTGTGTGATGATTGCTTGACTTGTCCTAAATTAGCTAAAATCTGCCAAACTATAAAATATGGGAAAAGGTTAAGTTTTTATTGGTCAAGTAGTCTAATCATCCCCCCTCTAGACATACTTCAAGGTCCTACATAGAGCATGCAGTAGCCTTCCAGACGATGCCGGTTCTTTGCTTTCATCCGCCCCGGCGCCGAGCCACCTCGCCGCGGCATTTCATTGCTCGCGAGCAGGCCGTCGAGGGCGGCGAGGACCATGATATGTTCCTCTTCCTGGACGTCGACATCGGCTTCCTCCTCCAACAGCGCGACGAGCGCCTCCTCGTCGTCCGAGTTCATTGCCGAGCAGGCAAATCGCCGAACACCTTGTGGGCGTGGTGGGCACACACCCGCTGGTACACTGCCCTGCGCGGCCGGAACGCCGGAAAAACCGCCCGGACGGTGGTGGAGAGGCTAACGCGGCGAAACCTCCTCTCTTTTAGGGCGGGGAATGGCCTATCTAGCGGTGGTGGGTGGTGGGCGGCGTCGGGATCGGCAGGGTGGCGGCCGAGGCAGGGGGAGGGGGCCTGGGAGGCGAATCTGGACGATTGGCTTGACTTTTCACCTGACAGTGTGGCCCAGGCGTGTTTTTCCCTTGCGCCGGAGCCTCCGAACGCCCCCCAGTGCGCCGGGTTCGGCCTGCGATCGCCGGGCCAAATAACGGACTGCGCCGGCGGATTCCGACGTCTTGGGAGCGCAACTGGGGAGTTTTTTCAGTGCCCGCACATAAAAAGTCGCCTGAGGGGCCTGTTGGAGACGCGGCTGAAGTTGCTCTCAAAGGCACTGTGTGGTTGATGTTGTACCGGTACAAACTGGAAGAGGTAAAAAGAAGTTTGCGAGGTCTAGCTGGGCTGTGCCATATGTCGAGTCTCGGAAATGGATGTTATGTAGCCCAGCCAGCCCAATTAATCAGGCTGGAGAATTTGCTTTAAGGAGAAAAAAGGGCTCCAGGGACGATGAGTTGTACATTTCTTTTCCACTGAAGAGTGGATTTTAATTAACTCAAGATATAACATCAATACTAAAAGTTGTGGGTGTCATTTTTTTATGCCAAAAGATTGCGCTTTGCTCATTTCCTTTTGCGTTTTTTTAATCGTAGTTGATGTCAGGTGGCTGAGAGCTGCTTGCTTTGTAACCGAACCAGTTGGTTTCTTTAATAAAAATCAAAAGAGGAGGCTTTTCATAAAAAAACAAAAAGCTGCAAACTGTGCCCGAACATGGATACCAAACCCCCTAGCCTATGCGAAGTTTTTCCCTCAAGTCGCCGCATATTTCTTGTTGTGCGGCCTCGTCGACGGCAAAAGGAATGTGGGGACCCATCTACCCGTTTTATTTTGTTTCTCAGGTTTTGTTTTTCCAACGACTCGATGAGGTGCTGGTGGTGATGACATGTTAGAAACTTAGAATAAGGTCTCTCTACCTTGACGACATTCTTTTCGGCATCGGCGAAGAGTTTGTGAGAGTTTTGTGTCCCAAAACCTGTTGACTCTTGTCAGATCTTGCATGTAAGCGATGAAGTGGCAAAAAAAGTCAAGTTGTTTGTTTGATCGTTACATTGGACTTTTTTTGAACATTAATCACACATTTCATTAACCATAGAGATTACTGCATACAAAACATGTGATAATCACACAAGACATCTAGAAAAACCGATGACAGAAAGCTTTGCACAAAGGACCCCAAAAAGGGACACAATACAACTTGACCCCAACATCCTGTTGCGCCTTGCCATACTGTTCTCTGGCGGTCTACTGCCTTAGTAGCACCACCAAAGATAGAGGGGGTCAACCACCAGACCCTGAATTGGAGGAGCAGCATCACAGACTATGCTGCTTTTCGAGCCGATGAAAGAATCTATCAGAATCGACAAGATCAAGTCTTTGTAGCGCGTCAGCCGAGGATCGTCCCCGTGTCCACAAGTTCCCAGCACCACCGTCCGCCGTCTTCACTTGATGTGGTGGAGGAAAAACATCGCCTCCACAAGCCGTCAACCGTGATGCCCTCTTCAAGACAACAAATCCTTCTGCTGTAGCCGACCACGTCTCCAACCAGAAGAACGCCAGAAGCCAACCACCAAATACTAAGACCGTCGGATCGGAAAACCAACCACACAACCAAGCCGACTGCTCCCCGGCGCCACGGATTGGAGCGACGCCAATATGGTGGAAGAACAACAACACTTTATTCCTACGCGACATCGTCCCCGCCACTGAAGCGACGCCTCCAAGGAAACCTACGCCCACCCTACCTAAACAGCGGAGCCGAAGCGTCGGGGTCCCCTCCTCCTCCCGTCGCCGAAACAGCGGATGGAGGATGCAAGGACCCGCGATGGCGCCAACGAAGGAAGGGGCATAAATGTCGCCTCTGAGATCACCTCTCACTTGCGGTTGAGAGCGAAGTAGTTTTCTTGGGAGGGAGGGGGGTGCGAATCCGTAGTTATGCTAGAGATGCTCTTAGAAGCCGATCAGCAAGCAGCCAACCCGGCTGATCCTGGCCACATAGCCTGTTGACCATAATAACTACTCCCTCCATCTCAAAATATAAGAACATTTAGTGTTAAAAACGTTCTTATATTTTGGGACGGAGGGAGTACTTTCTCGGTTCACAAATATAAGCCATTTTAACTCTTTCCTAAATCAGGTGTATATGGACATGTTTCAGTGTATTCACTCATTTCAGATCATATATAATCCATATCAAAATATACAAAATATTTTATATTTGTGAACGAGACAGAGTACCAATGATTTTGACCTTTTCCTAGTTTGCAAAATTTGTAATCATGTCGTATTTTGAGCCAAGAAGTATTACATCACATTGCCAACTATATGGAAATTTACAACACGACGCCTCACATGAAGACAAATAGGCCAACACCAAAGAAAAATTAAACTTACTACTGCAAAACACCAAAAAGAAAGAAGGCAAAATACACAGTCACATGCATAGATCCATCTCCCCGCGTCAGCGCGCGCCCATGACCCGAAACCTCAATTCAATCAAGCCTCGAGCGGCTTGCAGACGATGGTGGCGTGCTTGAGGATCTGGTTGCTGAACTGCCCGGGCTTCTCGGTGGTGTCGATCTTGTCCTGCCCCGGCGGCGGCAGCAGCTGAAAGTTCTGCACCAGGCGCCCGAGCGTGATGCCGATGATGGGCAGCGCGAGGATGATCCCGGGGCAGCTCCGGCGGCCGACGCCGAAGGGCACGAACCGGAAGTCGTTGCCGTGGGCCTCGACAGCCTTCTCCTCCTCGAGGAAGCGCTCGGGCCTGAACTCGTCGGCGCGCACCCACCGCTTGGGGTCGTTGGCGAGGAACCAGGCGTTGACGAGGATCTTGGACTCGGCGGGGATGTCGTAGCCGGCGAGCTTAGCGTCGCTGAGGTTCATGTGCGGCACCAGGAGCGGGATGGCCATGCGGAGGCGGAGCGTCTCCTTCACCACGGACTGCAGGTAGGGGAGGCGCTCCAGGTCCGGCTCCGTCACCGCCACGCCGGCGCCCAGGACGGCGACGATCTCCTCGCGCAGCTTCTGCTGGATCTCCGGGTGGTTCACCAGCTCCGCGATGCCCCACTCGATCGACCACAGGGTCGTCTCGATGGCTGCAAAGAATCAATCCAAGCTCCTCGTGAACAATTCGTTGCATGCATCGACAATTGATTAGGAGGGGAATGTGTTGTAAAGCTGAGCTAAAAAAACGAAGTTTGGTGACAAATCACGTGGCCAAAATTTGTATGTGGTATTGTATTACAAGTATTTTATACAGCTCAAAGTGTACTCCTAGTCTCTCCGCATGTTCAAGGAATAATACTGGATCACGGACCTAGAAAGTGATACGCTTAATTAAGAATAAAAGGTTAGGTGTACGGTGTGCGTGCTTGTGCCGGCTAAGCGCCGCATAATTAAGAACAAAAAGTTAGGTTAGGTTACGGCCTCTTTGATTATAAAGTTTTCGATCGTGCGAGCTACTGTTTTTTTATTAACAAAGAAATGGCGGTCACCGACAACATCATGATCACATCATATATGACCAAGACTACGTACTTAACCACTCCGCTTGTTTCTAAAAATCTTCATGACAAGGATATATACCCTGTTTCTTTATCAGGTAGGGAAACATTGTTTCGCTTCTCAAAATTAGGCTGGATGGAAAGATGAGTAGGCATATTTAGTTGATGAGTTTTTACCTGCGACGTTGATGTTCTCGACGATGTAGAGGACGTTGTCGTGGTTGATCTCGCCCTTCCTTTCGGCTTCCAGGATGTGGTCCATGGCGCACCTGATCTCACCCGTCTTCTCCAATGCCTCCCTGCAAATGTCATGTTCAAATAAGTTAAGAGACCTGTACTTATTAATTTCCTAGTTGGACAACCGGGTGACTAGAAGCTTCGCATATACAGTAGTAAAATGCAGCCATGTTGCTATATATACATGCTGGTTGCTGGCTTGTTGGCATGATCGATCCGTCCAACCTTAGAGGATTAAGCTAACTACTCCATTATCGTGCGTGGTCCCACATGAGGTGCAACATGCCATGGAAAATGGCAAAGGAGGAGTAGTACAATTAGCCATTTTAGCCTATTTTCTAACTTGCCAAAGTTTTCCCCATGGCTTACCAAGCAGATGTGGATCTGGTAGACCCGCACCGGCCCTCAGACGAATAATTCAAACAACTTATGTTGGACACTTTCCACTGTCGGTGTGATGGTGAATGAGTCGGACTTCCAACCGATTCAGAAAGCAAATTCATCAACTAAAGCCAAAGCTTCGAAAAAGCTGATCTATCACATGATGCGCAGTTGTTCACGTAATCATTAATCTTTGCATGCCACCCGAAGCAAAGATCCCAAATTCCTCCCGTCAGGTCCCGTGCATCCTGCTGTGCGATGTGCAAACTATTGAGGGAGGCATCTAGCATGGGGCATCCTATGGGTCATTGCGTGCTGGTTTTGGACGAGAGTGACACGATGGATTTGTTGGCCTTGAAAAGGTCAAGCGTAGGTGCATAGATAACGCTTGTGCCGAGAAGTTTGACCCTTGCTGCTCCGCGACGTTACCAACGTCGCTATCACTGTGATCTGGACCTATCCAACATGTGCAGGTAGGCGCACCAAACTCGCTCCCCAGCTCACCGATGCATCGCAGCTGGTCAGCTACCACCGCCGGCCGGTTGGCGCATACGAAGTACTTACTTGCTTAACGTAACATGGATTATCACTAAGCGCACGAATTAAGTGTAGTCCACCGTAAGTACTTACTTGCGCGGTTGGACGAATTGGTCCTCGAACACCTTCATCCGCTTGGTCTTGAGGTTGGTGCAGCGGTTGAGGTAGCGGCGGAGGAAGGGGCGGAGGACGGGGATGAAGTCGCCGTAGTTGTAGTCGAAGCTCTGGGAGAGGATGCTGCGCTCGGCGTTGAGCGCCTTGAGCTGGTTGAAGAGCGGGTCGGCCACGCTCTCGAACCGGCGGTTGAACATGATGCGGAACATGTCGTTGTACATCATGAGCTGCAGGCGGCGGCGGACCACCACGCCCGCCGTCGCCGCCGCCGGGTCGGCCCTGAGGTCCTCCACCACCAGCCGGGCCTCCTCCTCCCACCCCACGCGGTTCTGCGCCACCACCTTGTTGGTGAAGAAGGGCACCGTCATGATCCGCCGCATCTTGCGCCAGTGGTCGCCGTACACCGTGAACACCATGTCCTGCATTCGTAGCACGTTAATTACGTTACCCGGCGTTGATTAGACACCCATTAATTACTTCCGCTACTATGCGTTCGAGGAGCAGATTAATGAAGACGATCTGATTGATTCGATTAAGTTGAGATTTTACCTGGCCCTTGCCGGTGAAGATGTCGAAGACGACGTTGCGGGTGCGGGAGCCGAACTCGACGCCCTGGGTGTGGAGGACCTCCTTGGCGAGCTCGGGGCTGGAGACCACCACCAGGTTGCGGACGCCCATGCGGAGGAGGAACACCTCGCCGAACCGCTTGGCCAGGCCCATGAGGTTGCGGTGGTTGAGGTCGTCGCCGACCTGCAGCCAGTTGCCGACGATGGGGGCGCCGGAGGGCCGGGGGGCAGGCGGAAGCGCTTGCCGGTGAGCTTGGCGACGGCGATGGCCAGCACCGCCGCGGCGAAGAGGCCCAGGAGGGCCTTCTCCAGGAGGAGGACGTCCATCGGGGTAGGTGCGGTGTGCGGCTCCTGTGTGTGTGCTGCCGTGCTGCGGTGGAGGGCCCGATCGGATCGAGTTAATTTGACGGAGGATTGGGCGCGGTGGGGATTTTATAGCGGGGGGTTGATAGAGGTAGGTGGCGGACTGGACGGAGGCGAAATAGTACACGAGGTTTGTAATTTTGGTGGTTGGGTACCAGTGGCGCGGGCCCACTCAAAGCGGGGCCATGATTGTTTGGAAACCATTTTTATCGAGGATGGGCATGGCAAATCGGGAAAGAGGGCTGGCTCATGTTTGGTGAGTCAAGGGGTTGGCAAGGTCAGAGCTCACAAGTCGCAAGGGTGAGTAAACATGGCGGCCGGAGCACCACCAACCACGCAAAAAAAAAAAAAAACCCGCACGCAGAAACTGTTGGCCAATCCTCGTGGCCCAGGTCAAACCACGCAAAATGGCGGTTCCGGCCGGCAACGCGACCACGGGTTTTCTGGCATCGGGAAAGAGGCCTCGTGTTTCGTCGTTCGTGAGAAATGGAAAAGCAGCCGCGCCGAACGCAAGGAATGGTGACAACACAACCACTGTGCCTCGCCGCCCCCGTATTGCCTGAGCCACCCCTCCTCCGATCGGCGTGTGCCAACCTCCTTCCTCTCCTCCGTCGGTGACGCTTCGGCCATCATGGTGCCCTCGTCTCCGACTTGGAGGTCGGCATCGCCAGAATCCGCCGTGGCATCTCCATCTTCGATTGCGGATCCATATTCCCGGGAATGATTGTGAGGTGCCTAACAAATAGGATTCGCTGGGGCACGCATCTGCCAAGCCCTGCCTGACCGCTTGATTGGCTCGCGATTCTCAAAGTAGTTGAACCCCGTACTTGGGTATAAGTTTTAATCGTTGAAACATACGATCTTGCATCTAAAATTTCTATTTCTTTTGGTCGCAAGTACCAAGTTTCAGAGTTCAAACTATAAGTGATTTTTTGACGGGTACTAAAGTCTTGATTTTATCGGTCGATTGTATACTAAGCTTTAAGAGTTGAACTTAACAAAAAAAATTCATCAAAACATATTCAAAATGGATCTTATCTGAAAACCCTTATCATGGGGAACACGAATATCAAAATAGAACTTAACTTGGGCTTTTTATTCAAAAGGTACAAAAGTTTGAAAATCCAAAGTCAAAAGAAAAAGCACGTGCAAGCGACTCAGTGCATCCGCACCTGTGCGCCCCTAAATCCTCTCCCAAACATGATCTACTCTATATTGACTTACCAATCATTTTTTAACCGTATTTTTGGGATGACTATAGGCTTCACATGTTCATGTGGTCTGAAATGGAGGAGGTTCAAGAGAGAAAATGCATTCTTACATGAAGATATGTTTGAAACCTAAAAGTTTTGGTGGATTGGGAATTTAGGATTTGGATCTCCACGGCCTTGCGCTCCATGGTAGATAGGAGTGGATGCGCCAAATTGTCCCCACAAAGCCCTAGCAAAGATCGCCGATGGTGTGTAACCCTAGGTCTGGCAAGATCTTCAATAGTTGCCAGAGTACCCCCCCCCCCCCCATATTCAAAAAAAATCTTTAATAGTGCATGCAAATGTTAGTTAAATGTGAGGAACATCCTCTTTTGGAAGTATAGATGGAATCAAAGCATGACCGCTAATGAAATTGTGCACCTAATTTTGTTTAAAGTTTGAAAGAGATGTTTCAATAAGAACTCAGTGGCTCAGGTGATGCATTTGGATTCGTGGGTGACTGATATCTCTGGTAGCCTCACCGGACTTATTCAGTACATCAACTAGTGGGATGCCGTGAATGGTGTTGATCAAGTTGGTGGAAATGATGACAAGTTCCACTAGAAATGGAGTAGGACAGGCTCATATACATCACACTTGGTTTATGACTTGTTGTGTCAGGGTACGGTGAGATTCAGTCGAGCTCACTACATTTGGAAGAGTTGGGCTCCCCTTACCGGCAAAATCTCCATATGGCTTGCTTTCAATATATAATTTGGTCATATGATTATCGGGTAAGGCATGGCATTCAGGATTATATGAAGCTTTGTTACCTGTGCTTGTAGGATGAATATGTTACCAACCACACTCTCATCCAATGTGTATGAGTGAAATATTTGGTGGCACTGTCTCAAGTGACTATTCCCGACCACAGGTCCCCAAAGTGGACTCTGATTGGAAGATGTTGAGATAAGAGATGAGTGCTTGCTTATCAAATGGCTATTCAAATTACTTACCAAGTGTCGGAGTTAAATCCGGCGGATCTCGGGTAGGAGGTCCCGAGCTACTGATCTTGGTTAAATGGTAACACGATAGAGAGGGACATGATGTTTTACCCAGGTTCAGGCCCTATCGAAGAGGTAAAACCCTGCGTCCTGCTTCTGTTGTATTGATTGTGGATGGAGTACAAAGTACATGATGATCTACCTGGAGATTGTATGTGAATGAATCTAACCCTGTGGTCTAAACCCCTCTACTTATATAGGCACCGAGGGTACCTAGCATTGCATGTAGGTCGGTTACATCGAGGGGTAAACATGTCGATGATTCAAACGTGTATTGGAGTATGCGCCAGGTCTTTGGAGGATTTCATCTTGGGTACGCTGTGGGGGCATGACAAAGGGATTCCTGTCATGTCAGAGGGGTGCCAGGCGAAGATATGCCAATTTTACCTAAGGAAATCATGCAGTGCTTCATCTAGCGTTGTGTCTAGCCAAGTTCCAATGGAGGCCATTTTGGATTGATCCTCGGGGTGGACTTGGAATTTAACAATCTCATCGTCTGGTTTGAATGACATTGATTATGACCACTTGTCAAGGATGAAATCGTCTTTATTGATGGTTGCGTGTCGTGCCGATAACTCCTCGGTCGCGAGGGCCTCGGATTCTGCCTCTAGGGCCAATGCTGCTTTTTTCCTTGATTTTAAGCGATCGGTCTATGTTTCTTTTTACCGTGATCACACCCTTGGGCCATGGCATTTTGAGATTCATGTAAGCATAATGGGGTATTGCATGAAATTTTGCGAACATGGCTCGTCCGAGGAGCGCATGGTAGCCACTTCGGAAAGGCACGATGTCGAAGATTAACTCCTCAACCCGATAATTCTCGGGTGTTCTGAATATCATGTCTTGTGTGACCTTGCATGTGCACCATGCTTCTTTTCATGGGACTATACCTTTAAAGGTAGTCCGGCTTGGTTTGATGTGTGATCTGTCGAATTGCATCTTTTGCAAACTATACTAAAAATGAGGTTTAAGCTGTTGTCGCCATCCATCAGGACTTTGGTCAATCGATAGTCATCAATGATAGGATTGAGGGCGAGGGACGCAACTCATCGACTGTGGACTCCTATCGGTTGGTCCTCATGACCGAAGGTGATCGACATGTCCAATCATCTTTTATCCAAAGTCACTACATGCATGATTAACATGGCAGATCTCTCGAAGAGACCTTCTTTGCTTATTCTCGAGGATTGAGTCTCATATAAAATTACGACTTCTTCGTCTTCAAACGGCCGCTCGATCGGATTTGGTGTAATACATCGGCTCATTAGAACACTAAGGTTGCCCAGGAGCTCCATTCCTCCCCTTGTTACCTGCCTGACAGTCCAACATGTTCGGAGCCTATGTGTCGGCGGTTTTTTAAGGAGACGGAGTGGATTGTGGATGGTTCATCTAATATCGTGTCTAGTGTCGACTTGGTTCCCTTGCCTGGTTGTTTTCTCTTCAGTGCCGGCCGATCGTTGGTTTTACAGGTGTTGGAGCGCTTTGGGCGACGATTACAACGTGGGCGTTTGCCATCCTCGCCTGACTCGGGTTGGTCCTGGCTCAGATTCTGGTGTTGTTCATTGGCCAACTAGACGTCCTCCATAATGTAGTACCTTGTTACTATATCGGGCCGCTTGGGAAACGCTCTAAGGCATTTCCATGCCATAGATTTTCTATTCCCTTTGTCGTGATAGTTGTGCCTAAACACCGCTAATGCCTCCCGGTCTGGGCAATCCGAGATTTTGTTTTTTATGAACAAGAATTGCATCCAGAACCGTCGAAGTGTTTCTTCTGGCTTTTGTACGACGAACGCTAGATCCGAGATGGCAGTTGGTTGTGAGTTATTGGGACAGTAGGCGACATGGGGGTGGGTGGGAGAGAAAACTTTATTCCAAACCGATCTGACATCGGCCTCCTTGGTGATTTTTTCCAAGGTTGATCTAGTATAGACCTCGGGATTGCCTAAGCGGACTGGCTATCCTTGTCGTCATTGTAAGTCACTGGATCCGAGCTCCAGGCTTGGTCTGGTGAAGCATATTTTTTCCCACGGCTAGTGCAAAACCGGCAATTGGGCGATGATCCTTTGTGCCTCCTCGGCCTCATCTAATGTCATGGTAGAGTATGTATTGTAACACCCCGGACACACCCGCCAGTTACTGGTCATTACTCCTAATGGGATCTAGACTGGCCTCACAGATCAACACTAATCTTTCTGGCGCACTTTGTCCTCACTAGTGCGCACCTGGGATCAACTTCCCAGTCGGCCACCCATCCTGAAATTTCTCCAAGCTGAGCACGTTTAAATTTGGAGTTCTTTTCGAGCGGGCTCTCCGGAAAGAAGGAATTTCTTATTTATATGAGTAGTCTATCATTCCTATTATGCTAGGCTCTCATATACACCCCCATTCAAAGGAACCGACGTCCTCATCGGCCCACAGGAACGTTCCCTCTTGGCACATACGTTTGTGTGTCTAGTCCGGTACATGTGCCATGTCGTGTGCCATGATGGGCCACATACCTCATGCACAACGTGACCGTGCACCTGACCCACAAACATCTGTGTAATCGTGAGGGTCGGTTCTGATACCAACTTGTAATGCCCCAGACAGACCCACCGGCCACTAGCTGTTACTCCTGGTGGGATCTAGACTGTCCCCACAGATCAACACTAGTCTTTCCTATGCACTTTCTACTCACTCGTGCGCACTTGGAATCAACTTCCCAATCGGTCACCATCCTAAAATTACTCCAAGCTGAGCACTCTTAACTTTGGAGTTCTTGCCGAATGGGCTCCCGGAAAAGAAGGAATTCCTTATTTATATGAGTAGTCTATCATCCTATTATGCCAGGCTCTAGACTATGCCGCTCGGCAGGCTAGGATCACCAGAGCGTCAAGGAAGCTATTCGCCTCCTCCGCTATCGCCCATAAGCATCTACGATTTAAGCTTGGACGTAGAGGGAGCACCCGCCGTCACACCCTTCTTCTTGGGGGCCATGTACGGTGAAGATGATGATGAAGCTAGTGCGCAGACTACGCCGAATCAGGTTCGTGCACGTGATATGTCTCCTACGTATCTATAATTTTTTATTGTTCCATACTATTATATTATCAATCTTGGATGTTTTATATGTATCATGATACTATTTTATATCATTTTTTGGACTAACCTATTAACCTAGTGCCTAGTGCCAGTTCCAGTTTTTTCTTTGTTTTTTGCCTTTATAGAAAAGGAATATCAAACGGAGTCCAAACGTAATAAAACTTTATGGTGATTTTTCTTGGACCAGAAGAAACCCAGTAGACTTGGAGGGGAGGCCAGAAGCACTATAGGGAGGCCACAAGCCGTGGAGGCGTGCCTAGGGGGGCGGCTCCCTGGCTTGTGGGTCCCCCCGTAGACCGTCCAACCCTAATCTTTGCTCCATAAATACCCATATGTTCCATCTACATTAGAAGCGTCCACAAAAATACTTTTCCGCCGCCGCAAGCTTCTGTTCTCGTGAGATCCCATCTTGGGGACTTTTCTGGCACTCTACTGGAGGGGGATTCGATCACGGAGGGCCTCTACTCCAACCTTGTTGCCCTACCGATGATATGTGAGTAGTTTACCACAGACCTACGGGTCCATAGCTAGTAGCTAGATGGCTTCTTCTCTCTCTTTGATCTTAAATACAATGTTCTCCTCGATGTTCTTGGAGTTCTATCCGATGTAATCTTCTTTTGTCGTGTGTTTGTTGAGATCAAATGAATTGTGGGTTTATGATCCCTAGGATGTATGGATGTGCAATTGAGGAATTAAATATCAAAGATGACAACACCTAGATCTATTGCAATATGCCTAGCTGGGGGAGTTAAACAATAGCGCTTGTTGGAAGGCAACCCAATTTTATTTTGTGCTTTTTTGTTTTTTTTTCTTCTGTTTTTGAATAAATACACAATATTACTTCTGTAATAATTGTGTTTTAGTTAGTGTTTGAGTCAAGTAAGACCTTTGGGATGGTCTATGGTAATAGTTTATTTGATCTTGCTGAAAAACAGAAACTTTTGTGCTCATTGCCAGAATTTTGAAAAATCATAGGAATGTGATTTTGATCTGAATCTTTTACACAAGGTTGATATACAAATTTCCCAGGTTAACCTAATTTTTTAGAATTTTTAGAGTTACATAAGTATACGAAGTTTCCAGATTGCTACAGACTATTCTGTTTTTGACAGATTCTGTTTTCTATGTGTTGTTTGCTTATTTTGATGAATTGATGGGTAGTATCGGGGGGGGGGGGGTATGAACCATGGAAAAGTTGGAATATAGTAGATATAACACCATTGTAAATTTATATTGAGTTCACCACAGTCCCTAAAGTGGTGATTTGTTTCATTATACTAACGGAGCTCACGAGTTTTCTGTTGAGTTTTGTGTTGTGAAGTTTCCAAGTTTTGGGTAAAGTTTTGATGGACAACGGAATAAGGAGTGGCAAGAGCCGAAGCTTGGGGATGCCCAAGGCACCCCAAGGTAAAATTCAAGGAGGACCAAGCATCTAAGCTTGGGGATGCCCCGGGCGGCATCTCCCCTTTTGTCTTCAATCCATCTTTAAAATTACTTGAGGCTATATTTTTATTCACTACATGATATGTGTTTTGCTTGGAACATCTTGTGATATATGAGTCTTTGCTTTATTTGCCTTTTAGTTTTGCGCAATCATCCTTTCTGTACACACCTTTTGAGAGGGACACACATTAATCGTGAATTTATTAGAATACTCTATGTGCTTCACTTATATCTTTTGAGCTCGGCAGTTGCTCTAGTACTTCACTTATATCTTTTCAGAGCACGGCGGTGGTTTTATTTTATAGAAATTGATGAACTCTCACGTTTCACTTATATTATTTTAACTCTTGAAAATAGTATGGCAATTGGTTTAGGTTATGAATCTAGTCCTAATATGATGGGCATTCAAGATGGATATAATAAAAACTTTCATGAAGATCATTGAATATATGAGAAGTTTGATTCCTTGCATTTGTTTTGAGATACAAAGATGGTGATATTAGATCATGCTAGTTGGTAACTATGGTTGAGTAATAATACTTGTGTTAAAGTTTGTGATTCCCGAAGCATGCACGTATGGTAAACCGTCATGTGATGATGTTAGAGCATGATTTATTTTTGATTGTCTTCCTTATGGGTGGAGGTCGGGGACGAGCGATGGTCTTTTCCTACCAATCTATCCCCCTAGGAGCATGCATATTAGTACTTTGTTTTAAGGGATAATAAATTTTTGCAATAAGTATTTGAGTTCTTTATGACTAATATTGAGTCCATGGATTATACACACTCTCACCCTTCCACCATTGCTAGCCTCTCTAGTACCGCGCAACTTTCGCCGGTGCATTAAACCCACCATATACCCTTCCTCAAATAAGACACCATACCTACCTATTATGGTATTTCCATAGCCATTCCGAGATATATTTCCATGCAACTTCCACCGTTCTGTTTTATTATGACACACACCATCATTGTCATATTGTTCTCATATGCATGAGGCATTCATATAGAGTTGTAGCGACCCGACCTCAAACGGTCAAGTCTCTATGTTTCGGTGTCATCCCTGGATCGGTAATCTTTGGCCTTTACGATTACTCGAAGGATTTATAACAGAGTAGCAATCACACACTTATTACATCGAATGTCTCAAAGAGAACTCATTACAATAAATATGGCTTAAGGCCATCTAATACGATAACAAATGGAAGGCTTGGAAGATAAAGTGAGTCCACCAACTCCAACGGCATAGCTGAGCTGCACGGCAACGACCTAACGAACCTTACTCCTTGTCTGAAAAGTCTGCAACATAATACGTTGCAGCCCGGAAACGGGTCGGCACATGGAATATGCTGGCAATATAACACAGTAGAACAAGAACAGGATAAATGCTATCACTACATGCATATTTGGCTGGTGGAAAGCTCTATGGTTATAGTTTTGCGTAAAGCCAATTTTTCCCTACAACAAAGGAATAGATTTTACTTAACTATCATGGTAGTTGAAACATCATTGAGAAGGTTCCTCCAACTCAATCCCAATTAAAGTAATTATCAACCCAACATATTAAATTAGAGTGATGAGATACATATGATAATCCAAGTACTAGATACTCAAGATATCCATAACCGGGGACACGGCTAACCATGATTAGATTGTACACTCTGCAGAGGTTTGCGCACTTTTTCCCACAAGACTCGATCTCCTCTGTTGGATTTCTCGCACTACATGATGTTTGAGAAACAGATGAACGAGACACAATATTTCAGAAGCATTAACTCTAACCCCGGGTAGACAGTACCAACCTACATCCCTCTACATCTGCTAGCCTACCACTAGAAGAGATCATGCAACTTACTCAACTATGCTAGAGCCCATAATAGCTTGTGGCTACACACGGAAGTTTCTAGCATGAAATATCTCAGTTCCCTTTGAGCCTGGGTGGCGGACCTTAGGATGATCACACGGGTACTGCAGGATAACCTAGGACAACACTGGATTCTCCAGGTGCCCGACAAGCAATCCACCCAGATGTGTATTAAAGTTGCCACCTTAAGTTGAACCATTAATTAACAAGCTCACATCTGTCATGGATTCACTCACCCAAACCACGTCTACGAGCATAGCATAGCAATATAAGCATTATGTAGAAGTAACTCCCAAGGGTTTTACAATAACAGGGCAATAGGTTCTACCTCATCAACTACTTCCCAATACCCACATGTTAATCACATCCTAATCATGCAATGTTTGAGGATTGGAGCTAATGCATAAAAACTTGGTATGAAAAGAGTATGGTCAATGTGTTACTTGCCTTGCTGACGATCTGCAAAACCTAGAGACTCGTAGTAGCACGCTTCGCACTCCGGGAATTCTATCTCAAACAAACAATAGCATACATAAGAAATCGAGCAAAGATGCACGGGTAAAACTCAAATAAGAAGAATTGACCAGAAAGTTCAACTTAAGAACTTCGGTTTGCAAAAAGAATCAAATCAAATGGAGCAACGAAACTCAAACTATGAAAGAAACAAGATTCGTTTACTAATCTGGACTAAAGTCAAATTTTACAGTACCAAAATCTTGTTCAAGTTGGTTAAACAGAAAGAGGGTTTCGAGATGAAGATCTAGGCGCTTGAATCGCTTGATTTCGATAAACGAGTGAAAAGATAAACTGAAATGAAAATCGGATCAAAAATCGCGATCGAAAATAATCGCGAAAAAACCGAGAAAAAGAAAACTGACGAACAGGCTAACGAACGAACGTTCGTTGTCTGTGACTAATGAGCGAAAACTGTGCGTTAAAACGAACGTATGGACGAACGTCCGCAAAATAAACTAAACCTAGAAAACGGGCGAACCGATCTAAAAAACGAACTTGGTTTTTTTTTAAAACCCGTCGATTTTTACCTAAACCGAAAAAACGAGCGGCTCCGGATCAGATCATCGATGGCGGCTCCGGCGGTACGAGGTGTGGCTGCGGGTGGCGGTGACGGCGGGCGGTGGCGGCAGGAAGCCTTGTGTGGCGGTGTGGCGAGGGCGAGGCGGCAGCGCGGCGTGGCTTCTTGGCTTCGCGTGGGCAGTGGTGGCGACTTGGGGCGGCGTGGGTATTTAAGAGGGGAGGGCGGGTCGCCTTGGGGAAGGGCGGGAGGAGTCCCGGCGGTGGCATGGCCGTGTCCCGCCGGGACTCTGCACGGGAGGCGGTGGCGCGGGGTGGGCCGGCCTGGCTCGGCTGGGCTTCAGCCCAGTCGGGCGGTGAAGTTTTTTTGTTTTTTTAAAATAGATTCCACCGAAAATAAATCCTAATAAATAAATAAAAATCTAAAAATGCCAAAACAAATTTTCACCGTCTAAATAAAATATTTAGAACAAGATGAACATTTTCTTGGCCCTAAAATGCAATTTTGAAAACATGCAATTTTTCCTATGCAATATAATATCAATAAAAAATCCGAATAAAAATAAATATTTGATTTTAATATTTTCCTCCAATATCTCATTTATTTTGGAGAAGTCATATTATCTCCTCTCATATATTTTAATATGAAATATTTTCGGAGAGAAAAATAATAAAACAAATAATCCTCGTTTCAATATTTGATAAAATTCAAATATGAAAACAGTGAAATCCCCAACTCTCTCCGAGGGTCCTTGAGTTGCTTAGGATTTCGAGGAGCGTGAAACGAAATGCAACAAAAATATGATATGCATGAATGATCTATGTATAACATTCCAAATTGAAAATTTGGGATGTTACAAACCTACCCCCTTAAGATGAATCTCGCCCTCGAGATTCGGGTTGGCTAGAAAATAGGTGTGGGTGGACTTTGTGAAGGTCATCCTCTCGTTCCCAGGTGGCTTCATACTCGGTATGGTGGCTCCACTGAACTTTGCAAAACTTGATAACCTTGCTGCGGGTGGCTCGGCTGGCAAACTCTAGAATCCTGACTGGCTTCTCCTCATAAGTCAGATTACCGTCCAACTGAATTGCTTCTAGAGGCATTGTATCTCTTAGTGGTATATCGGCCATCTCAGCATGACACTTCTTCAACTGTGAAACATGAAACACATCATGCACTCCTGACAGCAGTCCTTGAGTAACTCCAACTTGTAGGCAACCTCTCCCATACGCTCCAAAATTTGGTACGGTCCTACAAATCTCGGGGCTAACTTTCCCTTAACTCCAAATCGTTTCACTCCTCGCAGAGGTGACACTCGCAGATATGCTCTATCTCCAATTTCATAGGTTACTTCCTTGCGTTTCAAATCGGCATAACTCTTCTGCCTGGACTAAGCTACCTTCACTCTATCTCGAATCAACTTAACCTTCTCTTCAGACTCCTTAATCAGATCGGGTCCAAACAACTGTCGATCTCCAACTTCATACCACATCAACGGTGTTCTGCACCTTCGTCCATACAGGGCTTCGAACGGTGCCATCTTCAAACTGGCTTGGTAGCTATTGTTGTATGAGAACTCCGCATAGGGCAAGCTGTCATCCCAACTAGATCCTTAATCTAGTGCTCAAGCTCTCAACATATCTTCCAGAATCTGGTTGACTCTCCCGGTCTGTCCATCTATCTGTGGGTGGAATGTTGTACTAAACTCTAGCCTTGTACCCGAAGTCTGGTGCAACTGATGCCAAAACTTTGAGGTAAACTGTGTTCCTCTATCTGATACGATGGTCCTCAGAACTCCATGCAGACATACGATCCTGGTCATGTATATCTTGGCCAACTTCGTGCTTGTATAGGTGGTTTTCACTAGGACAAAGTGAGCCACTTTGGTCAAGCGATCAACTACTACCCATATAGAATCATATCCTGATTTGGTCCTAGGCAATCTGGTGATAAAATCCATGCCAAGCTTATCCCACTTCCATTCGGGTGTCGGCATAGGCTGTAACAATCCTACTGGCTTTTGATGTTCCGCCTTCACTCTCTAACATACATCACATACGGCTACATACTCGGCAATATCCTTCCTCATACCAGTCCACCAGAAACATTCCTTCAAATCCAAATACATCTTGGTGTTTCTGGGGTGTATCGAGTATGGTGAGTCATGAGCCTCCTGAAGTATTAACTTCCTGATCTCTGTGTTATTGGGCACATAGACACGGTCCTCAAACCATAAGGTGTCATGCTCATCCTCACGAAAACCTTTGGCCTTTCCTTTGCTCATTTTCTCTTTTATCTCAGCAATTTCCTTGTCATCCTTCCATGCTTCTCGAATCTTTCCTAATAATATAGACTGAACTTCCATTGTTGCAACAAAACCTCTAGGAACAATCTCCAATCGAAGTTCCCTGAGATCCTCTGCTAACTCCTTTGGCAATCCTGTGCTTACGAGGGTGTTAGCATAACTTTTCTAGCTCAAAGCGCCTGCTACGACATTGGCCTTGCCTGGATGATAGTGAAGCTTCATGTCGTAATCCTTTATGAGCTCCAACCATCTCCTCTGCCTAAGGTTCAACTCCTTCTGTGTGAAAATGTACTTCAAACTCTTATGATCCGTGTACAAAAACAGAACAGTCTGTAGTAATCTGTAACTAACGCAAACTTCTGGAACTACAAAATTCAGCCAACATAGGAAGACCTAGGAAATTTTTCTATTGATCAGCAGCAATTGGAATCACTATTTTATCACGTTCTGGTGATTTTTAACAATTATTTTCGTGAACCGAAAGTTTCTGGAAATTACAGCAAGATCAAATAACTATTATCCAAGAAGATCCTATAGGTTTAACTTGGCACAAACAATAATTAAAACATAAAACCACATCCAAATAGAAGGTAGATGGATTATTTATTCATAAACAGAAACAAAAACAAAAAACTAAAAATAAAATTGGGTTGCCTCCCAACAAGCGCTATCGTTTAACGCCCCTAGCTAGGCATAAAAGCAATGATAGATCTAGGTATTGCCATCTTTGGTAGGCAATCCATAAGTGGGTCTCATAATAGATTCATATGGTAATTTTATTTTCTTTCTAGGGAAGTGTTCCATGACTTTCTTTAATGGAAATTGGAATCTAATATTCCCTTCCTTCACATCAATAATTGCACCAATCGTTCTAAGAAAAGGTCTACCAAGAATAATAGGACATGAAGGATTGCAATCTATATCAAGAACGATAAAGTCTACGGGCACATAATTCCTATTTTCAACAATAAGAACATCATTAATTCTTCCCATAGGTTTCTTAATAGTGGAATCCGCAAGATGCAAGTTTAGAGAGCATTCATCAAAATCACGGAAATCTAGCAAATCACACAAAGTTTTGGGAATAGTGGAAACACTAGCACCCAAATCACATAAAGCATAAAATTCATGATCCTTAATCTTAATTTTAATAGTTGGTTCCTACTCATCATAAAGTTTTCTAGGTATAGAGACTTCCAACTCAAGTTTTTCCTCATAAGATTGCATTAAGGCATCAACGATATGTTTAGTAAACGCTTTATTTTGACTATAAGCATGCGGAGAATTTAGCACGGATTGCAACAAGGAAATACAATCAATTAAAGAGCAACTTTCATAATTAAATTCCTTGAGATCCAAAATAGTGGGTTTAGCAACATCGAAGGTTTTACTTTCTTCAATCCCACTTTTATCAATTTTAGCATCATAATCTAAAAGCTCCGAATTTTTAGAACGCCTTCTATGTAAAGGTGACTCATATTCAATCTCATCATTATCAAGATTCATATTGCAAAACAAAGATTTAATGGGAGACACATCAATAACTTTTAGATCTTCATCTTGACTTTCATGGAAATTGGAAGAACACGCTTTAATAAAGGCATCTTTCATAGCACGCATCCTAGCGGTTCTTTCCTTGCACTCATCAATGGAAATTATCATGGCTTTGACAGACTCATTGATATGATGCTTAGGAGGAATAGATCTAAGCTTTAAAAAATCAACATCAAGAGAAATTCTATCAACGTTCCTAGCCAATTCATCAACTTTAAGTAATTTCTCTTCAAGCAAAGCATTAAAATTCTTTTGTGAATTCATAAACTCTTTAACACTACTCTCAAATTCAGAGGGCATCTTATTAAAATTTGCATAAGAGTTGTTATAGGAATTCCCATAATTATTAGAAGGATTACTAGGATAAGGCCTAGGATTAAAATTCCCTCTATACGCATTGTTACCAAAATTATTCCTACCAACAAAATTCACATCCATAGATTCATTATTATTCTCAATCAAAGTAGACAAAGGCATATCATTAGGATCAGAAGAAACACTCTTAGTAGCAAATAATTTCATAAGTTCATCCATCTTTCCACTCAAAACATTGATTTCTTCTATCGCATGCACTTTTTTATTAGTAGATCTTTCTGTGTGCCATTGAGAATAATTGACCATAATATTATCTAGGAGTTTAGTAGCATCTCCTAAAGTGATTTCCATAAAAGTGCCTCTCGCGACCGAATCTAAAAGGTTTCTAGAAGCAAAATTCAATCCGGCATAAATTTTTTGTATAATCATCCACAAGTTCAAACCATGAGTGCGGCAATTACGTATCATTAATTTCATTCTCTCCCAAACTTGTGCAACATGTTCATGATCAAGTTGCTTAAAATTCATAATATCGTTCCTAAGAGAGATGATCTTAGCGGGAGGAAAATACTTAGAGATAAAAGCATCTTTGCACTTGTTCCAAGAATCAATACTATTTTTAGGCAAAGACGAAAACCAAGCTTTAGCACGATCTCTAAGCGAAAAAGGAAATAGCTTCAATTTAACAACATCGTCGTCAACATCTTTCTTCTTTTGCATATCACACAAATCCACGAAGCTATTTAAATGAGTAGCGGCATCTTCACTAGGAAGGCCGGCGAATTGATCTTTCATAACGAGATTCAACAAAGCAGTATTGATTTCACAAGATTCAGTATTGGCAAGAGGAGCAATCGGAGTGCTAAGGAAATCATTATTGTTGGTATTGGTAAAGTCACACAATTTGGTATTATCTTGAGCCATAGTGACAAGCAATCCAACACACGAGCAAACAAAAAAAGGCAAGCGAAAAGAGAGGAGGAGATTGGGAAAGAGAGGGCGAATAAAACGGCAAGGGTGAAGTGGGGTAGAGGAAAACGAGAGGAAAAATGGCAAATAATGTAATGCGAGGGATAAGGGATTGTGATGGGTACTTGGTATGTTGACTTTTGCGTAGACTCCCCGGCAACGGCGCCAGAAATCCTTCTTGCTACGTCTTGAGCTTGCATTGGTTTTCCCGAAGAGGAGAGGATGATGCAGCAGAGTAGCGTAAGTATTTCCCTCAGTTTTTGAGAACCAAGGTATCAATCCAGTAGGAGGCCACGCACAAGTCCCTCATACCTACACAAAGCAAATAGCTCCTCGCAACCAACGCGAATAGGGGTTGTCAATCCCTTCACGGTCACTTACGAGAGTGAGATCTGATAGAGATGATAGATAATATTTTTGGTATTTTTGGTATAAAGATGCAAAGTAAAATAAAAAGGCAAAGTAAAGAGCAAAGCAATAATAGAGCGTAGGAAGATTAATATGATGAAAATAGACCCGGGGGCCATAGATTTCACTAGTGGCTTCTCTCAAGAGCATAGGTATTTTATGGTGGGTGAACGAATTACGGTTGTGCAATTGACAGAATTGAGCATAGTTATGAGAGTATCTAGGTATGATCATGTATATAGGCATCACGTCCGAGACAAGTAGACCGACTCCTGCCTGCATCTACTACTATTACTCCACTCATCGACCGCTATCCAGCATGCATCTAGAGTATTAAGTTAATGAAAACAGAGTAACGCCTTAAACAAGATAACATGATGTAGAGGAATAAATTCATGCAATATGATAAATACCCCATCTTGTTATCCTCGATGGCAACAATACAATACGTGCCTTACAACCCTTTCTATCACTGGGTAAGGACACCGCAAGATTGAATCCAAAGCTAAACACTTCTCCCATTGCAAGAACTATCAATCTAGTTGACCAAACCAAACGGATAATTCGAAGAGACTTGTAAAGATAACTCAATCATACATAAAAGAATTCAGAAAAGATTCAAATATTGCTCATAGATAATCCTGATCATAAACCCACAATTCATCGGTCTCAACAAACACACCGCAAAAAGAAGATTACATTGAATAGATCTCCATGAGAGAGGGGGAGAACATTGTATTGAGATCCAAAAGAGAGAAGAAGCCATCTAGCTACTAACTTTGGACCCGAAGGTCCGAGGTAAACTACTCACACTTCATCGGAGAGGCTATGATGTTGATGTAGAGGCCCTCCATGGTGGAATCCTTCCTGGAGCTCCGGAACAGGCCCCAAGATGGTATCTCGTGGATCTGAAAGTTGCAATGGTGGAATTAGGTTTTTGGCTCCGTGTCCGATCCGACGGGTGCAATGAGGTATATATAGGAGGAAGAAGTACATCGGTGGAGCCTCGAGGGGCCCACGAGGCAGGGGGCGCGCCCTTAACCCTCGTGACTGCCTCAGAGCTTTCTTGACGGAGGGTCCAAGTCTCTTGGGTCTTATCCGATGAGAAAATCACGTTCCCGAAGGTTTCATTCCGTTTGGACTCTGTTTGATATTGCGTTTCTTCGAAACACCGAAATAGGCAAAAAAACAGCAATTCTGGGCTGGGCCTCCGGTTAATAGGTTAGTCCCAAAAGTAATATAAAAGTGGAAAATAAAGCCCAATATAGTCCAAAACAATAGATAATATAGCATGGAGCAATCAAAAATTATAGATACGTTGGAGACGTATCAGTTCCCCTGGCGTAAGTTGCGGAACTCGCGCTTCTTCATGTTCATAGCTCCAGTTGAGACATGGGTTGTGCGGAAAGCTTGCTGAAACTGATCCCACGTGACGTTGGCTATGGGGAAAGTGGTCGTATAATTCTCCCACCACGAGGCTGCTGGTCCATCCAATTGGTGTGCGGCAAAGTGCACCTTCTCAGCATTTGTGCAACCTGCGGTGGTCAACTCCCTTCCAATACGGCGTAGCCAATCAACAGCAACTATAGGCTCGGTGCTACTGGAAAACACCAGCGGCTGCAACCTCAGAAAGCGAGCTAAGTTGTCAACTGGAGGCGGGTTGTTGTTGTTGTTGTTGTTGCCTTGGTTCTGGACTAACAATTGCATCAAGAAATTCTACTGCTGGATCAACTGAGTGAGCTCCAGCGGGAAGGCAAATCCGGTGTCACGTCTCGGAGGCATCTGATGGGTTTAGAGGGGAGAGATTAGAATAGAAAAGGGGTCTAGTGAGAAAACACTACCCATATGCACATGAGACAAACACAATCATATCACTCAATCAATCAAGCAAGGGCATACAAACGGTCTAGAACTATCGTTAAAAGTGCTCAACTACTCAGTATACATGGGGAATACTACTAATCATTTGGTGGTCATCTAGAAATTTTGATCGGTGGAAGACTCCATGATGTCTCGCTCCACTTCGTCTTCAAAGTCATCTTCACTAGGGTCGGAGTCGGTGTCGTCGATGATGATGTAGTTCTCCGGACAAGTGGAATCGTCGTCCTCTCCTCCTGGCGCGGGGTCTCCCATGAATACTCCAATCTTCTTTATCAAGTCGTTGTTCTTCTCCAATAGTGTTGCAATTTCCTCCTCATATCCATCGCGTGTAGACTTAAGTTCTTCTTCCAGCTCGGTGATCCTTGTCTTTGCCTTCTTCAAATCTATCATGTTCACAAGACATCCGATTCTCCTGGCCGAATGTGCTAGTTTAACTCTGGATGAAAGCTGCAATGGATCTGTCCTTCTTGGTGCTGATCATCTCCCATTGCTCATCTCGGTGCCCACATATCTGGTAGATAGTGTCTTTGAGATCCTTGCTGTAGACTTCTCCAATACGTCCCATGGCAATGTGGGCTGCCATGTGATACGTCTCCGTCGTATCTATAATTTTTGATTGTTCCATGCCAATATTCTACAACTTTTATATACTTTTGGCAACTTTTTATACTATTTTTGGGACTAACATATTGATCCAAAGGCCCGATGCGGTTCCTATCTGTTGCATTTTTTTGTTTTGCAGAAACCCAATATCAAACGGAGTCCAAACGGGATAAAAACGGACAGAGAATCATTTTGGAATATTTATGATTTTCTAGAGGAAGAATCAACGCGAAACGATGTCCGGGGTGGCCACGAGACAGGGGGGCGCGCCCTCCCCCCTGGGCGCGGCCTGGGCTCTCGTGGGCCACCCGTAAGGCGGTTGATGCTCTTCTTTTGCCGCAAGAAAGCTAATTTTCAGGAAAAAAAATCACGGCGAAGGTTTCAGGCCAATCAGAGTTACGGATCTTCATATATACACGAAACGGTGAAACAGAGCCGGGACAGAACGCAGAAACAGAGAGATAGATCCAATCTCGGAGGGGCTCTCACCCCTCCCAAGCCATGGGAGCCAAGGACCATAGGGGAAACCCTTCTCCCATCTAGGGAGGAGGTCAAGGAAGAAGAAGAAGGGGGCCTCTCTCCCCCTTGCTTCCGGTGGCGCCGGAGCGCTGCCGGGGGCCATCATCATCACTGCGATCTTCACCAACACCGCCGCCATCTTCACCAACATCTCCATCACCTTCCCCCCTCTATCTACAGCATTCCACTCTCCCGCAACCCGCTGTACCCTCTACTTGAACATGGTGCTTTATGCTTCATATTATTATCCAATGATGTGTTGCCATCCTATGATGTCTGAGTAGATTTCTATTGTCCTATCGGTGATTGATGAATTGCTATGATTGGTTTGAGTTGCATGTTTTATTTTGGTGTTGTCCTATTGTGCCCTCCGTGTCGCGCAAGCGTGAGGGATTCCCGCTGTAGGGTGATGCAATATGTTTATGATTTGCTTATGGTGGGTTGCGTGAGTGACTGAAACACAAACCCGAGTAAGTAGGTTGTTTGCGTATGGGATAAAAGGGGACTTGATGCTTTGATGCTATGGTTGGGTTTTACCTTAATGAATCTTTAGTAGTTGCGTATGCTTGCTAGAGTTCCAATCATAAGTGCATAGAATTCCAAGTAAGGGATGATATGTTAGCTTATGCCTCTCCCTCAAATAGAATTGCAATAGTGATTACCGGTCTAGTAACGCAGTCAATTGCTTAGGGGCAATTTCACAACTCCTACCACCACTTTTCCACACTCGCTATATTTACTTTATTGCATCTTTGTCTTAACAGCCCCTAGTTTATATTTACGTGTTCTTTATTATCTTGCAAACCTATCCTATCACACCTACAAAGTACTTCTAGTTTCATACTTGTTCTAGGTAAAGCGAACGTCAAGCGTGCGTAGAGTTGTATCGGTGGTCGATAGAACTTGAGGGAATATTTATTCTACCTTTAGCTCCTCGTTGGGTTTGACACTCTTACTTATCGGAAATTGTTGGGATCCCCTATACTTGTGGGTTATCACCATGCTCTTGCCTAGACTCCAGGTTGGTGCTTCAAAAGAAAACTCTACGGGCTCAGTGGTTGGCGAGAACGTCCTTCCTGGAACTTGAACTCGAATCATCTAGCGCTCCTCTTCTGGTAAAGTGGCATTGTAGGTCCCGGTGAAGGTTGGTATTCCGATGTTCAGGTACCTAGTGACTTCTTTCAAGTGGCGTCCAAAGGGTGTGTCTTCATCCGGTTGTGCAAACTTGTTCCTTGAATCCGCCATCCTAAGAGTAGAAAATGGAGAGGAGTCAGAAATGAGTAGAGAAGAGTGACCTATGGCTTATCTTAGTGGTCGTGTCCTACACTCAGCGTGTGCTCTGATACCATCTTGTAGCGACCCGACCTCAAACGGTCAAGTCTTTGTGTTTCAGTGTCATCCCTGGACCGGTAATGCTGACACACACAGTACTCGTAGGATTTATAACATAGTAGAAATCACACACTTATTACATCGAATGTCTCAAAAGAGAACTCATTACAATAAATATGTCTTAAGGCCATCTAATACGATAACAACGGAAGGCTTGGAAGATAAAGTGAGTCCATCAACTCCAACGGCATAGCTGAGCTACACGGCAACGACCTAACGAACCTTACTCCTCGTCTGAAAAGTCTGCAACATAATACGTTGCAGCCCGAAAACGGGTCAGCACATGGAATATGCTAGCAATATAACACAGTAGAGCAAGAACAAGATAATTTCTATCACTACATGCATATTTGGCTGGTGGAAAGCTCTATGGTTATAGTTTTGCGTAAAGCCAAATTTTCCCCACAACAAAGGAATAGCAATCACATCTGTCATGGATTCACTCACCCAAACCACGTCTACGAGCATAGCATAGCAATATAAGCATTACGTAGAAGTAACTCCCGAGGGTTTTATAGTAACATGGCAATAGGTTCTACCTCATCAACTACTTCCCAATACCCACATGTTAATCACATCCTAATCATGCAATGTTTGAGGATTGGAGCTAATGCATAAAAACTGGGTATGAAAAGAGTGATCAATGTGGTACTTGCCTTGCTGACGATCCGCAAAACCTAGAGACTCGTAATAGCACGCTTCGCACTCCGGGAATTCTATCGCAAACAAACAATAGCATACATAATAAATCGAGCAAAGATGCACGTGTAAAACTCAAAAAAGAACAATTGACCAGAAAGTTCAACTTAAGAACTCCGGTTTGCAAAAAGAATCAAATCAAACGGAGCAACAAAACTCAAACTGCGAAAGAAACAAGATTCGTTTACTAATCTGGACTAAAGTCAAATTTTACAGTACCAAAATCTTGTTCAAGTTGGTTAAACAGAAAGAGGGTTTCGAGACGAAGATCTAGGCGCTTGAATCGCCTGATTCCGATAAACGAGCGAAAAGATAAACTGAAACGAAAATCGGATCGGAAATCGCGATCGAAAATAATCGCGAAAAACCCGAGAAAAAGAAAACTGACGAACAGGCTAACGAACGAACGTTCGTTGTCTGTGACTAATGAGCGAAAACCGTTCGTTAAAATGAACGTACATACGAACGTCCGCAAAATAAACTAAACCTAGAAAACCGGCGAACCGATCTAAAAAAACAAACTAGGGTTCTTTTTAAAAACCGTCGGTTTTTACCTAAACCGAAAAAACGAGCGGCTCCGGATCGGATCGGCGGCGGCGGCGCGAGGTGGGGCTGCGGGTGGCGGCGACGGGGGAGGGGGGCGATCAAGGTGGGGAGGCGAGGCGGGCAGGCGGCGGTCTTGCGGCACAGCAAGTGGTGGCGACTTGGGGCGGCGGCAGAGTATTTAAGAGGGGGAGGGGCGGGGTCGGCTTGGGGAAGGGGGCGGGAGGAGTCCCGGGCGGCGATGGCGGTGGAGGCCGTGTCCTGGCCGGACTCGGGCACGGGGAGGCGGTGGCGCGGGGTGGGCCGGCTTTGGCTCGGGCTTCGGCCCTACCAGGTCAAGTTTTTTAAGCATGATTCATGAAAATAAATCCTAGAAAAATAAATAAAAATCTAAAAATGCCAAAACAAATTTTCACCGTCTAAATAAAATATTTATAACAAGATGAACATTTTCTTGGCCCTAAAATGCAATTTTGAAAACATGCAATTTTTCCTATGCAATAAACTCAATACAAATCCTAATAAAAATAAATATTTGATTTTAATATTTTTCCTCCAATATCTCATTTATTTTGGAGAAGTCATATTATCTCCTCTCATATATTTTAGTATGAAATATTTTTCTGAATGATCTATGTATAACATTCCAAATTGAAAATTTGGGATGTTACAAGAGACATGTCTTTATTCTAGTATCGAGTTGTAAGTAAATAAAAGTGTGATGATCATTATTATTAGAGCATTGTCCCGTGTGAGGAAAGGATGATGGAGGGTATGATTCTCCCACAAGTAGAGATGAGGCTCCGGACGAAAAATAAAATAAAGAGGCCTAAGAGCCCCAAAAAAGAGAGGCCAAAGAGCCCAAAAGAAAAAAAAAAGAAAAAATGAGATAAAAAAGAGAAGTGACAATGTTACTATCCTTTTTCCATACTTGTACTTCAAAATAGCACCATGTTCTTTATGATAGAGAGTCTCCTATTGAAGGAAATATGCTCTAGAGGCAATAATAAAGTTGTTATTTATATTTCCTTATATCATGATAAATGTTTATTATTCATGCTAGAATTGTATTAACCGGAAACTTAGTACATGTGTGAATACATAGACAAAACAGAGTGGCCCTAGTATGCCTCTACTTGAGTAGCTCGTTAATCAAAGATGGTTAAGTTTCCTAACCATAGACATGTGTTCTCATTTGATGAACGGGATCACATCATTAGAGAATGATGTGATGGACAGGAGCCATCCGTTAGCTTGTCATAATGATCGTTTAGTTTTATTGCTATTGCTTTCTTTATGACTTATACATGTTCCTCTGACTATGATATTATGCAACTCCCGAATACCGGAGGAACATCTTGTGTGCTATTAAACGTCACAACGTAACTGGGTGATTATAAAGATGCTCTACAGGTGTCTCCGATGGTGTTTGTTGAGTTGGCATAGATCGAGATTGGGATTTGTCACTCCGTGTATCGGAAAGGTATCTCTGGGCCCTCTCGGTAATGCACATCACTACAAGCCTTGCAAGCAATGTGACTGATGAGTTAGTTGTGGGATGATGCATTACGGAAGGAGTAAAGAGACTTGCGGGTAACGAGGTTGAACTAGGTGTGAGGATACCGATGATCGAATCTCGTGCTAGTAACATACCGATGACAAAGGGAATAACGTATGTTGTTATGCGGTTTGACTGATAAAGATCTTTGTAGAATATGTAGGAACCAATATGAGCATCTAGGTTCCGCTATTGGTTATTGACCAGAGGTGTGTCACGGTCATGTCTACATAGTTCTTGAACCCGTAGGGTCCACACGCTTAATGTTCGATGACGATCTGTATTATATGAGTTATGTGATTTGGTGACCGAATGTTGTTCGGAGTCCCTGACGAGATCACGAACATGACGAGGAGTCTCGAAATGGTCGAGAGGTAAAGATTCATATATAGGACGATAGTATTCGGACAACAGAAGTGTTCTTGGGGTACCGAGTACGTATTGGGTCACCGGAAGGGGTTCCGGGCACCCCCCCCCTCGGCAAAGATATGGGCCTTATTGGGCGTAGGGCGGGACAGACCAGCCCCTTGTGGGCTGGTGCGCCCCCATATGTGCTGATCTAAGTGGAGAAAGGAAAGGGGAGGAGGAAAGGAAATAGAGGGAATAGGATTCCCCCTTCATTTCCCCTCTCCCCTCTTTCCTTCCCCCTTTCTGAGATAAGGAAAGGGGGAGGCCAAATTAGAGGAGGCCCTCAAGTAGGATTCCTCCTACTTGGGGCACCCCATGGCTGTCCCCCTCCCCCTCCCACCTATATATATGTGGGGAGGGGGCGCCTAGAACACATAACAAACATTGTTAGCCGTGTGCGGCGCCCCCCTCCACAGTTTATGCCTCCGGTCATATTCACGTAGTGCTTACGCGAAGCCCTGCGCGGATCACTTCACCATCACTGTCACCACACCGTGTGCTGACCAAACTCTCCCTCGACCCTCTGCTGGATCAAGAGTTCGAGGGACGTCATCTAGCTGAACGTGTGCTGAATTCAGAGGTTCCGTACGTTCGGTGCTTGATCAGTTGGATCGTAAAGACGTTCGACTACATCAACCACGTTAAGCTAACGCTTCCGTTTTTGGTCTACGAGGGTACGTGGACACACTCTCCCTGCTCGTTGCTATGCATCACCTAGATGGATCTTGCGTGTGGGTAGGAAATTTTTGAAATTACTGCATTCCCCAACAGTCGCATCCGAGCCAGGTCTATGCGTAGATGTTATATGCACGAGTAGAACACAAAGAGTTGTGGGCGATAATATTCACACTTCTTACCAGCATGTCATACTTTGATTCGGCAGTATTGTTGGATGAAGCGGCCCAGACCGACATTACACGACCACGTTCATGAGACTGGTTCTACCGCCGTGCTTCGCACACAGGTGGCTAGTGGGTGTCTGTTTCTCCAACTTTAGTTGAATGGAGTTTGACTACGCTCAGTCCTTGTTGAAGGTTAAAACAACACACTTGATGAAAAACCGTTGTGGTTTTGATGCGTAGGTAAGAACGGTTCTTGCTAGAAGCCCGTAGCATCCACGTAAAACTTGCAACAACAAAGTAGAGGACGTCTAACTTGTTTTTGCAGGGCTTGCTATGATGTGATATGGTTAAGATGTGATGATATATAAATTGTTGTATGAGATGATCATGTTTTGTAACAGTTATCGGCAACTGGCAGGAGCCATATGGTTGTCACTTTATTGTATGAAATGCAATCGCCATGTAATTGCTTTACTTTATCACTAAGTGATAGTGATAGTCATAGAAGCAATAGTCGGCGAGACGACAACGATGCTTCGATGGAGATCAAGGTGTCAAGCCGGTGACGATGGTGATCATGAGGGTGCTTTGGAGATGGAGATCAAAGGCACAAGATGATGATGGCCATATCATATCACTTATATTGATTGCATGTGATGTTTATCCTTTATGCATCTTATTTTGCTTAGTACGGTGGTAGCATTATAAGATGATCTCTCACTAAATTTCAATGTATATGTGTTCTCCCTAAGTATGCACCATTGCTATAGTTCGTCGTGCTGAGACACCACGTGATGATCGGGTGTGATAAGCTCTACGTTCACATACAACGGGTGCAAGCCAGTTTTGCACACGCAGAATACTCGGGTTAAACTTGACAAGCCTAGCATATGCAAATATGGCCTCGGAACACTGAGACCGAAAGGTCGAGCGTGAATCATATAGTAGATATGATCAACATAGTGATGTTCACCATTGAAAACTACTCCATCTCACATGATGACCGGACATGGTTTAGTTGATATGGATCACGTGATCACTTAGATGATTAGAGGGATGTCTATCTAAGTGGGAGTTCTTAAGTAATATGATTAATTGAACTTTAATTTATCACGAACTTAGTAACTGATAGTATTTTGCATATCTATGTTGTAGATCAATAGCTCGCGTATAGCTCCCCTGCTTTATTTTTTGATATGTTCCTAGAGAAAAATAAGTTGAAAGATGATAGTAGCAATGATGCGGACTGGTTCCGTGATCTAAGGATTATCCTAATTGCTGCACAGAAGAATTATGTCCTTAATGCACCGCTAGGTGACAGACCTATTGCAGGAGTATATGCAGGTGTTATGAACATTTGACAATGCTCGGTATGGTGATTACTTGATAGTTTTGTGCACCATGCTTTGCGGCTTAGAACCGGGACTTCAAAAATGTTTTGAACGCCATGGAGCATATGAGATGTTCCAAGAGTTGAAATTGTTATTTCATATTCATGCCCGTGTCGAGAGGTATGAGACCTCTGACAAGTACTTTACCTACAAGGTGGAGGAGAATAGCTCAACCAGTGAGCATGTGCTCAGAATGTCTGAGTACTACCAATACGTCTCCAACGTATCCATAATTTTTTATTGTTCCATGCTATATTATATTCTGTTTTGGATGGTTAATGGGCTTTATTATACACTTTTATATTATTTTTGGGACTAACCTATTAACCGGAGGCCCAGCCCAAATTGCTGTTTTTTTGCCTATTTCAGTGTTTCGAAGGAAAATGATATCAAACGGAGTCCAAACGGAATGAAACCTTCGGGAACGTGATTTTCGGAACAAACGTGATCCAGAGGACTTGGAGTCTACGTAAAGCAATCAACGAGGAGAGCACGAGGTAGGGGGCGCGCCCACCTCCCCCAGGCGCGCCCTCCACCCTCGTGGGGCCCACGTTGCTCCACCGACGTACTTCTTCCTCCTATATATACCCATACACCCTGGAAACATCATATACGGAGCCAAAACCCTAATTCCACTGCCGCAACCTTACATGCCCGTGAGATCCCATCTTGGGGCCTTTTTCCGGCGTCCACGGAGGGGGCATTGATCACGGAGGGCTTCTACATCAACACCATAGCCTCTCCGATGATGTGTGAGTAGTTTACCTCAGACCTTCGGGTCCATAGTTATTAGCTAGATGGCTTCTTCTCTCTCTTTGGATCTCAATAAAATGTTCTCCTTGATTCTATTGGAGATCTATTTGATGTAATTCTTATTTTGCGCTGTGTTTGTCGAGGCCGATGCATTGTGGGTTTATGATCAAGTTTATCTATGAACAATATTTGAATCTCCTCTGAATTCTTTTATGTATGATTGGTTATCTTTGCAAGTCTCTTTGAATTATCAGTTTGGTTTGGCCTACTAGATTGATCTTTCTTGCAATGGTAGAAGTGCTTAGCTTTGGGTTCAATCTTGCGGTGTCCTTTCCTCAAAGGATGTTAGGGCATCAAGGCATGTATTGTATTGTTGCCATCGAGGATAAAAGATGGGGTTTATATCATATTGCATGAGTTTATCCCTCTACATCATGTCATCTTGCTTAAAGCATTACTACATTCTTTTGAACTTAATACTCTAGATGCATGCTAGATAGCGGTCGATGTGTGGAGTAATAGTAGTAGATGCGTAATCGTTTCGGTCTACTTGTCGCAGACGTGATGCCTATATACATGATCATACCTAGATATTCTCATAACTATGCTCAATTCTATCAATTGCTCGACAGCAATTTGTTCACCCACCGTAATACTTATGCTCTTGAGAGAAGCCACTAGTGAAACCTATGGCCCCCGGGTCTATTCTCCATCATATTAATCTTCCAACACTTAGCTATTTTTATTGCCGTTTATTTTTACTTTGCATCTTTATTTCTCTTTATCATAAAAATACCAAAAATATTATCTTATCATATCTATCAGATCTCACTCTCGTAAGTGACCGTGAAGGGATTGACTGAAGGAAATATGCCCTAGACGCAATAATAAAGTTATTATTTAGTTCCTTATATCACGATAAATGTTTATTATTCATGCTAGAATTGTATTAACCAGAAACATAATACATGTGTGAATACATAGGCAAACATAGTGTCACTAGTATGCCTCTAATTGACTAGCTCGTTGATCAAAGATGGTTGAGTTTCCTAGCCATGGACATGAGTTGTCATTTGATTAACGGGATCACATCATTAGGAGAATGATGTGATTGACTTGACCCATTCCGTTAGCTTAGCACTTGATCATTTAGTATGTTGCTATTGCTTTCTTCATGACTTATACATGTTCCTATGACTATGAGATTATGCAACTCCCGTCTACCGGAGGAACACTTTGTGTGCTACCAAATGTCACAATGTAACTGGGTGATTATAAAGGTGCTCTACAGATGTCTCCGAGGGTACTTGTTGAGTTGGCGTACTTTGAGATTAGGATTTGTCACTCCGATTGTCGGAGAGGTATCTCTGGGCCCTCTCGGTAATGCACATCACTATAAGCCCTGCAAGCAAGGTGACTAATGAGTTAGTTGCGAGATGATGCATTACATAATGAGTAAAGAGACTTGTCGGTAACGAGATTGAACTAGGTATTGAGATACCGACGATCGAATCTCGGGCAAATAATATACCGATGACAAAGGGAACAACGTATGTTGTTATGCCGTTTGGCTGATAAAGATCTTCGTAGAATATGTGGGAGCCAATATGAGCATCCAGGTTCCGCTATTGGTTATGGACTGGAGACGTGTCTCGGTCATGTCTACATAGTTCTCGAACCCGTAGGGTCCGCACGCTTAAAATTCGGTGACGATCGGTATTACGAGTTTATGTGTTTTGATGTACCAAAGGTAGTCCGGAGTCCCGGATGAGATCGGGGACATGACGAGGAGTCTCGAAATGGTCGAGACGTATAGATCGATATATTGGACGACTATATTCGGACATCGGAAAGGTTCCGAGTCATTCGGATATTTTTCATCTGGGAGAGTTACGGAATTTGTCGGGAGTATCACGGGCCTTATTGGGCTTTAGGGAAAGAGAGAGGAGGCTGCGCCCCCAAGGCTTAGGCCGAATTGGACTATGGGGAGGGGCGGCGCCCCCTCCTTCCTTCTCTTCTCTTTTCCCTTTCCTTCTCTCTTACTCCTACTACTTGGAAGGGCTCCTAGTTCTACTAGGAAAGGGGGAATCCTACTCCCGGTGGGAGTAGGACTCCCCTAGGGCGCGCCATAGAGAGGGCCGACCCTTCTCCCTCCTCCACTCCTTTATATACGAGGGAGGGGGCACCCCATAGACACAACAATTGATCTCTTGATCTCTTAGCCGTGTGCGATGCCCCCCTCCACCATATTCCACCTCGATCATATCGTAGCGGTGCTTAGGCGAAGCCCTGCGTCGGTAGCATCATCATCATCGTCACCACGCCGTCGTGTTGACGGAACTCTCCCGTGAAGCTCTGCTGGATCGGAGTTCGCGGGACGTCATCAAGCTGAACGTGTGCTGAACTCGGAGGTGCCGTACATTCGGTAGTTGGATCGGTCGGATTGTGAAGACGTACGACTACATCAACCGTGTTGTGCTAACGCTTCCGCTTTCGGTCTGCGAGGGTACGTGGACAACACTCTCCCCTCTCGTTACTATGCATCACCATAATCCTGTGTGTGCGTAGGAAATTTTTTGAAATTACTACGTTCCCTAACAGTGGCATCCGAGCCAGGTTTTATGCGTAGATGTTATATGCACGAGTAGAACACAAGTGAGTTGTGGGCGATACAAGTCATACTGCTTACCAGCATGTCATACTTTGGTTCTGCGGTATTGTTGGATGAAGCGGTCCGGACCGACATTACCCGTACGCTTACGCGAGACTGGTTCTACCGACGTGCTTTGCACACAGGTGGCTGGCAGGTGTCAGTTTCTCCAACTTTAGTTGAACCGTGTGGCTACGCCCGGTCCTTGTGAAGGTTAAAACAACACTAACTTGATGAACTATTGTTGTGGTTTTGATGCGTAGGTAAGAACGGTTCTTGCTCAGCCCGTAGCAGCCACATAAAACTTGCAACAACAAAGTAGAGGACGTCTAACTTGTTTTTGCAGGGCATGTTGTTATGTGATATGGTCAAGGCATGATGCTATATTTTATTGTATGAGATGATCATGTTTTGTAACCGAGTTATCGGCAACTGGGATGAGCCATATGGTTGTCGCTTTATTGTACGCAATGAAATCGCCCTATAGTTGCTTTACTTTATCACTAAGCGGTAGCAATAGTCGTAGAAGCAATAGTTGCCGAGACGACAACGATGCTACGATGGAGATCAAGGTGTCGCGCCCGTGACGATGGTGATCATGACGGTGCTTCGGAGATGGAGATCACAAGCACAAGATGATGATGGCCATATCATATCACCTACATTGATTGCATTTGATGTTTATCTTTTATGCATCGAATTTTGCTTTGATTGACGGTAGTATTATAAGATGATCTCTCACTAAATTTCAAGATAAAAGTGTTATGCCTGAGTATGCACCGTTGCCAAAGTTCGTCGTGCCGAGACACCACATGATGATCGGGTGCGATAAGCTCTACGTTCATCTACAACGGGTGCAAGCCAGTTTTGCACACGCAGAATACTCGGGTTAAATTTGACGAGCCTAGCATATGCAGATATGGCCTCGGAACACTGGAGACCGAAAGGTCGAGCGTGAATCATATAGAAGATATGATCAACATAGTGATGTTCACCATTGAAAAGTACTCCATCTCACGTGATGATCGGACATGGTTTGGTTGATTTGGATCACGTGATCACTTAGATGATTAGAGGGATGTCTATCTAAGTGGGAGTTCTTAAGTAATATGATTAATTGAACTTTAATTTATCATGAACTTAGTCCTGGTAGTATTAGCATATCTATGTTGTAGATCAATTGCTCGCGCTTAGCTCCCCTGTTTTATTTTTGATATGTTCCTAGAGAAAATAAGTTGAAAGATGTTAGTAGCAATGATACGGATTGGATCCATGATTTGAGGATTATTCTCGTTGCTGCACAGAAGAATTATGTCCTTGATGCACCACTAGGTGACAGACCGATTGCAGGAGCAACTGCAGACGTTATGAACGTTTGGCAAGCTTGATATGACGACTACTTGATAGTTTAGTGCACCATGCTTTACGGTTTAGAATCGGGACTTCAAAGACGTTTTTTGAAACACCACGGAGCATATGAGATGTTCCAAGAGTTGAAATTAGTATTTCATACTCATGCCCGTGTCGAGAGGTATGAGATCTCTGACAATACTTTGCCTACAAGATGGAGGAGAATTGCTAAGCTAGTGAGCATGTGCTCATAATGTCTGAGTACTACAATCACTTGAATCAAGTGGGAGTTAATCTTCTAGATAAGATAGTGATTGGCAGAGTTCTCTAGTCACTATCACCAAGTTACTAGAACTTCGTGATGAACTATAATATGCAAGGGATAACGGAAACGATTCCCAAGCTCTTCGTGATGCTGAAATCGACGAAGGTAGAAATCAAGAAAAACATCAAGTGTTGATGGTTGACAAGACCACTAGTTTCAAGAAAAGGGCAAAGGGAAGAAAGGGAACTTCAAGAAGAACGGCAAGCGAGTTGCTTCTCAAGTGAAGAAGTCCAAGTCTGGACCTAAGCCCGAGACTTAGTGCTTCTACTGCAAAGGGACTGGTCACTAGAAGTGGAACTGCTCTAGATACTTGGCGGATAAGAAGGATGGCATCATGAACAAAGGTATATTTGATATACATGTTATTGATGTGTACTTTACTAGTGTTTATGGCAACCCCTTTGTATTTGATACTAGTTCAGTTGCTAAGATTAGTAACTCGAAATGGGAGTTGCAGAATGAACAGAGACTAGTTAAGGGTGAAGTGACGATGTGTGTTGGAAGTAGTTCCAAGATTGATATGATCATCATTGCACACTCCCTATACTTTCGGGATTAGTGTTGAACCTAAATAAGTGTTATTTGGTGTTTGCGTTGAGCATGAATATGATTTGAACATGTTTATTGCAATACGGTTATTCATTTAAGTTAGAGAATAATTGTTGTTCTGATTACATGAATAAAACCTTCTATGGTCATACACCCAATGAAAATGGTTTGTTGGATCTCGATCGTAGTGATACACATATTCATAATATTGAAACCAAATGATGCAAAGTTAATAACGATAGTGCAACTTATTTGTGGCACTGTCGTTTAGGTCATATTGGTGTAAAGCGCATGAAGTAAATCCATGCTGATGGGCTTTTGGAATCACTTGATTATGAATCAGTTGATGCTTGCGAACCATGCCTCATGGGCAAGATGACTAAGACTCCGTTCTCCGGAACAATGGAGCGAGCTACTGACTTATTGGAAATAATACATACCGATGTATGCGGTCCGATGAGTGTTGTGGCTCGCGGAGGGTGTCATTATTTCCTGACCTTCACAGATGATTTGAGCAGATACATGTATATCTACTTAATGAAACTGAAACAGTTGAAAAGTTCAAAGAATTTCAGAGTGAAGTGGAGAATCATTGTAACAAGAAAATAATTTTTTTCTATGATTTGATCACAGAGACGAATATTTGAGTTACAAGTTTGGCCTTCAATTAAAACAATGTGGAATAGTTTCACAAACTCATGCCACCTGGAACACCACAACATAATGGTGTGTCCGAACGTCATAACCGTACTTTATTGGATATAGTGCAATCTATGATGTCTCTTACCGATTTACCACTATCGTTCTGGGGTTATGCATTAGAGACAGCTGCATTCACATTAAATAGGGCACCGTCTAATCCGTTGAGATGACACTGTATGAGCTATGGTTTAGCAAGAAACCTAAGCTGTCGTTTCTTAAAGTTTGAGGATACGATGCTTATGTGAAAAAGTTTCAACCTGATAAGCTCGAACCCAAATCGGAGAAGTGCGTCTTCATATGATACCCAAAAGAAAATGTTGGGTACACCTTCTATCACAGATCCGAAGGCAAGACATTCCTTGCTAAGAATGGATCCTTTCTAGAGAAGGAGTTTCTCTCGAAAGAAGTGAGTGGGAGGAAAGTAGAACTTGATGAGGTAACTATACCTGCTCCCTTATTGGAAAGTAGTTCATCACAAAAATCTGTTCCTGTGACTCCTACACCAATTAGTGAGGAAGCTAATGATGATGATCATGTAACTTCAGATCAAGTTACTACCGAACCTCGTAGGTAAACCAGAGTGAGATCCGCACCAGAGTGGTACGGCAATCCTGTTCTGGAGGTCATGACCATGACGAACCTACGAACTATGAGGAAGCAATGATGAGCCCAGATTCCGCGAAATGGCTTGAGGCCATGAAATCCGAGATGAGATCCATCTATGAGAACAAAGTGTGGACTTTGGTTGACTTGCCCGATGATCGACAAGCCATAGAAAATAAATGGATCTTCAAGAGGAAGACGGACGCTGATAGTACTGTTACTATCTACAAAGCTAGACTTGTCGAAAAAGATTTTTGACAAAGTTCAAGGTGTTGACTACGATGAGATTTTCTCACTCGTAGCGATGCTTAAGTCTGTCCGAATCATGTTAGCAAATTGCCAAATTTTATGAAATCTGGCAAATGGATGTAAAAACAACATTCCTTAATGGATTACTTAAAGAAGAGTTGTATATGATGCAACCAGAAGGTTTTGTCGATCCTAAAGGTGCTAACAAAATGTGCAAGCTCCAGCGATCCATCTATGGACTGGTGCAAGCATCTCGGAGTTGGAATATACGCTTTGATGAGTTTATCAAAGCATATAGTTTTATACAGACTTGTGGTGAAGCCTGTATTTACAAGAAAGTGAGCGGGAGCACTACAACCTTTCTGATAAATATATGTGAATGACATATTGTCGATCAGAAATGATGTAGAATTTTTTGTAAAGCATAAAGGAGTGTTTGAAAGGAGTTTTTCAAAGAAAGACCTTGGTGAAGCTCCTTACATATTGAGCATCAAGATCTATAGAGATAGATCAAGACGCTTGATAAATTTTTTAAATGAGTACATACCTTGACAAGTTTTTGAAGTAGTTCAAAATGGAACAGTCAAAGAAAGAGTTCTTGCCTGTGTTGCAAGGTGTGAAGTTGAGTAAGACTCAAAACCCGACCACGGTAGAAGATAGAGAGAGAATGAAAGTCATTCCCTATGCCTCAGCTATAGGTTCTATAAAGTGTGCCATGCTATGTACCAGACCTATTGTATACCCTGCCCTGAGTTTGGTAAGGGAGTACAATAGTGATCTAGGAGTAGATCAGTGGACATTGTTCAAAATTATCCTTAGTGGAATAAGGATATGTTTCTCGGTTATGGAGGTGACAAAAAGTTCATCGTAAAGGGTTACGTCGATGCAAGTTTTGGCACTGATCCGGATGACTGTAAATCTCAATCTGGATACATATTGAAAATGGGAGAAATTAGCTAGAGTAGCTCCGTGCAGAGCATTGTTGACATAGAAATTTGCAAAATACATACAGATCTGAATTTAGCAGACCCGTTGACTAAACTTCTCTCACAAGCAAAACATGTTCACATCTTTGTACTCTTTGGGTGTTAATCACATGGCAATGTGAACTAGATTGCTGGCTCTAGTAAACCCTTTGGGTGTTGGTCACATGATGATGTGAACTATGGGTGTTAATCACATGGTGATGTGAACTATTGATGTTAAATCACATGGCGATGTGATCTAGATTATTGACTCTAGTGCAAGTGGGAGACTGAAGGAAATATGCCCTAGAGGCAATAATAAAGTTATTATTTATTTCCTTATATCATGATAAATGTTTATTATTCATGCTAGAATTGTATTAACCAGAAACATAATACATGTGTGAATACATAGACAAACATAGTGTCCCTAGTATGCCTCTACTTGACTAGCTCGTTGATCAAAGATGGTTGAGTTTCCTAGCCATGGATATGAGTTGTCATTTGATTAACGGGATCACATCATTAGGAGAATGATGTGATTGACTTGACCCATTCTGTTAGCTCAGCAGTTGATCGTTTAGTATGCTGCAATTGGTTTCTTCATGACTTATACATGTTCCTATGACTATGAGATTATGCAACTCCCGTTTACCGGAGGAACACTTTGTGTGCTACCAAACGTCACAACGTAACTGGATGATTATAAAGGTGCTCTACAAGTGTATCCGAAGGTACTTGTTGAGTTGGCGTATTTCGAGATTAGGATTTGTCACTCCGATTGTCGGAGAGGTATCTCTGGGCCCTCTCGGTAAAGCACATCACTATAAGCCTTGCAAGCAATGTGATTAATGAGTTAGTTACGGGATGATGCATTACGTAACGAGTAAAGAGACTTGCCGGTAACGAGACTGAACTAGGTATTGAGATACCGACGATCGAATCTTGGGCAAGTAACTTACCGATGACAAAGGGAACAACGTATGCTGTTATGCGGTTTGACCGATAAAGATCTTCGTAGAATATGTGGGAGCCAATATGAGCATCCAGGTTCCGCTATTGGTTATGGACCGGAGACGTGTCTCGGTCATGTCTACATAGTTCTCGAACCCGTAGGGTCTGCACGCTTCAAATTCGGTGACGATCGGTATTATGAGTTTATGTGTTTTGATGTACCAAAGGTAGTTCGGAGTCCCAGATGAGATCGGGGACATTACGAGGAGTATCGAAATGGTCGAGACGTAAAGATCGATATATTGGACGACTATATTCGGACATCGGAAAGGTTCCGAGTGATTCGGGTATTTTTTGGAGTACCGGAGAGTTACGGGAATTCGACGGGGAGTATATGGGCCTTATTGGGCTTTAGGGGAAAGAGAGAGGGGAGGATGCGTGCCCCCAAGGCTTAGTCCGGGTGGACTAGGGGAGGCGGCGCCCCTCCTTCCTTCTCTTCTCTTTTCCCTTTCCTTCTCTCCTACTCCTACTACTTGGAAGGGCTCCTAGTTCGACTAGGAAAGGGGGAATCCTACTCCCGGTGGGAGTAGGACTCCCCTAGGGCGCGCCATAGAGAGGGCCAGCCCTTCCCCTCCTCCACTCCTTTATATACGGGGGAGGGGGGCATCCCATAGACACAACAATTGATCTCTTGATCTCTTAGCCGTGTGCGGTGCCCCCCTCCATCATATTCCACCTCGATCATATCGTAGCGGTGCTTAGGCAAAGCCCTGCTTCGGTAGCATCATCGTGACTGTCACCACGCCGTCGTGCTGACAGAACTCTCCCGTGAATCTCTGCTGGATCGGAGTTCGCGGGACGTCATCAAGGTGAACGTGTGCTGAACTCGGAGGTGCCGTACGTTCGGTAGTTGGATCGGTCGGATCGTGAAGACGTATGACTACATCAACCGCGTTGTGCTAATGCTTCTGCTTTCGGTCTACGAGGGTACGTGAACAACACTCTCCCCTCTCGTTGCTATGCATCACCATGATCCTGTGTGTGCGTTGGAATTTTTTTGGAATTACTACGTTCCCTAACATTGACAAGCCCCTTTATCGCGTTGGTTGCGAGGTTCTTATTTGTTTGTGTAGGTGCGTGGGACTCGAGCGTGGCCTCCTACTGGATTGATACCTTGGGTCTAAAAAACTGAGGGAAATACTTACGCTACTTTACTGCATCACCCTTTCCTCTTCAAGGGAAAACCAACGCGATGCTCAAGAGGTAGCAAAAGGATTTGGGCGCCGTTCTGCCGGGAAGTCTACGCACAAGTCAAGACATACCAAGTACCCATCACAAACTCTTATCCCTCGCATTACATTATTTGCCATTTGCCTCTCGTTTTCCTCTCCCCCACTTCACCCTTGCCGTTTTATTCGCCCCCTCTTTTCCGTTCGCCTCTTTTTCGCTCGCTTCTTGTTTGCTCGTGTGTCGGATTGCTTGCTTGTCACTATGGCTCAAGATAATACTAAATTGTGTGACTTTACCAATACCAACAACAATGATTTTCTTAGCATTCCGATTGCTCCTCTTACCGATGTTGAATCTTGTGAAATTAATGCTGCTTTGTTGAATCTCGTCATGAAAGATCAATTCGCCGGCCTTCCTAGTGAAGATGCCGCTACCCATCTAAATAGCTTCGTTGATTTGTGTGATACGCAAAAAAACAAAGATGTGGACAATAATATTGTTAAATTGAAGCTATTTCCTTTTTCACTTAGAGATCGTGCTAAATCTTGGTTTTCGTCTTTGCCTAAAAATAGTATTGATTCGTGGAATAAGTGCAAAGATGCTTTTATCTCTAAGTATTTTCCTCCCGCTAAAATCATCTCTCTTAGAAACGATATTATCAATTTCAAGCAACTTGATCATGAACATGTCGCACATGAACATGATACGTAATTGCCCTACACATGGTTTGAATCTTTGGAGGATTATACAAAAAATTTACGCCGGATTGAATTTTGCTTCTAGAAATCTTTTAGATTCGGCCGCAGGAGGCACTTTTATGGAAATCACTTTAGGAGAAGCTACTAAACTCCTAGATAATATTATGGTTAATTATTCTCAATGGTATACTGAAAGATCTACTAGTAAAAATGTGCATGCGATAGAAGAAATTAATGTTTTGAGTGGAAAGATGGATGAACTTATGAAATTATTTGCTACTAAAAGTGTTTCTTCTGATCCAATGATATGCCTTTGTCTACTTTGATTGAGAATAATAATGAATCTCTAGATGTGAATTTTGTTGGTAGGAATAATTTTGGTAACAACGCGTATAGAGGAAACTTTAATCCTAGGTCGTATTATAGTAATTCCTCTAATAATTATGGTAATTCCTACAACAATTCTTATGGAAATTTTAATAAGATGCCCTCTGATTTTGAGACTAGTGTTAAAGAGTTTATGACTTCGCAAAAGAATTTCAATACTTTGCTTGAAGCGAAATTGCTTAAAGTTGATGAATTGGCTAGGAACGTTAATAGAATTTCTCTTGAAGTTGATTCTTTGAATCTTAGATCTATTCCACCTAAGCATGATATCAATGAGTCTCTCAAAGCCATGAGAATTTCCATTGATGAGTGCAAAGAAAGAACCTCTAGGATGCGTGCTAAGAAAGATTGCTTTGTGAAAGCGTGATTTTTGTGAGAATAAAGATGAAGATCTAAAAGTTATTGATGTGTCCCCTATTAGATATTTGTTTTGCAATATGAATCTTGATAATGATGGGACTGGAGATGAGCCACCTTTACCTAGAAGGCGTTCCAAAAATTCGGAGTTTTTAGATCTTGATGCTAAAATTGGTAAAAGTGGGATTGAAGAGGTCAAAACTTTAGATATCAATGAACCCACTATTTTGGATTTCAAGGAATTTAATTATGATAATTGCTCTTTGATAGATAGTATTTCCTTGTTGCAATTCGTGCTAAATTCTCCTCATGCTAATAGCCAAAATAAAGCTTTTACTAGACATATTGTTGATGCTTTGATGCAATCTTATGAGGAAAAACTTGAGTTGGAAGTCTCTATCCCTAGAAAACTTTATGATGAGTGAGAACCTACTATTAAAATTAAAATTAAAGATCATGAATGCTATGCTTTGTGTGATTTGGGTGCTAGTGTTTCCACGATTCCAAAAACCTTGTGTGATTTGTTAGGTTTCCGTGAATTTGATGATTGTTCTTTAAACTTGCACCTTGCAGATTCTACCATTAAGAAACCTATGGGACGAATTAATGATGTTATTATTGTTGCAAATAGGAACTATGTGCCCGTAGATTTTATTGTTTTTGATATAGATTGCAATCCTTCATGTCCTATTATTTTTGGTAGACCTTTCCTTAGAACAATTGGTGCAATTATTGATATGAAGGAAGGGAATATTAGATTCCAATTTCCGTTAAGGAAAGGCATGGAACACTTCCCTAGAAAGAAAATTAAATTGCAATATGAATCTATTATGAGAGCCACTTATGGATTTCCTACCAAAGATGGGAACACCTAAATCTATCCTTGTTTTTATGCCTAGCTAGGGGCGTTAAACGATATCGCTTGTTGGGAGGCAACCCAATTTTATATTTAGTTTTTTTGCTTTTTGTTTCTTTTTAGGAATAAATCTTTGATCTAGCCTCTGGTTAGATTTGTTTATATGTTTTAATTAGTGTTTGTGCCAAGTTAAACCTATAGGATCTTCTTGGATGATAGTTATTTGATCTTGCTGAAAATTCCAGAAACTTTCTATTCATGAAAACAATTGTTAAAAATTACCAGAACGTGATAAAATACTGATTCCCATTCCAGAAGATTAATAAACAAATTATTTAGGTCGTCCTATTTTGGCTGAATTTTTAGAGTGCCAAAAGTTTGCGTTAGTTACATATTAGTACAGACTGTTCTGTTTTTGACAGATTCTATTTTTCGTGTGTTGTTTGCTTATTTTGATGAATCTATGGCTAGTAAAAGAGCTTATAAACCATACAAAAGTTGGAATACACTAAGTTTAACACCAATACAAATAAAGAATGAGTTCAATATAGTACCTTGAAGTGGTGTTTTGTTTTCTTTCGCTAACGGAGCTCACGAGATTTTTTGTTGAGTTTGTGTTGTGAAGTTTTCAAGTTTTGGGTAAAGATTTGATGGATTATGGAACAAGGAATGGAAAGAGCCTAAGCTTGGGGATGCCCATGGCACCCCAAGATAATTTAAGGAAACCAAAAAGACAAAGCTTGGGGATGCCCCGGAAGGCATCCCCTCTTTCGTCTTCGTCCATCGGTAACTTTACTTGGAGCTATATTTTTATTCACCACATGATATGTGTTTTGCTTGGAGCGTCTTGTATAATTTGAGTCCTTGCTTTTTAGTTTATCACAATCATCTTTTCTGTACACATCTTTTGAGAGAGACACACATGATTTAGAATTTATTAGAATACTCTATGTGCTTCACTTATATCTTTTGAGCTATATAATTTTGCTCTAATGCTTCACTGATATCTTTTAGAGCACGGTGGTGAATTTGTTTTATAGAAACTATTGTTCTCTCATGCTTCACTTATATTATTTTGAGAGTCCTACAAAACAACATGGTAATTTTCTTAAATTTGGAAATTAGTCCTAATATGTTAGGTATTCAAAATTAGTAAAAAAATTCTTATGAGTGTGTTGAATACTAAGAAAAATTTGATGCTTGATGATTGTTTTGAGATATGGAGGTAGTGATATTAAAGTTGTGCTAGTTGAGTAGTTGTGAATTTAAGAAATACTTGTGTTGAAGTTTGCAAGTCCCGTAGCATGCACGTATGGTAAACGTTGTGTAACAAATTTGAAACATGAGGTGTTCTTTGATTGTCCTCCTTACGAGTGGCGGTCGGGGACGAGCGATGGTCTTTTCCTACCATTCTATCCCCCTAGGAGCATGCGTGTAGTGCTTGGTTTTTGATGACTTGTAGATTTTTGCAATAAGTATGTGAGTTCTTTATGACTAATGTTGAGTCCATGTATTATACGCACTCTTACCCTTCCATCATTGCTATCCTCTTCGGTACCGTGCATTGCCCTTTCTCACCTTTAGAGTTGGTGCAAACTTCGCTCGTGCAAACTTCGCTTGTGCATGCAAACCCCGTGATACGATATGCTCTATCACACATAAACCTCTTTATATCTTCCTCAAAACAGCCACCATACCTACCTATTATGGCATTTCCACAGCCATCCCGAGATATATTGCCATGCAACTTTCCACTGTTCCGTTTATCATGACACATTCATCATTGTCATATTGCCTTACATGATCATGTAGTTAACATCGTATTTGTGGCAAAGCCACCATGCATATTATCATACATGTCACTCTTGATTCATTGCCCATCCCGATACACCGCCGGAGGCATTCATGTAGAGTCATACTTTGTTCTAGTATCGAGTTGTAATCATTGAGTTGTAAATAAATAGAAGTGTGATGATCATCATTCATAGAGCATTGTCCCAAACAAAGAGAGAAAGGCCAAAAGAAAAAAAGGAAAGGCCCAAAAAAACAAAATAAAAAGGGGCAATGCTACTATCTTTTTCCATACTTGTGCTTCAAAGTAGCACCATGATCCTTATGATAGATAGTCTCTTGTTTTGTCACTTTCATATACTAGTGGGAATTTTTTGTTATAGAACTTGGCTTGTATATTCCAACAATGGGCTTCCTCAAGTGCCCTAGGTCTTCGTGAGCAAGCAAGTTGGATGCACACCCACTTAGTTTCTTTTGTTGAGCTTTCATACATTTATAGCTCTAGTGCATCTGTTGCATGGAAATCCCTACTCCTCACATTAACATCAATTGATGGGCATCTCCATAGCCCGTTGATTAGCCGCGTTGATGTGAGACTTTCTCCTTTTTTGTCTTCTCCACATAACCCCCATCACTATATTCTATTCCACCCATAGTGCTATATCCATGGCTCACGCTCATGTATCGCGTGAAAGTTAAAAAAGTTTGAGATTAATAAAGTATGAAACAATTGCTTGGCTTGTCATCGGGTTGTGCATGATGAGCATTCTTGTGTGACGAAATGGAGCATGACCAAACTATATGATTTTGTAGGGATGAACTTTCTTTGGCCATGTAATTTTGAGAAGACATAATTGCTTAGTTAGTATGCTTGAAGTATTATTACTTTTATGTCAATATTAAACTTTTATCTTGAATCTTTCGGATCTAAATATTCATACCACAATTAAGAGGGTTACATTGAAAATTATGATAAGTAGCAATCCACATCAAAAGTTCTGTTTTTATCATTTACCTACTCGAGGACGAGCAGGAATTAAGCTTGGAGATGCTTGATACGTCTCCAACGTATCTGTAATTTTTGATTGTTCCATGCTATATTATATTCTGTTTTGGATGATTAATGGGCTTTATTATACACTTTTATATTATTTTTGGGACTAACCTATTAACCGGAGGCCCAACCCATATTGTTGTTCTTTGCCTATTTCAGTGTTTCGAAGGAAAATGATATCAAACGGAGTCCAAACGGAATGAAACCTTTGGGAACGTGATTTTTGGAACAAACGTGATCCATAGGACTTGGAGTCTACATAAAGCAATCAACAAGGAGAGCACGAGGTAGGGGGGCGCGCCCACCTCCCCCAGGCGCGCCCTCCACCCTCGTGGGGCCCATGTTTCTCCACCGACGTACTTCTTCCTCCTATATATACCCATACACCCTGGAAACATCATATACGGAGCCAAAACCCTAATTCCACTGCCGCAACCTTCTGTACCCGTGAGATCCCATCTTGGGGCCTTTTCCGGCGTCCTGCCGGAGGGGGCATTCATCATGGAGGGCTTCTACATCAACACCATAGCCTCTCCGATGTGTGTGAGTAGTTTACTTCAGACCTTCGGGTCCATAGTTATTAGCTAGATGGCTTCTTCTCTCTCTTTGGATCTCAATAAAATGTTCTCCTTGATTCTCTCGGAGATCTATTTGATGTAATTCTTCTTTTGCGCTGTGTTTGTCGAGACCGATGCATTGTGGGTTTATGATCAAGTTTATCTACGAACAATATTTGAATCTCCTCTGAATTCTTTTATGTATGATTGGTTATCTTTGCAAGTATCTTCGAATTATCAGTTTGGTTTGGCCTACTAGATTGATCTTTCTTGCAATGGGAGAAGTGCTTAGCTTTGGGTTCAATCTTGCGGTGTCCTTTCCCAAAGGATGCTAGGGCAGCAAGTCACGTATTGTATTGTTGCCATCGAGGATAAAAAGATGGGGTTTATATCATATTGCATGAGTTTATCCCTCTACATCATGTCATCTTGCTTAAAGCATTACTCTATTCTTTTGAACTTAATACTCTAGATGCATGCTAGATAGCGGCCTATGTGTGGAGTAATAGTAGTAGATGCAGAATCGTTTCGGTCTAACTGTCACAGACGTGATGCCTATATACATAATCATACCTAGATATTCTCATAACTATGCTCAATTCTATCAATTGCTCGACAGTAATTTCTTCACCCACCGTAATACTTATGCTCTTGAGAGAAGCCACTAGTGAAACCTAAGGCCCCCGGGTCTATTCTCCATCATATTAATCTTCCAACACTTAGCTATTTTTATTGCCGTTTATTTTTACTTTGCATCTTTATTTCTCTTTATCATAAAAATACCAAAAATATTATCTTATCATATCTATCAGATCTCACTGTCGTAAGTGACCGTGAAGGGATTTACATCCCCTTTATCGCGTTGGTTGCGAGGTTCTTATTTGTTTGTGTAGGTGTGTGGGACTCGAGCGTGGCCTCCTACTGGATTGATACCTTGGTTCTCAAAAACTGAGGGAAATACTTACACTACTTTACTGCATCACCCTTTCCTCTTCAAGGGTGTCGGTGGGGAACGACACCTATGGGATCACTGGAATCCCTTCTACGGTTGCGGGGCGCGGGGATCGTGAGAAGAGCGGGACTAGCAGACAACACAAAGGGATTTACCCAGGTTCGGGCCGCAAAGATGCGTAAAACCCTACGATCCTGCTTTGGTGGATGTATTTAGTGTTCTTGAGCTCTTGAACTAGCTCTAGGTGCTGCGAGGTTCGAAAAAGCCGAATCCTTCTCCCGTGTTCCATGGGCCTCCTTTTATAGGTGAAAGGGGCTGCCAAAGTGGCACAAAGGAGGTGGAAAGTGCTCCAGCGTCACGAGCTTATCGCTGGTATTACAGGACAAAGCGCATTTAATGCGAGGCTTAGGTGTCCCTTCACTTTATCGGGGACGGGGGCGAGGCCTGGCCCCGTCCCGCCGCTCCTCCAAGATTCGACATGCGCCCTGGCCAGCGATGCATGCGGTGCCATGTAGGCAGGCAGGCAGCTGAGGTGGCGCAGTGGTGGAGCCTCCTCGAAGGGCTGCATGTTGCCACGCAGGTGCCTGCCCAGCTGGTTGGGTCGGCATCTACATGCGAACGGCGGCGGAGACTTGGCTGGTGCGGGCCTGACGGTGGCCCTGCTTGTGCACTTGGCGAGGGCCTTGCCGGGTGGCCCGGCAAGGGTCTTGCCATGGCGCGCAGGCGTCCCTAGCATGGACCTTGCCGGGGGTCTTGTGGGTTTCTTCGGTGAGGATGGCTGCCTTCCTATCCTCATTTGATCTTGACTATTCTTTGTCTTCACAAAGAACTGCATGCCACCACAGAGGTGCCTCCCGAGCCCTGTCCCAATGCATTTGTCGAGTGTTGGTGGGCTCGAGGGTGGCTCGCTAGGCTGGCGTGGGCGAGATGCCCCCGCAAGGGTCCTTGCCGGGGAATCCTGCTTCGTCCATCTGATCTTCGTGGCCTCGGTCCTTGTCGTTTCTTTGCTTCGTCTTGTGCCTTCGGCTTCTCTCCGGTTTCCCTTTCCCTGCCCTGTTATGCGCGGGCATGGCGGGAGGCTCTGACTTCCCACGTACAAGTAAAGGGGTCAAAAGGAGAGCCCCTACTTTTGTACACCGACAGGAGCCCCCGGGCCTGGGCCACACATAAGCGCAGCACGTTGTTGGGCCAGGCCCAGAACGGTGCGCGGGCAGTTGGGGCGGATTTTTACCGCGGTAACTGCTCCGTCCGCTGCGCTTCTCCACGACCCGCGTTGAACGCGCGACGTGGGGGTCGTGCGCGCGCATGACGGAAGCATGCTGGCGTCATCCCGTGGTGGACAGTAAAGAGGCGGCTTGCATGTCTCTTTGAGACCACAAGGCCGCTTCCCATTTACTGCCCTTGCTTGGGACGCATCGCTCCACGCGTCCCACTGCGCCCGCCTCCTGCGCCATGTTTGCTGCATGCATAATGCAGAGCGAATGACAGGCGCACGGGGATGTGGGAAGTTGTGCGCGTGCGTGGGTCGATTCCCACGCGCCTTCAATGGAGCGGGGAGGGCAGTCGATGACCCCGCTTGTGGTCACTTCAACAAGCTGGATTGGACGAGAGGGGGAAGCCGATCCCCGCCCCCGCCCCTTTATAACAAGGGGAGCGGGAGGAACGGTGCCTCTCAACCTTTCGCCATCTACCTCTCCCCATTCCTGCTTCCTTTCTTCTTATGCCATGGCAAGGGGGCGTGGCGACGCCTCATCGGTGGAGGCGAGGGTTTCGACCAGACAGCGCATCGCTCCTCCCCAAGAACTCATAGTGGCGGAGCCAGCCGCTAGAGGAAGGGGGAGGGGGCGAGGTCGAGGCCGTCGTGGTGCTCGAGGGAGAGGAGGACGGGGCGGCAGATCAGCCTCGGCCCCGCCAGCAGCCCCTCCTCCGATGGAGGGCCATGCCGGGGACAACCCCTGTGAATTCTTCGTCAGGCTGCGCCAGCCACCGTGCCGTCGCCTTTGCCTCCCGACTCCATTCGTGCGGGAGATGGAGCTGGATCTGCCGCAGGCGCTGCGGCTGCACATGTGGGGTTGCGGGAACAGCGGCACATGGGCCGACGTCGAGTTCCCTGCCCCTCACGTCATGTATCTTCATCGGGGGTGGAAGTCCTTCGCTCGTCTTCACAGCTTGAAGGATGGGTTCACTCTCCATTTCAAACTAATGGAGGGTGGCCTCCTCTACGTCAAGATCTTCGGGCACTTCGGGACTCGCGTAAGGTGCTTGATACGTCTCCAACGTATCTATAATTTTTGATTGCTCCATGCTACGTTATCTACTGTTTTGGGCAATATCGGGCTTTATTTTCCACTTTTATATTACTTTTGGGACTAACCTATTAACCAGAGGACCAGCCCAGATTTGTTGTTTTATGCCTATTTCAGTGTTTCGAGGAAAAGAATATTAGACGAAGTCGAAACGGAACGAAATCAACTGGAGAAGTTATTTTTAGAAGGAAACGCACTGCATGTGCTTGGAGTGCACGTCAGGGAAGAAGGGAGGTTCCCACGAGGGTGGGGGGTGCGCCCCCAGCCTCGTGCCCCCCCCCTTGGTCCACCGACGTACCCCCTGCACCCATATATACCTACGTATCGTAAAACTTCCAGAACAGAAGATAGATCGGGAGTTCCGCCGCCGCAAAACCTCCAGAGCCACGAAGAACCAATCAGGACCCTGTTCCGGCACCCTACTGGAGGGGGAACCCTCACCTGTGGCCATCTTCATCATCCCGGCGCTCTCCATGACGAGGAGGGAGTAGTTCACCCTCGGGGCTGAGGGTATGTACCAGTAGCTATGTGTTTGATCTCTCTCTCTCTCGTGTTCTTGATTTGGCACGATATTGATGTATCGCGAGCTTTGCTATTATAGTCGGATCTTATGTTTCTTCTCCCCCACTAATCTCTTGTAATGGATTGAGTTTCCCCTTTGAAGTTATGTTATCGGATTGAGTCTTTAAAGATTTGAGAACACTTGATGTATGTCTTCGCGTGGGATAACTGTGGTGACAATGGGTTATCCTATTGATCCACTTGATGTATGTTTTGGTGATCAACTTGCGGGTTTCGTGACATTGGGAACCTATGCATAGGGGTTGGCACACGTTTTCGTCGTGATTCTCCGGTAGAAACTTTGGGGCACCCTTTGAGGTCCTATGTGCTGGTTGAATAGATGAATCTGAGATTGTGTGATGCATATCATATAATCATGCCCACGGATACTTGAGGTGACATTGGAGTATCTAGGTGACATTAGGGTTTTGGTTGATTTTTGTCTTAAGGTGTTATTCTAGTACGAACTCTAGGGCTGTTTGTGACACTTATAGGAATAGCCCAACGGATTGATTGGAAAGAATAACTTTGAGGTGGTTTCATACCCTACCATAATCTCTTCGTTTGTTCTCCGCTATTAGTGACTTTGGAGTGACTCTTTGTTGCATGTTGAGGGATTGTTATATGATCAAACTATGTTATTATTGTTGAGAGAACTTGCACTAGTGAAAGTATGAACCCTAGGCCTTGTTTCCTAGCATTGCAATACCGTTTATGCTCACATTTACATTAGTTACCTTGATGTTTTTATTATTTCAGATTACAAAAACCTATATCTACCATCCATATTGCACTTGTATCACCATCTCTTCGCCGAACTAGTGCACCTATACAATCTACCATTGTATTGGGTGTGTTGGGGACACAAGAGACTCTTTGTTATTTGGTTGCAGGGTTGCTTGAGAGAGACCATCTTCATCCTACACCTCCCACGGATTGATAAACCTTAGGTTATCCACTTGAGGGAAATTTGCTCTTGTCCTACAAACCTGCAGATTGCAGGCCCAACAACGTCTACAAGAAGAAGGTTGTGTAGTAGACATCAAGCTCTTTTTCTGGCGCCGCTGTCGGGAGGCTAGGTAAGTGAAGGTATATCTTTAGATCTTGCAATCGAATCTTTTAGTTTCTTGTTTTATCACTAGTTTAGTTTATAAAAGAAAACTACAAAAAAATGGAATTGAGTTTGTCTCATACGCTTCATCTTTTTAATATCTTTCGTGAGAATGATGGAAAGGAAAATTGTGCTCAAGTGCTAGAAGAAGAATGCATTAGAATGTTTGGCACTAAATATTTATATGATGAGCATGATTGCAATGTTGTTAGTATGAATTCCTTGAATATTCATGATGCTAATGATATGCAAAGCCACAAGCTTGGGGAAGCTATGTTTGATGAAGATGATATTTTTTGTCCCCCAAGCTTTGATGAGCAAATTTACTATGATGAAAGCATGCCTCCTATCTATGACGATTATTGTGATGGCACGTATGCTTTAAAGAATAATGATAACCATGAAACTTGTCATCTTGATCTTAATTTTCAATCACATGATAGTTATTTTGTTGAGTTTGCTCCCACTATTGTTCAAGAGAAGAATTTTGCTTATGTGGAGAGTAGTAAAATTTCTATGCAAGTAGATCATGAAAAGAATGCTTTAGGTGCTGGTTATATTGTTTAATTCATTCATGATGCTACTGAATATTATTATGAGGGAGGAATGTATGCTAGTAGGAATTGCAATAATATCAAGTTTCCTCTCTATGTGCTTAAAATCTTGAAGTTATGCTTGTTTTACCTTCCTATGCAAGCTGATTCTTGTTCCCATAAGTTGTTTGCTCACAAAATCCCTATTCATAGGAAGTGGTTTAGACTTAAATGTGCTAGTCATATTCTTCATGATGCTCTCTTTATGTTTCAATTCTTATCTTTTATGTGAGCATCATTGAAATCATAATGCCTAGCTAGGGGCGTTAAACGATAGCGCTTGTTGGGAGGCAACCCAATTTTATTTTAGTTTCTTGCTTTTTAGTTCTGTTTAGGAATAAATAATCCATCTAGCTTCTGTTTATATGTGGTTTTGTGTTTTAATTAGTGTTTGTGCCAAGTAGAACCTTTGGGAAGACTTGGGTGAAGTCTTTATGATCATGCTGTAAAAAACAGAAACTTTAGCGCTCACGAGATTAGCTTCAACTTTTTACTGGAGAGTGCTATTTAGTTGATCTTTTTGCAGATGATTACTATACAAATTCCTCAGGTTCACCAATTTATTTTAGAATTTTTGGAGTTCCATAAGTTTGAGTTAGTTACAGATTACTACAGACTGTTCTGTTTTTGACAGATTCTGTTTTCATTGTGTTGTTTGCTTATTTTGATGAATCTATGGCTAGTAAAATAGTTTATAAACCATAGAGAAGTTGGAATACAGTAGGTTTAACACCAATATAAATAAAAAATGAGTTCATTACAGTACCTTGAAGTGATGTTTTGTTTTCTTTCGCTAACGGAGCTCACGAGTTTTCTGCTAAGTTTTGTGTTTTGAAGTTTTCAAGTTTTGGGTAAAGATTCGATGGACTATGGAATAAAGAGTGGCAAGATCCTAAGCTTGGGGATTCCCAAGGCACCCCAAGGTAATATTCAAGGATAACCATGGTTCTAAGCTTGGGGACGCCCCGGAAGGCATCCCCTCTTTCGTCTTCGTTCATCGGTAACTTTACTTGGAGCTATATTTTTATTCACCACATGATATGTGTTTTGCTTGGAGCGTCATTTCCTTTTGTTAGTATTTTCTTGCTGTCATTTATAATAATGTTTTTCATCTTTAGTTTCAATAAAAAAGTCAAGGATAGCCTTTGCCATGCTTATTTTGCTAGTATACATATTGCTGTTTGAAAACAGAAAGTTTACCGCTGTTGCAAAAATTCCCTAGATAATTCAGAGAGTGATATAATGTTGAATCTTTTTGCATATTGAGATCTGATAAATTTATTACAGTGGGAATTTTATTTCATAATTTTTGGAGTTAGGGAAGTATTGATACTCTTGCATTCTTCACAGACTATACTGTTTTGGCAGATTGCTGTTATGTTTGCATTGTTTGCATATGTTTGCTTGTTCAATGACTCTATTTGAGGATAGGAGTATTAAATATGCAGAGACATTTAGTATGCAATGTTGAATAATAATTTTAGTTATTTTTTACAGTAGGAAATGATAAGGTTTTTCATTGGTTTATACTAACCTATCTCACGAGTTCTTGTTGAGTTTGTTGTGAATGATGCTTTTGATAAAAAGAGAAACCATGATATGAGAGGAATTAAGGAGACACAAAAGTTCAAGCTTGGGGATGCCCAACGCACCCCAAGATAATATTTCAATAACTCTCAACCATCTAAGCTTGGGGATGCCCCGGTAGGCATTCCACCTTTCTTCTTCAACAACTAGCGGTTAGTATCGGTTGAGCCTAAGTTTTTGCTTCTTCACATGAGTTGTGCTATCCTTGCATTGTCATTTTATTTTGTTTTGCTTGCTGTTTGAATATAATACCAAGATATGAAACTCCTTAATGTTAAAGAGTCTTCACATAGTTGCTTAATTATTCGACTACTCATTGATCTTCACTTATATCTTTCGGAGTAGTTTGTCATTTGCTCTAGTGCATCACTTATATCTTTTAGAGCATGGTGGTAGTTTTACTTTTAAGAAATAGATGAACTCTCATGCTTCACTTATATTATTTTGAGAGTCTTAAATAGCATGGTAATTTGCTTAAATAATCATAATATGCTAAGGATACAAGATTTGTAAGAATTCTTATGAGTGTGTTGAATACTAAGAAAAGATTGATGCTTGATAATTGTTTTGAGATAGGATGATGGTGATATTAGAGTCATGCTAGTTGAGTAGTTGTGAATTTGAGAAATACTTGTGTTAAAGTTTGTGATTCCCATAGCATGCACGCATGGTGAACCGTTATGTGATGAAGTCGGAGCATGATTTATTTATTGATTGTCTTCCTTATGAGTGGCGGTCGGGGATGAGCGATGGTCTTTTCCTACCAATATATACCCCTAGGAGCATGCGCGTAATACTTTGCTTTGATAACTTCTAGATTTTTGCATTAAGTATATGAGTTCTTTATGACTAATGTTGAGTCCATGGATTATACACACTTTTCCTTCCTTCCACCACTGCTAGCCTCTCTAATACCGTGCACCTTTCACCGGTATCATACACCCACCATATACCTTCCTCAAAACAGCCACCATACCTACCTATCATGGCATTTCCATAGCCATTCCGAGATATATTGCCATGCAACTTGCCACCGTTCCGTTCTTATGACATGCTTCATCATTGTCATATTGCTTTGCATGATCATGTAGTTGACATCGTATTTGTGGCAAAGCCACCGTTCATAATTCTTTCATACATGTCGCTCATGAGTCATTGCACATCCCGTACATCACGGAGGCATTCATATAGAGTCATATTTCGTTCTAAGTATCGAGTTGTAATTTTTGAGTTGTAAGAAAAATAAAAGTGTGATGATCATCATTATTAGAGCATTGTCCCAGTGAGGAAAGGATGATGGCGACTATGATTCCCCCATAAGTCGGGATGAGACTCCGGACGAAAAATAAATAAAAAAGAAAAAAAGAGGCTATAAAAAGGGAGAAAAGGCCCAAACAAAAAAAATAAAAAAATGAGAGAAAAAGATAGAAGGGACAATGTTACTATCCTTTTACCACACTTGTGCTTGAAAGTAGCACCATGATCTTCATGATAGAGAGTCTCCTATGTTGTCACTTTCATATACTAGTGGGCATTTTTCATTATAGAACTTGGCTTGTATATTCCAATGATGGGCTTCCTCAAAATGCCCTAGGTCTTCGTGGAGCAAGCGAGTTGGATGCACACCCACTTAGTTTCTTTTGTTGAGCTTTCATATACTTATAGCTCTAGTGCATCCGTTGCATGGCAATCCCTACTCACTAACATTGATATCTATTGCTGGGCATCTCCATAGCCCGTTGATACGCCTAGTTGATGTGAGACTATCTTCCCCTCCTTTTGTCTTCTCCACAACCACCCTTCTATTCCACATATAGTGCTATATCCATGGCTCACGCTCATGTATTGCGTGAAGATTGAAAAAGTTTTGAAAATGTCAAAAGTATGAAACAATTGCTTGGCTTGTCATCAGGGTTGTGCATGATTTAAATATTTTGTGTGGGGAAGATGGAGCATAGCCGGACTATATGATTTTGTAGGGATAACTTTCTTTGGCCATGTTATTTTGAGAAGACATAATTGCTTTGTTAGTATGCTTGAAGTATTATTATTTTTATGTCAATATGAACTTTTGTCTTGAATCTTTCTGGATCTGAATATTCATATCACAAGTAAGAAGAATTACATTGAAATTATGCCAACTAGCATTCCACATCAAAAATTATCTTTTTTATCATTTACCTACTCGAGGACGAGCATGAATTGAGCTTGGGGATGCTTGATACGTCTCCAACGTATCTATAATTTTTGATTGCTCCATGCTATGTTATCTACTGTTTTGGGAAATATCGGGCTTTATTTTCCACTTTTATATTACTTTTGGGACTAACCTATAACCGGAGGCCCAGCCGAGATTTGTTGTTTTATGCCTATTTCAGTGTTTCGAGGAAAAGGAATATCAGACGAAGTCGAAACGGAACGAAATCAACTTGAGAAGTTATTTTTGGAAGGAAACGTACCGGATGGGCTTGGAGTGCAAGTCAGGGAAGAAGGGAGGTGCCCACGAGGGTGGGGGGCGCGCCCCCTGCCTCGTGGGCCCCCTTCGTCCACCGACGCACTTCGCACTCCATATATACCTACGATCGTAAAACTTCCAGAACAGAAGATAGATTGAGAGTTCCGCCGCCAAAAACCTCCAGAGCCACGAAAACCAATCGGGACCTGTTCCAAGCACTCACGGAGGGGGGGAACCTCACCTATGGCCATCTCCATCATCCCGGCGCTCTCCATGACGAGGAGGGAGTAGTTCACCCTGGGCTGAGGGTATGTACCAAAGAGCTATGTGTTTGATCTCTCTCTCTCTCTCTCTCGTGTTCTTGATTTGGCACGATCTTGATGTATCGCAAGCTTTGCTATTATAGTTGGATCTTATGTTTCTTCTCCCCCTCTACTCTCTTGTAATGGATTGAGTTTCCCCTTTGAAGTTATGTTATCGGATTGAGTCTTTACAGATTTGAGAACACTTGATGTATGTCTTGCGTGGGATAACCGTGGGGACAATGGGTTATTCTATTGGTCCACTTGATGTATGTTTTGGTGATCAACTTGCAGGTTTCGTGACATTGGGAACCTATGCATAGGGGTTGGCACACGTTTTCGTCGTGATTCTCCGGTAGAAACTTTGGGGCACTCTTTGTGGTCCTATGTTTTGGTTGAATAGATGAATCTGAGATTGTGTGATGCATATCGTATAATCATGCCCACGTATACTTGAGGTGACATTGGAGTATCTAGGTGACATTAGGGTTTTGGTTGATTTGTGTCTTAAGGTGTTATTCTAGTACGAACTCTAGGGCTGTTTGTGACACTTATAGGAATAGCCCAACGGATTGATTGGAAAGAATAACTTTGAGGTGGTTTCAGTACCCTACCATAATCTCTTCGCTTTGTTCTCCGCTATTAGTGACTTTGGAGTGACTCTTTGTTGCATGTTGAGGGATTGTTATATGATCAAACTATGTTATTATTGTTGAGAGAACTTGCACTAGTGAAAGTATGAACCCTAGGCCTTGTTTCCTAGCATTGCAATACCGTTTACACTCATGTTTATCATTAGTTACCTTGCTGTTTTTATTATTTCAGATTACAAAAACCTATATCTACCATCCATATTGCACTTGTATCACCATCTCTTCGCCGAACTAGTGCACCTATACAAACTACCATTGTATTGGGTGTGTTGGGGACACAAGAGACTCTTTATTATTTGGTTGCAGGGTTGCTTGAGAGAGACCATCTTCATCCTACGCCTCCCATGGATTGATAAAACTTAGGTCATCCACTTGAGGGAAATTTGCTACTGTCCTACAAACCTGTGCACTTGCAGGCCCAACAACGTCTATAAGAAGAAGGTTGTGTAGTAGACATCAGTGCTGCGTGGAGAGCTCTTCTGACGATGAAGATTCCTCCTCGAGCGAGAGTGGCGAGGAAGACAACGGCAGCGACGACGAGGCCAGCGGGCGGCAGGATGACGGGTCCGACTAGGTGTCGTGCACCGCCCGAAGCGGCACCGGCGACCCATCATCCGTGTCGCTGCTCCTTGAACTTCTCGGGTCGTCTCCTTGGGCGGCTGGAGTTGGGAGGCTGCGGAAGAGGAAGAGGGCGGGCGGCAAGGCCGCCAAGTCGGAGTATCTGGGCACCGACGCCTTTCGTCACAGATTGACGCTGCCGCCTCGTCTTGAAGCTCGCCTCGGTGCCGCCATCACCATCCAGCCCTTGGACGGCCACCGAGATGTTCCCTTGGTGTCTTCTGCCATCCGTAGCTCGCCTAGGCGCCCCCTTTTGCCCTTCTACTTTCTTGCTCCATTTCCTGAGGAGAGGGACAGGAAAGGGATTACGGGCACCTTATCTCTTTTTAATCTTGTAAGCCTTCGGGCCTTTATTAACTTTAGAACTTGTAATCCCCTTGTTCATGTTTTTCATTTCGTATGAACTGTACCTGTACGGGATGTTTTTTAATGAAAAAGGGATGTTTGCCGGGTTTTTCGTTCGTAGGTGAAACCCACGACAAGGAGTAAAACCTTGTTACCTTTAATATAAACGTTTTCTCGCCCGACAACAGGCCTTGCCGTCCCCCCACTTCGGTCGACCTTTCTCACGCCCTTGGCGGAGGCAGGGATGAGGTGGGCTTAGGCTCCTCGTTTCATTTCCTTGCCGCCGATTACGACTCAAACTTCGGTCCTGTGAGACGAGTCCTGTGGTCCGTAATGAGGGGAGCACGGTAGCCTAAGGATAAAATGAGGTTTCACATACCTCAGTCCATAACGAAACACATGATAAGGGATAGAGAACTTATCTGAATCTGCAGCCCCCGGCAACCTTAGCTTGTCGCGGGTGGATCTTTGCTCTTGTAGCCCCCGGCAATACTGGCTTGCCGGGGCCCGGACGGCGGTCCGTCCCCTTTCTTCCAAAGCAGCTCGGCAAGGATATTCATGTGTCCTGCGAACCAAAGAAGACAGAGAAGAACAGCGAGACGTGCACTCGACCTCTAAGCTAGAGGTTAGCCGCTGCTAAGCACTATCAACCCTAACCAAGGAAGAGACTCAACCTAGCATGCATGCTATAACTTAGGGCGCCAGCGCTTCGTTTTTTATGCTTAGGGTCTGCGCCTGGCTTTGTACAAAGGGTTACATGCCTTGCCGGCAAGGCTTGTACAAAAGGTTGGCTTGCCGGGAGGCCCGGCAGCCGCGCCTTGGGTAAAACTTGCGGAGATGCTCGATGTTCCGTGAGTTGCTCATCGAACGGCATCTTCGATCTCCAGCCGGATGCGCGGCCCGGTGACTCGTGTTACCCGATAAGGGCCTTCCCACTTTGGCGTCAACTTGTTGGAATTCTTGGCCGAATTAACGCGTGCCTAAGAACAAGGTTGCCTTCCTCAAAGCTCGAGCATGAACCCTGCGGCTTATGGTAGCGGCGCGAGGCTTGTCGGTAGCGTCTTTGCTCTCAACCGCACCAAGACGATCTTCCTCAATGAGGGTCGCGTCATCTTGCCGCAATCGCTCTTGCTCAAGCTCATCATAAGCGAGCACTCGAGGTGACCCGTATATGAGTTCTGTGGGGAGAACTGCTTCTGCCCCGTGAACCAGGGCAAAGGGTGTCTGGCCGGTGGCTCGATTTGGCGTCATTCTGATCGATCCGAGAACCGCATGCAACTCATCAATCCAGCGCCTTCCGCTCTTGCGCAGCCTGTCAAAAGTCTTCGTCCTTAAGCCTCGCAGGACTTCAGCATTTGCTCTCTCCACTTGGCCGTTGCTCCATGGGTGTGCCACGGAAGCAAAACAGACCCTGCTGCCGAGATCTTCAATGTATTACATGAAGGCATGGCTTGTGAACTGTGTGCCGTTGTCGGTGATGATCCTGTTGGGCACCCCAAAACGGCACACTAGTCCCTTGAAGAACTTGATGGCTGATCGCTGTCACCTTCCTCATCGCTTCCACCTCTGGCCACTTTGTGAACTTCTCATTGCGACGTACAAGTACTCAAAGCCCCGACAAAGACGGGGAAAGGGCCCAATATGTCGAGCCCCTGCACCGAGAAGGGCCGGAGAGAGGGATAGTTTGGAGGGCTTGAGCTGGTTGATGGAGCTTCTTTGAATGGAACTGGCACGCTTAACACTTGGTTACTAGTGCCGTCACACCCTGGAGGGCGGTGGGCCAGAAGAAACCTTGCCGGAAAGCCTTGCCGGCAAGGGCTCTTGACCCTATGTGGGAGCCACATATACCTCCATGTATCTCTGCCAACAGCTTTAGTCCTTCCTCCCGGGAGATGCACATCAATTTCACCCCATTCGGTCTTCTTCTGTACAATACATTATCAACGAATTGGTACAGAGCAGACCGGCGGGCTACTCTTTCTGCCTGTGCCTGCTCCTCAAGAAGCTCTCCTTTTTGAAGGAATCGGATGGTGTGCTGCGCCCATGCCGGAGCCTGTGGCTCGACGACAAGGACCAAAGGCATCTCTTCTTCCACGGGAGCGGCCGCCTCCACGACCATGACCTGAGGTCCTGCCGGAGTCGGCTGTCCCGCGGCAGGATCGGCATCCGCGGCAACATCTTCGCCGGCGGCTCCGGGGAGCTCGGTAGGGAAGTACTTGCCAGGGCCTAGCTTCCTCCGCTTGTTTTGCCCGGTTGACGGCTCAACAGATGGTTGGGTTAACTGAAGCACAAAAGTACCTGGTTCCACAGGTAGCTTGAGGGCAGCGCCCTTTGATAGGTAGTTGGCGACGTCGTTCTCCGCCCGAGGGACATGCTCCGCTTGTATACCGTGAAAGCGCTCCTCCAGTTTCCTCACCTCATCTACGTAAGATTCCATCAACGGACTTTGATAATCTTTGTTGATCTGCCTGACGACGAGCTGTGAGTCGCCCATGACGATGACCTTTTTAACTCCGAGGTCTGCCGCGATCCTAAGACCGGCAAGCAAACCCTCGTACTCGGCAGTGTTTTTGGTTGACATCTCCCGGGGGAAGTGCATCTGGATGACATACTTGAGGTGCTTTCCGTGGTGCGACAAGCGACACCAAAGACCGGCGCCTTGCAGTGAGAAGGCACCATCAAAGTACATGACCCAGTTGCGGCTTGTTTCCTTGTCGGGGAGAGTGGTCTCCTGTACCTCTTCGTCGGGCATCGAGGTCCATTCCGCAACAAACTCCGCCAAGACTCTGCTCTGAATCGTCGAGGTACTTTCGACCTTCAAACCGAAACTTGACAGCTCCAGGGCCCATTCCACGATCCTCCCCGTTGCATCTGGGTTATGTAGTATCCGTTGCAATGGGAGGCGGGTGACTACTGTGATCTCGTGCGCTTGGAAGTAATGGTGCAGCTTCCTCGAAGCCATAAGGAGGCCGAAGAGAAGCTTTTGCACACCTGAGTACCTCGACCTAGCCCCCTGCAAGAGGGAGCTGACGAAGTAAACTGGGTGCTGTACCATTTTCTTCTTCTGCACCTCTTCACCCGATCGCGTGGGTCCCATCGTACTGGCGCCAGTCTTGCCGGGACCGAGCCTTGCCGGGGAGGGTTCCGGCCCGTCAACCTTCGATTCCGCCGCTGCTGCTGTCTCCTCATCAACCTCTCTCTGTGCCACTAGTGCGGCGCTAACCACCTGATTTGTTGCCGCTAGGTAAAGCTGCAACGGTTCTTGTGGTTTAGGCGCAACCAGACCGGGTAGAGGAGAGGTATTTCTTCAAATCTTGCGGCGCTGCCTCGGCCTCTGGGGTCCACTCCACCGCCCCGCCTTCTTCGTGATCTTGAAAAAGGAAGGGCACTCTCCATGGACTTGGAGATGAACCGCTCATGGCGGCAACGAAGCTGTGAGCCGACGCATGTCCTTGATCCGCTTTGGGTGCCTCAATCTGCCGATGGCCTTGATCTTATCTGGGTTTGCTTCAATCCCACGCTGGGACACAAAGAACCCGAGAAGCTTGCCGGACGGGACGCCGAATACAAACTTCTCAGGGTTCAATTTGAGGTTGATCTTGCGCAGATTCCCAAATGTTTCCTCAAAATCATGTACAAGTGTTGCTTTGTCCTTGGTTTTGACCACTATGTCATCCATATAAGCTTCCATATTTCTATGTAGCTGGGGCTCAAAACCAATTTGGACTGCTCTTGCAAAGGTTGAGCCAGCACTCTTCAACCCGAAAGGCATCCGTAAAAAGCAATACGTACCACATGGGGTGATGAATGATGTCCTTTGTTCGTCTTCCTTTGTCATGAAGATCTGGTGGTATCCTGAGTAGGCGTTGAGGAACGACAAGAGGTCACACCCAGCCGTGGAATCAACAATCTGGTCAATGCGCGGTAACGGGAAAGGATCCTTTGGACAGGCCTTATTGATGTCTGTGTAATCAATACACAACCTCCACTTCCCGTTTGCCTTGCGCACTACCACCGGATTGGCCAACCACGTCGGATGGAGTACTCCCCTCACCAAACATGCCGCCTCTAGCTTTCTGATTTCCTCCGTGATGAACTCCTGTCTCTCCAGAGCTTGCTTCCCGAACTTTTGCTTGACGGGCCGTGCATGAGGATGACAACAAGGTGGTGCTCAATCACCTCCCTGGGAACGCCGGGGATGTCGGAGGCCTGCCATGCAAACACATCAACATTCACCCGCAGGAAGGTGACGAGCTCGCTTTCCTATTTGCCATCGAGGGTGGAGCTTATGGTAAAAGCTCCCCCCGTACCGTCCTCCTTGATGGGCACCTTCTTGGTCTCTTGTGGTGTGGCTCGACTTCTTGCTCTTGCCGGGCGGAGCTCTCGCACGTCCTCAACGGGAGCGCAACACTCAAGAGGTGCGCTTGCGGAGTGGGTGCGAGGGTCTCGCCGTCTTCTTCCCGGGGCTCCGTCGGCAGGAGCAGGTGCCTTAGCGGTAGCTGCAATCGCTTCCTGGTAGAGTTGGTCGGGCGCAGATCAATGCATCTTTCTTTCGGAGGGACGGTGATGATGTTCATCGGCCCAGGCATCTTCAGCATGTTGTAGGCGTAGTGTGAAGCCGCCATGAACTTGGCTAGTGCCAGGCGGCCGAGGATCCCATTGTAAGGCAAGGGGATCTTGGCTACATCGAAAACAATCCTTTCCGTCCTGTGGTTCAGCTCGCCTCCGAATGTCACGGGCAGCGTGATCTTTCCCTTTGGCTGGCTCCTCCCCGGATTAACCCCTTGAACGCGTGCCCGTCTCCTCAAGGTCTCCATAGAGGATCTGCAGCCTTTTGACCACAACAGGTGAGATCAAGTTCAGGCCGGCCCCGCCGTCAACCAACATCTTCGTCACCTTGAGGTTGCGGATTGTTGGTGAGACCAACAATGGCAAGCACCCGACCACACTAGTGCGGTCAGGGTGGTCCTCGGTGTCAAAGATGATGGGCGTGCTAGACATTTCAGCGGCTTCCGTGCGTCGAACGATGGCTCCACCGCTGTGACCTCACGCGCCCACTGCTTGAGTTGGCGGTGGCATGTATGCAGCGAGGCGCCACCATCGACGCACATGGCCTCCGTGGATTTCTGAAACTTGTGGTCGCCGGACTCGTCGTCCTCGTCATGATCATCGTCTTCCTGCTTCTTATGACGGCCCCGGGCGGGCCTCTCTTGTTGATTATCCTTGCCGCGGCGGACTCCTTGGCCGCTATGTTTCTTGCCGGATCCCTCGGCACCATCTGGGCCTTTCTCCTTGTCCCGCCACTCATACTCGGCTTTCTGCTTCTCGGCGAGCAGCTCTACCTGCCGGCAGTTTTGGATATCGTGGCCCTTAGTGCGGTGGATCTTGCAGTACTACTTGTCGGAGCCTCCTGGCTTGTCGGCAGCCGCCAAGGCCCGACAAGCGTCACACCCGGCAACCTCCTTGCCGGGGTCGCTTGCCTTGGTCTTCTTGGTGGCGCCGGTGTCGTCGGATCCCTCAACGGCAAGCACGGCCTTGCCCTTGTGCTTCCTGTTACGGCGTCGGCCCTTCTTCGCTGGGGTGGCGGTGTCGCCAGTGGAGTCGGTTTCCGCACCGGCATCTTCACCGGGGTACTTCCTTTCCTCCTCAGCACGAGCGCATCGATCGGCCAGAACATAGAGCTCGGCCACATCCTTAACCTTGTTCATCGCCAGTTCTTCACGCATGTTGCGATTGCGCATGTTCTGATGGAACGCACTGATCACGGCGGCGGGATGAACATCGGGGATGTTGTATCGCACCCGCTGAACCTTTGGATGTACTTGCGCAGGTTTCTCCTTCCTTCCGGGGATGATGTGTAAATCACTCGCTCGGCCATGAGCTTGGTGACCTCCGGTAAAGGCGCCAACAAACTCATGGCAGATCCGCCCAAGAAGAGATGGAATCCTCGGCAAGTGCATCAACCATGACATAACATTAGGCTTGTGTGCCAACGGAAGTAGTTGGCAAGCACCTTATCGCCACGGCCCCAGCAGCTTGCATCACGATGGTGTAGATGCTGAGGAACTCTGACGGGTGAGTCTTGTCGTTGTACTTCTCGCCAACGTCGGGCTTGAACATACGGTGGGAGGGCCACTGGAACTGCCGCAGCTCACGGGTGAATGCCGGACAACCCACCTCGTAAGGTAGGCCGCTGTAGCCTCCGGCGCCGGGTGGTCCAGAAGCGGCCCCGCTACCGTCTGACTGGTGGCGCGCGTCTCGTCGGTGCTCGGTCGTAGTTCGAGCGTCCTCATGAGCCCGCTCCCGAAGGACTTGACGCCGATCACGGTTGGTGCGCGGGTCGGACGACGCGATGGAGATGTCGTCTCGAGCGTTGTCGCGACGAACCGACGCCCGAGGCGGTCGGGATGGAGGTGGGGAGTACACCGTGGCCGCGTCACCACCGGCATGGCCTCCGCTGGCACGCGGTAGCCCGATGGAGTGACGGCCTACGGGTCCCGCCGTCCGCAACTCATCGTTGTTGGCGATGCCGACGAGGCTCCGGACGGCGGCCCTCCATTCGTCAAGCTTCTCCGCGGCGGGAGGAAAATCGAGGAGCAGCTGTGTAGCGACCAGACCTCAAACAGTCTGATCTCTGTGCTCAAGTGTCATCCCTGGATCAGTAATGCTGACACCACACAGTACTCGAAGGATTTATAACAGAGTAGCAATCACACACTTATTACATCGAATGTCTCAAGAGAGAACTTAACAAAATAAATATGGCTTAAGGCCATCTGATAAAGATAACAGCGGAAGGCTTGGAAGAATAAGCGAGTCCATCAACTCCGACGGCATCATCGAAAGTATAGAACCACGACCTAAGCACCTTACTGTCGTTCTAAAAAGTCGCAACATGAAACGTTGCAGCCCGAAACGGGTCACACATGGAATATGCTGGCAAAGTAACACATAGAGAATAATGGAAGAATAAGCCTATACTACATGCATATATGGCTGGTGGAAAGCTCTATGGTTACCGTTTTGCGTAAAGCCAATTTTTCCCTACTACAAAGGAATACATTTATTTAACTATCATGGTGGTTGTTGAACATTGAGAATGGTTGACAGCATCCTCAATCCCAATTAAAAGTACTCATTAACAACCCAACAATATTAATTAGAGTAACATGATGAGATTCACAGATGATCCAAGTACTAGATACTCAAGATGTCCATGACCGGGGACACGGCTAACCATGATTAGTTTATACACTCTGCAGAGGTTTGTGCACTTTTCCCACAAGACTCGATCTCCTCCGTTTGATTTCTCGTACTACATGGTGTTTGAGAAACGGATGACCGAGACATAGTCTTTCAGAAGCGCTAGCACCTTACATGTGGGTAGACCGTACCAACCTACAACCCCTACATCAGCTAGTCCACCCGTAAGAGTTCGCACAACTTAATCAACTATGCTAGAGCCCATAGTAGCATGTGGCTGCACACGGAAGTTTCTAGCATGAATAATCTCATGATCCCTTTGAGCCCGGGTGGCGGTCCAAGAAATACAGTAAGTCCCGATGGAAACCAGGTGCCTCAATCCACCCAGATGTGTGTTTAAGTTGCCACCTTAAATAAACCATTAATTTAACAATCTCACATCTGTCATGGAATACACTCACCCAATCCACGTCTACTAGCATAGCATGGCATAATAAGCAAACGAGAAGTGACTCCCAAAGGTTTGAATATAAATCAGGTAATAGGTACTACCTCATCTACTTCCCATCCCACAATTTAATTAGATCCTAATCATGCAATGTTTGAGGATTGATCTAATGCAATAAAACTGGGTAGTAGAAAAGAGTATGGTCAAAGTGTTACTTGCCTTGCTGATGATCCATGAAACCTAGAGACTCAAGTAACAAAGCGGCAAGACTCGGTATTCTATCGCAGACAAACAAACAAGCATACAATAAGTACTCATCTAATGCACAGGTAAAACTCAAATAGATCTAACCAGATAGTTCAACTTAAGAACTCCGGTTTGCAAAAGAAACAAATCAAACGAAGCAACGAAAGTCAAACGACGAAAGAAAACAGCTCCGTTTTACTAATCTGGATCTAAGTCAAATTTTACAGAGGCAAAAACTTGTTTAAGTTGGTTATTCGGAAAGAGGGTTTCGAGACGAAACTCCAGGCGCTTGAATCGCCTGATTCCGATAAACGAGCGAAAAGTTATACTAAAACGAAAATCGGATCAGGAATCGCGATCAGAAAAATCGCGGATTAAATCCGAGAAAAAGAAAAACGACGAACAGGTTAACGAACGGACGTTCGTTAACTAAACTAATCTGACGAACGCGTTCGTTAAAAACGAACGAACGCTCGCTGTTTAACCGAACCGAAAAAACCGATCTAAAGAAACAAAAAACGACGAAAACCGTTCGTTTTTTAAAAAAAACCGAAGGCACAGAAGTCGAGGCGCGGCGAACCTCGGCGGGTCCGGCTGGGTCAAGTGGCGGGCGGCGGGTGGCGGCGCTGGGTCGGCAGGCGGCGGCGGGCGCTGGGTCGTGGGCGGTTAGGGTTCGCCCCCGGGTGGCCGGCTTTTAAAGCCCTCATGTCGGGTGTCCCAAAGTGACACGGCCAGAGGTCGGTGCTGCTTTTTTATATAATTCCGCGCAGAAGAAAAATAAAAAGAAATACTAAACGGACTCCAAAAATCCCGAAATAAATTTTCCCCGGCTTCTAAAATCAAGTCGGACTAGATGAACATTTATTTGGGGCCTAAATGCAATTTTGAAAAACGCGCATTTTTCCTAAATTCAAATAAAAGGCGAAAACTCCGAAATAAAATCTTATTTGATTTTATTATTAAATCCTCATTATTTCTTTATTTTGGGAAAGTCATTTTATTCCCTCTCTCATATTTTTGTAATAGAAATAATTGAAGATAAAATAATTAAAACCAAATGATCCTATTTTCAAAATTTGAGAAAACTCAAATATGAAAATAACGAAATCCCCAACTCTCTCCGTGGGTCCTTGAGTTGTGTAGAATTTCTAGGATCGAGCCAGAAATGCAACAAAAATATGATATGCAATGATGCTCTATGTATAACATTCCAAATTGAAAATTTGGGATGTTACAAGCTGCGCGCGTGCTAGGGCCTCCGCTGGCGTGGGTGGTGGCGAGAGCTGGGTGGACCGCGAGGCACCTTGACTTCTAACCATGTTAGAAGGAGCTGCGTCACGGCCCCGTAGCCGTTCGCCACCTCCGTCAGCACCTCAGCGCATCTTGGCCCTCCTCATCATGTGATGGGCGCAGGGACTCTTCCTGTGGCGCGGCAGGTCACCAGCAGGTGACGCCGCTCATCACGCACAACTCGGGAAGAGCGTCGTGGGCGCTGGTGTTGGTGTCTTGGAGGTCAGGCTGTGCCGTCTGGCGGGATGGCGGCGCCTCGAGGGCCTTGCCACCGCGGGGCCCGACTTCGTCTCTAGAGCCCGCGACTGGCGGCTCGTCGCCTGACGCGCGAACGACGCCACTCGCCAGGCCTGAACCGCCAGAGGGTGACATGGATGTTCATGGGCCGCGCCGCGGGTTCTCTCCACGGCTGGCCCACTACTGGTCCGCACCGGTGCTGGCAACCTGGTCCCGGACGAACCGATCGCCGTGGTCGCCTTCTTCTTAGGAGCCATGGCGATGAAGAACAGCTAGGTCAACTGCTAGACCAGATTCTCACAATTGCGCCCCCTACCTGGCGCGCCAAAGATGTCGGTGGGGAACGACACCTATGGGATCACTGGAATCCCTTCTACGGTTGCGGGGCGCGGGGACCGTGAGAAGAGCGGGAGTAGCAGACAACACAAAGGGATTTACCCAGGTTCGGGCCGCAAAGATGCGTAAAACCCTATGATCCTGCTTTGGTGGATGTATTTAGTGTTCTTGAGCTCTTGAACTAGCTCTAGGTGCTGCGAGGTTCGACAAAGCCGAATCCTTCTCCCGTGTGCCATGGCCCTCCTTTTATAGGTGAAAGGGGCTGCCACAGTGGCACACAAGAGGTGGAAAGTGCTACAGCGTCACGAGCTTATCGCTGGTATTACAGGACAAAGCGCATTTAATGCGAGGCTTAGGTGTCCCTTCACTTTATCGGGACGGGGTGAGGCCTGGCCCCGTCTGCTGTCAGCCTCCTCCTCCAAGCTTCGACATGCTCCCTGGCCAGGGATGCATGCGGTGCCATGTAGGCAGGCAGGCAGCTGAGGTGGCGCGGTGGTGGAGCCTCCTCGAAGGGCTGCATGTTGCCACGCAGGTGCCTGCCCAGCTGGTTGCGTCGGCATCTGCATGCGAACGGTGGTGGAGATTTGGCTGGTGCGGGCCTGACGGTGGCCCTGCTGGTGCGCTTGGCGAGGGCCTTGTGTAGGATCGAAAGTATGTCTAGAGGGGGGGGGGGTGATTAGACTACTTGACCAAATAAAAACTTATCTTTTCCCAATTTTAGTCTTTGGCAGATTTTAGCTATCTTAGCACAAGTCGTGCAATCTTAACACAATTCAAGCAAGCATGCAAAGAGTATATGAGCAGCGGAAAGTAAAGCATGCAACTTGCAAGAATGTAAAGGGAAGGGTTTGGAGAATTCAAACGCAATTGGAGACACGGATGTTTTTGTCGTGGTTCCGATAGGTGGTGCTATTGTACATCCACGTAGATGGAGACTTCAACCCACGAAGGGTAGCAGTTCTTGTGAGTCCACGGAGGGCTCCACCCACGAAGGGTCCATGAAGAAGCAACCTTGTCTATCCCACCATAGCCGGCCGCCCACGAAGGACTTGCCTCACTAGCGGTAGATCTTCACGAAGTAGGCGATCTCCTTGCCCTTACAAACTCCTTGGTTCAACTCCACAATCTTGCTCGGAGGCTCCCAAGTGACACCTAGCCAATCTAGGAGACACCACTCTCCAAGAAGTAACAAATGGTGTGTTGATGATGAACTCCTTGCTCTTGTGCTTCAAATGATAGTCTCCCCAACACTCAACTCTCTCTCATAGGATTTGGATTTGGTGGAAAGAAGATTTGAGTGGAAAGCAACTTGGGGAAGGCTAGAGATCAAGATTCATATGGTAGGAATGGAATATCTTGGCCTCAACACATGAGTAGGTGGTTCCTTCTCAGAAACATCAAGTTGGAAGTGTAGGTTTGTTATGATGGCTCTCTCCACGAATGAAGAGGAGGTGGAGGGGTATATATCCTCCACGCAGAATCTAACCGTTACACACAACTTGCCAAACTCGGTGGGACCGAATTGATAAACTCGGTCGGACCGATTTAGCAAATCTAGTGACCGTTAGGATATTCGGTGGGACCGGCATGCAGCTCGGTAGGACCGATGTGGTTAGGGTTAGGGCTTAACGTAATCTCGGTGAGACCGATTACACAAACTCGGTGAGACCGATTTTGGTAATAAGCTAACCAGAGAGTTGGTCAGGTAAACTCGGTGGGACTGATTCGCTCATTTCGGTGAGACCGAAATGTTACGAAAAGGAAACAGGGAGTTTACATTGCAATCTCGGTGGGACCGATCGCTCATCTCGGTGCTACCGAAACGTTACGAAGGGAAATAGAGAGATTACAATCCCATCTCGGTGAGACCGAGATCCCTATCAGTGAGTCCGATTTGCTTAGGGTTTGTGGCAGTGGCTATGACATTTGAACTCGGTGGCGCCGGGTAGAAAGAACTGGTGGGGCCGAGTTTGACTTTTGGTTTAGGTCATATGTGGATATGAGAAAGTAGTTGAGGGTTTTGGAGCATATCACTAAGCACTATAGAGCAAGAAACTCATTAAGCAACACCTCATCCCTCCTTGATAGTATTGGCTTTTCCTACAGACTCAATGTGATCTTGGATCACTAAAATATAAAATGTAGAGTCTTGAGCTTTTGAGCTTGAGCCAATCCTTTTATCCTTAGCATTTTGAGGGATCCACTTTTCTCATCCATGCCATGCCATCCATTGAGCTTTTCCTGAAATATTCATCTTGGAATGATGTTAGCTCAATGAGCTATATGTTGTTAGGAATTACCAAAACCACCTAGGGATAGTTGCACTTTCAATCTCCCCCTTTTTGGTAATTGATGACAACATATAGATCAAAGCTTTGACAAATGATAATAAGAGTGAAAAACATTGTCGCTTTGAGAAGTATGTGATAAGAAAGAGCTCCCCCTAAATTTGTGCATAGTTTAACATTTGCTTTGGACTACAAATGCACAAGGAGTTAGGCTCATGGGTAACTCTTCCATGTCACATACATCTTGGTGGAGCGCTCAAAATGATAATGATTGAATACATGCACTCATCACCAAGCAAAGTGAATGATCATATAGAGATAAAAAGGAGATAATGTCATCCAACAAGCATAAATGTAGCATATGATCAAACCCATGATCATCCAGGTATCACACAGACATAGAGTATCTCAAACAAGCAATTAAAGTTCAACCACCAAAGCAAGAGAGAACAAAAAACAACACTCTCTCTCGAAGCCTATGATCTATACATTTTTCTCCCCCTTTGGCAACAAGTTACCAAAAAGTTCATAGAAAATGCATAGCACTAGATCGACTCTCAGGCTTGATCTTCAGGTGGTGGTGTAGACAGAACGCCAAGGACGAAAGCATCCGTTGATGTTGATGGAGCTGGTGGAGTAGGTGCTGGAGCTGGTTGCACTAGAGCTGTAGGAGCTGTAGCTGGTGCAGATGAAGTGGCTCTGGTGTCTGTCACTGGCACTGCAGCTGATCTCTGAGCTCTAGGCACTCTGGCAAATGCCTTAGTGGTTGACTTGCCCTTCCTCTCCTACATATCATCCTGAAGCTGCTCAACAATAGACTGGATCTCAGTTACCTTCACATCCAAGTCATAGAACTTCTGCTCCATGATCCTCTCCAGGCTCTCCTGGTTTTGTGTCAAGGTGGCAGCCCCTTCTCAATACTCAGAGTGGATGCAATCAAGTAGCCAAGTTGATCCTGTTTGCTCTTCAGAAAGTACTGAGATGCCTCTTCCATTGTTGGCATCTTGGTAGCCTTCTCTATCCTTGCCTTCTCCTTCTTTGCTTGAGCGTGCACAGAAGATGGTTCATCTTCATCCATAACCACTTGGTTATCCTCAAAGTCTGGATAGATAACAAAATGTTCCTTGTCCAGCAAGTATGTGCCTGTGCCCATCTTGGAGTTAATCAACTCCTGGATCTGTGGGGCATATCCACAACTCCTCTTTTGGTCAGCAGCTGTCCTCTTGACAGTATCAACTATAAGGCTCATGACCTTGAACTTCTGTGGCACATCAAATAGGTGTAGCAAGTTTATTGCATGGCCTCGGATCATGTTGTGGTCACCTGACTTGGGCAATAGAGTATGCCTGAGGATCCAGTTGATGGTTGGCAGTCCTGACAGAAGATAATGTACATATCCAAACTTATGTGTCTCAACTGCAGCATCTGGGATCTCCTTGTACATATGTGTCATAGAGTTGTGATCCATCTTCTTCTTGGCATAGACATCCAAGTCATCTTGTTTCTCCTTAGGTTCATTGATCAGATTTGCCCATTCCTCAATAGTTGATTGGTGCCTTGTACCTTCAGACATCCATACTGTCCTGCCATCTGGATAGAAGTGTGCTGTGGAGTAGAATTGCATTATGAGCTCATCATTCCACTTTGTGAGCTTCTGCCCAACAAAGTCTGCAACTCCACATGCACTGAATTTGTCATACACACCAGGATAGTGTTCCTCATTCTCCTTCATGTAGGTCCAGTCCACCCACCTCATGTCACACACTATAGGCTTCTTGTCCAACAACACTGTATCATAGAAATCCTGTTGTTCCTTAGTATGGAACCTGTAGTCAACAACAGTCCTCCTTCTGGTGGCATATGGATCTGACTCTCTCCATAGCCTCAATCCTGAGTCCCTCCTGATCTTCATGTTCTCAGCTACATGATGAGCATCATTATGATGTGGAATTTTTGGCTTCAATTTTCTCAAGACATGTGTCTCATCATCTTCTTCCTCGGCAACAATTTCTGTGCATTGGAGCCTTGTTCTTCTCAAAGACATGGAATGTTTCTAGTACTCCTCTTTGGTGCAATCTTGGGCTTGGAGGCAGCTTTGGGTGCTTCTTTGGGCTTTGATGATGCAGCCATCATTCCGATAGCATCACCCATAAGCTTCTGAGCCTTGGGTGCTGGTGCAGCAACCTCTTCTTCTTCCTCCTCTTCCATCTAAGGCTTTCCAATAACTCTGTCCATGGTCTTCTTGACCTTTCCTTCCTCTTCTTCCCTTCAGCAGCAGCCTCTTTGGATTCAGATTCCAATGATGCTTGAGTGGAGGCTCTGGCTTTAGACATGGGAATCCTTTTGGCAGGTACTTTGGTCTTCATACCATGCTTGGTGGCAGCAGCTGTGCCATACTCCTTCTTGAGCACTTTCTTCTTGGAAGTGGCCTCATCCTCAACAAGCCACATAGTCTTCATCCTTAGATTCTGAGGTTCTCTTCTTTCTTGTCCTGGTGGCAGCTTTGGGCAAGTTGCTTGGGGTGCTCCTGCTACCCTCATCAGAGCTGCTAGAGGGACTAGTGCCCTCACTCATTTGAATCTGCTCCTCTGACTTGTTCTGGCTGTCACTCGGATTAGACATATTGCAAACACTGACTGCAGACCCTGTGAATAGATATAGATGAGTTAGAGTGGATGAGCATCACAAAATACAGAGGTTTTTGCAAATGAATGATTCAAAAACTTAGTTTTAGTTCTCCACAGAAAGCATTTCGGATCAACCGATTTGCAAACTCGGTGATACCGAAGCAGCTTTTGGAACCTAAACTAGTGAACTCGGTCAGACCGAGTCACAGTTCGATGGCACCGAGACTGCTAGGGTTTCACAAAGTCCTGAACTCGGTCACACCGATTTGCAATTCTCGGTCAGACCGAGAATCACTTGTGCAATGGCCTTATCAGAATCGGTGGAACCGAGTTCTGCAACTCGGTGGGTCCTAGATGGTTTCGCCGGAAACCTAACCCTAAATTTTCAATTCACTTCTAAACTATGGATTGTTTTGACTGGATAGAATAGTTTCAATCGTGACAAGAATCATGATGAACACAATGTGCTAGGAATCGGACGGGGATAGCACTGTGATCGAGTCCATACCCTAGCTTGGCGATGAACTCACTACGACGGCAACATCGGGGGTGAATTCCGTTGACGGCGGTGGAGACGAGCGACTGGAGGCGGCTGGCGACGAGGAGGACGATCCGGAGATCCTGGAGGCAGAGCGAGCTATGCGCGGGCGAAGGGGTTTGGAGAAAGTTTCCAAATTTTTTTCCCGTGAGTATATACAGCCCGACTGTCGGTGTGACTCGGTGAAACCGAGATGCATAACTGTTGACAGTTACAGCAACTCGGTGTGACCGAAAAGTTCAAACCGGTTGCACCGAGATTGAAAACCTAGATCGACTTAGTGATCTCGGTATGACCGAAATGGAGTAATAGGTCAGACCAAAACGCACAAAGAAGTTTTGGAAGTTTAAGTCTACGACAAATCGGGGACTCCGAGTGCTCCTCACACAGAGTGGTTCGAATCTGACTTGATCAAATTTTGTGATGCAGCATGAATAGAGTTTGAGACGAGAAGAGCATAGATAACTAGAGAAGGTTCTTAGGCATTCTTGTCCATCCACTTGGCAAAAGAAAAAGAAACCAATCAATCAAACAACAAGTGGATGTCCTCGAATGAGTAAAATATGCAACCAACATGCTCACACAATAAAATAGCAAATGAAATATGTAACAAAGCATGCACAAACAATTCTAGCATCTATCAAACAATTGGCGATGACAAGGTCATCTATATATGAGCATATTGACTTAGGAGTCAAATGAGAACATTTGATCATAGGTCATACTCATCGTTTAAGCTCAAGTGGGGTTACCACTTTTACATAATGCATTGATGTGTTCACACCATTAGAGTTGCTTTGACTCAATTCTTAGAGTTAAGCTCCCCCTAGATCTGAGATCCCCCCTTAGAGGGATGAACTAACCTTGGGTTTTGTCAATGATGACTTCATGTAGGTGTTGAAGATGTGGATGCTCAATGTTGGTGAAGATCATTTGGAGCAATCCTTTGGAGTGAGTTGCACTTTCAATACCTACACGGGTTAGTCCCACAAGGAACAAACAAGGATATCCATAGACATAGAGTGATGCACACACAAGATGATGTCTATGAAAGCATTAGATTACCTTGTCCCTTGTCTTACCAACAAGAGGGTTTGTGACTCCTTGAACTAGTGCAAGATGTGGAAGTTGATTGCACTTGTTGTTGCCAAAATGATATGAGTGAAATATGTTGGCGGAGTCACCCTCAAGAACTCTCTAGTTCTTCTTCTTGGGATCCACATCATCTTGATGGGAATCCTTGGAGTTGTAGTCGTTCTTGATGAAGTAGAACTTGTCGTAGTCTTGGGAACCCACTTGACCAAGGCCTTAGGAGCTTCTTCAAATGCATCAATATCCTCTTGAAGCTTGTCCTTGCCTTTTTGCTTGTGGTCTTGTGGTAGAAGATCATCTTGAGCTTGTGTCCCCTTGAAGGAAGTAGGATCATACTTCTCTTGTTGAGGAACAAACTTCGTCTTGGGATATTGATCTTCTTCCCACTCAACTCCATTGGCATTGAACTTTTGTTCAAAACCAACACCTTGGTTCTTCCGGTGCCTTCCTTGCTTGCGTACAATTTCCTCAAATTGCTTACTCCCGACAAGGCTCTTGTAAACACCTTTCTCTATAATTCCCTTCAATAAGCTATTTTCTTGCTCAAGTGTAACTTGGCTAAGAGAATCATTAGTGGAATCAAGAGAACTACTAGAAGCAACAACATTTGATTTAGCATGATTATTGTTACTACTAGAGGAAGAATCCTTCTTGTTTTTGTTAATGGACTTGACTTGAGGTATGTAAGTAGATAAGAGTAAACGCTTGGCAATGTAAGAAGAACTTTTCTTACGAAGATCATCATTGATTGCCTTTAAGAACTCATGCTCTTGCTCAAGATTGAGCTTTTCAAAGCGTAACTTCTCATGAGTCCTTAAAAGTTCTCGATGATCTTCTAAGATAGTTTCATGAGCTAAGTTAAGAGTGTTTAGTTCTTTTGTTAGAAGCTCAATCTTCTCCTTATCATTGTCATTTGTTTTATCTTGATTAGCATGATTAGTTGATGTTTCATCATAGTATTCATCACTAGAGTTGTCAACAAGTAAATCATCATCACCTAGCAAGTCATCTTCATCACTATTGAAACCAACATACTCGGGGTGTGTTACCTTTGGGCCTTTAGCCATGAAGCATCTTTCAATTCCTTCATTAGGTGAATCAAATATGTCATAGGAATTGGTTGACACAAGTGCTAGAATGGCAACACCTTCATCTTGAGTATATTCGGAGTCAGAGTGATAACTTCACTCGGATTGATTTTCGGAGTCGGAGCCGGACACCCATTCACCAACATGAGCTTGATGTCTTCGTTTTGTGTAGCTCCTTGATGACTTGTCCCTCCTTTCCGAATCCTTGCTCCTCCGGGTTGTTCTTCGTTCATAACGATCATCTCTACTCCTCCTCTCTCTTAGTGGTGATTCCTCTCTTCTACTTCTCCTCTTGGGTGATTCTTCTATTCTTTTGTGGGGTGCCGTACACTCATTGGAATAGTGTCCGGGTCTCCCACAATTGTAGCAATTGCGCTCTCGACTAGAAGATCTTTTGTCATTGTAGGACCTTGACTTGGAGCTTATCTCTTTGCTTCTACTCTTGTAGAATTTGTTGAAGTTCTTCACCATTAAGCTCAATTCTTCATTGAAGGTTTGTTTCTCACTTGATGATTTGGGGGCTTCACATGAGGCTTTGTAAGCACCACTTGACTTGTTGTGAAGTTCCTCCTTATCCTTGAGCGACATCTCATGAGCAACAATTCTTCCAATGATTTCCGTTGGCTTGAGATCTTTGTAATTGGGCATCATTTGGATCAATGTGCACACGGTATCATATTTTCCATTCAAAGCTCTTAGGATCTTCTTGATGATGAATTTGTCGATCATCTCTTGACTTCCTAAGCCGGCAATCTCATTTGTGATAAGAGCAAGCCTAGAGTACATTTCAGCGACACCTTCACCATCCTTCATTTTGAACTTGTCAAGTTGACTTTGAAGCACAACCAACTTGGATTCCTTGAAGGAGTCGATACCTTCATGCATATCAATCAAAGTGTCCCAAATTTCCTTTGCATTCTCAAGACGGTTGATTTTGTTGAATTCTTCGGGGCACAATCCGTTGAAGAGGATATCACAAGCTTGAGCGTTGTATTGCAGCATCTTCAACTCTTCCGCACTAGCTTCACGCTTTGGTTCTCTCCCATCAAAGAATTCACCTTGCAAGCCAATACACACAATAGCCCAAACGGCGGGGTTATGTCCAAGAATATGCATTTTCATCTTATGCTTCCAACTAGCAAAATTAGTACCATCAAAGTAAGGACCTCTATGGTGATAATTTCCCTTGCTAGACGCCATACTCTTCTAGGTTGTGAAACCAAGGCTATGACCACCACAAGCTATGGAAATCAAAGCAAATGGAGACCAAAGCTCACCACTTGTAGGATCGAAAGTATGTCTAGAGGGGGTGATTAGACTACTTGACCAAATAAAAACTTATCCTTTTCCCAATTTTAGTCTTTGGCAGATTTTAGCTATCTTAGCACAAATCAAGCAATCTTAACACAATTCAAGCAAGCATGCAAAGAGTATATGAGCAGCGGAAAGTAAAGCATGCAACTTGCAAGAATGTAAAGGGAAGGGTTTGGAGAAGTCAAACGCAATTGGAGACACGGATGTTTTTGTCGTGGTTCCGATAGGTGGTGCTATCGTACATCCACGTTGATGTAGACTTCAACCCATGAAGGGTAGCAGTTGCTTGTGAGTCCACGGAGGGCTCCACCCACGAAGGGTCCACGAAGAAGCAACCTTGTCTATCCCACCATGGCCGTTGCCCACGAAGGACTTGCCTCACTAGCGGTAGATCTTCACGAAGTAGGCGATCTCCTTTCCTTACAAACTCCTTGGTTCAACTCCACAATCTTGTGAGGCTCCCAAGTGACACCTAGCCAATCTAGGAGACACCACTCTCCAAGAAGTAACAAATGGTGTGTTGATGATGAACTCCTTGCTCTTGTGCTTCAAATGATAGTCTCCCCAACACTCAACTCTCTCTCACAGGATTTGGATTTGGTGGAAAGAAGATTTGAGTGGAAAGCAACTTGGGGAAGGCTAGAGATCAAGATTCATATGGTAGGAATGGAATATCTTGGCCTCAACACATGAGTAGGTGGTTCCTTCTCAGAAACAACAAGTTGGAAGTGTAGGTTTGTTACGATGGCTCTCTCCACGAATGAAGAGGAGGTGGAGGGGTATATATAGCCTCCACACAAAATCTAACCGTTACACACAACTTGCCAAACTCGGTGGGACTGAATTGATAAACTCGGTCGGACCGATTTAGAAAATCTAGTGACCGTTAGGATTTTCGGTGGGACCGACATGCAACTCGGTAGGACCGATGTGGTTAGGGTTAGGGTATAACGTAGTCTCGGTGAGACCGATTACACAAACTCGGTGAGACCGATTTTGGTAATAAGCTAACCAGAGAGTTGGTCAGGTAAACTCGGTGGGACCGATTCTCTCATTTCGGTGAGACCGAAATGTTATGAAAAGGAAACATGGAGTTTACATTGCAATCTCAGTGGGACCGATCGCTCATCTCGGTGGTACCGAAACGTTGCGAAGGGAAACAGAGAGATTACAATCCCATCTCGGTGAGACCGAGATCCCTATCGATGAGACCGATTTGCCTAGGGTTTGTGGCAGTGGCTATGACATCTGAACTCGGTGGCGCCGGTAGAAAGAATCGGTGGGGCCGAGTTTGACTTTTGGTTTAGGTCATATGTGGATATGAGAAAGTAGTTGAGGGTTTTGGAGCATATCACTAAGCCTTTGAGAGCAAGAAACTCATTAAGCAACACCTCATCCCTCCTTGATAGTATTGGCTTTTCCTATAGACTCAATGTGATCTTGGATCACTAAAATATAAAATGTAGAGTCTTGAGCTTTTGAGCTTGAGCCAATCCTTTTATCCTTAGAATTTTGAGGGATCCACTTTTCTCATCCATGCCATGCCATCCATTGAGATTTTCCTGAAATATTCATCTTGGAATGATGTTAGCTCAATGAGCTATATGTTGTTAGGAATTACCAAAACCACCTAGGGATAGTTGCACTTTCACCTTGCCGGGTGGCCTGGCAAGGGTCTTGCCGGGTGGCCCGGCAAGGGTCTTGCCATGGCGCGCAGGCGTCCCCGGCGAGGATCTTGCCGGGGGTCTTGTGGGTTTCTTCGGTGAGGATGGCTGCCTTCCTATCCTCATTTGATCTTGACTATTCTTTGTCTTCACAAGGATCTGCATGCCACCACAGAGGTGCCTCCCGATCCCTGTCCCAATGCATTTGTCGAAAGTCTTTGGCGGGCTCGCTTCGGTCGGCATGGGCAAGCTGCTTGACAAGGGTCTTGCCGGGGCCGCTGAGGCTGCCCCGGCAAGGGTCCTTGCCAGGGAAACCTGCTTCGTCCATCTGATCTTTGTGGCCTCGGTCCTTGTCGTTGCTTTGCTTCGTCTTGTGCCTTCGGCTTCTCTCCGGTTTCCTTTTCCCTGCCCTGTTATGCGCGGCCGTGGCGGGAGGCTCGGACTGCCTGCATACAAGTAAAGGGGTCAAAAGGAGAGCCCCTACTTTTGTACACCGAGAAAGGGAAAACCAACGCAGTGCTCACGAGGTAGCAACTACAATCGCTTGAATCAAGTGGGAGTTAATCTTCCAGATAAGATAGTGATTGACAGAGTTCTCTAGTCACTATCACCAAGTTACTAGAACTTCGTGATGAACTATAATATGCAAGGGATAACGAAAACAATTCCCAAGCTCTTCGCGATGCTGAAATCGGCGAATGTATAAATCAAGAAAAAGCATCAAGTGTTGATGGTTGACAAGACCAGTAGTTTCAAGTAAAAGGGCAAGAGAAATAAAGGGAACTTCAAGAAGAATGGAAGCAAGTTGCCAGTCCCGTGAAGAAGCCCAAAGCTAGACCTAAGCCTGAAACTGGGTGCTTCTACTGCAAAGGGAATGGTCACTGAAAACGGAACTACCCCAAATACTTGGCGGATAAGAAGGATGGCAAAGTGAAAAAAAGTATATATGATATACATGTTATTAACGTGTACTTTACTAGTGTTCATATTATCCCCTAGGTGTTTGATACTGGTTCAGTTGCTATGATTAGTAACTTGAAACATGAGTTACAAAATGAACATAGACTAGTTGAGGGCGAGGTGACGATGTGTGTTGGAAGTGATTCCATGGTTGATAAGATCACCATCGTACACTCCCTTTACCTTCGGGATTAGTGTTGAACCTAAAATAAATGTTATTTGGTGTTTGCGTTAACCATAATATGATTGGATCATGTTTATTGCAATACGATTATTCATTTAAGTTAAAGAATAATTGTTATTCTATTTACATGAATAAAACCTTCTGTGGTCATACACCCAAGGTGAATGGTTTATTGAATCTCGATCGTAGTGATACACATATTCATAATATTGATGCCAAAAGATGCAAAGTTGATAATGATAGTGCAACATACTTGTGGCACTACCGTTTAGGTCATATTGGTGTAAAGCGCATGAAGAAACTCCATGCGAATGGAATTTTGGAATCACTTGATTATGAATCATTTGATGCTTGTGAACCATGCCTCATGGGCAAGATGACTAAGACTCCGTTCTCTGGAACAATGGAGCGAGCCACTGACTTATTAGAAATAATACATACCGATGCATGTGGTCTGATGAGTGTTGAGGCTCGCGACGGGTATCGTTATTTTCTAACCTTCACAGATGATTTGAGCAGATATGGGTATATCTACTTAATGAAACACAAGTCTGAAACATTTGAAAAAGTTCAAAGAATTTCAGGGTGAAGTAGAGAATCATCATCACAAGAAAATAAATTTTCTACGATCTGATTGCAGAGGCGAATATTTGAGTTACGAGTTTGGCCTTCAGTTAAAACAATGTGGAATAGTTTCATAAACTCATGCCACCTGGAACACCACAGCATAATGGTGTGTCCGAACGTCATACCCGTACTTTATTGGATATAGTGCAATCTATGATGTCTCTTACTGATTTACTACTATCGTTTTGGGGTTATGCATTAGATACAGCTGCATTCACGTTAAATAGGGCACCATCTAAATCTGTTGAGACGACACCATATGAACTATGGTTTAGCAAGAAACCTAAGTTGTCATTTCTTAAAGTTTGGGGTTGCGATGCTTATGTGAAAAATTTTCAACCTGATAAGCTCGAACCCAAATCAGAGAAGTGCGTCTTTATAGGATTCCAAAAAAATAAAATGTTGGGTACACCTTCTATCACAGATCTGAAGGCAAGATCTTTGTTGCTAGGAGTGGATCCTTTCTAGAGAAGGAGTTTCTCTCGAAAGAAATGAGTGGGAGGAAAGTAGAACTTGATGAGGTAATTGTACCTTCTCTCGAATTGGAAAGTAGCTCATCACAGAAATCAGTTCAAGTGATGCCTACACCAATTACTGAGGAAGTTAATGATGACGATCATGAAACTTCAGATCAAGTTAGTACTAAACCTCATAGGTCAATCAATGTACGATCCGCACCAGAGTGATACGGTAATCCTGTTCTGGAAGTCATGTTGCTAGATCATGATGAACCTACGAACTATGAGGAAGCGATGATGAGCCCATATTCCACGAAATGGCTTGAGGCCATGAAATCTGAGATGGGATCCATTTATGAGAACAAAGTATGGACTTTGATTGACTTGCCCGATGTGAAGGAAATATGCCCTAGAGGCAAATAATAAAGTTGTTATTTATACTTCCATATATCATGATAAATGTTTATTATTCATGCTAGAATTGTATTAACTGGAAACTCAATACATGTGTGGATACATAGACAAATAGAGTTCACTAGTATGCCTCTACTTGACTAGCTCCTTGAATCAAAGATGGTTAAGTTTCCTAGCCATAGACATGAGTTGTCATTTGATTATCGGGATCACATCATTAGATAATGATGTGATTGACTTGATCCATTCCGTTAGCTTAGCATTTGATCGTTTAGTATATTGCTATTGCTTTCTTCATGACTTATACATGTTCCTATGACTATGAGATTATGCAACTCCCGGATATCGGAGGAACACTTTGTGTGCTACCAAAAGTCACAACGTAACTGGGTGATTATAACGGTGCTCTACAGGTGTCTCCGATGGTACTTGTTAAGTGGGCATAGATCAAGATTAGGATTTGTCACTCCGATTGTCGGAGAGGTATCTCTGGGCCCTCTCGGTAATGCACATCACTATAAGCCTTGCAAGCAATGCAATTAATGAGTTACTTGCGGGATGATGCATTACGGAACGAGTAAAGAGACTTGCCGGTAACGAGATTGAACTAGGTATTGAGATACCAACGATCGAATCTCGGGCAAATAACATACCGATGACAAAGGGAACAACATATGTTGTTTTGCGGTTTGACCGATAAAGATCTTCGTAGAATATGTAGGAGCCAATATGAGCATCCAGGTTCCACTGTTGGTTATTGACCGGAGATGTGTCACGGTCATGTCTACATAGTTCTCGAACCCGTAGGGTCCGCACACTTAACGTTTGGTGACGATCGGTATTATGAGTATGTATTTTGATGTACCGAAGCTTGTTCGGAGTCCCGGATGAGATCAGGGACATGACGAGGAGTCTCGAAATGTTCGAGACGTAAAGATCAATATATTGGAAGGCTACATTCAGACATCAGAAAGGTTCTGAGTGGTTCGGGTATTTATCGGAGTACCGAAGATTTACGGGAATTCGCCGGGGAGTGTAATGGGCCTTATGGGCCTTAGTGGAGAGAGAGAGAGGGAGGGGCGGCCAGGGCAGGCCGCGCGCCCCTCCCCCTCTAGTCTGAATTGGACTAGGAAGGGGGGGGCGCCCCCCTTTTCCTTCTCCCTCTCTCCTCCTTCCTTCTCTCCTACTCCTACTACATGGAAGGGGGGGAGGATCCTACTCCCGGTGGGAGTAGGACTCCCCATGGGGCATGCTATAGGAGGGACGGCCCTCCCCCTCCTCCACTCCTTTATATACGGGGAGGGGGCACCCCATAGTCATACAAGTTTATCATTGATCTCTTAGCCGTGTGCAGTGCCCCCCTCCACCATAATCCACCTCGGTCATTTCGTCGTAGTGCTTAGGCGAAGCCCTGTGCCGGTAGCTTCATCATCACCGTCATCACGCCGTCGTGCTGACGAAGTTCTACTCGATCGTGAGTTTGTAGGACGTCACCGAGCTGAACGTGTGCATATCGCGTAGGTGCTGTACATTCGTTACTAGGATCGGTCGATCATGAAGACGTACGACTACATCAACCGCGTTGTCATAACGCTTCCGCTTTCGGTCTATGAGGGTACGTGGACAACACTCTCCCCTCTCGTTGCTTTGCATCACCCTGATCTTGCGTGTGCGTAGGAAAATTTTGAAATTACTACGTTCCCCAACAGTGGCATCCGAGCCAGGTTTATGCATAGATGTTATATGCACGAGTAGAACACAAGTGAGTTGTGGGCGATACTAGTCATACTGCTTACCAGCATGTCATACTTTGATTCTGCGGTATTGTTGGATGAAGCAGCCCGGACCGACATTACGCATACGCTTACGCGAGACTGGTTCTACCGATGTGCTTCGCACACAGGTGGCTGGTGGGTGTCTGTTTCTCCAACTTTAGTTGAATCGAGTATGGCTACGCCCGGTCCTTGTTGAAGGTTAAAACAACACATACTTGACGAAATATCGTCGTGGTTTTGATGCGTAGGTAAGAACGGTTCTTTCTTAGCCCGTAGCAGCCACGTAAAACTTGCAACAACAAAGTAGAGGACGTCTAACTTGTTTTTGCAGGGCTTGTTGTGATGTGATATGGTCATGACATGATGCTAAATTTTATTGTATGAGATGATCATGTTTTGTAACAAAGTTATCGGCAACTGGCAGGAGCCATATGGTTGTCGCTTTATTGTATGAAATGCAATCGCCATGTAATTGGTTTACTTTATCACTAAGCGGTAGCAATAGTCGTAGAAGCAATAGTTGGCGACACGACAAAGATGCTACGATGGAGATCAAGGTGTCGCGCCGGTGACGATGGTGATCATGACGGTGCTTTGGAGGTGGTGATCAAAGGCACAAGATGATGATGGCCATATCATATCACTTATATTGATTGCATGTGATGTTTATCCTTTATTCATCTTATTTTGCTTAATACGATGGTAGCATTATAAGATGATCTCTCACTAATTTTCAAGGTGTAAGTGTTCTCCCTGAGTATGCACCGTTGCTCTGATTAAATCGTCTTTGAGACACCACGTGATGATCGGGTGTGATAAGCTCTACGTTCACATACAACGGGTGCAAGCCAGTTTTGCACACGCAAAATACTTGGGTTAAACTTGACGAGCCTAGCATATGCAGATATGGCCTCGGAACACTGAGACCGAAAGGTCGAGCGTGAATCATATTGTTGATATGATCAACATAGTGATGTTCACCATTCAAAACTCATCCATCTCACGTGATGATCGTACATGGTTTAGTTGATATGGATCACGTGATCACTTAGATGATTAGAGGGATGTCTATCTAAGTGGGAGTTCTTAAGTAATATGATTAATTGAACTTTAATTTATCATGAACTTAGTCCTGGTAGTATTAGCATATCTATGTTTTAGATCAATAGCTCGCGTTTAGCTCCCCTGTTTTATTTTTGATATGTTCCTAGAGAAAACTAAGTTGAAAGATGTTAGTAGCAATGATGCGGATTGGATCTGTGATCCGAGGATTATCCTCATTGTTGCACAGAAGAATTATGTCCTTGATGCACCGCTAGGTGACTGACCTATTGCAGGAGCAGATGCAGATGTTATGAATGTTTGGCAAGCTCAATATGATGACTACTTGATAGTTTAGTGCACCATGCTTTATGGCTTAGAATCGGGGCTTCAAAGACGTTTTTGAAACGCCACGGAGCATACGAGATGTTCCTAGAGTTGAAATTAGTATTTCAGACTCATGCCCATGTCGAAAGGTATGAGACCTTTTGACAAGTACTTTGCCTACAAAATGGTGGAGAATAGCTCAGCTAGTGGGCATGTGCTCAGAATGTCTGAGTACTACAATCACTTGAATCAAGTGGGAGTTAATCTTCCAGATAAGATAGTGATTGACAGAGTTCTCTAGTCACTATCAGCAAGTTATGAGAACTTCGTGATGAACTATAATATGCAAGGGATAACGGAAATGATTCCCAAGCTCTTCGTGATGCTGAAATCAATGAAGGTAGAAATCAAGAAAAGCATCATGTGTTGATGGTTGACAAGACCACTAGTTTCAAGAAAAGGGCAAAGGGAAGAAGGGGGACTTCAAAAAGAATAGCAAGCAAGTTGCTGCTCAAGTAAAGAAGCCCAAGTCTGGACCTAAGCCTGAGACTAAGTACTTCTACTAGAAAGGGACTGGTCACTGGAAGCTGAACTGCCCCAAGTATTTGGCGGATAAGAAGGATGGAAAAGTGAACAAAGGTATATTTGATATACTTCTCATTGATGTGTACTTTACTAGTGTTTATAGCAACCCCTCAGTATTTGATACTAGTTCAGTTGCTAAGATTAGTAACTCGAAACGGGAGTTGTAGAATAACATAGACTAGTTAAGAGTGAAGTGACGGTGTGTGTTGGAAGTGGTTCCAAGATTGATATGATCATCATCGCACACTCCCTATACTTTCGGGATTAGTGTTGAATCTAAATAAATGTTATTCGGTGTTTGCGTTGGGCATGAATATGATTTGATCATGTCTATTGCAATCCGGTTATTCATTTAAGTCAAAGAATAATTGTTATTCTGTTTATGCGAATAAAACCTTTTGTGGCCATACACCCAAGGTGCATGGTTTATTGAATCTCGATCGTAGTGATACACATATTCATAATATTGATGCCAAAAGATGCAAAGTTAATAATAGTAGTACAACTTATTTGTGGCACTGCCGTTTAGGTCATATTGGTGTAAAGCGCATGAAGAAACTCCATACTGATGGGTTTTTGGAATCACTTGATGCTTGTGAACCATGCCTCATGGGCAAAATGACTAAGACTCCGTTCTCCGGAACAATGGAGCGAGCAACTAACTTATTGGAAATAATACATACTGATGTATACGGTCCGTGAAAGTGTTGAGGCTCATGCGGTGGGTATCAAGTTATTTCGACCTTCACAGATGATTTGAGCAGATATGGGTATATCTACTTGATGAAACATAAGTTTGAAACATTTGAAAAGTTCAAATAATTTCAGAGTGAAGTGGAAAATCATCGTAACAAGAAAATAAAGTTTGTACAATCTGACCGCGGAGACGAATATTTGAGTTACGAGTTTGGTCTTCATTTGAAACAATGCGGAATAGTTTCGCAACTCACGCCACCTGGCACACCACAGCGTAATGGTGTGTCCGAACGTCATAACCATACTTTATTAGATATGGTGCGATCTATGATGTCTCTTACCGATTTACCACTATCGTTTTCGGGTTATGCATTAGAGACAGCTGCATTCACATTAAATAGGGCACCATCTAAATCCGTTGAGACAACACCATATGAATTGTGGTTTGATAAGAAACCAAAGTTGTTGTTTATTAAAGTTTGGGGCTGCGATGCTTATGTGAAAAAGCTTCAACCTGATAAGCTCGAACCCAAATCGGAGACATGTGTCTTCATAGGATACCCAAAGGAGACTGTTGGGTAAACCTTCTATCACAGATCCGAAGGCAAGATATTCGTTGCTAAGAATGGATCCTTTCTAGAGAAGGAGTTTCTCTCGAAAGAAGTGAGTGGGAGGAAAGTAGAACTTGATGAGGCAATTGTACCTTCTCACGAATTGGAAAGTAGTTAATCACAGAAATCAGTTCTAGTGATCCTACACCAATTAGTGAGGAAGCTAATGATGATGATTATGAAACTTCTGATCAAGTTACGACCGAACCTCATAGGTCAACCAGAGTAAGATCCGCACTAGAGTAGTACGGTAATCCTGTTCTGGAGGTCATGTTACTTGACCATGACGAACCTACGAACTATGAGGAAGCGATGATGAGCCCAGATTCCACGAAATGGCTTAAGGCCATGAAATCTGAGATGGGATCCATGTATGAGAACAAAGTATGGACTTTGATTGAGTTGCCCGATGATCGGCAACACTACAAAAAAAGACACATTCGTGACATTTTGGGCCGAACGAAATTTTTTCTGTCATACTTATGACACTTCTATGACAATAATTATGACAAAACACGGTATCATCATAGATGTTGTGGGTTCCTACTTCTATGACAAAAAATCATGACAGAAAATGGGCTTTTCGTCAGGGGTGGTCCGGATACGCAGCTGCATGACATTCTTTGGGCCGTCCATGACGGAAAAAACCGTGGTAGAAGCGAGGGCGAGGAAAATATCAGGGTGTTCCCGGTTAAGGTGGGTGGTCGGGGCTGAGAGATGCGCGTTTCTCTCGTACAGGCATGCGCGTGGATGCGAGGCGTTGGGCTCTAACTGAACCCGAGCGAGGCGTTGGGCTCAAACTGAACCCGAGCGATTGCACTGCAAGCTACGCGTTACTGAACCCGAGCGATCAATCGATGGCTGTTAACTGAACCCGATCGAGCGATTCTTCGCCATCGCCGCTAATCAAGTCGATCAATGCTGCCTCTGGATGAACAGTGAGCGTTGCTGGGGGGTTTGGATGAACAGTTCCCGGTGGGGGTGGATGGACAGGACCCCATGGCGTTGCCTCTGGATGAACAGGACCCCGATCGTTCGAGCCGGTTGGGGCTGGATTAACAGGACCCTGTGGAGGGCAGGATGAACAGGACCACCCCGTGGAGGGCAGGATGAATAGTAGACGGTGGAGGGCTGGATGAACATTAGCCCGTGGAGGGGTGGTTGAACAGGAGCCCGTGGAGAGGGCTGGTTGAGCAAAGAGCGGTGGAGTAGCGCGCGGTGGAGGCTGGATGAACAGGAGCCCGTGGATGAAAATTCGCAGGTGGAGGCTAGAGGAGATAGACGGTGGATGAACAGTAGCCCGTGGAGGCTGGAGGGGGTAAACGGTGGAGATGAACAGTATCCCGTGGAGTCCCGTTTTGCGGTGCGCCACACCCCTCCCGATGAACAGGACCCCCGTTTTGACCGTAGCGCTCCAACACAAGTCCGTTTCCTCCGTTTTGCGGTACGCCACACCCCTCCCGATCAACAGGACCCCCGTTTCGACCGTAGGAGGTCCGTTTACTCTGTTTTGCGGTATGCCAGCCCCCCCAATGAACAGGAACCCGTTTTGAACATGGCCGGTCGAACACAAGGCCGTTTCCTCTTTTCTGCGGTACGCCAGGCCTCGTTTCCGTCGGTTGTTCCGTCCAAGCCCTCCCGATGAACACGACGATGCATTCCGTTCCGACCCAGCCGGTTGGCTCCCCATGAACACGAGACGATGTTGTTTCTCCGTTCCAACCCAGCCATGTACACGAGCCCCGGCCGCACGTGACGCTGCAGTAGGCATTAGAGACCCGCCCATATGTACGGATGTGGCAGATTTACTTTCTTGCACTCGCCGCTATACGCACGTGTACATGCTACGTCGGCGCGCTTTACTACGACATGCGGCGCGCTCTACATCGACCAAGATGTAGTTACACGTTCGCGACTAGAATGACAACGCCACGACGCTTCGACCAGGTGGGTCTCGATCGCCGTGCACTTCCTTGCTCATAAGATGTAGCTGGTGGGTCCCGGCAATGTGGGGCGAATCATTTTTTTTGCCCGGACGCACTTCCTTGCGTGCGAAGTGTAGCTGGTGGGTCCTAGCAGTCAGGGGGAAACGTTTTTTTCGCGAAATACAGTGGCCCGTCCGGTGGGTCCCCGCTGTCAGGTGGAGGAATGATTATTTTGCACGTAATAAGGAGGCACTTCCTTCCTGTGGCCGTGGACCCAGCTGTCATCCTCTCCACGTACAGTACTCTTCCGATGGAAGTCGTTCCTTGACCACGTTGACCACGCCGCGCCGAGAGCACCAGGGCGGTGGACGACGGCGAGGCCTAGGAAGGGGACAACACGGAGCCGGGGAAGACGCGGCAGTGGAAGCCCACGCGGAAAGGAGTACGAGGATTCACTGGTTCGACTGCGGTGTGAGGCTGTCGTCGCCGCAGAATAATAGGGGGTGTGGGTGAGTAGAGGGTTGGCCTGGCCAGCGGTGGGAGTAGTAGGGGCGGTGAGGCCTTCGCGGCATTGCAGCCAGCCATGGGAGGCAGGAGCACGAGGCACGACCGGCGCTGGTTTGGGCGGCTGGAGCAAGAAGACCAGAGGTTGAAGAAGCACTGCGGCCGTTGGATGGACATCGTAAGGTCAATGGAGCTAGAATCGTGCATATTGACTAAGTTGACAAAGCCCTCCGTCCCCGTCAACTTAGTAGGCCCACAAGTCAGCCTCCCACTTTACTGGGTCCCAGCTAGCAGGGGGAGTATTAATTTTTTGTGCGTAATAAGGAGGCACTTCCAGTGGGTCCGAGCTGACAGCGGGGGAACATTTTTTTCGCGAAATACGGAGGCCCGTCCGGTGGGTCCCAGCAGTCAGGGGTTTAACATTTTTTTCACCAAATACGGTGGCCCGTCCAGTGGGTCCCTGCTGTCAGGTGGAGGAATAATTATTTTCCGTGTAATAAGGAGGCACTTCCTTGCGGCTGCCGTGGACCCAGCTGTCAGCCTCTCCACGACAGTACTCTTCCGATGGAAGTCGTTCCTTGACCACGTTGACCACGCCACGCCGAGAGCACCAGGGCGGTGGACGACGGCGAGGCCTAGGAAGGGGACGACGCGGAGCCGGGGAAGACGCTGCAAAGGGATGCCCACGGAGAGGAGTACGAGGGTTCACCGGTTTGGCTGCTACTGTGAGGCTGCCATCGCATGAGAATAACAGGGGGTGTGGGTGAGTAGAGGGATGCCCTGGCCAGAGGTGGGAGTAGTAGGGGGCGGTGAGGCCTGCATGGGAGGTGGGAGCAGGCGGTCCCGCCGGCGCTGGATTTGGCGGCTGGAGCAAGAAGATCAGAGATTGAAGAAACACGACGGCCATTGGATTGACATCCAACGGTTACGTCTGCTAGAATCGTTTGTTGACGTATATAATAACTAAAAAAATCTTGCATACGCATCAACTTAATAGGCCCGTAAGTTAGACCATTCCCTCTTTTTTTAATAATTAATATATAGCTCATTGCGACTTCTTTTGCAATTTATTGTAGTCCATTTTTTTGGTTGGCCAGGGCCAATTTCGCATATTTCTGTGGGTTCCAAACTATTTTTAATACCGAAATGTCGAGCCAGATTTAAAGTACTTTGAAGATATATTTAAATTAGGTTAATGCCCAGTGAAATAGGAATCTGAAAATGTGAAAAAAATCAGAAATTATAAAGTAATTGCCAATTTGTCATCTGTTTTTATATTTACAACCCATTTCATATTACTTTCAAGATTTGCAGCGCCTTGAAAGAGTTGCAGCCCATTCATCGTATGTAGAAAAATAAGTAGGCCTGGATTGGGTATTCTTCGTAAAAAATAACCGGGCTCATTTTCACAAAGAAAAAATAGCTGGGCTCGTCACATGGTGAACATAAAATATAAACTGGGGCTAGACGGGCCACAGCCCAGTTCAAACCCTGCTCCGTCTCAACAATAACAAAAAAAATACTGCTCGAGCTGCTACGTCCCAGGTGTCATCCGATCTTGTGCTATTCTCTTGTCTATTGACTATATATGCTCACAATGCCGTGGGCCCCAGATGTCAGGAAAACACTAGGAGGAAGCATTTTATTTTTCCATACGCTGACATGGTGGGCCCTAATGTCATCCTCTCCACGTACTTCTGCCGATTCCTGTTGTTTGTTGAAGATGTTGACAACGTGAGAGGGCGGTGGCGCGGCGAGCACACCAAAGCGCACGGAGGACGACGGCGAGGCCTCGGACATTGGTGTTAACGATTTAGGAGACGGTGGGGCGGTGATGCGTGTGCTGAGGCGCAGCCAGCCGTGGGAGGCGGAAGGTGTGGCCCAAGCGCTGGTTTGGTTTTGGCGGTTGGAGGAAGACAGATCAAGAAACACGACAGATCAGAAAAGCAGCAGGAGTACTTAACAACGTTAATCGAAACCAGTAGGGCACTTAACAACCATAGCCGAAAGCAAGATGAGTACTTATCTGATTCAACCGCATAAAGCATGCCTCAACAAAGGCTACTTTGCCTACAGCTAACCAAGGGTGAGGCCGCCAAGCCCTGTGACAAGGCCCAGCGCCACCCCGTGCATCCACTACCTTCTGAAAGCGGCTTCATCTCGCAATGTGGTCAATAAACAGAATATTCGCTTTAGATCCATGGAAAAGCAGGAACATAATCTTCTGTCCTATTCTCCAAGATGGACGGGCCTTCATTATTTGAGACCAGCCATGAATAAGTATCTTTTCACCTCCAAGCGCAAGTCTGACCCGCCATGGTCAGGCATCTGTATAGGAACAATAGAACTGGGCAGTTTTTGTTTCAAGAGGATCGCAACTGTAAAACTGTTTATAAGCAATAGTTTATGAACAACATATATAACAGAAAATAGCTCGTAACATAAGTTTCTCGACACAGTTGGACCTGTTCAACGAGTGCAGCAGTGGCACACATATCCCACGTGGCCTTCCACCATTGAAACACCCCACAAGGACCTCAAGACGATCAATAAAGTGTAGGAACTTGTGGATGTCATCCCGGTCAACTTCAGTACCATCAGTAACAGCCGAGTTGTTATAGAATAACAAACGGCCAGCTTACTTAACTCTGAAAAAACCTACACGTGCCACCAATTATAAGAAAATATTAGTTAGAAGTAGCATCTTCGTGAGAGATTCGTTGCTACTTCTAAAGTTAACTTGTGATCAGTTAGACAGAATAGGTGGATTAAGAAGTAATCAAGGCAACAAGCAAGAACCATATACAAAACTAACATGGATGAACAATTGGAACGACTTCGGGGTGGAAGATCGCAATGAAGATGAGACCAGGTTCTGCTATTTCCATTAACATTCGTGCGCCAACTTTCAGTCCGTAACACTTGAGAAAGTTTATCCAAGTTCAGCCATAAAAAAGCAGTGATCTTCATGGTTCATGAACCCAACTCAAAACTTATATCCATGGCTTGTCTTCACTGTTACCATTAAACTGGTGTATTCAGTTATGGCAAGGCCGAGCATCTTGAGTACATGTGTTACGGCAGAGCAAGGAATGCACCGCAGGAAGAATAATATGAGAACACAATGTATTCCCTATATCCAAATCTAGAAATACTTTCCCCTTCACGTCGTTGTTGACCATGGTACTAGTACCTTTTATCCAAATATAGCAATCCAAATTTCCAAATTAGTCGACATCATGTTCAAAAAACCTCACCCTACCGGATAGAAAAGAGGATTCTAGGAACATACTTTGCGCGTTTTAAAATCATGTGTTTGGATGAGAAGGAACAAGTGTGGCATTTGGCCGAGGGCGTAGAAACCTGTACGGTCCTCGCACTTTGGGCACTGCAAATGAAACACACTAGATTTAGTAGGAAGAAAAATGCATCAACGGCGGGGGCTGCCATCCTAGGAGTACCCGCGACCAAGGGACTTGGATTTATCGGGGATGGATGAAGAATTGCATTAGGTTCTCCATGAGAAAACCCTATGCAATCGCCGAGCGGGGTTTTTCTCTGAACAAGCAGACAAGGGAGAAGGGATTCAGGCCGAGTGAAATATTGCCGCTTCGTCCGTCCAGCTTACTGCTAAAGCTGGAAAGGTGGGGGGTTTTGTGATTTGACGGCTCATTGGGCATTAATGCGGCGCTACGACCGGGATGTGTCTACTGTGCAGTTGTGCACTCTAATTTGGTGCATATGGCATGTGTACCCCGTTGCCGGATGCCCCACATATCAGCGCAAGGAAGTAGAAAGACATGAGTAACTAGTTATTACACATAAATATATTTTTGACAGAGAGATATTCCCTCTGTAAATAAATATAAAGATCTTTTATATCACAACTTTATACATAAGAAAATCAAGGGGAATATATATAACATATATAATTATAAAAAATAGAGTTTTTTTAACACGGTATAGACGAGTTGGTGATGATGGTGTGCCTGTCATCCTGCAATATAGGTCGTCCGATTTATATCTGACGGATACGAAGGAAACTATGGCAATTTTGCAAAAGGTACCCACACACCTCTCCGCATTTGCAAATAAGGCCTTCCATCGTTCATCCTTTTCTCTCACAAGATAAAATACTCATACAAATGCATCTTGATGTTACGTGCAACGCACGGGCATTATGGGGGTTCAGCTGAGAAATACTCAGACAAGCTCACGGTTCTGGACTTTGGACCATAGGCCAGTGGGCATGCATGTTTGGGGGCCCATGTGTTCTACCTCAGCGCTTTTCATATTGCAAGCGGTCGGTACGACGCTGGTTTTAGATGTTGTCGCAAGGCGAATACACGAAATTGAATAAAGCACAACAGCTGTTGGAATGAAATCAAACGACAATTCCTAACCAGCAATCAGAGTTGCAATTCTATCAATGATAATCGTCATTACTTATACACACAGGACACTTGTTTCACCATGCCAGAGTATTACATCAAAATCTCTCGGCGGATAGGTCAGTTCGGTAGTACTGAAGAATTTCAAAGTTGATTTGGACCAGCTCTCCTTGCCGAGAAAGTTCGATTTTGACATCATCCCCTACCGCAAGATATGATTTAGATTTGAACCTTGACCACCCTTTAGCATCAATCATCATGCGACCATCCTTTGTACTTACGGTATATTGAGCAGGTTCATTCACACGAAGGTTGCGAATGGTAAGAGAAACTTGGCCCCTGTCGCCCAGATTGTTGAACGACTCCCTCGTTGCTCTAGGAATTCTCTGTTTGCAAACAAGAAGACATACCCAAACAGTTAGATCAACACAGTGAATCATGCGAAACAACATGGAAATAAAAAAGAATGAATCACTTGGGCGGCCAATGCTTTCCAAGAAGTGGACATGTCGGTTTTTGTAAGGACTTTGGTATATGAAGTGCGAACTGCAGCCCAGTCTGTTGCTGGTGCAACTGCTCATTCGGTTGCCACTGCACGGTCTGGAGCAGATGCAAGTGCAAGTGTTGGTGCAGGTGCCGAAGCCGCTGCTGCTGCCGGAGATGGTGCTCCTTGTAGAGCTGGTGCCGGTGTCGGAGCAGGTGCCGGTGTCGATGCCCAATCCTCCGGTAGATCACCGATCACCGACGCGGTCGGTGCCCAATCCTCACCGGATCGGGCCGAGGCTGTCATTGTCAGTGCTAGAGCAACTGCCGGTGCTCGATCCGTTGCTGAAGGTGGTACCAATGTGCGAGACAGCGGCGATCGTGTCTGGTCTGCTATGATCAGCTTTCTAACTTGACTAGGCTTCGTGACCGTGATCCAGTTTTTTTCTTCATTTCTTTTAAACGCGAGAAGGACTAATTGTGGCGTTTTTGTTAAACCAAACTGCAGTTCATCATAGGGATTGAACTTGTACTCAGACAACAGACTGATCCAAATTTTCTAGTGATATAAGTGATGGACAGTGCCTTCGTTACTGACACGACATAAGAAGTGAAACCTGCAAAAATAGCCATCATAGAGCAAACCAAACGGTTTATTCTGTGATGAATGTCACATGGCAAAACCTGCATCGTAAAATTGCAGGAAAAGAAAGAAAACATGACATTAAATCCATAAGATTTAGACAGTAAATCAATAAGATTTACTTGACGTGACACGAGTGAATCCTTACCAGGAAATCACTATGTTGAAGTACTAAATGTAAGATTGATCGTCCAACTATGGGTGGCATGCAGGGGCCCCGCCTACTCCCATAAGCAGGACAGTCCAAAGGTCATGACAAATCGTATGGACCGAACATCCATGGGACTGGAAATCCTGGTGGGTGCGATATACCCTGAAATGCATACAAATATTGGAGTGTAACCATAATTGATAAACCGTCCTCACAAAAAAGATGATCTGGATACTTCAAAATATACAGACTGAATTGAGTGGACATACATTAACATAGACCGCTCTCGTGGACTGACCACACACCAAAAGCGGCAGTACTAATAAACAATACAAGGTTCACAAACACAAATCAAGTAATCTTGAACAATAGTACTTACTACTGAGACAAGCAAAGTTGCACTAATTAAACTCTGAGACTATTTCTTGCCACCGACCTACACGGATGAACCCCGCATAACTGACTAGGCCATGGACTTCGTGAGAGATGTCTACATGCACCATCACCATCTTGTCAACCTTGGAGAACCTAAAAGAGTGGTCTTTCCAGTCATAAACATGATCATGAAGACAGACCGCATCAGATTTGTTGGGAAGCTTTACAAGAACCACACCCTTCGTAATCGAAGGCACAACTAGGAAATTGTTGCAGTCAAGTACAGCCTCGAGAACACGCCTGACAACAATGCTACAGGAAAACACTAGTTCAGGACACATGGCGACAAGGACACAACAGCTGGATAGTTTAGCAGTAGAACTCATCCTCAGGTCTTCCAGTTCACACGGCATGACTTTGAGAACTTCATCTCCATCGCGGACCTGGTTCTAATTCAAACAGAAACCATATTTTATTACTACCTCCGTTCAGAAATATAAGATGATTTTCAACATTATACTCCATATATGACTACATATACGCACATAAATGAGTGAACAAAGACACTAGAACATGTCTTCAAAGGCATGAGAGCAGAGGGATTACTTGCAATATCCATAACACAAGTTACTAAGGCAAATATACCCTCTTCAAAGGTAGCATTGATGTTCATAATTATAGTACCCCTCCGTCCCAAAATTCTTGTCTTAGATTTGTCTAGATACGGATGTATCAAGTCACATTTTAGTATTAGATACATCGGTATCTAGACAAATCTAAGACAAGAAATTTGGGACAGAGGGAGTAGTTGAAAGTAATCTATAAGAGATCAGTGTCAACCTCTCGCATGTTTTGGTTAAAAGAGGAATTTAGAACCGTCATTTGGCACACAAAAAGCACATGCAAGATCACCCAGAAAGTTGTACTACTAGTACTAGTACTACGTGTTAGATGAAAAAACACGATCAAGATCGAGAAAAAGATCATCAAGAAGAGATATTACCTGGACTTGCTTAATGAGGGATCCCGGAGAGGGGCTTGGACAGGCGATGGCTTTGAGCTTGTCTCATGGTAGTCTCGGCGGGGTGCTTGCGCTTCTTCGTACCATCAGCCTCGACGGTTTTGGCCAGAGCCATAGACTTCACTTTGGCCGGTGCTCCAGCGTCCATCAAGAAACTGTCAAATAGAAATAAAAGAAAAGAAACCATAATCACAAACCCAAAAGAAGAAAAGAGAGGGAGTTATAGGATCAGTCTCCGGGTTGCAAGACCGGGCCTTGGCCAGAATCAACACCATTGATGCGCTCATCTTTCCTTCTTTGGGAGAGAAGAACAATGGCAGAAGAAGGTCGGGGTTTGCTTGGAAAAATGAGGAACAAGATGAGGGAGAAGCGAGGGTTGGGTAGAGAGGAAGCTGAGAGAGAAGAGTGAAATGATGGTTTCTTCGTCCGTCCAACTTACTGCTGGAAAGGAGGGGGTTTTGTGATTTGACGGATCATTGGGCATTACTGCGGCGCTTCGATCGGGGTAGTCTTCGGTCACTCTACTACAGAGTAATTTAGTGCATGGCTGGTGGACCCGATCTTTGGCTGTCCCACACGTCGGCGAAAGTGAGTAATTTAGTGCATGGCTGGAGGAGGATCCGCACGGTAGAGCGTGTCCACTATTTTTCTAAATAAAAAAATGATTACAGTAAGCGTTTCCACTCTTACGACGGAGGAGTGCGAAACACGGCAGCCACTTGAACATACACAGTGCTCCTACTACTAGGCATGTGTAGTGGTTCATACGTCAGTACTACATAATCTTGTTGCTAGTGTAGTAAGATATGACAACAACAAATGATGTTGTGCGATGTCAACTATATGAACAATAATGTAGTAACATAGTACCGCTTTCTCATCGTCCGGTCGAGAATGAGCAGTGAGATCAATGTTAATGTAATTAGGTCTACGATTGCACGGAGAGTACGGTGCTACAGTACTCCACGAAACATGAACCATATGAAGCACGAATAGTGTTAGGCAGGGTGTATGAAGGGTGCACGGGATGGAAGAAAAAGTTCCCTTCTCGACCCACTTTTGGGTGTTTGGCAGAGTGCATGAAGGGTGGATGAGTCCACACTAGTAGGTTAACACAAATACACGAAGAGGAAACAACTACTCTGTCTAGGTGTGTAAGTCGTCTTACGTTGTGCACTGCGACCAAGGTGGAGAGGAAAACGAGAAAACTTAATGTCTTTTTGCTAATTAATAGCATTTCATGCAATGAACTAACCACTGCATGTCATGTTTATTAGTCTCAAGTCATTGAAAGCATGCAAGGCCCACGTCTCTTATTGGTCGATATGTCACAAAACAAGAAACGGGGAGGGAGTTAATGTACCGTGCCTAAGTGATTTGGGATTATTTGGTTTTCGTAAGGTGACTTACACACTATATTGAGATCAGAATGCAACCAAACACGCCCACACGCTTTGTGCTACAATGACTGATCTGCACCGTCTAAGTTTGATCCAACGGTCATGTTGCGCCGAGACATGGACATGCCCATGCAGAGGGCGCATAAACACCACCGAAGTCCCTCTGCTTCTCGAGGCGCATGACGTTGGTGATGCAGGGGCGAAACGGCTGAAAGGCAATGCAATCTACGAGAAGGCAGAGGGGGCCAGCCGAGGAGCGGGGAATCTTTTGGTTTTCACCATGGTAAAACATCAGTCGACGACTTCTCACATCAGGGAGCAGTGGGTTTTACAGGCGGAGTCATCGTGACTAATTGCTGCCGCGCCTGCTCCCATCAATCAAAAAATTAAAAATCATGCCGCACCTGCTCCCGTCAATCAAAAATTTAAAATCCTGTCGCACTCAAACACCAGAGCAACGCCACAGTGGATATTTAAATTTACCCGCCGGCAAGTAGATAAAAAAGGGGTGAAAAAACAAATGTGGCAGCGGCCTAGCTAATCGGTCGAACTAGGCCAACTAGCTAGCCACCGTGCTTCACTGATGTACTTGGCGAGAAAAGTGGTCTTTCGTGATTTGACGACTCATTTATTTACTTGTGTCGGTGTCAAAACCGGCGGATCTCGGGTAGGGGGTCCCGAACTGTGCGTCTAGGCGGATGGTAACAACAGACAAGGGACACAATGTTTTTACCTAGGTTCGGGCACTCTCGATGTAGGTAATACCCTACTCCTGCTTGATTAATATTGATGATATGGGTAGTACAAGAGTAGATCTACCACGAGATCAGAGAGGCTAAACCCTAGAAGCTAGCCTATGGTATGATTGTTGTTCCCCCTACAGACTAAAACCCTTCGGTTTATATAGACACCGAATAGGGTTAGGGTTACGTGAGTCGGTTACAATGGTAGGAGATCTACATATCCGTATCGCCAAGCTTGCCTTCCACGCCAAGGAAAGTCCCATCCGGACACATGACGAAGTCTTCAATCTTGTATCTTCATAGTCCAGGAGTTCGGCCAACGGTGATAGTTCGGCTATCCGGACACCCCCTAATCCAGGACTCCTCAAGAGTCTCGAACCAGGCTTCAATGACGGCGAGTCCGGCGCGCATATTGTCTTCGGCATTGCAAGGCGGGTTCCTCCTCCGAATACTTAATAGAAGGTTTTGAACACAAGGATAGTGTCCGGCTCTGCAAAACAAGTTCCGCATACCACTGTAGAGAGAATAATTTTTGCACAGATCTGCTGACGTATTCCGCGGCGTGACATCACACCACGGCCAACCTTTTATACGAATCGTTTTTTTACTGTTCCACCTTAGCGCGTTTAGCAAGGCGGTTTCCTTGGCACGTCTTATGAAAGCGGAGATCGTGCCCCCTTATTCCGGGATTCCCATCAATACGGACGTGGGTAACCCATCCGCGCCATTGATTACGGCGCTTGGGAGATAAGCGAGTTTTACCAGGTGGCGGGGACGCATAGCTTCGTCCGTCCATATAAGGGATAAGGATCCACCTTTTCACCTACACCTTCTTCCTCCTTTGCTCATCCATTTCCGCCGACTCGAGCTCCGGTGCCCAAGTCACGCACATCCCACCTCAACCTTCTCCAACTATGTCCGGAGCGGGAGGCAGGTGGATGGCCTCCTCCGTCACGGAGGGGCACATCGAAAAGCTGCGGGAGGCCGGATACTTGTCCAACAACATCGCGCACCGGCTACCCGACGAGGGGCAGCTCATTCCAACCCCCAGGACCCATGAGAGGGTGGTGTTTCTCCCCCACTTCCTCTGCGGACTAGATTTTCCACTTCACCCATTTGTCCGGGGGCTCATGTTCTACTACGGCCTGGACTTCCACGATCTGGCCCCGAATTTCATCCTCAACATCTCGGCGTTCATCATCGTGTGCGAGGCCTTCCTCTGCATCCAGCCCCACTTTGGCTTATGGCTGAAGATCTTCAATGTCAGGCCGAAGGTAGTGGGCGGCCGCCAAGCGGAGTGCGGAGGCGCCATGGTTGGCAAGATGTCCAAAGTCCTATGGCTCGAGGGCTCCTTTGTCGAGACCATAAAGGGGTGGCAATCGGGGTGGTTCTACATCACCGAGCCACGCGACTCTCGATGGGCGGCGGCCCCCGAATTCTGATCTGGCTTCCCCACACGGCTCACATCATGGATAGAGATGGGCCTGACGTGGGGGGATTCGGACTAGCTGTCCGGACTCCAAACTCAAGGTCAAACCTCGGTGGACAAGAATCTCGGGCTTGTCAATGTTATCCGTGTGATGCTCATCCGCCGGATTCTCCCATGCCAACAACGGGCCTACAAATTGTGGGAGTTCGATCCGCACAAGCACCCAACTCTGAAAAGGCTCTTCGACACTACGCATTTAAGATGCCCGGAAGGTGCTGTTCAAGGGCGCCGAGAGCTTCCACATCCGCCATCAAGATCGCGGATTCAGCTCGCAGCGTCAAGCCAGCGAGGTAAGTTATTTTACCCTTTATGGGACTCTTGTTTTCATAGATTGACTCTATGTGGGATCTAAAACTCCCTAACCTTTGACAGGACTGGCTGAAGACGTCCGGACAGATTAACTTGCCGGCCTTTGCCGAAGACTCCAGCGGACGCCTTGATTGACGGAAGGCTGGCTCCGTACCTCATGTCGCCGGGAGAAGAAAGCCACGGAATTGAAGGAGCTCTCGGCGCCAGGGCTGTCGGACTCATCGCCCGACAACCCCGAGCGGAATCCTCCTCTCAGAAGAGGAGGAGGAAAGAAGCCTCTCCCGGCGGGGAGAGAAGAAAAGGAAGGTCGCCTAACCGGGAGGCCGGAGGGTCCAAGAAGGAAGGACCCTTCATCCGGACTTCTCCACCAAATACCGACAACGACGAGGAGGAGTGGCCAACAAGGGCCAAGCCTCGGCGAGATCGTAAGTGTCCAGGATACCCATGGTTTTTTCATTGCATAGTGTTCTCTAATGCCGAACAATCATGCAGCCCGCCTAAGGACGAGAGTTCGCCGCTTGCCGAGCGGGTCCCCGAGTTCGCCGGAAATGGAGAGTACTTCACTTCCGGCCGCCTCCTCACCTCACGCTGCGGACGACGCCGAGGTAGGGCCCCAAGGGGGGCCTGGTCAAGAGGAGGTGGCGCAGGAAGCGCCGCAAGGCAACCTCCCGGACTCCAGGCGCGTGGGGGGCGAGACCCCCAGGGGCTCTAAGCCCGACCCTCGTCCGGACTCCATAGCGGAACCTTCAGCGGTTCCGAAGTCCGGCAAGCGGTCCTTCAGAGGAAGGTAAGACGCCGTGTCCTCCGTCCCAACCGAGGCACCGGATAGCCATCGGAGGCGCTTAACAGCGCCTCCATCGAGGAGGAGCACCGCCTTGTTATGAGAGTGGTGATCCAGAAAGTTCGATCCGCCAAGAGCGGGCCGACTGAAGCCTGTATCAGCCTTCTAACAGGCTTTGAGGTAAGTTTAGAATATGTAAAAATATTACCGTGATAGACAATAGTTCTCGATGCTTAGTTCGGTGTTCGGAAAGAAAAGCCGGACTAAGGATCTAAAAAGATATACGCATGAGTCTAACATAAGTATGTCAATATGGGAATGCAGGCTACGCTGCTGACCTCTGCCGCACTGACTGCGGAGGTCAATGCATTGAAGCAGAGCCTCGAGCGGTCCGAGAACAAGCTGGGCCTTGCCAAGAAGCAGCTCAAGGACAAGGAAGGTAAGTAATACCTTATTAAAGAAATACCTTATAGAAAGGATTTGGTTGCAAAAGATAACAGGAATAACATGGGTACTGCAGGGGCCACGAGCGAGGTGGCGGCTCTGAAGGAGGCGGTGTCCGCGGCCGAAAACAAAGCTGCGGAGCGCACTGAGCGAGAGAAGGAGGAGGCGCAATGGGCGGAGGTACGGCAATAGCTCTGTGCTCTCGTGGAAAACACGAGGGTTTGGAGCGTGACTCAAGACCCAAGAGTCCGAGCTTGCCTCGCTCTTGAGAGTGCCAAAGCTGCTAAGGCCGAGGCCCAAAAAGCCCTCCGTGAGATTGAGGCAATAAAGAAGATCGCGGTGAGTAAGGCATTCTTTATGCAGAGCAAGAATGTAAAAGTCAATTATCTAGTACTTACCCGAATCCGGAGCTCTCCTGAGCGCTCGCAGATCTGCCCGTAGTGTAAAACGATGCCGCGTTCTACCGCTGGCCAAGGAGGGGAGCTCGACAGAAGGTGTTCTGGTCTCGATATCGAGGCCGACGTCCGGTTCCTTCGAGCGACCAACAAGGCAATTGGTCAAGCTCCACAAGGTCGCCGAACAGCCATGAAGGGCCTCATAGTTTGGCTGTGGCCATTGGAAGCCATGCCTAGGAGCTACTTCGGGTTAGTGCAGCGGCTGGTGGGCCTTTGTCCATGGATTGAAGTCATCAGCGCTCCGTCTGCATTGAAGGTGCCTGTCGGGCCTTGCCCGTGCTAAAGTGCACTAGGCAAGCTGGATGCGGAGAAGCTTGTGACGGACGGGCCACCGAAGGGCAAGGATCATCGCAAGCCCGAAATGTACTATGAGGGCGTCCTGAAGGGTGCCCGCAGTATAGCGGATGAGTGCTCCAAAGATGTAATTTTTGAATAGACTCGCATTTGTTATCCTGTACGCTGAAAACTTGTTCATATGCGCTAACCAACGCTTGTTAATTTAAAATATTACCTTCTATGCGGCCGTTTATCAAATTTGAGAGATGGCAAGTCGTTGGCTTCAGCCCCACGAAAGTCTTTGGGGTGTTCGGGATAAACTTGAGCACTCTTGTTCCCATTATTGGGTCCGTCGAGGGAGGCGCTCAACGCAACGAACAAGGCAACCAGACTTATAGTGCTTGAACACTCTCACTTAGCCATAGAATTCTATAATTTTAAATTTCGGCGAAGCCCCTAGTATTCGGAAGACCGAGTTCGGGGAGCTATCCACGCCTTGGCCGGACAATGTCGGTTCCTCGCTCTAAGCGGCATAAGTCTTTAGGGACTCAAAGAAACCTCTCGAAAAGCGACCGGCTCTCGCCTTATCATGACGGTCAGTTTTAGCTTTCTCCACTGAGGTGCTCAACCCAGCTCAACCGGGGCACAATTGCAGTGGTTCTCCTAGTGCTACCTTAGTCGATATAACGGAACGTAAGGTACCAAAACATGGGAGCCGGGCAAACCCAACTATTGACCCAAGACATGATTCGGAGCCGATGCATATAATGCTATAAGTTCGGGGTGCCGCACTTGTGAAAGTGTTCGGACTTATCACACCATACTTTTGGGGTAATTAAGCCCCTGGTGTATTGGCCGTACCAAAGTGTACGGGTGCAATATGTCATGAGATGAACATATATATAGATAAAGAAAGGAGTGCAATAATAGGCAAAAGCTATGTATTGTTTATTCAAAGAGGTACTGCAAATAAAAGCAGAATGATACAAATAGTGCGATAAGCAAGGGATGGAACTATTTAACATGTCCCCCTCCAGGGGTAAGCTGCGGGATGGTATGTAAAACAGGTATAATGCTCGTAATAGAGACCACCTGGACACTCGACGAAGCTACGCTTCCCCGGCTGTTGCATCGTGAGTTCGACAATTCAAGTGCGGACGGGGCTTACGGAAAACGGAGTCCCGAAAGTAAGAAAAATAAAAATAAAAAAATGACACAATCGGAGCCCACAGTGCGGTTGAGCCGCATTCTGGCGTGTCGTGGTCGTGCCTCCCCTTATGCCCATGGTATCTCCAGGGCGTAGTTATGTACGCAGCGTAGTACGGCTTCACAATTTCACGAGGGCTGGGGCTGGGGCCGGATTACTTCTGGCGATGCTTGGATCGTGCCGGCGGTCTTATTGTAGGTTACTCCGTGCTGGCGCAGCGGTGTCCGGACGTTTAATGGACGGACTCGAGAATTGCTGTGAGAGGCTGCTTTGCACCTCCGCCGCGAGGGCCGCCGTGTGCTCCTCCGTTCGGAGAGAGCGTTCGGTGTTTCCATTGACCGTGATTACTCCTCGAGGGCCTAGCATCTTGAGCTTGAGGTACGCGTAGTGCGGCACCGCATTGAATTTTGTGAATGTGGTTCGTCCGAGCAGTGCGTGATAGCCGCTGTGGAACGGTACTATGTCGAAGATTAACTCTTCGCTTCGGAAGTTATCCGGGGATCCGAAGACCACTTCGAGTGTAACTGAGCCTATACAATTGGCCTCTACACCTGGTATGACGCCTTTAAAGGTCGTCTTTGTGGGTTTAATCCTTGAGGGTCTATGCCCATTTTGCGACCGTATCACGATAAAGCAGGTTCAGTTGCTACCGCCGTCCATCGGGACTCTAGTGAGGTGAAATCCGCCGATGATTGGGTCAAGAACCAATGCGGCGAATCCGCCGTGACGGATGCTAGTGGGTGGTCCCTTGATCAAATGTGATCGGGCAGGAGGACCATGGGTTGAACTGGGCATCGCTCCATCGCATATCGCCCCTTTAGTGCAAGCTTCCGCTCCCTTTTGGGTATGTGGGTTGCGTATATCATGTTCACCATCCGCACTTGTGGGGGGAAGCCCTTCATCCTCTATTGTTCGGGCGTCGGGCTCCTCCTCGTCATCGCTATGCAGCCCCTTGTCATTGAGTTTGGCACTTAGCTTTCCTGCTTGCTTGAACACCCAAAAATCCCTGTTGGTGTGGTTGGCTGGTTTTTCGGGGTGCCATGTATCCGCACATGCGATCAGTATTCGGTCCAAGTTGGACGGGCCTGGGTATTCCTTTTGAATGGCTTCTTCCGTGACCGGTTTAGAGCCTCTGAATCCGGCATTGACCGCCGTATCTTCATCATTATCGCCCGCACGCGGTGCTTGGTCTTGTTGGCGACGCCGACCTACCATTGCTGTCCTTCAGATCCAAACTACCGTGGTTTTTGGTCAAGTTGTTACTACGAGCTAGCCAGCTGTCCTCTCCCGCGCAAAAGCGGGTCATGAGTGTGGTGAGGGCTGCCATGGATTTCGCTTTTCTGTCCTAGGTGCCGGGCTAGCCACCGTCGCGGATGTTATTTTTGAAGGCTGCAAGGGCCTCGTGCATCCGGACGATCAACGATTTGATTTTTCTTGGTTAGGAACCGTGTCCGTAATTGTCCGGCCGATTCTTCCGCTGTTGAATTATGTGGTTGAGGTCATCAGCGTCTGGTGGTCGCACATATGTGCCCTGGAAGTTATCAAGGAATGCGGCTTCCAGGTCCTCCCAACAACCAATTGATTCTGCTGGCAAGCTGTTGAGCCAATGCCGAGCTGGTCCTTTAAGCTTGAGTGGGAGGTATTTGATGGCATGCAGATCATCACCGCGGGCCATGTGGATATGGAGGAGATAGTCCTCGATCCAGACCGCAGGATCTGTGGTTCCATCGTATGATTCGATGTTTACGGGTTTGAAGCCCTCAGGGATTTGATGATCCATTACTTCATCTGTGAAGCATAGTGTGTGTGCGGCGCCTCTGTATTGGGCTATATCACGACGTAGCTCATATGAGATTTGTCTGCTGTGTTCGGCCCAGCCGGAGTTGCTGTATCCGGCGTGACGGTTATCATCACGTGTCGTGGGGCGCCCACGCGATCCGTAGATTGATCTTGTTTGCCTTGCCTTGTCCTCCAATATGTCTCGCAGGTCTGGCGCGTTTCCCCGTGCCTTGGTACTTTTCGAGCGACGCCGGAGTGCGGCTTGAATGGAGGGTCTAGAGGCCTCTCTGTCGCGACCACGGGTGGCCGGCCGCCGCTTCATGCTACCGGTGATGTAGGTTTGGGTGCTGCTTCCTCTAATTGGGGTAACAGCTGCTGCTTGGGGTATCTCTTGAGGGGCGTTCGAGTTCATACTCTTGGCTGCAAGGACTTGATCCATCTGTCAACTAGCAAGTCTTGGTCAGCTCTAAGGCTGCTGCTTTTTTCTTGAGGCTGCTTGCCGTGGCCATAAGCCTGCGTTTGAAACGCCCTGTTGGCGGGATCCTCAGCACGACAAATTAAATCCGTCGTCAAGGCTTGCCTCGTCTTGGAGGGGGGCGATAATTATCGCCCTCTACCTCTCTTTCTGCACAGACCGTAAATGCGGACTTGCTTCTCCCTCCTCCTGCTGAATCCTCTTGGAGGGGGTTGTCTTCGGCACCTGTCCGGTGTTACTATCTCCCGTGCGGAATCACCGCTTTTTGCCGTATGGGATTTAGAGTGGCGGCCGACGCCGACCCTTGGCTGTTTCTTGGAGGGTCATCCTCCGCTTTTCCATCGCCGTTCCCATCTTTTGGGATGTCCACCATGTATATGTCGATGGCGGTGGCCTTCGATTGCCCTCGTAGGCGCTGGTTCTTGGTCATCTCGGCATCGTCATCCATCTTGTCGATGTCTTCGAGTCGAAGTCGAGCATGTCGGTTAAATCATCGACAAGTGGCTACAAAGTGGGTGGTGGGTGGGCGTTGAATTTCTTCGTCGTCCGCATCCCAACCTTCGACCATAGTCCGCCAGGGCTCTCGATAAAGAGAGAGACTTTAGTGAATTCAAGATGTCGCCAAAGGGCGAGTGCTGAAAGATGTCCGCGGCAGTGAACTCCATGACCGGCGCCCAATCGGATTCGATTGGCAGGGGCGCGGAGGGTTCGGAGTCCGGAAAGGAGTCCGGCACCCCGGAGTCAAGGTTTTCGCAAAGGACAGGGATGGAGTTCGGCTCAATCGCCGTTGAGATCGTAGCCCCCGAGGCGGTGTCCAACCAACCGTCCTCGATCGGCGAAACCGGCTCCGGATTAAGGGTCGGAGCGGGCACTGGTGCGGCCTCCAGGGCACTGTTCGGCGGCAGAGCTAGATCGTACTCCATCGAGACAAAGGCGGCGCGCTTGGCTGTGGCTCAATCCGTCGAAGATCAAGTCTCCGCGGACATCGGCCGTATAGTTCAAGCTTTCCAAATCTGACCGATGGCCAGGGGCGAAGCTTCGATCTGCTCCAGATGGCCAAGTGAATTGGCCCACATTGCAAAGACGCGAATACGTAAGATCTGTCCGAGGAGAAAAGTCTCACCTGGACCACGTCGTTGTTGATGACCGAAGGAGCCATCGGGCCTATAGGTGACAAATACGTAGGAACTCTCAATGAAAGCACCAATGTCGGTGTCAAAACCGGCGGATCTCGGGTAGGGGGTCCCGAATCGTAAGGCGTCTAGGTGGATGGTAACAGGAGACAAGGGACACGATGTTTTTACATGTGTTCAGGCCCTCTCGATGGAGGTAATACCTACTCCCTGCTTGATTAATATTGATGATATGGGTAGTACAAGAGTAGATCTACCACAAGATCAGAGAGGCTAAACCCTAGAAGCTAGCCTATGGTATGATTGTTGTTCCCCCTACGGACTAAAACCCTTCGGTTTATATAGACACCGAATAGTGTTAGGGTTACACAGAGTCGGTTACAATGGTAGGAGGTCTACATATCCGTATCGCCAAGCTTGCCTTCCATGCCAAGGAAAGTCCCATCCGGACACGTGACGAAGTCTTCAATCTTGTATCTTCATAGTCCAGGAGTCCGGCCAACGGTGATAGTTCGGCTATCCGGACACCCCCTAATCCAGGACTCCCTCAACTTGCTTCGGCGAAAACGCGCGGTAGGGCATCCCACGTCAGGAAGAATATATGCGTGCACCACCCGAGAGGACCCCAAAACCGCGCGATAGGGTGTGCCATGTCTCGGCACGGAGGAAAAATATGCGTGTAAAAATTTCATCAGACGACGTAGTACCTATGGTTCGACCTCGGGACCCAGCCAATGGCCGAAAAACACCCCACTAGCCACACAACTTCATCATTCTAACATGGCACGTAGGGTAGGTGTGGTTAGCTCCGTCTCGACCAGCCACAACGTCTCTTGTTCTAGGCGATTCTTCTATTTTTCCAAGATTTTTTTAGTTGTAATAACACCATGGCAAGCTAGCGCCGCTCTTCGTGTGTGCCCGTGCAAAGGTTAGACGATGGAGGGAAGAGAGAGATCACAGACCTGGGACCCACCAGTAAGTGAGTCAACGGTTATGCACGTGTAGACGAGGCACTCCCTCTACTCTACTCAATGTAATACTGTATAAAATCAAGTTATGGGACAAAGCCAACAACCGTTGTTGTTTCAGGCTATCGACTTACGCTTTGTAGTCCAGTTGCCGCTCAAATCTCGTCTTTCGGATTTGTTAGTTTTAGGTCCAAATTTGATTAATGACAAGTGGGACTCCCGTGTGTTGTTCCGATATTTCAGTGTAGGATGGTTTTTTTGAACAAACACTTTGCGCGGTTAGACAAGTAACGGCACATGTTACATGTATTTTGCAAGTTTATGAACAAAAATGACAGCGGCATAGAATACGCATACACCCCGCAGCTTAGATGCTATGGTGATACGAGTTTTTACACCATTGGAAGTGAGATCCAATGGCTTGGGAGTATTCTTTGTAATTATGCGCAATTTCCAATCTCCCCAAAGTTTTTTTTGCAAATAAAACATTCAGGCCTCGTGTGTGTCGCTGCATCTTGGATCCAACGGCTCCCCGTTGCTCATATTAGGTGCTCCCGTAGCTTAATTACCCGCCATCGTGATATGAGCATCTAGGTCGTATGATCAGTGATCAGATGGCACATGCGTAGTACTTGTACTTTCTGCGCAATTCCCAAACTCTCTCAGCCGTATATTGCAAAAACATTCAAACCTCCTACTGTGGGTCGTTAGATCTCCGTGAACTCGTATCACCATAGAATCTATGGTGCGGTCGCACCTCATATTCTCCCGTGCGAGAAAATATAAGGTGCTCTCGCTGCTTGGATGCTACGGTGATACGAGCTTCGAGATTGTTTGATCTGAGATCCAATGGCATCTGATCAGTCTTTGTGCTTGTAAGCAGTGGCCGAACTCTTTGGGGGCTTTTCTACAAAAAAACCATTCGAACAACCGAGGAGGCGTTGGGTCACAAATCCAACGGCTTCGAAGAGCTTGTATCACCAAAGCATCTAAGGTGTGGTAGCACATGATATTCTTACTTACAGGAGAATATGATGTCCTCCTTCATCTTAGATGCTACGGTGAATCTGAGCTTCGAGGTCGTTGGATATGGGATCCAAGGGCATCTGAGTAGTTTTTGTACAAATTGTGTGCAATTCTCAAACTCATCAAGATTTCCTGTAAAAATATTAAAACATCATGTGAGCTGCTATATCTCAGATCTACAAGCTCCAAGCAACTCGTATCGGCATATAGCATCTAATGTATGGGGGCACATGATATTCTCCCGGGGAGGAGGGGTGGGAGGTGCACAACCAATCGGTGGTTGGGAGGGTGGGGACAAATATAATCTAAACAACCCTAAACAGAGCTTCACAATTTTATCTAAGGTCGAGGGGGTGACCCCGACAATCATAGCTCCGCCTAATTAAACACAACATTTGCATGTACTGTAGTACTAGACTTAATATTCATGTTTCAGTTTCATGTTCGTTTTAAATATTGAATTGAGGACCATGCATGTCTTACATTTTACTCCCTCCGTTCCTAAATATTAGTCTTTTTAGATATTTCAAGTGGACTGGCACATACGGATGTAGACATATTTTAGAGTGTGGATTCACTCATTTTGCTCCGTATGTAGTCGCTTGTTGAAATCCCTAAAAGATTAATATTTAGGAATAGAAGGAGTATTTTTGAATTCGTGTCATACATGCATGGTTTTGAAAAATAGATGCACCATACTTATTGGATTGTTATTGTGTTCGTGTGTGGGTGTCTGTGTGTGGGTGTTTGTGTGTGTGTGTGTGTGTGTAGTCATATGCTTGATACATACAAAGTTTTCTCACCTCCATATTATCATCTTTTAAATTTGAATTTGCATTGAAAAACTTAGCAGGGATACCATGAAATGTGAAATCCACGTTGAGATCACTATATCACAAACTCACTCTAATTCAACAACTCGTCATAAATCAATTACCACGTTGAGATTTGTATTTGCAAGGAAAATACAGGCATTGTAATACACATAGATTCGTTCGGCAACTTAAAAGGTTCCTTTCATATTCTCGAATGGTAGGACCCAACGGCGTACCAGCCAGACCTTGGCTCGTGTTGATCCTAAAAAAATAAAAATAAAAAACCGGGCTCGTGTCCTTCTGGTGGTGTGCGTGGTACGCGCATTAGGCAACCCCAACCAGTCGAGCCTCCACGTTTCGAGTCGAAATATCTGGCGGCCAGAATTCCAGCCCTAGGAAATTCCCCTCATGTCCCCGGTCCATAATGACTACCGATGAACAACAGAGGGATGCTTTAGTAACTAGACAACGTTGTGTTAAAAAAAGAAGTAACTAGACAATGTTACCTACCATGCCGAGCACGGTTCAATTCCCTCGGTCGCCGCTCGCCATGGTCACCCGTCAACTGCATTGCCTAGTACTACTACTACTACACCAAGATGAGCACATAATTGAGCCTGTTTGTTCGTGCCTAGTACTTGTGAGTTAATATATCAGGCAATGCACTGGTACGGAAGGATTATCCTTTTGCTCTGCATATATAACTTGTCTGAAGTCTAACTAAGAAAAATGTTTGACCAAATCCTGTTTTAAGAAATACAACAGGACAGATGTGTGGCTTGAAAATTTATTGCATGATGTAGGTTATGATATTGTTTCGAATCCTGGATCTTAAATTTCAGAAAATCCAAAAGTGACCATAAATTCTTGAAACTGAGCATGGTCACGTGATATGGCACAAATATTACTTCATAATTTTTTTCTTCAATTTGAGACAAGCTGCTTATGACAAGTTGCACAAATGAAGAGACAAGGTATGTTGGAACAAAGACCTGGCACGTTAAGGCGAACGCTTTCACTATTGAAACTGTGGGCGTTTACGTGCCGCCATGAGTCCCGCTTCTCATCGGTATGTGCCGTCCGAGCAAGCGTGTGAGTCGACAGGAGGCATGCGAGCAGACTGCTATCGGCCGTGACAGGAGGCGGCGAAAGCGTATCATTGCAGGCTCACCGGGAGGCGAGCCCTTTGACCAGGCTCCGCCGCCCACCTTCGTCCCAACTGTTCTCACTTTTAATGCCGCCGGTGCCGCAGTTTAAAATCAACCCCGTACTACCCGGTATCGCTGCAATCTTCTCTCTTCCTCTCCGATTCTCCTGTCGTCTACCTCCAACTAGCCTGACCTAAACATATGCCATGCCGCATCACGATGGTCTTCCCTTAGTCTTCCAGTTTCCTGAGGAAGACACCCTGCCGGAGTCTCAAGAACATAAGTTGCTTTGGGACAAGCTTGAACTGGCCTTGCGGGAAAACGCCGCGCCTGTCCCTGCTCCCGTTCCGGCTCCCGTCGCTCCGACTGCGCCAACGCCCATCCCCGTGGCATTGATTGGCTGGGAGCTGCACATTGTCGCCGAGCTTGATGCCACGGGGTTCCACGACGTCCCCACCGACTTTCACGTGCCCGTGCACCTGCCAGCGCATGCGCCTGTGCATGCACTGACGCGCATGCCCGTGCCAGTGCCCGTGCACCTGCCAGCGCATGCGCCTGCGCGTGCACTGACGTGCGTGCCCGTGCCGGTGCCCGTGCACACGAATGTCTCCGCCGCACCGTTGACAGCGCATGTCCCCGCGCGGGTGCCAGTGCCCCCTCAGCGGCATGGATGGCCGCCGTCGACCGCTTCCTTGCACCAACGCGAGTCGCCTCCTCCCGCCAGTTGACTCGCTCCTGGAGACCGAAGTCCAGAACATTGTGGCCTTCCTTGAAGCTAGGGCCAACGTCCAGGAGTACGCCAACAACGGCGCAAGACGCCGCCGTCGCCATCGGTCAATGGCCCGACGACACACAGAGCACGGCAGAGGAGCCGCCTCCCACTGCAAGACGTCCCCGCCGCCGCTGTGTAATCTAAATTTGCCATGAAAAAACGTTCGGATTGCCATGCTTAAAATCCGAATGTTTATCATTTCCGTTTATTTTAGATCGATCATCGTATAATTTAAAGTTGGAGTCAGACTGAACAAAATCTATGGTTTGATCGATTGAATATTCTGCTAGAGTCGTATCAAATTAAATATAAAACATCATCAAGCCACATGTATTCCTTGTCATCCAACGACCTAGATTGCTTCAATGTCGAGCGCTCAACACGTTTAGCGTGCAGTTAATTTCATGCCAAAAATAGTGCTAATCACATAATAACACGCAAATAATATCCAACTTAATATCTGCATGCACTTAATATACTTCCAAATTAATGTGCATTGCACGTACACACTGACTAGTGCTGCTAGCACGTGAAACTGGTGCTGTAACTTATGAATGCGTCCAGATATGGTCAACGGCAACATCGTCTGCGAGTTCTTCATGTTTGCCCGTGCGTCTAAACACAGAAGGGGAGGAGAGAGAGAGCACACATGGAACCCACCAGTAAGTGAAGGCGAATAGTACTAAAAATAATATTACATGTTATCAATTAAATAGGCTATGGTAATATAAAAACATTATGTGAACAAAGGGAGGTACAACAAACATTGTTGTTCTAATGATGTTGCCTATTGACGTGCGACTTGAAGGCCACAGTGGCATGTTCGATCCTCATCCTTTATTTTTTAGTTTGTATATGGGTCCAAATTTGTTTCATGACACGTGGACCCCTCGGTGTGTAGTTTGTAGCACTTTAATTTGTGGGTCCAAATTTGTTCTATTCCAAGTGGACTATCGGTGTGTAGTTTTGTAGCTTATTTATAATAATTAAAGAGAACAACAGAGTTATTTGCAATAATACCACGGTGTGACGTTGAAGGCGAGAAAGGACATGCGAGAGAGCGATGACCGAGCCAGACGGAAATCAACTAGGGGAGTTGCGGGGGTTGCAGCGGTGTTTCGAGTAGTGCTATGAAAATATAATCTAAACCGACCGGAATAAATGCCTACACAAATTAATCCAAGGTTGGAGTGCCCCTCGCAATGTAAATAGCTCCGCCTTTGCGAGGGATGGAGAGGTAGCTTCAATGTGTGGAAGATATGGCGTGAGAAAGCGAGGTCAATCGAGAGACATATAGATAGAGAGACAAAGTGAGTGTGGTCTGACATTCATGGAACAAATATATATGCTCTGGAGAGATATTGTCCGATTGAGCTTTTGGCAAGGGTGAGGGTTGTAAGATAGAGCTTGAGAGATGATCCAGTCACAGACGTGTAGATATATTTTGTGCGTAGGAGGAAGCAAGGTCGATCGATCACATAGGGTCATTGTGCGATCGAAAGAGTGAGACGGATTGGAGAGAGTGACCTAGATATACAATATGCGTGAGAGAGTATACAATGTGAATAAGTCGAATTGGGCTCAAACATGGTGATATATCGTTTTTGTCCAAGAAAGAGCAAGGTCAATCGAGACATACAAAGAGAGAGAGAGAGAGAGGGAGAGGGAGATAGAGGGGGAGAGAGAGAGAGAGAGAGAGAGAGAGAGCGTGGCCCGCCATGAGGTCGAGAGAGTGGGGGCGGCTTCGATGGACTAACCTAGATAGACAATCTACGTGAGAGAGTAGAGTGTGTCGATCGAGGCCCGAACATGGAGATATATCATTTGTGTGTGAAAGAAAACGAGGTTAAAGGAGACTCAGATAAAGAGAGCGAGATTGAGTGAGTGTGGCCCGTCATGCGGAAGAAAGATTGAGACAGTCTCGAGGGAGTGACCTAGATAGACAACGTGCGTGCGTGCACACAAGAGGTTGGGGGGCTAGATAGGCAATGCATGTATTTAGCGCGAGAGGGTGAGAGGGAGAGGGAGAGAGAGAGAGAGAGAGCTCGACATGGGTGCAATGGCGGGTGTGTGAGGTAAATACATTTCGTAACAGAGTGGAAAAAGGGGGTTGTGTACTTGAGAGAGTTAGAGATCGAAACATGGAGAGAAAGAATGGATGTGTGTTGGAAACCGATAGCTTCCTAAGGTGGTTAGGAGAGGAAGATTGACCGATCTGAGAAGTATGTAGCATGTGTGCGGGGGGGGGGCTAAAAACAACATTTGAATGTAGATTGTACGAGACTTAATATCGATGTTTCAATTCGGTGTACATTGTAAGATTTGAACTGAGGACCATGCATATGGGTAATTATTTTGAATTCGTGACATACTAGGTTTCGAAAAGTTGACATTGACTCGATTTGTGGTGCTATTTTGTAGGTCATATCTTGAATCCATCCAAAAGTTTTCTCACTACCATGGTGTTCATCATATACATATGAATTTGTATTAAAAAAGTAGCGTGGATACAGTGAAATGCGAAATCCACGTTAGAATTGGAGATCGCTATGTGACACACACTCTAATTCAAATAACTAATTATGTGACACACACTCTAATCCACGTTAAGCGTGGATACCCGTTCGATTTTTTTCAAATAACACCTCATTAATTAATTTATAGTATCTCGTTTCGAATGACTAATTATTGCAAGGAAAACACGGGCCTGGTAATACATACAAATTCGTTTGCAAATGAAAGAAGATTCGTTTGCATTCCCAAATGTAGGCGCACCAGGGTCATGTCGTGGTGGTCGCGTGTGTCAGACGGACGCGTAGCACCCAGCCACCCACCCCCTCCCTCACTCCCCCCTCCCCCACCCCCCCAAAAAGGACGACGACAAAATAAGTTCGCGCTTCCAAGTTTCGGATTGAAATATCTGGCGGACCCAATTCCAGCCCTGCAAAATCTCCCATCTCCACCGTCCCCTTCCGCGCCCAGATTGCTCAAATCCCTAATTCGCCGCCAACCCAAGAAAAGTTCGAATCGCCCCTCGTCTCGTCTCTTTCCCCACCTTTGTGCCGGACGACAACGACGAAGACGACGGTCACGCTTCACCACTGCGTCGGAGCTACCTCATCTACGCCCTCGTCCACCGCACCGGGTGTTCCACCGACAACGTCGGCCGCCGCAACCGAAGTGCCTCATAGACACCGACTTCCACCGCATCAGGTGCGCTTCACCGACGCCGTCTCCCAGCTCACCGCGGCTACTTCACCGAGCACATCGTCGCGCCTCCGCCTCCCGAGGCCGCTGGAGCTTCACCAACGGTCTCGTCCACCACATCGTAGCGCTCCGCTGCCACTCAAGATCTGCATCCATGCACGGCCAGCCAACGCCAGCGCATCACCCTCAACGGCTCTGAAGTGACCCGCACTCTAGCTAGGCGAGCATGCCCAAACGCCGGCCCGAACTAGGTATCCACACATCACTCCCTTGTGCCTTTGTTAAAGGCCCGATGTTTGGATATCCTTTCACTGCTCTCTTAGCTTACACGCCTATCCAACTCTGACTTTAACTCTTATTTCTTCTGGAGATATCATCTGAAACAAGCAAATCCATTTTTTAGCGAAGCATGACGGCGCTACGGGATCTGGTACACATCCTGCACACCCATGTAACCTTGTAAGTATCTGTCCTCCGGTACAACAGCAAGGTCGATTCCTCTTATTTGATCAGCCATTCGCCGTGTCAAAAATGCAGAGGGGGATGCAAGGAGCACAAGGCCTGCACATCCAAGCAAGTGGTAACATGGACTTGTACATGGAACATCCCAGGTGCAAGCAGAGCTGCAGTGAGCCTGTACAACGAGCTAGCGTAAGTCCCTGCGTTTCATTTAATTTGTACTGACATTCGTTTATGATTTGTGTGCAGTGGCGGATTCACGAATTCAAGTTACCAGGGGCGAACATGTAACTTAAAAAATACGAAGGCACTTGCACTCCGGAAATCAACATAACTTGAGAAATGTGAAGCTACATGCACTTTGAAAACCAGCTAATGATCCAAAGTAGTTCAGATCATAAACACTAAATGATGCAAGCACCAAAAACACAAAATGCAACATGGTGTACAAGGACTACAAACATGGTCTGTTCCTGCTTGAGTTATTTGTTCTCTGGCTGAAGATATCGAAGTGTAATTGCACCTATAACTAGTGCGCAAACTGCAGATCAATATATCTATCCTGCACAAGTATGCCAATAGTTTCAAACAACAGATTAGAAAAGTATTTATGCTATATTGTCATGATACGGGGACTTTCTGGTATATGGCCTCGACGTTTCCTCAAGCCATGAAAATGCACTATAATTTGCTTGTCATCAATGCCTGCAAATCTCTATGTCTCTATCAACATAGCAGATCATCATTAGACACTAAATCCTTCAATGGGAGCTTGCAAAATGCTTGCATTAGATGCCTCATTAGACACTATATGTTCATCACCAGGAGCATGTAAAATGTTTGCATCAAATCCTTCATTAGCAGTCTATTCATTAGACACTTCAGGCTCAAGAACAACATGAGCTTGGGTGTTTACCTTTGGAAACTTGATTAGATACATCGATTCGGTCGATTCGGTATTGATTAGGGGAGTTACAAAATAAGTAGAAATTGGTTTCATTTTCTCATAGATTCCCTACATACAAGCAGTTTTACAACACCGTCGGTTTTAACTATTGGCCATAAATTGAAGAGTTGAATTAGATATAATCAGGGATGTGATGTACCTACTCATTGCGCATGCTACTCTTGCAAGCTGCGACTGCTCGTTTGCGCAAGCTCGATGCCATGCCCGTGTTGCCGCCGCTGCCACCCACGCAGGCTTCACCCAGGGTTGGATCTTCATCTTCTTGTCCTTCCGTTCACTTGAAGCCCGGCGACCGCCCTCCAACGAGGGCGCAAGGAAGTGTTGTCTCGATCTGTCCAGCGGCGGCTAGGTTAGGAGCAAACCAGACTAGAGGCTGGAGCGGATGAATTGGGATTTTTCCTGCTGTCGATCGATATGGGAGGCGCTCGTTTGGGCCGCGAGCCTGCTATAGGGCCTGCCTTGCACTTATGTTATTGGCCTATTCAAATTGAAAAAAATTCTTCATTTTTTACATTGCCTGCTCATGCTTTGGGACGAACAAAACTAGCCTGGGCCAACCTGGACGACTCAAACTAGGTGCACACTTTTGAGCCACCCGAGGCGCCCGCCCATACCAGCCCCTATGGCGACGTCGCCCCTTTTTGCGTGTATGATAGGGGTAGTGAAAAATATTCCAGTGGCGCTTTTAATTTACCCACAGAATAGTTGAATTGCTTGTTTCTATGAACTGAGTTTGCCAATAATGTGAAGGATGCCAGTCTTTTCGTCCTATTGTAGATTGCTTAGATCTCGATATGCCAAAATTAATCACATGAAATATACAGTAAAAGCCAGTGTGATGTGTGTGGCTACAACTAGTGGTGGCTACAACTAGTCTGACTACACGTCCTCATATAACATATTAAGGACGCACCATCTTACTAGATTAACCATTCGACTTACCAATGCAGTGTGGGAAGAAAGAAGTATTGTGACTGCGTATCCAAGCAATTGATGCCATGGACTCCTTTGTACAACCTTGTAAGCGAAAAAGAAGTTGCAGTGTGCCTGTACAAAGAACTAGCATAAGTTGATTACTGCTTCTCGGAATTTTAGTTAGCCACTTATTGCAAAATTGTTCAATTACGTTGCTCGGCTTAATTTAGTTTGCTACTGATTACATAATGCCACAACCTGTTAATCCTATTATAGACTGCACCTATCTATGTGTTTGATACTTACTGTTAAGAATTACCTGTTTGCCTGAACTTAAATAGCTACTTGTTTGTTTAACTGCTTTGCTACTGCAATAACGGGTTACAATGATGTTAACAATTACTTTTCAGCATCGAATTGAAACTCTTTAATTCCTTTTTTGTTTAACTGGTTTGCTATTATAACTCCTAGTTGAGATGTTTTGCTAACTTCAACTTTCCTGAATCCAATCGGAACTTTAATGGCAAAAAAGGTTAGCCCAAGATCAAAGAGCGAGGTCCCCATGGACGTTGTATCATCCCACAGAAGGGCACCGGCCCCAATCGTGCGTTATGAATTGCCAACTGCTGATGCTCTAGAGGCTAAACTAGTGGTAGAAAGAGATTCTTCTTCTGCACTTAGAGATGAAGTTGACATGTTGAGGAAGCAAACAGCACAATCAGTAGCTGTACTCAAGACAACCATTAAATATTTGGTGGGTTTCAAAATTAAGCAAGCTGAGACTGACCACATTGTTAAGGTCCTAAAGGAAAAAAGAAAATTAAATTCCCACTTGGTAAATCCTAGGTGAAATGTTCTTTCCATTGTTGAATAACCTTTGTGTTGTTTGTTCATGTAATCAATCAAACCATTTGTTTTAGAGATCATGTAATAATTGTTTTTTGTTTTTTGTTTTTTGGTTTGTAATTTTATTTGAGCACAAGTCTGTATTAATTGATAAGACTCGGAGACATTTCATTTTGATTGCTGTGCCAGACCTACAAATATGCCAATCGGGATGAATGTGCATTCAGCAATAACAGTAGTATAGATGGACCATAAGTAGCACGCATCGGAAAGGGCCAAGATGCTGTAGTAGCTTGGCTAAAAAAAGGATGCTGTTGTAGCAAAGGAAAGTACAGCAGCCTGGCTTATGTATGTTAGTTGATATTATTGATCCATATACTCTATAACTGTTTATATGTCTGTTAATTCTTTACATTCTTCGTTGATTCACTCGGTATTTGAATCTTGATACATCGCTTGTGTACATATCTAAATGGGAGTACACATTATGCTGCGTGCGACATTTGAGTTGGACATGAAGTGTTCCAAATATTTCAATTCACCTTAAACTGGATTCTAACTTCTGAATTTGAGTATCGGCATTTGTAAACCATATTCATATATGACAGTGGAATACATCTTTGTCATCCTTTTGAAGATATATAAAAACACATAGAATGATTTATAAAGATTCGTATAGGAATACAAAGTGGATTCGAATTTAGTTGCTAGGGTAAACGTGGATGCTTATTGTCCCAAAATTCGAAAGAAGCGGCAAAATGTCCACTCCCACGTCGGTTGCCCGAAGCCAAGTGTTTGGGAGATGGGAATTACTGTCTACCCATTACACGGACAGTCCATCGGCCCGATTTCCACTGCTCTAAATAGGGGTAGGATAGCAACTTCAATAAGACGTGACACGACCGCCTCTGAGCCCATTCCGACACGGTGGGCGCCAAACATGGGCCGCAAAACACATTTGATTCAAGCTCGTCCAAAAGACCTCTGTTTCTCCCTCCATTTCCCCATTCATACGCGGTAGGCGGCAAAACAAACTCGACTTGGCCGGAATTGATATAGGCAAATATTTTCAATAGGGGCAGGTATGTAACTTCACTCAGACATGACACAACCGCCCTACCTGTCAGCCCCGTTCATACACCATGGGCGCCAACCATGGGCGCCAACCACCCTCTCCTCGCCCGAAATCGCTCTGGGCAAATATTGGCGAGATGCAAGATTACCGTCGTATCCCCAACTGACGAGACGCCCAAATTTTAAACGGGGGCTAAGTCCGTAACTTTCCCATATTTCAGACAGGCGCGTCCCAAAAACATGGTTCCCTGTACCTCTCCCTCCATTTTCCCATTCATAGACCGTCCGCGCTAGAACACCATCCCCACACTAGCCTCCGTCCGCCACCCCATCCATCGTCGCCATCCTCCACCACATCCATCGCCGCCATCCTCCACCACATCACCATCGCCACTGTCCTCCACCATGCCGGAGCGCCTACCAAGACCGCGTCGTCCACTGCTAGAGATGGACATTTCTCATCCACGGCGACGGACCAAGAGCCTTGCATCACGTCATCTCGCTTCATCGGCGATGTCGTCCTCTTTGCCAGGGCTGCTCACACGACCTTCTCTTCCACCGCAACGGGACTTATTCCCCAATGCACCCGTCTACCGTCGTAGATATGCTTCAACACCACCGACAGCCATCGCACCCCCGATGCCTACACGGCGCCGCAAGAGAGGTGGTACTTCATATCTCCTCAACTTTTTGATCTCAACCAGAAAATAGATCTTAACTTGGTTACTCTAATTTATTTTCAGCTCTTAGAATTTAGTTCTTAGTTCGAAGCAAACAATGGCTGCTAAATATCATTTCTCTGGTTTCCCCTTTTATGATCACTATACAATCAGAATACGTGCTTCGGTGTCATAATAGCACTGCTCGACCCATCAAGCTAAAAAAGCTTAGTTGTTCAAATACGAATCTGATATTATTAAAACATATTCGTTTAGTTGGTCAGCTAAATGTTCCTAAATTAGTTTCGAAAATGCGTGTTCGCCACTCGGGTGTGTATCTCTATAGGGTGCCCACGGTGGGCTGGCCCACCCTGAGATTTGGGGTCGTCCCAGGCCCTGATTCCCCTCTGTTCTGCTGCGCGCTTCCGATCTCTACTCGCCCCCAGCCGCTTTGCCTGCGCGACTTGTCAGTCCCCGGACGGCATGACTCTAGGAGGAGACGCCGGACTAACAGGAGGTCAGGAGCCGCTTGCCCAACAGCGTCACCGCTGCCCGGGTGCGCCACCGTGCCTACCTTCCCAGTCCGTTCAGGGCTCAGGCGTGCAACAGCCACTGAGCCAACCCGTTTTATCCTAAGATAAGTCCTCAACACTCAGCAGCCACTCCTCATCACCCATTTTCTAATTGATTCATTACCCATTAGGAAGGACTATCATTAGGGTTTGTTGTGTGCTCAGTGCTACCTACACTTAATGGTTCAGATGTATTTCGGTAATATTTAGTACCTGTAAAGTTCACAGGGTTTTCAAAATTCCGGCACTAGGAACAGACACTAGTCATTTTGGATTGTTGGTCGTAGTGACATTGACCCAGATTACTACTGCAAGCCAGGTTTGTTGACAATTTTTATTGTATTTCTTACTCATTCGATATAATATCCAATTATTCACGTTGATTAGTTGCAAACAATAAGTGCTAGACAAACTTCTTGATTCAGATTTTGGACGGTCTCTTCTGCAGTTACAATTCTGCATACTTGTCCTAGTAAGCTCACAAGTAAATGATTGATTCACTACATCTATGCTTGCCTTGTCAGATTTGTTGTCAATATTCTTTTAGGGTGGACCACCCTGTTTCTAAATATTGCAACCGTAGACATGAGTGAATAGTATTTCTCTATGTGATCTCTTCCATCATGTGTGGGCAACGAACACTGCATTGTATAGAAAGAAAGTGTCATTTCCAGCTTTTACATAGGCTTTGATCTTTTACATGGAATACAATCTGCCTACTTGCTTTGTGTCGCACTACCAACACTCCACCCTTGAAGCTAAACATTATGCCACTCATAATTCCTTAGTTTATTTGTTCAAATAAGAATTTCATATGATTCTAATGTTCCTACTTCAGTTTTGAAATGTGTGCCTACCTGCTATAGAGACATAAGGGGTTTGTATTTCTGTGTGTGGTCCGGTCAGCATGGTTGGGGGGTGCACTTTGCATATGCAGGGGTTTATAGGGAGACACTCTTTGAGTTGAATCCACAATGCATTCCATAGATAATCTGACTACTTTTTATGTTTTCATGAATCTCAGATTGTGAACAACATCATAATGATTATGAGCTTGCGCACATGAAAAGAATAAAGCAGAAAAATGCCATGGCTATCAAACTTAGCATTAAGGGACTGAAATCAAGTCTGGATGCAATTCAATGCAAACGCTCTCCACCTCTGCATTCATGCTCGAATATGATCCTAACAGTGATTACGAGCTAGAGGGAGACCTAAGTCAATGTTGCTCCCGAGTTGAGGAGTCTGAGGAAGATGCCCTATCTTATTCACCCATCAAGGTGCTTGCTCTAACTTTCCAAGGTTATATTTGTTGCACATATCTTGCAACTGATGCTTTGCATTGCTTCTACTTTGTTGAACTGCCATTAGCTTAGTTTACACATCGTGTATGTGAATACGGCCTGCCTATCCATTTTCAGTACATACTCCATCTGTCATCATACCATATTTATCCATTCGAATGATGTTCTTGTGTATCATACGTTCAAAAGGAAGAGGGCAATTGCTGATCATGGAGGAGCACAAGCAAAGTATTTGGAAAAGGTAGTGGTACCTGATAAATCAAATAGCCCATTAGATGTAGTTGCAATATCACCTGACCCACAAAACACCCCAACTCTAGCAGACTCTAGCCCTACTACCTTTGGTCATTTACGATGCCCCAACTCCGTAGACCCCAAGCTGCAGCAAACATTATGATTATGCCAGTTGACATAGCACCAGCTCTACGACAAAAACCCCCATTCCAAAGAAAGAGTACACCAAATCCGGTTGCCAAATCCCTTTTCGAACGGAGAGAGCCCCAATTGCAGCAAATAGGACCCTGTTCCATTTCTTCCCAGTTTAGAAGACAAAGCTTATATTGTTGTCGAACTTTGTGCGCATCTTTCCTTCATGGAAAGATTATACCGCATGACAGAGAACAATTTCAAGTGTTCCTCCATAACTTCTGGCGTAAGTAATGTACTAATGTTATTCATGGTCATTACTGCATATGTTTCTGCTGATAGAAGACACAAGATTTCATTCTTTTAAATATGCAAGGACCAAACTAGATTGTGAAGACGAGCAAGGGTTGGTTGCGCTTTTCAAGCACTCGTTGATGAAGTATCGTTCCTACCTGAGGCAAGCGCACTTTGATGGCAAGCCTCTAAACAAAATTTCTGTAAAGTCTCCGGTGCTACATTTATCCGACGGTGACTGGAATAATCTTGTTACACATTGGTCTCGGCTGCAGCGTAAGGTACTATCTATGATATCACATCACAATTTGAACTACATTTCTGCATTTGCCTTAACGTCTCACTTGTACAAAAATTGTTAGCAGAAGAACATTCATTCTCAAGGGACCACTGGATCTCGCAACTATACTGCACACTGCATTGCTCTTGTGAGTACCTCTTGCCCTGTATGACCATACTTACTTTCGTAGCTGTTTGATTATGTAGCATCACTGCACATGTTAGCCTCTTTATCGTCCATTTGGTGGACATTATAAGATCCGTCTGGGCTCTTACATAAATTTAGAATCAACCCAATGCTTTTGAAGAGGTTTAGCTCTGATCCTCTTGTAAGGACTGAACGTCGTCTATCACTTTGTACTTACATTATCAGCTACTCCCTCCGTCCCATAATATAAGAACGTTTTGTACAGTACACCAGTGTTCAAAACACTCTTGTATTATGGGAAGAGGGATTGGTTCATTGTGTAGCATTTTGCATCTTATCTCCCTCGCCCACCATTTACTAAAAAAGATCAGATCTATATTTAATCTTACCAAAAAGTAGAATACATGACAATGCCGGTCTGGAAGTGTAGCCCATTGCTCTTGTCAAGACATTTTGTCCTGTAATGCTTGTACTTCCGTGGATTGGTAGTTGATTATGTAGCATCAATCTGCATCTTATCTTCATTATCCTCTATCCCTTCTGTATTATCATATCTATAATTACTCTCTACAAAATGTAGAGTCTGTGCAATGCTTATGAAGAAGATTTTGTGCTGAAATTCTTGAGTTATCTTTCCCTTGACATGGAGAAGGGCATTATAAAGCCGGTGTTAACTGTTAATGTAAGTCAGTCCTTCTAAAGCCTTTATCCTTAACTGTTGTTTAATTTGCTCATACTCCCCATCGTTTACTACTGCTTAGTTTGCTGTTTCTACCAAAATGCATGTTTGCAAGAACCGTAAGTTCTAAGTTTTACTTGTAAAACCAAATTCCTTATTCATACCATGCACATTACTCAATACTCCCTATATGTATGCTAGATTTTGTGGATCTATAATCCAAAGGTGTGGTGAAGCAGCCCACGTTTGCACCTTTGTCATCTCCTGTTTTATCTTCTTGATGTGGTGATGATATGAACAACATGCCATGCACATTAACCAAAATAGATACAATGATTTTCTTTGCGCTTCATCTATGCTTGTTATGTTGACATGGTAATCCAGTAGTGTGGTGAAGCTCCCCGCATTATGAACAATGCCAAATTATTCTATTGATGTTTTGAACTTACTCTTTATTTTCTAATTTGGAATTGGATGGAATTGACAGCACAATTATCATCTTTGTTTATACACGTGCAAAACCTGTCATCTCTCTGCTTTGTTTCAGGGTGATATGCCTAATGGCATGCACGATGTCATTGAAGGTCGCGACAAACCCAACATATATTGCAGCAAAGAAGGCAAAACATCTTGAAGATAGCGAGACAACCCCAAAGTCTTGTCTTGATGCAGGTGTTCAAGTTACTTGAGATTAGCGGTCGACAAGCTCACGGAATTCGTTATGCGAATCGGTTTGACTTCTTCGGTCCCAAGTTCTAGCGAAAGGCATTCTACAACTCAACTTCGACTTGAAGTCCTATCTCTAAGAAAGATTGCGGAGAACACCAATGAGAACCTCATCGCTAAACAACTACACCTAGAAGCTATGACCGACATGCTAGGCCAATCTCACAGCCTTGCTCAGCAGCTTGCGCAGCAGTTCCCACGTAAGGCTAACCTTTCTTGAACTGTCTTGGAAGTGGTCTCGGTTCAGTATTATTTTGTTACGCTGCAATGGTGCCCAGTTTTTGTAATCTGCTTCTTCGTTGCGCTTTATGATCACTGGTGGCAAACTTCGATGCCCAGTGGATGTAATATACCATAAATCCTTTATTGTATAGTGTAGGTTTATTCTTAGTTACTATGTCATAATGTATTTATTGTATAGAGTAGGTTTGTTCTTAATTCCTACTAGTTACTGCCATCATTCGCTATCTGAAAAAAAATCAGATGTAGTCGACCGGGCCGAAACATTCGCCTCTAACGGGCCTGGTGTTTAGCGGGCCACAATTGGGCCGGCCTGCATCTTTCTTGGGCCTGAATGATTGGGGCCTTCACACTTTACGCGAGGCCCACAACTTACACCGGCCTATGTTTTAGTTGGGCCTTTTGTGGACCCAGCGCTTAGTTTGTCCCAGGTAGCGTTGGGCCATTAACAGGCTAAATATTGTACTGGCCTGTTACGGCCCAGATGAAACCATGGGCCTTTAGCAGGCCGAAATGCATATTGGGCCTCAATTTTCACTAGTCGTCAACAGGCCTTCAGCAGGCTGAAATGTAGACCGAGCCTTTTTGGGCCCAGTTATATCATGGGCAGTTACCAGGACGAAACATATCTCGGGCCTTAGTTGGCCCACTGATATCATGGGCCTTTAAGAGACCGAAAGCTTAGTACAGACATCAACGGGCCGAATTATGCGACATGCCTTTAACAGGCCCAATGTCACGTTGGGCTTAACTGTTGCCACCTTTATCACGGGCCGTTAGTGGGCCCAATGTCCCGTCGGACCATATATGGCCCATGGGCAGCACGTGCCATTGCCAGGCCAAAAGTCACACCGGGCTGAAATGGGCCCATGTCTACATCGGGCCTTTAACAGGCCAAAAGTCACTGTGCTATAATTGGGCTGAAATATTCGGCGAAGAATTAACGGGCCAGATCTGGCTTCGGGCCATAAATGGGCCCAAATATTTAGTGAACAATTAACGGGCCAGATCTGGCTTCCGGCTGTAAATGGGCGTTTATTAAGCAGTCCGTTATTGGGTTGGCCCACTAGTACCTGGGTAAGTACTACGGGCCTTTGACTGGGCCGGCCTTTTTAACCTATATGGGCCTCTGTTGGGCCGTGCCACGTGTTGACGTATCATACGCGCTTTGGGTCCAATGAGTGGATGACATCTGTCCCAACGGTGAGCCGACATGTGTTTCCTCCAGCCAATGATGATTTTACACATGGAAAATCCCCATTGGTCGGGGCTGTTAATGGGTTATCAGATCCAAAACTGGACCCGATAGCTTAACAACGTTCCATTACGGTGGATGCCACGTGTCGGTCACCCTTGACGAAAACACTACTGTGACGTGCGATTTATCGTCATGGAAGTGGACACTTCCGTGATGATAATATTGGTAATGTCATGGAACACTTCTACGACAGCACAGGTATGACTATCTTGATTCTGTCATAAATTTGTCATGGATGTACATGCATGACAGAAAACATGACCTACTGTGACAAACACGTATCATCACAAAAGTGTATTTTTTTGGTAGTGCAAGCCATTGAGAATAAATGGATCTTCAAGAGGAAGACGGATGCTGATAGTAGTGTTACTATCTACAAAGCTCGAATTGTCAAAAAAAAGGTTTTTGACAAGTTCAAGGTGTTGACTAAGATAAGATTTTCTCACTCGTAGCGATGCTTAAGTTTGTCTGAATCATGTTCGCAATTGCCACATTTTATGAAATCTGGCAAATGGATGTCAAAACTACATTCCTTAATAGATATCTTAAAGAAGAATTGTATATGATACAACAAGAAGGTTTTGTCGATCCAAAAGGTGCTAACAAAGTGTGCAAGCTCCAGCAATCCATTTATGGACTGGTGCAAGCCTTTCGGAGTTGGAATATACACTTTGATAGTGTGATCAAAGCATGTGGTTTTATACAAACTTTTGGAGAAGTCTGTATTTACAAGAAAATGAGTGGGAGCACTACAGCCTTTCTGATAAGTATATGTAAATGACATATTGTCAATCAGAAATGATGTAGAATTTTCTGGAAAGCATAAAGGAGTGTTTGAATGGAGTTTTTCAAAGAATGACCTCGGTGAAGCTGCTTACATATTTGAGCGACGCGTGATAAGTTTTTTCAATGAGTACATACCTTGACAAGTTTTTGAAGTAGTTCAAAATGGAACAGTCAAAGAAAGAGTTCTTGCCTGTGTTGCAAGGTGTGAAGTTGAGTAAGACTCAAAGCCCGACCACGGTAGAAAATAGAAAGAGAATGAAAGTCATTCCCTATGCCTCAGCCATAGGTTCTATAAAGTATGCCATGCTGTGTACCAGACCTATTGTATACCCTACCCTAAGTTTGGCAAGGAAGTACAATTTTGATCTAGGAGTAGATCACTGGACAGCGATCAAAAATTATACTTAGAGGACTAAGGAAATATTTCTCGGTTATGGAGGTGATAAGGAGTTCGTCGTAAAGAGTTACGTCGATGCAATCTTTGACACCGATCTGGATGACTCTAAGTCACAATCCAGATACATATTGAAAGTGGGAGCAATTAGCTAAAGTAGCTCTGTGCCGAGCATTGTAGACATACAAATTTGCAAAATACATACGGATCTGAATTTGACAGATCCGTTGACTAAACTTCTCTCACAAGCAAAACATCATCACACCTTAGTACTCTTTGACTTGACTAAACTTCTCTCACAAGCAAAACATCATCACACCTTAGTACTCTTTGAGTGTTAATCACATGGCGATGTGAACTAGATTACTGACTCTAGTAAACCCTTTGAGTGTTGGTCACATGGCGATGTGAACTATGGGTGTTAATCACATGGTGATGTGAACTATTCATGTTAAATCACAGGGCGATGTGAACTAGATTATTCACTCTAGTGCAAGTGGGAGACTGAAGGAAATATGCCCTAGAGGCAAATAATAAAGTTGTTATTTATATTTCCTTATATCATGATAAATGTTTATTATTCATGCTAGAATTGTATTAACTAAAAACTTAGTACATGTGTGGATACATAGACAAACAGAGTGTCACTAGTATGCATCTACTTGACTAGCTCGTTGAATCAAACATGGTTAAGTTTCCTAGCCATAGACATGAGTTGTCATTTTATTAATGGGATCACATCATTAGAGAATGATGTTATTGCCTTGACCCATTCCGTTAGCTTAGCATTTGATCCTTTAGTATATTGCTATTGCTTTCTTCATGACTTATACATGTTCCTATGACTATGAGATTATGCAACTCCCGAATACTGGAGGAACACTTTGTGTGATACCAAACGTCACAACGTAACTGGGTGATTATAAAGGTGCTCTACAGGTGTCTCCGATGGTGCTTGTTGAGTTGGCATAGATCAAGATTAGGATTTGTCACTCCGATTGTCGGAGAGGTATCTCCGGGCCCTCTCGATAATGCACATCACTATAAGCCTTGCAAGCAATGTAATTAATGAGTTAGTTGCGGGATGATGCATTATGGAACGAGTAAAGAGGCTTGCCGGTAACGATATTGAACTAGGTATTGAGATACCGACGATCGAATCTCGGGCAAATAACATACCAATGACAAAGGGAACAACGTATGTTGTCATGCGGTTTGACCGATAAAGATCTTCGTAGAATATGTAGGAGCCAATATGAGCATCCAGGTCCCGTTGTTGGTTATTGAACGGAGATGAGTCCAGGTCATGTCTACATAGTTCTCGAACCCGTAGGGTCCGCACGCTTAACATTCGGTGACGATCGGAATTATGAGTTTATGTGTTTTGATGTACCGAAGGTTGTTCGGAGTCCCGGATGAGATTAGGGACATGATGAGGAGTCTCAAAACGTTCGAGACGTAAAGATCGATATATTGTAAGGCTATATTCGGACATCGGAAAGGTTCTGAGTGGTTCGGGTATTTATCGGAGTACTGGAGAGGGAGAGGGGTGGCAAGGGCAGGCCGCGTGCCCCCTCCCCCTCTAGTCCGAATTGGACTAGGAAGGGGGAGGGCGGCGGCCCCCTTTTCCTTCTCCCTCTCTCCTCCTTCCTTCTCTCCTACTCCTACTACATGGAAGGGGGGAATCCTACTCCTGGTGGGAGTAGGAATCCCCATGGGGCGCGCCATAGGAGGGTCGGCCCTCCCCCTCCTCCACTCCTTTATATTCGGGGAGGGGGGCACCCCATAGGCACACAAGTTGGTCATTGATCTCTTAGCCGTGTGCGGTGCCCCCCTCCACCATAATCCACCTCGGTCATATCCTCGTAGTTCTTAGGCGAAGCCCTGCGCCGGTAGCTTCATCATCACAGTCATCACGCCGTCGTGCTGACGAAGCTCTCGCTCGAAGCTCTACTGGATCATGAGTTCGTAGGACGTCACCGAGCTGAACGTGTGCAGATCGCTGAGGTGTCGTACGTTCGGTACTAGGATCGGTCGATTCTGAAGACGTACGACTACATCAAACGCGTTGTCATAACGCTTCTATGTCGGTGTGGAACGACACCTATGGGAGCACAAGAATCCCTATTACGGTTGTCGGGGCATAGGGTTGTAAGAAGAGCTGGATTAGTAATCAGCACAAGGATCGTTTACCCAGGTTCGGGCCGTGAGGATGCGTAAAACCCTAGTCCTGCTTTGGTGGATGTATTGGGTGTTCTTGAGCCTTTGAACTAGCTACGGTGGCTGAGTAATTCCAAAGAGCCGAATCCTTCTCCAGTACGCCATGGGCCTCCTTTTATAGTCGAAAGGGGCTGCCACAGTGGCACCCAGGAGGTGGAAATGCGTACAGTGCTACGAGCTTATCGTTCGTATTACAGGACAAAAACGCATTTAATGCATCGCTTAGGTGTCCCCCAGCTTTATCGGGGACGGGGGCGAGGCCCGTCCCGTCCGTCGCCGCTCCCCCTCGCTTCGACACGCGCCCTGGCCAGCGCTGCATGCGGCGCCATGCAGGCAAGCAGCTGAGGTGGCGCAGCGGTAGGGTCTTCATGAAGATCTGCATGCTGCCACGCATGCGCCTGCTGAGTTGGCCTAGGAGCTGCATGTTGCCACGCAGGTGGCTGCCCAGCTGGTCGGGCTGGCAGCTGCATGCAAACGGCGGTGGAGATTTGGCTGGTGCGGGCCTGAAGGTGGCCCTGCTGGCGTCCTTGGTGAGGGCCTTGCTGGGTGGCCCGGCAAGGGTCTTGCCGTGGCGCGCTGTCGTCCCTGGCATGGATCTTGCCGAGGATCTTGTGGCTCTCCTCGGCAAGGATCTTGCCGAGGACCGTTGTCTTCTAATCCTCATCTGATCTTGAATATTCCTTGGTCTTGACAAAGATCTGCATGCCACCATGGAGGTGCCTCCCGAGCCCTAGTTCCAACGTGGTTGGTTGAGTTGGAACCCGCGGGCTCAAGGGTGGCTCGCTCTGTTGGTGTTTGGGAAAGTTGCCCCGGCAAGGTTCTTGTCGGGGCCGCGGAGGCCTGCCCCGGCAAGGGCCTTGCCGGGGACTCCAGCCCGCCCTTTGTCTTGCGTTTCTGGTCTTGGCGTTGTCGTGGTTGTCTTGGGTTTCGGCTTCTCTCCGGCTCCCCTCCTCTGCCCTGCTTAGTGTGGCTGTGGCGCGTGGCTCCGACTGCCCGCGCAAAAGTAAAGGGGTATAAAGGTGTGCCCCTACTTTTGTACACAGACAGGAGCCCCCGGGCCTGGGCCATACATAAGCGCGACACATTGTTGGGCCAGGCCCAAAACGGTGCGCGGGCAGGCGAGGTGGATTTTACCGCAGTAACTGCTCATCCGTTGCACTTCCCCACGACCCGCGCGCGACATGGTGGGTCGTGCGTGAGTGGGGGTCATGCGTGATGTGGCTTCCGCACGCATGCGTCACTTCACAGTTAATGGGAAAGGAGGCGGCCCGCGCCTTCCCCATAAAAAGGAATAACCGCGGGCACGCTGCTCACTTTACCCCTTCCGCGCCTTCTTCCAATCTCAGAGACGATGCCCCCTTCTCCTTCCTCCCTAAGCTTTGCTCTTGCTCGCCACCGCCGTGTCCCCGTCGTCTTCTGTCTCTTGCTCCCCTTGCCGCCATGGCGCCCAAATCCACCAAGGGCAAGGCCAAGGACGCCGGAGTGACGGAGCCACCGGAGAGTGAGCTGGCGGCACAGCGGATGCAGCTCGCCTGCTTCCCCTCGACGGTCGACGTGTTCGAGCTCCAGGAGGCCTTCAAACCCTAGTGGGAGGTTAATACGGGGGAGAGAAGACGGGGCATCCAGCCACGCGCGTCATCCCCGCCAATTGCACCGAGGCCGCTCCAAATCGGTACCCTTTCTTCGTCGACAACTTCTCCTGCGGGCTCTGTCCCCCATTCTCTGATTTCTTCAGCGACGTCATGCACACCTACGGCTTCCACCTTTTGGATTTTACTCCAAATGTCGTGGCATGCATGGCTCTTTTCGCGCACCTCTCCGAGGGCTTCACCGGGGTGCACCCCAACATGGTGCCCTTCCGCCACTACTTCTCCCCTTGGATCCAACCGGGGGGCGCCATCTCTGGCTGCATCACCTGGATCCCATGGTCCAAGGGGGCATACCCGGAGGGCGCCATGAAGGAGAGGTGGGAGGAATGGCGGGGTCGGTGGTGCTGGATCAAGGAGAAGGACCCGCCGATGTTCTGTGAGGTTCGCCAGGCACCGCCGGCCTGCAGGAGCGACTGGGACGACGTCGACGCCAACGACGAGAAGCCCACGATCGCCACCACCAGGATCCTTCGGCTTACTGAGGCCGAGCTCACCCTTGTGATGATCGGGGCGGATTTCATCCACCGCCGGATCGCTCCACTTCACAACAAGGGGAGGCCGGCCTGGCTCTTCACGAATGCCGGCGACATCATGAGGCTTCGCCCCGGCCTCGACCACAACTTCACAGTGATGGGGCACGCTCACTTCTGCCAGCGGCTCTTCCAGCTCGACGTGAACCGCGACGGCGAGGTCGAGCAGACCGGCAAACGCGAGGGTCTGCGAAGGCCGGCAAGGTCGCCAAGGGGCCCTTGTTCAAGTTGCCAGCAGGAGTGGTCCCGCTGAGCAACAACTTGCGTCGGACCGAGATCATTGCCATGATGCCGGACTTCAACGCGCATGGCCTTGATCCGAGCTGGGTCGAGCCAGAGGAGATTAAGTTCCAGGAGTTCTTCGACACCTTGCATGAGGGGTACGGCACCGCTGAGCCGCGGCTTGTTCATTACACCACCCAGGCGGAGCTTGACTACATCGCCGCCAGGGTGATGGAGGCGAAGCTTGCCGAGGAGGCCGGCAGCGCCGGTGGCGTGGAGGACAGGGCCGCGATGGCCGTGGAGGAGGAGGAGCTCGCCCGATGGGCGGAGACCGCTGGGGAGGCTAGCAGCGCCGGCACCGAGGCTCCTCTTGTTGATGATGTGGCCGACGAGTCGTCGGAGGAGGAAGCCGGGGTTGTTGATCCTACGACCATGGGGAGAGGGGTAGTCCTACGGCGGGCCACTTCTGGCGAGCCGGTACGGCCCGTTAAGGCCGCACGGCGGCCAAAGTCTCCGGAGGAGTCCGCACGTCAGGTGGTGAGGGCCGCTGTGGCGAAGAAGAAAGCATCTGCCTCCTCTTCGTCCAAGCGCGCCCAGACTCCGCCCTCCTCCCCTCCTCCGGCAGACACCAACGCGGGGGTCACCTTCGACTTTGGGTCACTCAGCCCTAGAAGAAAGAGGAAGGCAACAGAGGAGGAGGTGGACGACGAGTGAGTATCCTGTTCCTCTCTGTCATCTCCGTCTCCTCAATCTGTGCCGCTTGTGTTGATTTGTTTCCGCCTTCGCAGGGACCCGGAGACGCTGGCCCAGAGTGTGAAGAGGGCCAAGGCCTCGGCGGGCAGCCAGCCCCCGGCGGGTACTTCGAGGGTGCCATTGGTGGTGCTGAGCAGCCCGGACAGCAGCCCCCGGCGCAGCCCCCAGCGTAAGTTCACCGCTCCCTCCTCGTCGACATGTGTCAGGGGTATGATACTTTGGTGCTAACCTTGCCGCATATGCAGGAGGAGAGCAGCAACGGGAGGAGCCACAGAGGGCTACTCCCACCACGCCGGCCCCATCAACCACACCGCCCCGAGGGGCGTCCCCGGCAAGGGCGCCAAGCACCGAGCCCACGCACATGGAGGAGGACGAGGAGAATTTGGGCACTGGTGGTTTCGCCTCGGCGCCAGATGTTGGTGGAGAGGGGACTTCTGCTTCCTAGCCTGGCACTGGTAAGTCTCTGGCCTTTCGTCCCTGCTTTTTCTCTTCTTTCTGACCCTTGGTCTTGGCCTTGCCTTACTCCCTCCTTTGGTACCCAGATCCCTCCTCGGCGGACCCAGGGGATGTGGACGCCATCGTCGAGGACGTCGCCAAGGCCGCCGCGGTGGAGGCTGAGGAGATCACCGCCGAGGAGGCCGCCAAGGGCCCTGCTGAGGATGCCACCAAGGGGCCTCCCGAGGAGCCCGACAAGGCCACTGCCGGGGAGGCCGGCAAGGGACCTGCCGGGGAGGCTTGCAAGGCCGCCGCCGAGGAGGAGGTGGTCGATGACCAACATTCTTGCTCTGCTGCCTCTGGCTCTGGCAAGTACCTGAGGGTGAGTGACGACTTGTTCGTCCACCTTCCAGGTGCGTCGAGCACCAGGACGCCCGTCGAGGGAGAGGTGTTTGACGATGAAGTGCTTGCCGCCGCCGGGCTCGAAGTCGTCGACGAGCCGAGCGCAGGTGGCGACCGCTCCCAGGAGGAGCGGATCCTCTAGGTCATGGGTGCCAACTTTCGGAAGCTCCAAGCGCTCCACCACGCCCGCCTGGACATGGCCAAGTCCAGGATGGCAACGGTGGACCAAGCGGAGGCGGACCTCAAGGTGCGCATCGCCGACGCGCAGGCTTGGTTCCGCCAAGCTAGCGAAGAGCTGAAGACCGCCCAGGGCGAGCTGGCCAAGCGCGACGTGGAGCTCACCATGAAGCTGGCCGGCATCGAGAACCGCGGCAGCCAAGGCCGCCCGGACCCAACACCAGGACGCGCTGAACTCCCAGGAGGAGGACCTCGCCAAGTGCGAGGCGGACCTCGACGCCAAACTCCACGCCAAGGACAAGGAGGTGGAGAATCTTGCTGTGAAGCGGACCGAAGAGCTGGAGCAGAGGCACAAAGAGACACTCGATGCCCAGGCTCTGGTTCACGCCGGCAAGGTGAAGGAGCTGGAGGTGGAGCGGGATGAGCTGAAGGAGCAGGCCCTGAAGCTATCCTAGGAGAAGGACACGCTCAACAACGCCTTGATGGAGGCGCAGGGCGCGGCCGTCAGCAGGGCCGGGGAGCTCTCCGAGGCCAACAACTCCATCAAAGACCTCAAGCTGAAGCTGGAGGGTCTCTAGAAGATGTTGTCGAAGGCCAGGGCCCGGGAAGGGACCCTGACCAAAAACCTGGAGACCGAGAAGCAATTGCGGAAGAACGAGGGCCTCAACTTCAAGGAGCACGTGGACGGTGAGAACCGTTGGCTCGATCGCCTCGCCACCGTTGCCAACTAGGCTGCCGCATAGCTGGCCACCATGGGGATGTCGGACATGAGGTATGCCCCGGAGCGGAGTGCGAGCGCCAACTGCAGCCTGACCCTGTTCTTTGAGAAGGTCGTCGGTGCTTTTGAGCGGCTTCACGCCAACCGAGCAGCCTCGCTGGACGACGAGGCCTGGAGGCTTTGCAGGGCGCCACGACCAAGCTTCTCACCAAGGTGGCGTACTGGTACCCCGACCTCGACTCCGACGCCGCACTGGAGAGCTTGCCGGAGGATACTGACCTCGCGCCGCTCAGGGAGCGCATCAAGCCCGTCATCAGCGGTGTCAGCGGAATTCTGAGGGTGGAGGGCCAACGCCGGGATTAGGCACCCCGTTTCTTTTCGTTGCTGCAAGTTCACAACCAAGACGATTTCTATCTTTAGTTAGAACTGCAGCAACAAGCGATGCATTATAACTTCTGCAGTACTTTGATATTATGCACGTTATTTTCCTGTTTGATTTTCCTTTGTATGTCCACCCTACGTAATTGGGTAGGCTGCCAGCGTAAACCAGGCGGCGTCTTGGGGACGGATCACCATTGGCCTGCCGGGTGTGCTTGCTGCCGGGCGAACCACCTTACCGCCCTTAACGCGGCCGCTCGAACTGTCGAGCTTAACTCGATTCAGAATCAAGAGCGTTGCCAGGTGTGGAAGGCTAGCCCGCCACTCTTGACGCGGCCGCTTGAGTTGTTGAGCGGACTCGAAATAGAACAAGGGCGTTGCCAATCGCGGGAGGGATCCTTTGCGTGCAGGTTTTCCATACATAGGCAGGATCTCTGAGGACGATAACCTTATATAAAAAAGGAAATGACTTAGCTTTTCTGTCACCGCTCTGGTGCCCTTCGCGCTTGCAGGTAGCGTTGTCGTTTTGGCCGTCTTCTTCTTGGGAGCCATGGCGATGAAGAAACGCTAGGCTAACTACTAGACCAGATTCTCATAATTGCACCCCCTACCTGGTGCGCCAAAGATGTCGGTGTGGAGCGACACCTATGGAATCACAAGAATCCCTACTACGGTTGCCGGGGCGCAGGGTTGCAAGAAGAGCAGGATTAGTAATCAGCACAAGGATCGTTTACCCAGGTTCGGGCCGCGAGGATGCGTAAAACCCTAGTCCTGCTTTGGTGGATGTATTGGGTGTTCTTGAGCCTTTGAACTAGCTACGGTGGCTGAGTAGTTCCAAAGAGCCGAATCCTTCTCCAGTACGCCATGGGCCTCCTTTTATGGTCGAAAGGGGCTGCCACAGTGGCACACAGGAGGTGGAAAGGCGTACAGTGCTACAAGCTTATCATTCGTATTACAGGACAAAGACGCATTTAATGCATCGCTTAGGTGTCCCCTAGCTTTATCGAGGACGGGGGCGAGGCCCGGCCCGTCCGTCGCCGCTCCCCCTCGCTTCGACACGCGCCCTGGCCACGCTCCATGCGGCGCCATGTAGGCATGCAGGCAGCTGACGTGGTGCGGCGGTAGGGTCTTCACGAAGATCTCCATGCTGCCACGCATGCGCTTGCTGAGTTGGCCTGGGAGCTGCATGTTGCCACACATGTGCCTACCCAGCTGGTTGGGCTGGCAGCTGCATGCAAACGGCGGTGGAGATTTGGATGGTGCGGGCCTGGAGGTGGCCCTGTTGGCGTCCTCGTTGAGGGCCTTGCCGGGTGGCCCGACAAGGGTCTTGCCGTGGCGCGCTGTCGTCCCTGGCAAGGATCTTGCCGGGGTTCTTGTGGCTCTCCTCGGCAAGGATCTTGCCGAGGACCTTGTCTTTTAATCCTCATCTGATCTAGAATATTCCATGGTCTTGACAAAGATCTGCATGCCACCATGGAGGTGCCTCCCGAGCCCTAGTTCCAACGTGGTTGGTTGACTTGGAACACGCGGGCTCAAGGGTGGCTCGCTCTTTTGGTGTTTGGGCAAGTTGCTCCGGCAAGGTTCTTGTCGGGGCCGCAGAGGCCTGCCCCGGCAAGGGCCTTGCCGGGGGACTCCACCCCGCCCCTTTGTTGTCTTGCGTTTCTGGTCTTGGCGTTGTCGTGGTTGTCTTGGGTTTCGGCTTCTCTCCGGTTCCCCTCCTCTGCCCTGCTTAGTGTGGCTGTGGCGCGTGGCTCCGACTGCCCGGGCACAAGTAAAGGGTATAAAGGTGTGCCCCTACTTTTGTACACCGACATTCCGCTTTCGGTCTACGAGGGTACATGGACAACACTCTCCCCTCACGTTGCTATGCATCACCATGATCTTGCGTGTGCGTAGGAAAATTTTGAAATTACTATGTTCCCCAACACGATGATCGGTGAGCCATTGAGAATAAATGGATCTTCAAGAGGAAGATGGACGCTCATAGTAGTGTTACTATCTACAAAGCTCGAATTGTCGCAATGAAGTTTTCGACAAGTTCAAGGTGTTGACTACGATAAGATTTTATCACTCGTAGCGATGCTTAAGTCTGTTCGAATCATGTTAGCAATTGCCACATTTTATGAAATCTGGCAAATGGATGTCAAGACTACATTCCTTAATGGATTTCTTAAAGAAGAGTTGTATATGATGCAACAAGAAAGTTTTGTCAATCCTAAAGGTGCTAACAAAAGTGTGCAAGCTCCAGCGATCCATCTATGGACTGGTGCAAGCATCTCGGAGTTGGAATATACGCTTTGATAAGGTGATCAAAGCATATGGTTTTATACAGACTTTTGGTGAAGCCTGTATTTACAAGAAAGTGAGTGGGAGGACTACAGCCTTTCTGATAAGTATATGTGAATGACATATTGTTAATCAGAAATGATGTAGAATTTTCTGGAAAGCATAAAGGAGTATATGAAAGGAGTTTTTCAAAGAAAGACCTCGGTAAAGCTGATTACATATTGAGCATCAAGATCTATAGATATTGATCAAGACGCTTGATAAGTTTTTTCAATGAGTACATACCTTGACGAAGTTTTTGAAGTAGTTCAAAATGGAACAGTCAAAGGAGTTCTTGCGTGTGTTGCAAGGTGTGAAGTTGAGTAAAGACTCAAAACCCGACCACGGCGGAAAATTGAAAGAGAATGAAAAGGCATTCCCTATGCCTCAGTCATAGGTTCTATAAAGTATGTTATGTTGTGTACCAGACCTATTGTGTACCTCACCATGAGTTTGGCAATAGGGTACAATAGTGATCCAGGAGTGGATTGCTACCTCTTGAGCATGCGCTGGTTTTTCCCTTGAAGAGGAAAGGGTGATGCAGCAAAGTAGCGTAAGTATTTCCCTCAGTTTCTGAGAACTAAGGTATCAATCCAGTAGGAGGCCACACGCAAGTCCCTCGTACCTACACAAACAAATAAGAACCTTGCAACCAATGCAATAAAGGGGTTGTCAATCCCTTCATGGGCACTTGCAAAAGTGAGATCTGATAGAGATGATAATATTTTTGGTATTATTATGATAAAGATTGAAAGTAAAGATTGCAAAGTAAAAATAGATTGGAAACTTATATGATAGAAAATAGACCCGGGGGCCATAGGTTTCACTAGTGGCTTCTTTCAAGACAGCATAAGTATTACGGTGGGTGAACAAATTACTGTCGAGCAGTTGATAGAAAAGTGCATAATTATGAGAATATCTAGGAATGATCATGTATATAGGCATCACATCCGTGACAAGTAGACCGACTCCTGCCTGCATCTACTACTATTACTCCACACATTGACCGCTATCCAGCATGCATCTAGAGTATTAAGTTCATAAGAACAGAGTAACGCGTTAGGCAAGATGACATGATGTAGAGGGATAAACTCAAGCAATATGATATAAACCCCATCTTTTTATCCTCGATGGCAACAATACAATACGTGTCATTTCCCTTACTGTCACTAGGATCGAGCAACGCAAGATTGAACCCAAAGCTAAGCACTTCTCCCATTGCAAGAAAGATCAATCTAGTAGGCCAAACCAAACTGATAATTCAAAGAGACTTGCAAAGATAACCAATCATACATAAAAGAATTCAGAGAAGATTCAAATATTGTTCATAGATAATCTTGATCATAAACACACAATTCATCAGATCTCGACAAACACACCGCAAAAAGATTTACATCGAACAGATCTCCAAGAACATCGAGGATAACTTTGTATTGAGATCCAAAGAGAGAGAAGAAGCCATCCAGCTAATAACTATGGACCCGAAGGTCTGTGGTAAACTACTCACACATCATCGGAGAGGCTATGGTGTTGATGTAGAAGCCCTCCGTGATCGATTCCTCCTCCGGCGAAGCACCGGAAAAGGCCCCAAGGTGGGATCTCATGGGTACAGAAGGTTGCGGCGGTGGAAATAGGGTTTCGTGGTCCTCCTGGTTGGTTTCGGGGTACGTAGGTATATATAGGAGGAAGAAGTAGGTCGGTGGAGCCACGAGGGGCCCACGAGGGTGGGGCGCACCCAGGGGCAGGCGCGCCTTCCTGCCTCGTGGCCTCCTCGTTGATTTCTTGACATCCACTCCAAGTCCTCTGGATCACGTTTGTTCCAAAAATAACTCTCCCGAAGGTTTCATTCCGTTTGGACTCCGTTTTATATTCCTTTTCTGCGAAACACTGAAATAGGAAAAAAAACAGCAATTTACCTTTGGGCCTTGGGTTAGTAGGTTAGTCCCAAAAATAATATAAAAGTGTATAGTAAAGCCCATTAAACATCCAAAACAGATAATATAATAGCATGGAACAATCAAAAATTATAGATACGTTGGAGACATATCAAGCATCCCCAAGCTTAATTCCTGCTCGTCCTCGAGCAGCTAAATGATAAAAACAGAATTTTTGATGTGGAATGATATCTAGCATATTTCTCAATGTAATTTTCTTTATTGTGGCATGAATGTTCAGATCCGAAAGATTCAAGATAAAAGTTTAATATTGACATAAAAATAAAAATACTTCAAGCATACTAAACGAGCAATTATGTCTTCTCAAAATAACATAGCCAAAGAAAGCTCATCCCTACAAAATCATATAGTTTGGCCATGCTTCATTTTCGTCACACAAGATGCTCTCATCTTACACAACCCCAATGACAAGCCAATCAATTGTTTCATACTTTAGCAATCTCAAACTTTTTTCAACTTTCACGCAATACATGAGCGTGAGCCATGGATATAGCACTATGGGTGGAATAGAATATGATGATGGGGGCTGTGTGGAGAAGACAAAAAAGGAGAAAGTCTCACATTGACGCGGCTAATCAACGGGCTAGGGAGATGCCCATCAATTGATGTCAATGCAAGGAGTAGGGATTGACATGCAATGGATGCACTAGAGCTATAAATGTATGAAAGCTCAAAAAAAGAAACTAAGTGGGTGTGCATCCAACTTGCTTGCTTACGAAGACCTAGGGCATTTGAGGAAGCCCATTGTTGGAATATACAAGCCAAGTTCTATAATGAAAAATTCCCACTAGTATATGAAAGTGACAAAACAAGAGACTCTCTATCATAAAGATCATGGTGCTACTTTGAAGCACAAGTGTGGAAAAAGGATAGTAGCATTGTCCCTTTTTATTTCTCTTTTTTTTTCTTTCTTCTTTTTGGGCCTCCCTTTTTTTTATTTGGCCTTTCTCTTTTTTTATTTGGGACAATGCTCCATTAATGATGATCATCACACTTCTATTTATTTACAACTCAATGATTACAACTCGATACTAGAACAAAATATGACTCTATATGAATGCCTCCGGTGATTGTGCAGGATGGGCAATGAATCAAGAGTGACATGTATGAAATAATATGCATGGTGGCTTTGCCACAAATACAATGTCAACTACATGATCATGCAAGGCAATATGACAATGATGAAGCGTGTCATAATAAACGGAACTACTTGGCAATATATCTCGGAATGGCTATGGAAATGCCATACTAGGTAAGTATGGTGGCTGTTTTGAGGAGGTTTATGTGTGATAGAGCGTATCGTATCACGGGGTTTGGATGCACCGGCGAAGTTTGCACCAACTCTCAAGGTGAGAAAGGGCAATGCACTGCATCAAGAGGCTAGCAATGATGGAAGGTTGAGAGTGCGTAGAATCCATGGACTCAACATTAGTCATAAAGTACTCCCATACTTATTGCAAAAATCTACAAGTCATCAAAAACCAAGCACTACGCTCATGCTCCTAGGGGGGTAGATTGGTAGGAAAAGACCATCGTCATTCCCCGACCGCCACTCATAAGGATGACAATCAAAGAACACCTCATGTTTCAAATTTTTTACACAACGTTTACCATACGTGCATGCTACGGGACTTGCAAACTTCAACACAAGTATTTCTCAAATTCACAACTACTCAACTAGCGTAACTTTAATATCACTATCTCCATATCTCAAAACAATCATCAAGTATCAAACTTCTCCTAGTATTCAATGCACTTATATGGAAGTTTTTATTATATCCATCTTGGATGCTAATCATATTAGGAATAAATTTATAGCTAAAGAAAATTACCATGCTGTTCTAGAGTGTCGATGTGGAACGACACCTATGGGATCACAAGAATCCCTACTACGGTTGTCGGGGCGCAGGGTTGCGAGAAGAGCAGGATTAGTAATCGGCACAAGGATCGTTTACCCAGGTTCAGGCCGCGAAGATGCGTAAAACCCTAGTCCTGCATTGGTGGGTGTATTTCAGAGAGTTCTTGAGCTCTCAAACTAGCTATGGTGGGGTGCGTGGTTCGAAAGAGCCGAATCCTTCTCCAGTATGCCAAGGGCCTCCTTTTATAGTCGAAAGGGGCTGCCACAGTGGCACACATGAGGTGGAAAGGCGTACAGTACTGCGAGCTTATAGCTCGTATTACAGGACAAGACGCATTTAATGCGTCGTTGAGGTGACCCCTAGCTTTATCGGGGACGGGAGCGAGGCCCGTCCCGTCCGTCGCCGCTCCTCCTTGCTTCGACACGCGCCCTGGCTAGCGATGCATGCGGCGCCATGTAGGTAGGCAGGCAGCTGAGGTGGCGCAGTGGTGGAGCCTTCACGAAGATCTGCATGCCGCCACGCAGGCGTGTGCTGAGTTGGCCTGGAAGCTGCATGTTGCCACTTAGGTGTCTGCCCAGCTGGTTGGGCTAGCAGCTGCATGCGAACGGTGGTGGTGACTTGGTTGCTGCGGGCCTGGCTATGGCCCCACTGGCGCCCCTGGTGAGGGCCTTGCCGGGTGCCCGGCAAGGGTCTTGCCGTGGCGTGCTGTCGTCCCCGGCAAGGATCTTGCCGGGGGTCTTGTGGCTCTCCTCGGCAAGGGTCTTGCCGAGGATCGTCAAATCTTTAATCCTTATCGATCTTGAATAATCCTTGTCTTCACAAAGATCGCATGCCACCACAGGAGGTGCCTCCGAGCCCTGGCCCAACGTGGTTGATGGTGTTGGAGACCGTGGGCTCGAGGCGGCTCGCCTGTTGGTGTTTGGCGTGCTTCCCGGCAAGGGTCTTGCCGGGTTCTTGAGCAAATCCCGGCAAGGGTCTTGCCGGGGAAACTCTCCGCCTCTGCTTCTTTGCGTTCTTGGCCTTGGCATTGTCTTGATTGTCTTGGGCTTTGGTTTTACCTTGGTTCACCTCCCCTGTTCTGCTTGGTGCGGCGGTGGGCGCGGCTCCGACTGCCCGTGCACAAGTAAGGGGTACAAAGATGCGCCTATTCTTTTGTACACTGACAGGAGCCCCCGGGCCTAGGCCACACATAAGCGCGACACGTTGTTGGGCCAGGCCCAAAACGGTGCACAGGCGGACGGGGCGGTGCTTCCCACGACCCGAGCGTGACGTGGGCGGCATGTGTGGGGCGGTTCCCGCACGCATGCATCACATCGCAGTAAATGGGCAGCGCGACCCGCACCTTCCCCATAAATAGGGATAACCGCGAGTGCACTGTTCCTTTACGCTCCGCGCAATCCCAATCTTGGAAGCCTCCGCTCGCCTTCCCTTCTTCCCTAAGCTTCGCTCTTGCTCGCAGCCGTCGCATCCCCGCCGTCCTCTGTTTCTTGCCCCCCTCCCTCAGCCGCTATGGTGCCCAAATCCACCAAGGGCAAGGGAGTGGCCAAGGATGCCGGAGCGACGGAGCCACCGGATAGTGTGCTGGCTGTGCAGCAGACGCAACCCGCCATCTTCCCCTCGACAGTTGACGTGTTCGAGCTCCGGGAGGCCTTCAAGCCCCTATGGGGGGTGAAGACGGGGGGAGAGAAGTCGGGGCACCCATCCACGCGCGTCATCCCCGCCAACTGCGCCGAGGCTGCCCCGAATCTTTACCTTTTCTTGGTCGACTATTTTTCTTGCGAGCTTTGTCCTCCCTTCTCCGATTTCTTTAGCGACATCATGAACACCTTTGGCTTTCGCCTCTTGGATTTTACCCAAATGTTGTGGCATGCATGGCCCTTTTCACGCACCTCTGCGAAGGTTTCGCCGGGGTGCACCCCAACACGACGCTCTTCCGCCATTACTTCTTCCCTCGGATCCAAACGGGAGGCGCCATTTCTGGTTGCATCACCTGGATCCCAAGGTCCAAGGGAGCGTACCCGGATGGCGCCATGAAGGAGAGGTGGGAAGAATGGCGGGGCCGGTGGTGCTGGATCAAAGAGAAGGACCCGCCGGCGTTCTGCGAAGTTCGCCGGGCGCCGCCGGTCCGCAGAAGCGATTGGAGTGACGTCGACGCCGACGACGAGAAGCTCATGATTGCCACCACCAGGATCCTTCGGCTCACCGAGGTCGGGCTCACCCTCGAGATTATCGGGGCGGACTTCATCCGCCGCTGGATCGCTCCATTGCACAACAAGGGGAGGCCGGCCTGGCTCTTCACGAACCCCGCCGACAACATGCGGCTCCGCCCCGGCCTCGACCACAATTTCACAGTGATGGGGCATGCCCATTTCTGCCAGCGAATCTTCCAGCTCGATGTGGGCCGCGACGGCGAGGTCGAGCGGACCGGCAAGGTCGCGAGGGCCGCCGCGAAGGCCGGCAAGGTATTCAAGGGGCCCTTGTTCAAGTTGCCGGCGGGAGTGGTCCCATTGTGCAACAATTCACGCCGGACCGACATCATCGCCATGATGCCGGACTGCAACGCGCATGGCCCTGAACTGAGCTGGGCTGAGCCGGAATACATCAAGGTGCAGCAGTTCTTTGACACCCTGCACGAGGGATACGTCAACGCCGACGTCGAGCAGCTGCTCATCCAGGACACCACCCAAGCGGAGCTGGACTACATCACCGCCAGGGCGATGGAGGCGAAGCTTGCCGAGGAGGCCGACAGCGCCGGTGGTGTGGAGGACAAGGACACGACGGCCGCGGAGTAGGAGGAGCTCGCTAGGTGGGCGGAGGCCGCTGGGGAGGCCAGCAACGCCGGCACCGAGGCTCCTCTAGTTGAGGATGGAGCCAACGAGTCGTCGGGGGAGGAGGCCGGGGTTGTTGACCCTTCGGTCACCGGGAGAGGGCGAGTCCTACGGCGGTCCACTTCTGGCGAGCCGGTGCGTCCCGTCAAGGTGGCGCAGTGGCCGAAGTCCCCAGAGGAGTCCACGCGTCAGACGAGGCCCACGGCGGCGAAGAAAGCGGTGAAGGCCGCGGCGGCGAAGAAGAGAGCATCTGCCTCCTCTTCGCCCAAGCGCGCCCAGACTCCACCTTCGTCCCCTCCTCCAGCGGACGCCGATGCGGGGGTCACCTTCGACTTCGGATCCCTCAGCCTGAGGAGGAAGAGGAAAACAACAGAGGAGGTGGACGACGAGTGAGTATCTGGCTCTTTCCCGTCATCTCTGTCTCCTCAATCTGTGTCACTTGTCTTGGCTTGTCTTCATCTTTCAGGGACATGGAGACGCTGGCCTAGAGAGTGAAGAGGGCCAAGGTCTCGGCGGGTGGCCAGCCCCCGGCTGGTACTTGGAGGGTGCCATTGGTGGTGTTGAGCAACCCAGACAGCAGCCCCCGACGTAAGTTCATTACTCTCCCCTCGTTGACATGTGTCAGGGGTTCGTCACTTTGGTGCTAACCTTGCCAGGTATGCAGGAGGGGAGCAGCAGGAGGAGGAGCCGCAGAGGGCTACTCCCAACACAACGCCCCCATCGACCACGCCGCCCCGAGGGGCGTCCCCGGCAAGGGTGCCAAACGCCGAGCCCACGCACACGGAGGAGGAGGAGGAGGAGGAGGAGAACTTGGGCGCTGGTGGCTTCGCCTCGGCGCCAGATGTTGGCGGGGAGGGGACTTCTGCTTCTCAGCCTAGCACTGGTAAGTCTCTGGCCTTTCGTCCCCGCTTTCTCTCTTCTTTTTGAATCTTATATCTTGGCTCTACCCCACCCTCTTCTTGATGCCCTGATCCTCTCTCGGCGGATCGGGAGGACCTGGACACCGTCATCGAAGACGTGGCCAAGGACGCCGCAGCGGAGGCCGAGAAGATCACCGCCAAGGAAAACGCCAGTGGTGCTGCGGAGGACACCGCCGAAGGGCCTGTTGGGGAGCCCGGCAAGGCTACTGCCAAGGAGGCCGGCAAGGAGCCTGCCGGAGAGACCGACAGGGCTGCTGCCAAGGAGGAGGTGGTCGATGACCAGCCTTCCTCCTCTGCCGCCTCTGGCTCTGGCAAGTACCTGAAGGTGGACAACGATCTCTTCGTCCACCTCCCAGGCGCGTCGAGCACCAGGGCTCCCGTCGAAGGGGAGGTGTTTGACGACGAGGTGCTTGCCGCCGCCGGGCTTGAGATTGTTGACGAGCCGAGCGTTGGTGGCGACGGCTCCCAGGAAGAGCGGCTCCTCCATGCCATGGGCGCCAGCTTCCGGAAGCTCTAGGCGCTCCATCGCGCCCGCCTGGACAAGGCTAAGTCCAGGATGGCGGTGGCGGAGAAGGCGGAGGTGGACCTCCATAAGCGTGTCGCCGAGACGCAAGACTCGTTCCACCAGGCTCACGAGGAGCTGAGGACCGCCCAGGGCGAGCTGGCCAAGCGTGATGTGGAGCTCACCATGAAGCTGGCCGACGTCGAGAGGGCCCAAGAGATGGCGAAGAACTTGGCCGCCGCAGCCGAAGCCGCCCGGACACAGCACGAGGCCGCACTGAATTCCCAGGAGGAGGACCTTGCCGCGCGCGAGGGGAAGCTTGCCGCCACGCTCCACGGCAAGGATGAAGAGGTGGGGAAGCTTGTCTTGCAGCGGACCAGTGAGCTGGAGCAGAGGCACAAAGAGGCTCTCGATGCAGTGCCTGAGGTTCATGCCGGCAAGGTGAAGGAGCTGGAGGTGGAGCGCCGACAGTGAAGGAGCAGCCACAAGCTGTCCCAGGAGAAGGACACGCAACAAAGGTTCTCGACGAAGGCGCAGGGCGCCCGTCGACAAGCGGGGGAGCTCTCCGAGGCCAACAAGTCCATCAAGGACCTCATCTTTGTCAAGCTGGAGGGCCTCGAGGGGATGCTCACGGAGGCCAAAGCCCGGGAGGGGACCCTGGCCAAGGAGCTGGAGACCGAGAAGCAGCTGTAGAGGAACGAGGCCGCCGAGCATAAGGATTTCAAGGAGGGCGTGAACCGCTGGATCAGCCACCTCGAGGACGTCGCCGGCAGGATCACCGCACAACTGGCTAACACGGGGAAGCCAAACGTGAGGTACGCCCCAGAGCGCAGCGGGTCCACCAACGCCAAGCTGACCTTGTTCTTCGAGTGCGTTCTTGGGGCTCTGGAGCAGCTTCACGCCAACCGGGTGGCCTCGCTGGCCGACGAGGCCCGGAGGCTTTGCCAGGGTGCCATGACCAAGGTTCTCACCAAGGTGGCATACTGGTACCCCGACCTCGACTTCTACGTTGTGCTGGAGAGCTTGCCAGAGGATACTGACCTCACGCCGCTCAGGGAGCGCATCAAGCCCATCATCAACGGTGTCGGCGGAATTCTGAGGGTGGAGGGCCAGCGCCGGGATTAGGCACCCCGTTTCTTATCGTCGCTGGAGGTTCATGGCCAAGACAATTTCTATCTTTAGTTAGAACCGCAGCAACAATTGATGTAATATAACTCTGCAGTACTTTGAGGTTATGCATGTTATTTTCCTGTTCGATCTCCCTTTGTATGCCCACCCTACGTTAACTGGGTAGGTTTGCCGGCGCGTAAACCCAGGGCGGCGTCTTGGGGACGGATCCCCATTGTCCTGCCGGGTGTGCGTGTTGTCGGGCGAACCACCTTACCGCCCTTAGCGCGGCCACCCGAACTGTCGAGCTTGACTCGAGTCAGAATCGGGAGCGTTGCCAAGTGTGGAAGGCTACCCCGCCACTCTCGATGCGGCCGCTTGAGCTGTTGAGCGGACTCGAAACAGAACAAGGGCGTTGCCAATCGCGCGGGGGGGCTTCGCGTGCGAGTTTTTCATACATAGGCAAGATCTCCGAGGACGATAAACTTATGTATAAAACTAAATAACTCAAGGCTCTAAATGACTTAGCTTTTCTGTTGCCGTGCTGGCGTCCTTCGCGCTCGCAGGCGGCGCCGTGTTTTCTCCTGGCCGTCTCCTTCTTGGGAGCCATGGCGATGAATTACTGCTAGGCTAGCTACTAGATCAGATTCTCACAATTGCGCCCCCTACCTGGCGCGCCAAAGATGTCGGTGTGGAACGACACCTATGGGATCACAAGAATCCCTACTACGGTTGCCGGGGCGCAGGGTTGCGAGAAGAGCAGGATTAGTAATCAGCACAAGGAATGTTTACCCAGGTTCGGGCCACGAAGATGCGTAAAACCCTAGTCCTGCTTTGGTGGGTGTATTTCAGAGAGTTCTTGAGCTCCCAAACTAGCTATGGTGGGGTGCGTGGTTCAAAAGAGCCGAATCCTTCTCCAGTATGCCAAGGGCCTCCTTTTATAGTCGAAAGGGGCTGCCATAGTGACACACAGGAGGTGGAAAGGCGTACAGTACTGCGAGCTTATCGCTCACATTACAGGACAAGATGCATTTAATGCGTCGCTGAGGTGTCCCCTAGCTTTATCGGGAACGGGAGCGAGGCCCGTCCCATCCGTCGCCGCTCCTCCTTGCTTCGACACGCGCCCTGGCCAGTGATGCATGCGGTGGCATGTAGGTAGGCAGGCAGCTGAGGTGGCGTGGTGGTGGAGCCTTCACGAAGATCTGCATGCCGCCACGCAGGCGTGTGCTGAGTTGGCCTGGAAGCTGCATGTTGCCATGCAGGTGCCTGCCCAGCTGGTTGGGCTGACAGCTGCATGCGAACGGCGGTGGTGACTTGGTTTGTGCAGGCCTGGCTGTGGCCCCGCTGGCACCCCTGCTGAGGGCCTTGCCCGGTGGCCTGGCAAGGGTCTTGCCGTGGCGTGCTGTCGTCCCTGGCAAGGATCTTGCTGGGGGTCTTGTGGCTCTCCTCGGCAAGGGTCTTGCCGAGGACCGTCGTCTTTTAATCCTTATCTGATCTTGAATATTCCTTGTCTTCACAAAGATCTGCATGCCACCACAGAGGTGCCTCCCGAGCCCTGGCCCAACGTGGTTGATGGTGTTGGAGACCGTGGGCTCAAGGGCGGCTCGCTCTGTTGGTGTTTGGGCGTGCTGCCCCGGCAAGGGTCTTGCCGGGCTCTTGAGGCTGCCCGGCAAGGGTCTTGCCGGGGGAAACTGCTCCGCCCCTCTGCTTCTTTGCGTCCTTGGCCTTGGCATCGTCTTGATTGTCTTGGGCTTCGGTTTTACCTTGGTTCACCTCCTGTTACATTTGGTGCGGCCGTATGGGCTCGACCGCCCATGCACAAGTAAGGGGTACAAAGATGCGCCCCTTCTTTTGTACACTGACATAGAGGACTCTCAAAATAATATAAGTGAAGCATGAGAGATCAATAATTTCTATAAAATAAAACCACCACCGTGCTCTAAAAGATATAAGTGAAGCACTAGAGCAAAATTATTTAGCTGAAAAGATATAAGTGAAGCAAATAGAGTATTCTAATAAATTCTGATTAATGTGTGTCTCTCCCAAAAGGTGTGTACAGCAAGGATGATTATGGTGAACTAAAGATAAATGACTCAAATCATACAAGACGCTCCAAGCAAAACACATATCATGTGGTGAATAAAAATATAGCTCCAAGTAAAGTTACCGATGGATTTAAGATTTAAAGAGGGATGCCTTACAGGGCATCCCCAAGCTTAGGCTTTTTGGTTGTCCTGGGATTTTACCTTTGGGTGCCTTGGGCATCCCCAAGCTTAGGCTCTTGACACTCCTTGTTCCATAATCCATCAAATCTTTACCCAAAATTGAAGACTTCACAACACAAAACTTAACAGAAAATCTCGTGAGCTCCGTCATGAAAAGAAAACAAAACACCACTTCAAGGTACTGTAATAAACTCATTCTTTATTTATATTGGTGTTGAACCTACTGTATTCCAACTTCTCTATGGTTCATAACCTTCGATACTAGCCATAGATTCGTCAAAATAAGCAAACAACACACGAAAAACAGAATCTGTCAAAAACAGAACAGTCTGTACTAATCTGTATCAAACGCATACTTCTGGAACTCCAAAGAAATTTCAAAATAAATTTCTGGACGTGAGGAATTTATATATTAATCATCTGCAAAAAGAATCAACTAAATAGCACTCTCCAGTAAAAAGTTGTAGCTAATCTCGTGAGCGCTAAAATTTCTGTTTTTTACAGCAAGATCAAAAAGACTTCACCCAAGTCTTCCCAAAGGTTCTACTTGGCATAAACACTAATTAAAACATAAAGCCACATCTAAACAGAAGCTATATGAAAGATTTATTACTAAACCGAACCAAAAAGCAAGAAACAAAAATAAAATTGGGTTGCCTCCCAACAAGCGCTATCGTTTAACGCCCCTAGCTGGGTATAAAGGCAAGGATAGATCTAGGTATTGTCATCTTTGGCATGCAATCCATAAGTAGCTCTCATAATAGATTTATAAGGTAATTTTATTTTCTTTCTAGGAAAGTATTCCATGCCTTTCCTTAACATAAATTGGAATCTAATATTCCCTTCTTTCATATCAATAATTGCACCAATCGTTCTAAGGAAATGTCTACCAAGAATAATAGGACATGAAGGATTGCAATCTATATCAAGGACAATGAAATCTACGGGCACATAATTCCTATTTGCAACAATAAGTACATCATTAATTCTTCCCATAGGTTTCTTAATGGTGGAATCCGCAAGATGCAAGTTTAAAGAACAATCATCAAATTCACGGAAACCTAACATATCACACAAAGTTTTTGGAATCGTGGAAACACTAGCACCCAAATCACACAAAGCATAGCATTCATGATCTTTAATTTTAATTTTAATAGTAGGTTCCCACTCATCATAAAGTTTTCTAGGGATAAAAACTTCCAATTCAAGCTTTTCTTCATAAGATTGCATTAAAGCATCAACGATATGTTTGGTAAAAGCCTTGTTTTGACTATAAGCATGTGGAGAATTTAGCACAGACTGCAACAAGGAAATACAATATACTAAAGAAAAAATATCATAATTAAATTCCTTGAAATCCAAAATAGTGGGTTCATTGCTATGTAAAGTTTTGACCTGTTCAATCCCACTTTTACCAATTTTTGCATCAAGATCTAAAAACTCTGAATCATTGGGACGCCTTTTAACTAAAGTTGGCTCATCTCCAGTCCCATCATTATCAAGATTCATATTGCAAAAGAAAGATTTAATAGGAGACACATCAATCACTTTTAGATCTTCATCCTTATTATCATGAAAACTAGAAGAACACGCTTTCACAAAGCAATCTTTTTTAGCACGCATCCTAGCGGTTCTTTATTTGCACTCATCAATGGACATTCTCATGGCTTTGAGAGACTCATTGATATCATGCTTAGGTGGAATAGATATAAGTTTCAAAGAATCAAAATCAAGAGAAATTCTATCCACGTTCCTAGCCAACTCATCAATCTTAGGCAATTTTTCTTCAAGCAAAGCATTGAAATTCTTTTGAGAAATCATAAATTCTTTAACACTAGCCTCAAAATCAGAGGGCATCTTATTAAAATTTCTATAAGAGTTTTTGTAGGAATTACCATAATTATTAGAGGAATTACTAGGATACGGCCTAGGATTAAAGTTCCCTCTATAAGCGTTGTTACCAAAATTGTTCCTACCAACAAAATTCACATCCATAGATTCATTATTATTCTCAATCAAAATAGACAAAGGCATATCATTGGGATCAGAAGAAACACTCTTATTAGCAACCAATTTCATAAGTTCATCCATCTTTCCACTCAAAACATTAATCTCTTCAATTGCATGCACCTTTTTACTAGTAGATCTTTCAGTGTGCCATTGAGAATAATTAACCATAATATTATCTAGGAGTTTAGTAGCTTCTCCTAAAGTGATTTCCATAAAAGTGCCTCCGGAGGCCGAATCTAAAATATTTCTAGAGGCAAAATTCAATCGGGCATAATTTTTTTGTATAATCATCCATAAGTTCAAACCATGTGTAGGGCAATTACGTATCATTAATTTCATCCTCTCCCAAGATTATGCAACATGTTCATGATCAAGTTGCTTAAAATTCATAATATCGTTTCTAAGGGAGATGATCTTAGCGGGAGGAAAATACTTAGAGATAAAAGCATCTTTGCACTTATTCCAAGAATCAATACTATTTTTAGGCAAAGACGAAAACCAAGTTTTAGCGCGATCTTTAAGCGAAAAAGGAAATAGCTTCAATTTAACAATATCATTATCCACATCTTTCTTCTTTTGCATATCACACAAATCAACAAAGTTGTTTAGATGGGTAGCGGCATCTTCACTAGGAAGGCTGGTGAATTGATCTTCCATGACAAGATTCAGCAAAGCAACATTAATTTCATAAGATTCAGCATCGGTAAGAAGAGCAATCGGAGTGCTAAGAAAATCATTGTTGTTGGTATTGGCAAAGTCACACAATTTAGTATTATCTTGGGCCATCGTGACAAGCAAGCAATCCAACACACGAGCAAACAAGAAACAAGCGAAAAAGAGGCGAACGGAAAGAGCGGGCGAATAAAACGGCAAGGGTGAAGTGGGGGAGAGGAAAATGAGAGGCAAATGGCAAATAATGTAATGTGAGGGATAAGAGTTTGTGATGGGTACTTGGTATGTCTTGACTTGTGCATACACTCCCCGGCAACGGCGCCAGAAATCCTTCTTGCAACCTCATGAGCATGCGTTGGTTTTTCCCTTGAAGAGGAAAGGGTGATGCAGCAAAGTAGCGTAAGTATTTCCCTCAGTTTTAGAGAACCAAGGTACCAATCCAGTAGGAGGCCACACGCAAGTCCCTCGTACCTACACAAACAAATAAGAACCTTGCAACCAACGCGATAAAGGGGTTGTCAATCCCTTCATGGACACTTGCAAAAGTGAGGTCTGATAGAGATGATAATATTTTTGGTATTTTTATGATAAAGATTGAAAGCAAAAATTGCAAAGTAAAAATAGATCGGAAACTTATATGATGGAAAATAGACCCGAGGGCCATAGGTTTCACTAGTGGCTTCTCTCAAGATAGCATAAGTATTACGATGGGTGAACAAATTACTGTCGAGCAGTTGATAGAAAAGTGCATAACTATGAGAATATCTAGGCATGATCATGTATATAGGCATCACGTTCTGACAAGTAGACCGACTCCTACCTGCATCTACTACTATTACTCCACACATCGACCGCTATCCAGCATGCATCTAGAGTATTAAGTTCATAAGAATAGAGTAACGCATTAGGCAAGATGACATGATGTAGAGGGATAAACTCAAGCAATATGATATAAACCCCATCTTTTTATCCTCGATGGAAATAATACAATACGTGTCATTTCCCTTCACATCCTTGGGATCGAAAGCAACGCAAGATTGAACCCAAAGCTAAGCACTTCTCCCATTGCAAGAAAGATCAATCTAGTAGGCCAAAGCAAACTGATAATTCGAAGAGACTTGCAAAGATAACCAATCATACATAAAAGAATTCAGAGAAGATTGAAATATTGGTCATAGATAATCTTGATCATAAACCCACAATTCATCGGATCTCGACAAACACACCACAAAAAGATTTACATCGAATAGATCTCCAAGAACATCGAGGAGAACTTTGTATTGAGATCCAAAGAGAGAGAAGAAGCCATCCAGCTAATAACTATGGACCCGAAGGTCCATGGTAAACTACTCACACATCATCGGAGAGGCTATGGTGTTGATGTAGAAGCCCTCCGTGATCGATTCCTCCTCCGACGGAGCGCCGGAAAAGGCCCCAAGATGGGATCTCACAGGTACAGAAGGTTGCGGCGGTGGAAAGAGGGTTTCGTGGTGCTCCTGGTTGGTTTCGGGGTACATGGGTATATATAGGAGGAAGAAGTAGGTCGGTGGAGCCACGAGGGGCCCACAAGGGTGGGGGCGCGCCTTCCTGCCTCGTGGCCTCCTCGTTGATTTCTTGACGTCCACTCCAAGTTCTCTGGATCATGTTTGTTCCAAAAATCACGCTCCCGAAGGTTTCATTCCGTTTGGACTCTGTTTGATATTCCTTTTCTGCGAAACACTGAAATAGGCAAAAAAAACAACAATTTGCATTGGGCCTTGGGTTAATAGGTTAGTCCCAAAAATAATATAAAAGTGTATAGTAAAGCCCATTAAACATCCAAAACGGATAATATAATGGATCACTGGGCAGCGATCAAAATTATCCTTAGTGGAATAAGGACATGTTTCTCGGTTATGGAGATGACAAAAAGTTCGTCGTAAGGGTTACGTCGATGCAAGTTTTGACACTAATCCAGATGACTCTAAGTCTCAATATGGATACATATTGAAAGTGGGAGCAAATAGCTAGAGTAGCTCCGTGCAGAGCATTGTAGACAAAGAAAATTTGCAAAATACATACGGCTCTGAAAGTGGCAGACATGTTGACTAAACTTCTCTCACAAGCAAAACATGATCACACCTTAGTACTATTTGGGTGTTAATCACATAGCGATGTGAACTAGATTATTGACTCTAGTAAACCCTTTTGGGTGTTAGTGACATCGAGATGTGAAGTAATCACATAAAGATGTGAACTATTGGTGTTAAATCACATGACGATGTGAACTAGATTATTGACTCTAGTGCAAGTGAGAGACTGAAGGAAATATGCCCTAGAGGCAATAATAAAGTTGTTATTTATATTTACTTATATCATGATAAATGCTTATTATTCATGCTAGAATTGTATTAACACAAAACTTAGTACATGTGTGAATATATAGACAAAACAGAGTGTCCCTAGTATGCCTTACTTGACTAGCTCGTTAATCAAAGATGGTTAAGTTTCCTAACCATAGACATGTGTTGTCATTCGATGAAGGGGATCACATCATTAGAGAATGATGTGATGGACAAGACCCATCCGTTAGCTTATCATAATGATCGTTTAGTTTTATTGCTACTGCTTTCTTCATGAGTTATACATGTTCCTCTAACTATGAGATTATGCAACTCCCGAATACCGGAGGAACACCTTGTGTTCTATCAAACGTCACAATGTAACTGGGTGATTATAAAGATGCTCTACAGGTGTCTCCGATGGTGTTTGTTGAGTTGGCATAGATCGAGATTAGGATTTGTCACTCCGTGTACCGGAGAGGTATCTCTAGGCCCTCTCGGTAATGCACATCACTATAAGCCTTGCAAGCAATGTGACTAATGAGTTAGTTGCGGGATGATGCATTACAGAACGAGTAAAGAGACTTGCGGTTAACGAGATTGAACTAGGTATGAGGATACCGACGATCGAATCTCGTGCAAGTAACATACCGATGACAAAGGGAATAACGTATGTTGTTATGCGGTTTGACCGATAAAGTTCTTTGTAGAATATGTAGGAACCAATATGAGCATCCAGTTTCCGCTATTGTTTATTTACCAGAGATGTGTCTCGATCATGTCTACATAGTTCTCGAACCCGTAGGGTCCGCACGCTTAACGTTTGATGACGATTTGTATTATATGAGTTATGTGATTTGGTGACCGAATGTTGTTCGGAGTCCCGCATGAGATCACGTACATGACAAGGAGTCTCGAAATGGTTGAGAGGTAAATATTCATATATAGGATGATAGTATTCGGACACCGGAAGTGTTCTTGGGGTACCGGGTACGTATCAGGTCATCGGGAGGGGTTCCGGACACCCCCCCGGCAAAGATATGGGCCTTATTGGGCCTAGGGCGGACAGACCAGCCCCTCAGGGCTGGTGCGCCCCCATAAGGGCTAATCTAAGTGGAGAAAGGAAAAGGGGAGGAGGAAAGGAAATGGAGGGAATAGGACTCCCCCTTCCTTTCCCCTCTCCCCTCTTTCCTTCCCTCCTCCGGAGATAAGGAAAGGGGGAGGCCGAATTGGAGGAGGCTCCCAAGTAGGATTCCTCCAACTTGGGGCACCCCATGGCTGTCCCCCTCCCCCTCCCACCTATATATATGTGGGGAGGGGGCGCCTAGAACACACGACAAACATTGTTAGCCGGGTGCGGCGCCTCCACGCTTTACGCCCGTCATATTCACGTAGTGCTTAGGCGAAGCCCCTGCACGGATCACTTCACCATCACCGTCCACCACGCCGTACGTCGATTTAAACTCTCCCTCGACCCTCTGCTGGATCAAGAGTTCTAGGGACGTCATCGAGCTGAACGTGTGCTGAACTCGTAGGTGTCGTACGTTCGGTGCTTGATCGGTTGGATCCCGAAGACGTTCGACTAAATCAACCGCATTAAGCTAAAGCTTCCTCTTTCGGTCTATGAGGGTACGTGGACACACTCTCCCGGCTCATTGCTATGCATCACCTAGATGGATCTTGCGTGTGGGTAGGATTTTTTTTTTGAAATTACTGCTTTTCCCAACACCTATTTTGTCACTTTCATATACTAGTGGGAATTTTTCGTTATAGAACTTGGCTTGTATATTCCAGTGATGGGCTTACTCAAATTGCCCTAGGTCTTCATGAGCAAGCAAGTTGGATGCACACCCACTTAGTTTTCTTTTGAGTTTTCATACACTTATAGCTCTAGTGCATCCGTTGCATGGCCATCCCTACTCACTCGCATCGATATCAATTGATGGGCATCTCCATAGCCTATTAATTTGCCTAGTTGATGTGAGACTTTCTTCCTTTTTCCCTCTCCACACAACCTCCACCATATTCTATTCCACTTATAGTGCTATATCCATGGCTCATTCTCATGTATTGCGTGAAAGTTGAAAAAGATTTAGAACATTAAAAGTATTAAACAATTGCTTGGCTTGTCATCGGGGTTGTGCATGATGAAATATTTTGTGTGATGTTGATAGAGCATGACCAGACTATATGATTTTGTAGGGATAGCTTTCTTGGTCCATGATATTTTGAAAAACTATGATTGCTCTATTAGTATGCTTGAAGTATTATTGTTTTTATGTCAATATTAAACTTTGTTTTGAATCTTATGGATCCGGATATTCATGCCACATAAAAGAAAATTACATTGATAAACATGTTAGGTAGCATTCCACATAAAAAAAATCTGTTTTTATTATTTACCTACTCAAGGACGAGCAGGAATTAAGCTTGGGGATGCTTGATACGTCTCCAGCATATCTATTATTTTTTATTGTTCCATGCTATTATATTATCAATCTTGGATGTTTTCTATGCATTATGGTACTATTTATATATATTTTTGGGACTAAACTATTAACCTAGTGCCCAGTGCTAGTTGTTGTTTTTGCCTTTACAGAAAAGGAATATCAAACGGAGTCCAAACGAAATAAAATTACGGTGATTTTTCTTGGACCAGAATAAACCCAAGAGACTTGGAGGGAGGCCAGAAGCCCTACAGGGAGGCCACAATCCGTGGAGGCGCGCCCCAGGGGGGCGCTTCCCTGGCTTGTGGGCCCCCCATAGACCGTCCAACCCTAATCTTTGCTCCATAAATACCCAAATATTCCATCTACATCAGAAGCGTCCACAAAAATACTTTTCCGTCGTCGCAAGCTTTTGTTCTCGTGAGATCCCATCTTGGGGCTTTTTCTGGCACTCTGCCGGAGGGGGATTCGATCACGGAGGGCCTCTACTCCAATCGTGTTGCCCTATCGATGATGTGTGAGTAGTTTACCATAGACCTACAGGTCCATAGCTAGTAGCTAGATGACTTCTTCTCTCTCTTTGATCTTCAATACAATGTTCTCCTCGATGTTCTTGGAGTTCTATCCGATGTAATCTTCTTTTGCGGTCTGTTTGTTGAGATCCGATGAATTGTTGGTTTATGGTCAGATTATCTATGGATATTATTTGAGTCTTCTCTGAACTCTTTTATGCATGATTTAAATAGCTTTGTATTTCTCTCCGATCTATTGATTTGGTTTGGCCAACTAGATTGATCTATCTTGCCATGGGAGGGGGACTTTGTGATGGGTTCAATCTTGCGGTGTCCTCATCCAGTAACAGGAGGGGTAGCGAGGCACGTATTGTATTGTTGCCATTAAGGATAAAAGGATGGGGTTTATATCATATTTCTTGATTTTATCCCTCTAAATCATGTCATCTTGCTTAATGTGTTGCTCTGTTCTTTTGAACTTAATGCTCTAGATGCAGGCAGGAGTCGGTCGATGTGTGGAGTAATAGTAGTAGATGCAGAATCGTTTCGGTCTACTTGTCATGGACGTGATGCCTATATGCATGATCATTGCCTTCGATGTCTTCATAACTATGCGCTTTTATATCAAATGCTCAACAGTAATTTGTTCTCATGCCGTATGTTTTACCTTCAAGAGAGAAGCCTCTAGTGAAACACCTATGGCCCCCGGGTCAATTTTCCATCATATATTTTCAGATCTATAAAACCAAAAACCCAAAAATACCTTACTGCAATTTATTTACCTTTACTTTATTTTGTCTTTTATTTATCTTTTATATCTATCTCTATTAGATCTCACTTTTGCTAGTGACCGTGAAGGGATTGACAAACCATTTTTTGAGTTGTGTGCAAGTATTTGTTAGTTTGTGCAAGTGCATCTATTGGGGACTTGCTTGTTCCTCCTACTAAATTGATACATTGATTCTTAACTGAGGGAAAAACTATCTCTACTTTGCTGCATCATCCTTTCCTCTTCAAGGAAATAACAACGCAAACTCAAGAAGTAGCGACGCGATTCCCACATTGGCGCCCAAAGATGTCATCAGTACGACGATCTATGGGACCAACAACGGGCCCTTTGCAGTTTGACTGCGGGGATCCATGCGCACAAAGAGCAGAATCGGCAATCAACACACGGGCTTTACCCTGGTTCACGCCATCATGATGTGTAAAACCCTACTCCTGCTTGGGTGTATTGGATGTGTATGAGCTCAAGTTACAAAGGAGCGTAACTGGCCGTCAAGGTGCACGGGAAGTGCAGCTATGCGTATAAATGAGCAAAGTGTCGACCCTTGTAAAGGTAGCCACATGCCTCCCTTTATAGCTTAAGGGGTCACAACAATGGCAAAATAGTAATTACAAGGTGGGAATAGTGGTGCCAAATACATAACTGTGACAGGGTTAGGACAAGGGCATTAAATGCGCTGTGAGGTGTCGTGCGAAAGATGTGCCCCGACAAGGAAGCGTCTCTCCTTCTGTGTCGTTCTCCCAGCTAGCTCATATTATCTTCAGACGCCTCTGGGATGTGTCTCATTAAAGTTCATCCTTCGGCGGCGTGCTGACACGTACCCAGACAAGGCTCACCTAACTTTCTGCCCGCTCGACACTTATTTGACAAGCGTGTGCATAAGTTTGGGGTACAAAACACCCATGTTTTGATACACCAACAGCAGCCAAGGACGCTGAGCGTGACGGTCATGACATCGCGTGCAGGGGGTTTGCGTAGGGGGAAGGGGTGTTGATCACATCGCTGCTACGCCAACGAAACATAAGAGTGAAGATTGCGGACCGCAGGCACAGGGCACGGAGCTATCTCTGTCTTATAGCGAGATAGAAGCTCCTCTCGCTTGAAGGGTTTTCAGGTAGCTACAGTGTGGGTCGGGCTATTTTGAGATTTCTTTACAGTGGGTTTTGAGTGTGGTCTTTTTCTCTAAGTTTTTTGTGTGGGTTTTTGTCGATATTTTTTCCTTTTTCTCTTTTAGTCGTTTTGTTCGAGGTTTTTCTGTTTCTTTCTTAGTTCTCAGCAGGTTTCTTCTCTTTTCTCAGATTTTCATTATTATGCATCACTTTTTACTGTTTTCTTTGTTTCTTTACCTGTTTTATCACATTTTCTGTTATTAATATATGTGTTTCCGTACACATGTATATTTTTAGTGTACACATTAAACATTTATTGGGGACATTGAACATTTTTCAACTATACTGTGCTTTTTTGTATACGTGAATAACAATGTTTATACACATTTAACAATTTCCAAAATATGTGATTATGATTTTTTTTCATTATATTTTTATGTCTAGTTTTATCATATGAACCACATATTTTTCGTTCATAAAAAATATATTTTTTAAATACATGATTAACATTTTTTCAAACACTTGTTTTTAAAAACAATTAAAGCGTTTTGAATAAAGATTTTTACGATGATACCATTTCCATTTTTTGAAAGACGTGAATTTTTTTTAAATGTCTCCAACATTTTTTTGGTGCTATCAATTTTTTATAAAATTATGCTAACAATTTTTATACACTGCGTTAACATTTTTCGATTTAATTTTTTTATTTTCCGAGTAAAAGTAAATTTGAAGTATATGCATTTGTTTTTTTTACATAATTTGAATATAAAGGAAACAAAACTTACTAACCTACAGGAGGCTAATTGGGCTGGCCCAACTAGATGCTCACCGTAGGCGATTGTACATTCCAAGTCGGGTCAGGTGAGCAATATACACGCCCGGCAGAGAGACCTCCTTCGCAGCGCCTAAAGCGCAAGGTAAAGGAGCCAATGCTCACACGCCCCACTCCGCCGGCCGGCCAAATAATGAGGCGAGCCCTCGCCATCGACGCATGGTTCTCCCATTTCCTTGGTTACTCGGTTTGCCAGTTGACCGGTTGCGGTTGAGGGTTCCTCGTCTAGTTGACAGTTAAATATTCAAGAAAGTGCACAAAATTTCAAGGAATTAAAATAATGTTCACGAATTAAAATAATGTTCAGGGAATTAAAATAATGTTCACGAATGTCAGCAAAATGAAAAGTTCACGAATTTCCAATACCATAATGAGTTAAAAAAATATTGTGTATTCAAAAAATTTCATGAACAACAAAAATTGCACAAATTAAAAAAATGCATAATTTAAAAAATATCTTGGATTTTTAAAAAGTTCATGCATTGAAAAATACTCATAAAATGGAAAACTGATCATGGATTTGAAAAAGCTTCATGCATTTGAAGAAGTTCATAAATTTGAAAAAAAATCATAGAAATTCGAAAACAAATCGTGGATTTGATTAAAAAATTGTGCATCTGAAAAAGTTCATAAAATTGAAGAAAAAAATCACACGTTAAAGAAAGTTTACGACATGAAGAAAAAACAAAAAAACATATAAAATGGCAAAAACGAAAAGAAAAATCAGATGGAAAATAAAACATGCTCGGAAGGTTGACAAATCAGGGTGGGTACGCTTAGGGGAAAAAAGCAAAACCGGCCGTTATATTGCCCGGCCCATTCACGTGTGATGCATGCGTTTCTCCCATTGGCTGGAAAATGATGGTGAATTTTTTTCTTTAAATATCCTAATTAGCCAAGCGCATGATGGAGGAGTGCTCCTATTGGACGCCGCCGGCCCGTAATAGTCGAGCTTTCGCACATCGCATAACCAAGCGGTTCGGCCCAACAGCAACATTTACTGTAGCTAGAACATCTACTGTGGTATCTATTTTTTCTTGATTCCTTAGTCGTCCTTACATATTAAAATGCGGACTTTTTTTAACAATGATATCATTTAAAACAATTTTTGAATTTTCCGAACACATTTTGAAACACAATTCAAAATTTCTTCTTATTATACGTAACATTTTTTAAATATAGGTGAATGTTCTGGAAATACTAAGTTAATAATTTTAGTTATTTTGAACATTTTTCAAATACATATTGAAACTTTATAATAAGTACATGATGAACATTTTATAGTGAGTACTTTTGATGATGTAAAATGAACATTTTTATAATAAGTACATGATGAACATTTTATAGTAAGTACATGATGAACACTTTATAATACATATTGAAACTTTTTATTATATACAATGACCAATCTTATAAAACTTGATGAACTGTTTTTTAAATTCTGAATAATTTTAAAAACACAAACCAGTTTCAAGAAAAAACAAAAGAGAAGAAATGAAAAATTCAAAAACAAAAACCGGAACAGAAAAGATAAAGAAATGGCACGAACTGGGCCGGCCATGCATTCCTATAACTGGTGCTAAGGAATCAAATGATGCACGGCGATTATATCTCACTTCACTCAAGTGCCAGAACCGTCTCGCTGGGCAGGCCTTCGCATATTTAAAAGAAAGGAAGAGGAAAAAGAGGAGCGCAACCATGATCCGATCCGATTCTCAGGTTAAAAACTTTATGAACTATTTTTTAAATTCTGAATAATTTTAAAAACACAACCCAGTTTCAAGAAAAAAACAAAAGAGAAGAACTGAAAAATCCAAGAACAAAAAATGGAACAGAAAAGATAAAGAAATGACCCGAACTGGGCCGGCCATGCATTCTTATAACTGGTGCTAAGGAACCAAATGCCAGAACCGTCTCGCTGGGCAGGCCTGTCGTGTGTTTAAAAGAAAGGGAGAGAAAAAAGAGGAGCGCAACCATGATCCGATCCGATTCTCATGTGTAAAAATTGATGAACTATTTTTGAAATTCTGAATAATATTAAAAACACAACCCAGTTTCAAGAAAAAACAAAAGAGAAGAAATGAAAAATCCAAAAACAAAAAACGGAAGAGAAAAGATAAAGAAATGACCCAAACTGGGCCGGCCATGCATCCTATAACTAGTGCTAAGGAACCTAATGATGCACGGCGATTATATCTCGCTTCACGCAAGTGCCAGAACCGTCTCGCTGGGCAGGCCTGTCGCATGTTTAAAAGAAAGGGAGAGGAAAAACAGATTCGCAATCATGATTAAACTTAGGGTCTCCGTGCTGGGGCAATTCTGGTTGGGTTTCAACTTTCTGGAATATAATAGCCCACATCCGAGTTGAGGGTAACAGAGCCGTTTTTCCATTGGATTTTCCGTGGTTTTTGTTTTTATTTTGTGTTTCCTTTTTCATCGCTTTTCTTTGTTTCTTATGATTTTTTTTATTTTCCTTCTTTTTGTCGGTTTTATTTATTTCTTGGTTGGTTTTTAAATTTTTTATTTTCGTTTCAATTTTTTCGTTTTATCTTTGATTTTCTTTATTTATTTCTCGTTTTATCGGTTTCCTTTGTTTTCTCTCGGGTTTCACTGGTTTTTATACACATTTTTTCATATATCTAATACGTTTTTAATACATGTTTAAAATATCTAAAAGCCTGATTAATATTTTTTAATACATTATCAATATTTTTCTCTATAAAAATTAAAAATATTTTCCAAATGCTACACAAACATTATGGAAATAAATTATAAATTTTTGATACATGGTTAAGATTTGTTTTCTATTAACATTTAACATTTCAACTACATATTAATTTTTTAAATACAAGTTTAACAATTTTAAAATACATGGTCAACACTTTCTCTAGACACATTTATCATTTTGAAATACACAATTAACTTTTTTAATACATTGTCAACACTTTTTCTATATACTTTAACATTTTTTAAACACGTGGTCAACATTTTTCCTATACACATTTGACATTATTTTTTAAATACAATTCTAACATTTTGTAAATACATGCTGAAAAAAAATCTATACATATTCAACATTTATTTTTCAAATGCTTTATTAAGATTTGTTTTCTACTTTTTTTCTATACACATTTAACTTCTTTTCAATAGATGTTTAATATGTTTTTTTAATATATTGTCAACAGATTTCATTACAATACTTAATTAAAATTTTCTTCAAGTACGACATTAAAAATTAATACATGCTCAGCATTTTTTCTATACACATTTAACATTTTTAAATACAAGCTGATTAAATTTTTAAAAATGATCAACATTTTTCTTATGCACATTTAAAATTTAATAAACATTTGTTTGAATTTTTTTAAATACTTGGTTGCCATCTTTTAAATACATGATCAATTTTTGTCGCACACATCGTTTCTTTTGTTTTGTATACATTTTTAGTATAGATGGTCAACATTTTTTATGTACACATTTAACATTTTCTAATGCATGATTAATTTTTCAAAAGCATTTAAAGTTTATTTATAATATATATGTTTAGAATTTTTGGGTGCGTAAACAAAACTAATAAAAGAAACCAAAAACCAAAAACAAAAACAAAAAATATGAGGCTGTGGCCTCTAGCGCCGCTTAGCCGGCCGATCTCGTGCTGCCCTTATGCTCGCGTGAAGGGAGATATAGGGTAAATTCTCTGGCAGATCCTATATGACGCCCGTGTGTGTCCGATGCAGCGGTGTCGGGCGCCCCTATGTCTCGCTTTAAGTGAGCACCGGGCAAGCCTCGCACTGGGGGGAGCCCAGATGGGCCGGTCCAGCCGCGCGGGAGGCCGCGGCCTTTTCTTTTTCTTTTTTCTCTTATTGTTTTTTGCTTTATTTTTGATCTTTTATTTGCAATTAAAAATAATTTACATATGTATATACAAAAAGCACTCTTGAAAACACAGTTTTAAAAATGTTGAATAAGTATTAAAAATTGTTGAATGAGTATTTAAAAAATATTGAACATGTATTTTAAATTCTTGAAAAATTATTAAAAATGTTGAAAAAGTATCTGACAAATGTTGAGTAAGTATCAAGAATTGTTGAACGAGTATTCGAATTTTTTTAATAAGTATTCAAAATATTGAACAAGTATTTCAAAATGTGGAATAAGTATGAAACAATGTTGAATAAGTATTCAAAAAATGTTGAACAAGTATTTGAAAATTTTGAATTAGTATTGAAAATGTTGAACAAGTATTTCAAAATGTTGAATAAGTATTAAAAAATGTTGAACGGCTATTTAAAAAATGTTGAATAAGTACTAAAATGTTGAACAAGTATTTGAAATGTGGTAAATAAGTGTTCAAACAATGTTGAACATGTGTACAAAATTTGTTGTTCACTTACTAAAAAATGTTTTTGACACATGTGAAAATGTAGGGTGGAAAAAAAATAAGAAAAAACGAAAGAAAAACATAAAAAGGAGAAGAAAAAGAGAAAACCAAACAAAAATAGAGAAGAAACAAAAGGCAAAAATCCAAAGACAAAGAAAAAATGCAATAAAGAATAAAAAAATGGAGAAGAAAAAACTAAAAGAAACAAAAGGGAAAATCGAAGGGAAAAAACGGCTCAAAAAAGCCTCAAGTAGGGCGCACCATTTTTTCTTTATAAATTAGTACCACCTCGCTGCTTTACGATCTGTTCGGCCGATTTATATATGTTTCCGATTCAAAATCAATAAGCAGACTGGAGAATTAATGGCAACAAAGATGGCTGACATATGGCTTAGATTTCATGAGATGTGTGGCATGATCAGCGGGCACAAATAAGGAAAAAGAGTGGCGTGATTAGCAAGAATAATATGGAAAGAGAATTTGGCAAAAAGAAAAAGGAAGGAGAGGATAATGACCATATAATACCAGCGTGTGATCCTTGGGCAAAAATAAGGAAGGAGAGAACGAAATATATTACGTGAGCTTAAATAAGGAAGGAGAGTTCCTTTAAAAAAGAAGGCTTAAAAAAGAAGGAGATAATAATATGTTGCAAAGGAATTATAATACGAGGGCATGATCTATATACATAAATAAGGAAGGAGAGTTTGACAAGAAAGAAATGCCTTTATGATTTGAAAATTAGGCCGGGAGGGGGGGGGGGGTCCTTTAGGGTCAGAATTGTCGTACAAAAATTGTATCAAAAGTATTATATGTGTAAAAAAAGTATTGTATGTGTAACTAACTAGGGATTATCTGTTCAAATGCGAAGAAATTATAATTCATTATTTCTAATGTACTGGAGATGGTCTAACAGAACCCTTTTAGCGAGATTTTTTTCATGACAACTTAAAATAATGCAATTAAGATTTGAAAATTAGAGGGCCTTTTAAGATCAGAATAAAACTTACAAATAATGCCTTTAAAATTTGAAAATTAGGGGGCCTTTTAAGTTCAGAATCATCATACAAAAATTGTATCAAAAGCATTGCATCTGTAGCATGCTTCTTAATGTAGAATTGGGAAAAGACTTCCTCGCCTGCGAGTGTTACAACGCTCTGCAACACATCTGAGGACGAAGCCACGTAAATCTCTCCTCACCCTAATTAATTTCTCTCCCCCGGTGAATTCAAGGATGGGTCCACACTAACTAATCACCCCCTAATTCAACTATGGGGCCCACACTAACTAATTTCACCCACCTGAATTCGCGTGAATTAGCCATGCATGTTGTGCGCCCTCCTGTCATTGCCGGGTGGCATCATTCGGATGTTATTGGGCCTTTCGATGGATACACCATTATATCTCCCGTTGCAATGTAAGGGCATATGTGCTAGTACAAACTTACAACTTGAGGGTCCTAGGCGGAGTGCATAGCAGCACTAATTGAATAGTCATTGCATTTTCTAATCTTTACGCGTGCGAGTGGGCCGGCCCAATACGACGCAGGCAGAGGAAAACCTTCAGCGAAATTCTCCTGTTGTGTCGCTTAAAGCGACAAATAGTCGCTGCGGTGTCAGAATAGCTGCTTCACTGAAGCGGAGCGAGCGAACAAGACGCACGGGCTGGCCCACTTCATGCGAGCACCTGGTTTTTGGACCCTTCTAGTAGCTTCCGTGAACCATTTTTTCCTTTTGCTGGTTTTCTCCTTTTTTTCTTTTACTTTTTGTCTCTTTTTTCTGTTTCTGTTTCTATTTTTCTTTTTTCTTTTTTTTCCTTTCCTTTTATTTATCTTTTATCTTTATATTTTTATCCTTTGTTTTCAAAAAATGTTTGAAATTTTAAATTTGTTTGTGATTTCAAAAAGTGTTCATGGTTTTCAGAATTTTTTTACTTTTTAAAAAATTGTTCATAGTATACCACAAAAATGTTTAATTTGTATTCAAAAACTGTTCAACATATATTACAAAAATGTTCAATGTATATTTAAAATTGTTTATTATATATCACAAAAAAATTCAATGTGTTTTAAATATTTTTCAGTGTATACCACAAAAATGTTCGATGTGTAGTGAAAAATTGTTAGGTGTATATTATAAAAATGTTTATTTTTTAAAATTATCATATATAAAAGTTCAATAAATATTTGCAATTTCGTAATTGTATTCATGTGTTTAAAAAATTGTGCATGTTTTTTTCGAAAAAAAATACGTTCTAAAAGATTTTTCGAGTTTTGAAATTTGTTCAAGATAATATTATTCAACTTTTAAAAGGAATGTTAAAATGGATCTAGCGCTGCGCATAGTACTTCAAGTGTGGCGTTGTAATATAAGACATACCTAGTCCATAGTTCTGCAGCTCGCCTGCTATTCAGCCTTAGGTCTAGTGTCCATCCAATGCTGGAATTTATCATGACATTTTATATTACGTTGGCTCCTCACATGGGAATGGGCCGGTCTGTTTGTGCGAATACTTCAGCGAACCCTGTGCCGAAGCTCCTTTGTTTGACGCTAACGAGTGTCAAACAAGAGCTCTCAAATTTCCTATACAGAGTGTAAGAGGCTGATTTGAATCTATATGTTTAATGTTATGATTTGATTTATCTTAATTTTTATTTCGTAGTTGCGGATGCTTGCGAGCAGGGTTAATCATAAGAGGGTTGCTTGTTCAAATAAGAACAACACTCTAGCACCAGTGCACCCACATATCAAATTATCAAAGTAGTGAATGTGAATTAAATAAACATGATGAATGTGACTAGATGCCAAATCCCATGTGTCCTCGAGAATGCTGTGCCTATTATAAGAGAACGTTCTGGCTTGTCCCTTCTAAAGGATTGAGCCAGCTTGTTGCACCTTTGCTACTATTGCTACTTATTACTTGTTATGAATTATCTTGCTATTAAACTATCCGTTACTGCTACTTTCAGTACTTGCAGAGAATACCTTGCTGAAAACCGATTTTCATTTTCTTCTGCTCATTGTTGTGTTTGACACTCTCACTTATCGAAAGGACTACGATTGATCCCTTATACTTGTGGGTCATCAATCTACACCGACACGTTCTTCTCTGCTGCAACTCGGTGACGGTAACGACCTTGATCTCAACCTGTTATGCATGTTCATATTGATCTTGGGTGGTCGTATGTGCAGATTTTTTTTGTTTTCTACTATTTTCCCAACAGTGGCATCATGAGCAATTATATGAGTAGGTGCAGATTGCGATCTAGATCACATGTGAAATTGAGGGTTTATGTTCTTGCTATGCTTCCCTCGAGTGTTGCTTCAGTTCAATTCATCGACGGCGTGGTGTCATTTTCACAAGGTTTTGACAATCCCTCAGCTCTGGATGTCGACGATCTGCTAAAAATACCTTGGGCTTCACCATAGTTGAGAATAGTGAACCTTCACGTACACAAGAGGGTGTCTAAGATGGATGATATTCTAGGGGGTCACGCATATTTGACGAAGTATAGTGTGGGGGACGAGACTTTTAATTAAGTCTCTTCTTTCACACACCCTGAAACTTAATCCAGCATCAAGAATTATCGCCTAAATTGCGGACGTAGGTATCTAGTATTATTTGTTAAAACTAGTTAGCCATGTAACTAAAATTTGGCTAAAGTTTTGCAGGGTTTGCATATGATGTGGTATAGCCTTCATCATGATATTGAGTTTATGTATGATATAGTTATCTGTTGTAATGTTAAGTGGCCTACGCGTCATGCCATGATGGTTGGATCCATGAGATTGCCACGTTAATGTAAATATTGTAAAGATAGCCTACATGTTATAGGTGATGATGGCAAACGTACACGAAGGACCACGACGAGGAGAAGGTGTACTAAGCGCGGGACGAGGAGCTATAATTTCATGCCACATCAGAATTTATGAATTTGGTGCCACTGTTGGAAATATGCCCTAGAGGCAATAATATTGTATTATTATATTTCCATATTCATAGTTAAGAGTTTATATTCCATGCTATAACTGCAATGATCCTGGAATATGCGATTCGGTGGAAAACTCATAAGCACGTGTGGAATGATAAACGGTAAACAATAGGTTCTCGGTCTCGCCTCTAAGACTGACTCAAGTGTTGTTGGTGATCGCGTTTTCCGGATCTTAGGATATCTCTAAGTGTAACGATAGTCCTAAAACAACATTGAGGGTATGACTTTAGAAGAACGATCATATTGAATCGACCCAATACTTGTCTGTTATACTTTGTGATTACATCGTCTAAAGTCATCTGTTATAACACAGAGTGATAGCATGTGTTTTAGTTTCTCAGACTATGAGAGTGTCTCAGGTCACTTCCTAACAGACGGTGGGCTTTAGGTTGCTCAAACGTCATCTGTAACAACGTGATCATAACGATAACTATGAGGCACACCGGAAAGTTTGACAAGTGACCGGACAGCTCGAGAGTGGGATTTGCTCCTCTGACAATGGAGAGATATTGTTAGGGCCCTCTCGTGTGACAGCATCCATCATCGTCTGGCCAGACACAGGTGACTAAATCACGGGGATGCGGAACACGTCAATGAGAAAGAAGAACAAAACCGGTAACGAGAGCAACAATATAGTGAGCATGGTGATGACTCAGGAGGATACCGATGCACACCGGATTTTGTAAAGTATCACGAAGCAAAGGGAACATCACATGATTGTTGGGAAACGTAGCATGCGATTTCAAAACATTTCTATGCTCACGCAAGATCTATCTAGGAGATGCATAGCAACGAGGGGAAGAGTGTGTCCACGTACCCTCGTAGACCGAAAGCGGAAGCGTTTGACAACGCAGTTGATGTAGTCGAACTTCTTCTAGCTCCGATCGATCAAGCACCAAACGTACAACACCTCCGATTTATGCACACGTTCAGCTCGATGATGCCCCTCGCCTTCTTGATCCAGCAAGGTGTCGAGGTAGTAGATGAGTTCTGTCAGCACAACGGCATTGTGACGGTGATGGTGAAGTGATCCACGCAGGGCTTCTCCTAGCACTACGAAAATATGACAGGGGTGTAAACGGTGGAAGGGGGCGCCGCACACGGCTAACAATTGTTGGTGTGTGTTCTAGGCGCCCCCTCTCCATGTATATATAGGTGGGAGGGGAGGGGAGCAGCAAGGGTGCGCCCCAAGTAGGAGGAATCCTACTTGGGGGCCTCCTCCACCGGCCTCGAGAAAAGGGAAGGGGAAGGGAGAAAGGATGGGGGCGAACCGCCTTGTTCCTTCTCCACCCGGCCTCCGCCTAAGGGGGGCGCCACCCCTTGTGGGCTGGTGTGATCCTCTTATGGCCCATATGGCCCATATCTTTCCCTGGGGTTCCGTAACCCACCCCCAAGACTGATAAATACCTGATATATTCCAGAACACTTCCGATGTCCGAATACCATCATCCTATAAATCAATCTTTACCTCTCGACCATTTCGAGACTCCTCGTCATGTCCGTGATCTCATCCGGGACTCCGAACAACATTCGGTCACCAAATCACATAACTCATATAATACTAAATCATCATCGAACATTAAGCGTGCGGACCCTACGAGTTCAAGAACTATGTAGATATGACCGAGACACTTCTCCGGTCAATAACCAATAGCGGAACCTGGATGCTCATATTGGCTCCTACATATTCTACGAAGATCTTTATCGGTCGAACTGTTATGAGACCATACGTAATTCCCTTTGTCATCGGTATGTTACTTGACCGAGATTCGATCGTCGGTATTTTCATACCTAGTTCAATCTCGTTACCGGCAAGTCTCTTTACTGGTTCCGTAATACATCATCCTCCAACTAACTCATTAGTCAATTTGCTCGCAAGGCTTCTTGTGATGTGTATTACCGAGAGGGCCCGGAGATACCTCTCCGATACTCGGAGTGACAAATCCTAATCTCGATCTATGCCAACCCAACAAACACCTTCGGGGATACCTGCAGAGCATCTTTATAATCACCCAGTTACGTTGTGACGTTTGATAGCACACAAGGTATTCCTCCAGTATCCAGGAGTTGCATAATCTCATAGTCGAAGTAATATGTATTTGACATGAAGAAAGCAATAGCAATAAAACTGAACGATCAATATGTTAAGCTAACGGATGAGTCATGTCCATCACATCATTCTCCTAATGATGTGATCTCGTTATCAAATGACAACTCATGTCCATGGTTAGGAAACCTTAACCATCTTTGATCAACGAGCTAGTCAAGTAGAGGCTCACTAGGGACGCAATGTTTGTCTATGTATTCACACATGTATTAAGGTTTCCGATCAATACAATTCTAGCATGAATAATAAACATTTATCATGAATAAGGAAATATAAAATAACAACTTTATTATTGCCTCTAGGGCATATTTCCTTCAATGATAACCAAAGGTTCACTCAAATATCATTCGTGTAGTCATAGTGACCGATATGGATGTCCATGTTTCCTCTATCGATCATTGAAAGAAGGGGTTTCGTTCATGTCTATGGTTTAGCGAATCTACGGGGTCACAAGTTAAGGTAATCATGATCTGCTGAGTGTTTGTGGGACAGGAGTGATGAGAATATATTTGTGGAATTGTTTCATTAATATCCAAAATAGTTCTGAGAGGTCCCGGAAGCGTTCCTCTAACCATTGTCCGGTGCTCATCCAATCCTACCGTAGTTCTACATCTACTAGCACTACAAAAAAAAGACACATCCGTGACATTTTGGGCCGAACAAATTTTTTTCTGTCATACTTATGACACTTCTATGACGATAATTGTGACAAAACCCGGTATCATCATAGATGTGGTGGGGTCCTACTTCTATGACAAAAATCATGACAAAAAATGGGCTTTTTCGTCCCGGCGGGTCAAGACGCTTGCATGACATTCTTTGGGCCGTCCATGATGGAAAAAACCGTGGTAGAAGCGAGGGCGAGGAAAATATTGGGGTGTTCCCGGTTACGGTGGGTGGTCGGGGCCGAGCGATGCGCGTTTCTCTCGTACACGCACGCGCGTGGGTGCGAGGCGTTGGGCTCTAACTGAACCCGAGCGATTGCACTGCAGGTACGCGTTATACTGAACCCGAGCGATCGATCGATGGTCATTAGCGAATCCGATAGAGCGATTCTTCGCCATCGCTGCTAATCGAAGCCGATCGATGCTGCCTCTGGATGAACAGTGAGCATTGCTGGGGGGTTTGGATGAACAGTTCCCGGTGGGGGTGGATGAACAGGACCCCGTGGTTTTGCCTCTGAATGAACAGGACCTTGATCGACCGAGCCCGTTGGGGCTGGATGAACAGGACCCCTTGGAGGGCAGGATGAACAGGACCACCCCGTGGAGGGCAGGATGAACAGTAGATGGTGGAGGGATGGATGAACAGTAGCCTATGGAGGAGTGGTTGAATAGGAGCCCGTGGAGAGGGCTGGTTGAACAGTAGCCGGTGGAGTAGCGCGCGGTGGAGGCTGGATGACCAGGAGCCCGTGGATGAACAGTCGCAGGTGGAGACTGGAGGAGGTCGACGGTGGATGAACAGTAGCCCGTGGAGACTGGAGGGGGTCGACGGTGGAGATGAACAGTATCCCCTGGAGTCCCGTTTTGCGGTATGCCATACCCCTTCCGATGAACAGGACCCCCGTTTCGACCGTAGCGCTCCAACACAAGTTCGTTTCCTCCATTTTGCGGTACACCACACCCCTCCCGATCAACAGGACCGCCGTTTCGACCATAGGAGGTCCGTTTCCTCCGTTTTACGGTACGCCAGACCCCTCCTGATGAACAGGATCCCGTTTCGACCGTGGCGGTCGAACACAAGGCGCTTTCCTCCGCTTCAAAGACGCTGCACCTCGTTTCCATCGGCTGTTCCTTCCAAGCCGGTTGGCTCCCACGTGTTCCGTTGCCTCCCGATGAACATGATGCATTCCATTGCCTCCCCATGAACACGACGACGACGCAGTTTCTCCGTTCCAACCCAGCCATGTACACGAGCTCTGGCCATATATATGCATGAGTAGGCGTTTGAGACCTTGCCCGTATGTACGTATGTGGCCGTATTTTCTTTCTTGCACAATGGCCGCTGTACGTACATGTACATGCTACGTGTGCGCCTCTACTACGACACGGGCGCGCCTCTACATCGACGTACACGTTCGCGACCAGAATGACAACGCTACGTATGCTTCGACCAGGTGGGCCCCGACTGTCACGCACTTCCTTGCGTGCGAAGATGTAGCTGGTGGGTACCAACAGTCAGGGGGTGAATCATTTTTTTTGCCCGAACACACTTCCTTGCGTGCGAAGATGTCGCTGGTAGGTCCCAGTAGTCAGGGGGAAACGTTTTTTTTCGCGAAATACGGTTGCCCGTCCGGTGGGTCCCTACTATCAGGTGGAGGAATCATTATTTTCCGCGTAATAAGGAGGCACTTCCTTGCTGCAGCCGTGGACCCAGTTGTCAGCCTCTCCACGTATAGTCCACATCCGATGGAAGCCGTTCCTTGACCATGTTGACCACGCCGCGCCGAGAGCACCAGGGCGGTGGACGACAGCGAGGCCTAGGAAGGGGATGACGCGGAGCCGGGGAAGACGCGGCAGTGGAAGCCCGCGCGGAGAGGAGTACGAGGGTTCACTGGTTCGGCTGCGGTGTGAGGCTACCGTCGCCGCAGAATAACAGTGGTGTGGGTGAGTGGAGGGATGGCCTGGCAAGCGGTGGGAGTAGTAGGGGGCGGTGAGGCCTCCGCGGCAGCACAGCCGACCACGGGAGGCAGGAACACGAGGCACGACCGGCGCTGGTTTGGGCGGTTGGATCAAGAAGACCAGAGGTTGAAGAAGCACTACGGCCTTTGGATGGACATCGTACGGTCACTGGAGCTAGAATCGTGCATATTGACTAAGTTGACAAAGCCCTCCGGCCCCGTCAACTTAGTAGGCCCACAAGTCAGCCTGCCACTATACTGGGTCCTAGCTAACAGGGGGAGTATTCATTTTTTGTGCGTAATAAGGAGGCACTTCCTTGCGTGCGAAGATATAGCTGGTGGGTCCGAGCTGTCAGCGGCGGTAATGCTTTTTCCCAAAATACAGATGCCCTTTTGGTGGATCCCAGATGTCAGGTGGAGGAATCATTATTTTGCACGTAAGAAGGAGGCATTTCCTTGCGTGCGGCCGTGAACCCAGCTGTCAGCCCCTCCACGTACAGTCCACTTCAGATGCATGTCGGTCGTTGACCACGTTGACCAGGCCGCACCGAGAGCACCAGGGCTGTGGACGATGACGAGGCCTAGGAAGGGAAGGACATGGAGGGAGGGAAGACTCGGCAGTTGTTTCCCACGCGGAGGGGAGTACGAATGTACAAGGGTTTACTAGTTCGTCTGCCGTCGCCGAAGAATAACAGCAGGTGTGGGTGAGTAGAGGGATGGCTAGGCCAGCGATGGGAGTATGGTGGGGCGGTGAGGCCTGCGCGGCAGCACAGCCGACCGCGGGGAGGAGGGAGCAGACAGTCCCGCTGGCGCTTGTTTGAGAGGCTTGAGCAGGAAGAGCAGAGATTGAAGAAGCACGGCGGCCGTTGGATGGACATCCAATACCGCCAGGCCAACCTTTTTAGGAAAGCCTCAAATCTGTGGAAAACATCATACAATCCATCTGCCATTATTTCTAATAATTTACAGCCCATTTGCTAATTCTTAAGGTTTTTTTTGGAGCCCATATTCTTTTTGTTAGCATTACAACCCATATTGTGGCTACGGTTACAAAATTATACAAAATTTTGCATATTTCGGTGCGGTCCGAACTGTTTTTAATCCCGAAATTGTCCACGCATAAAAATCAATGCAATTTAAAATCTTGAAATGAAAAAAAGAAATTTTAAACTAATTGCCGGTTTGATGTGTTTTAAAATGTACAACCCATTTCTCATTACTGATAGGCCATTTTCTCGGCCAGCCGAATGAAGCTCTCCTCGTCTTGAAAAATTTGCAGCCCAACAGGCCGGACAAAGCGACTTACTTGGCAAATCACAAAAAAACTAGGCTGTGGCCGTGGACCCAGCTACGGCCGTGGACCCAGCTGTCAGCCTCTCCACGTACAGTACTCTTCCAATGGAAGTCGGTTGTTGAACACATTGACCATGCCGCGCCGAGAGCACCAAGGCGGTGGACGACGGCGAGGCCTAGGAAGGGGACGACACGGAGCCAGGGAAGACACGGCAGTGGATGCCCACACGGAGAGGAGTACGAGGGTTCACTGGTTCGGCTGTGGTGTGAGGCCGCCGCCGCAGAATGACAGGGGGTGGGTGAGTGGAGGGATGGCCCGGCCACGGTGGGAGTAGTATGGGGCGGTGAGGCCTCCGGGCAAAGACATCGGCCACGGGAGGCAGGAGCAAAGGCAGACGACCGGCCCGCTTTGGGCGGCCGGAGCAAGAAGACCAGAGGTTGAAGAAGCACTATGGTCGTTGGATGGACATCGGACGGCCACCGGAGCTAGAATCGTTCATATTGACTAAGTTGACAAAGCCCTCCGTCCCCGTCAACTTAGTAGGCCCATTAAGTCGACCACCCACTATGGTGGGTCCCAGCTAGCGTGGGGGTATTCATTTTTTAAAGTGCCATAAGGAGACACTTCCTTGCGTGCGAAGACATAGCTGGTGGGTCCGACCTGTCAGCGGGGGGAACGTTTTTTCACGAAATACAGAAGCCCTTCCCATGGGTCCTAGCTGTTAGGTGGAGGAATCATTATTTTGCGCGTAATAAGGAGGCATTTCCTTGCATGCGGCCATGGACGGTATCGACCTCTGGACGTCTGATCCACTTCTGATGGATGTCGTTCATTGACCACGTTGACCAGGCCGCGCCGAGAGCACCAGGGCGGTGGACGACAGCGAGGCCTAGGAAGGGAACGACACGGAGCCAGGGAAGACTCGGCAGTTGTTTCCCACGCGGAGGAGTACGAGGGTTTACTGGTTCGTCTGCCATCCCCGGAGAATAACAACTGGTGTGGGTGAGTAGAGGGATGGCTAGGCCAGCGATGGGAGTATGGTGGGGCGGTGAGGCCTGCGCAGCAGCATAGCCGGCCGTGGGAGGAGGAAGGAGGCAGTCCCGCCGGCGCTTGTTGGAGCGGCTGGAGCAGGAAAAGCAGAGGTTGAAGAAGCACGACAGCCGTTGAATGGACATCCAACCGTCACTGCTCTCATGTGCATTATTTCTAATAATGTACAACCCATTTGCTAATTCTTAAGAATTTTTTTGGAGCCCATCTTCTTTTTGTTAGCATCACACCCCATATTGTGGCCACGGTTAAAAAGTATATGATTTTTTTTGCATATTTCAAAAGCGGTCAACTGTTTTTAATCCCGAAATATCGATTCACATTCAAACTATTTTGAAAAAAAATATAAATATAAAATCCAAATAATTGTCCACGCATAAAAATCAATGGAATTTAAAATCTTGTAACGAAAAAAATTGAAACTAATTCCTGGTTTGATGTGTTTTAAAAATGTACAGCCCATTTCTGGGCAAACAGAATGAAACTCTCCTCATCTTGAAAGATTTGCAGCCCAACAGGGCTGATAAAGCAAGTAGGCCTCGTTTGGATATTTCTTTAAAAAAAATAGAACTGGGCTAGCCATTTTCAGCAAGAAAAAAACACAACTGGGCTCATGATGTGGTAAACATAAATAAAATCCTGGCTAGACGGGCCACCGCCCCCGCACAACCCCGTTGTTACCCAGATCCGTCGCTAAAACTAGTATAAATAACAACTGCTTGTTCCTCAAACAAAAAATGGCACGACCTGCTGGGTCCCTGGTGTCAGCCGCTCGTAGTGTAATTCTCTCGTTTATTGACTATGTTGACAATGGCGTGAGCCCCAGATGTCCAACCATTAGGAGGAACCATATTTTTGGGCTTGTAATATAGAGGCACTTGCTTGCGTATTGCCATGACGCTGGTGGGTCCCTACTGTCATCCTCTCCACGTACAGTCATCTCCTTGTTCTTCTCGGTTGTTGACGACGTTGACAACGCAAGAGGGCGGTGCACCGCGCACAGCGAGCGAACCAAGGCCGCAAGGCAGAGGACAACGGCGAGGCCTTGGACGGAACGCACAGGAGTTGTGGAAGATGTGCCGGTCTAGTCGCAGGCGAAGGGGAGTACGAGGGTTGACTGGTTTGGGTGCGGGTGCGTGTTGGGGCTGACATCGTCAGAGAATAACAGGACGTGTGGGGGAATAGAGGGAGGGACTGGCCAATGTTGGAGGGTACGTACGGTAGGGTATGAAAGCGCAGCCACCATGGGAGGCGGGAGCAAAGTGAGCCCGGTGTGGTGGTTTGGTTAGGGTGGCTGGAGGAAGAAGAAGACAAGAGATAGAAGATACACGACATATGTTGGATGTCAATCCAACGGCTGGTAGGCGTAATCGCTTTGTTGATCGGCTAGTAAGTCGACGCCACCTTGGATAGGCTATTTCCTCATGGGTCCCAAATGTCGTAACCCAAATCTGTCACGATCATGCAGCCCTTCCTATGAAAATTTACAGCCCATTTGATGTGCTAGATGGAAATAAGTTTGTGGGTCTTTGGTGGGGGCTAATCACTTGGCTTCAGAATGCACAGTGAGCTCAAGCAGCCGGCGAGAGTGATCTTATTTCCCTTGGTTGGGATTTGTTAGTTGTTACAATATTTCACTCTAAATTAAACGACTGGCAAGCCATTTGCCTTGCCTCAAAGAAAATATGACAGTCACAGCCAAGTTGAAAAGGGCAAGGTCTAACTTGTGACACTCCAAAAATTTTGATTTGGTTTTTATCAAACTCTTTATTTGATTTGAAAGAGGCTATTTAAAATCTTTCTAAAAAGACCCTCCTCAAAAAAAATTCTCCTATGACAAATATTTTATTTTGTGTCTTCCTCAACCTTGGTGTTTGATATTGAAGACTTTTTATTTGGTGTTAACCCATCACAATAAATTTTGGAAATTATTTCTATTAAAAAGAAATCCTATGGGTTTTTGGAATTATTCCTTTTATTGCAACCATTCTTTTTACCATGCCTCATGTTAAAAATTTCTTCAAAACCCCTTCCTCCACTTTGGGTGAAGCCAGATATTCAATCCCAACAAGCTCAACCCATTTTTGATTTGATTCCATTTATTTTATCCCCAAAATTATTTCTGCCATTATTTTTGGACCTAGGTGGTTTTCAAAGGAAGTGCCATTTTCCTTTTGAGTTTTGATACCAAACCAACTCCTCTGGCTAGTCCTTTGCACCCCCAACCTAGATCCATCAAGATCCACTCTTCCACAGTTCAAAATTTTCAAGTTTTACTCACTGCAAGTTTGGACCAGATTTGTCAAATTTGGTGAAATTCATATTTCCTTTTCCAAAAATTCTGAAAAAAAACCAGGCAACTTCCAGATACATCAAGAGACCACCCCACCAAAGATCAGCCCCAGAAAGATTTCCCTCATGCCAAAAACATTTCATCGAAAGTTGGCGTGTGCAATTCTTTTCGCTTCATGTTCGAGTTCATGTTTAAATTGACGACAAAGGACGTTTTCTTCAGAGCTGGGCATCGATCTCGCCAGTGCTCGCACTGGCCTCTTGCTCACTGCTCCCCCTCCTTATCCAGAGCGCCGCAAGGTCGCTTGGCCGGGCGCGGGCGTCGGTGGCGACGTGGCTCGCCAGCTCCGGTGTCTTTTGCGGTGGCAGAGCCACCACTGGCGACCAATGATGGCCGACTGCCGGGCGCCGACCAGCGCCGCCCGAGCGACCTGAGGCCTCCGCGTGTCCACCCCCTCCTCTGTGCATGCTGCGGCACCGTCGCCGTGGCCTGGCAAGCACAGGGCGTGCTCTCTGCCGCAGACGGGCCCGCAGAGCTCCGTTCCGTCGAAACCGCGGAGCAGGTCAGATCCAACCAAGATTTGCGTTTGAGTGGAACCAGTGCACCATCACGTTGATGCCCAACCACCTAATCCACCCGTCCGGCCACTGCCTCGCGCGTAATCGCCGCCGGAGTTATCCCATTCGTGGGAACCGCCTCGGGCCGGCTATAAATAGCCACCCCAAGCTTGCCTTCGACCAGCACCACTCCCTCCACCTCGCCAGAACTGCGCTCGACCCCTAGGAGGATCCCGAGGAGGCCTTCTCCTCCGTCTCCGGCCGCCCCGATCCTCTTTGGGCTCCGGCATGATCCGCTCCGGTGAGGGCACCCCCACCTCCCAAACCCTGCCCGTAGCCTCCTAGGGCACTCAATCACCTAACCCGCGCCTCAATTTGGCATTTGCAGCCTTCCCCGACGAAACCCACCATCACCCGAGCCGCCGTCCGCCGGAGTGAGGGTCATTGCTGACGTGGTGCTCGCCGACGACCACCTCCACCACCCACAGACGCTGGAGAGCACACCGAGTCCGTGAGGTAACCTCCGCTCCTCCTAACTTCGCCAGGATCGCCGGCGACCACCGCAAGCTTTGGCAAGGCGCTCTCTTCCTCTCTCAAATATTCAAACTCGACGAGTGGGACCCCTCCGGTGTTTTCTTCTTTGAACCGTTTCTGAAAACGCCTTCGCAAATACGCTTTCTAACTGAAACGTTATTCTGTCCTTTTCTGTTCTACCCCCTGGAAACTTTCTGTTTCATTACAGATAAGTCCCTGGACTAAAACATGAATAACTTTTAAACAGAAAATGATTTTTGATTGACTATTTTTCTGTCATCCATATTTTTATGTCTAGTTTTTTATCATATTTATTTGAAAAATATTTGGAACACTTTTTGTGCACACACGGTATTTACGATAGTACGTATTTTCTTTATACCGTAGATAATCTGGAGGAGGTGACGGAACCGCAAACTTCACCGAGCTAGACTCCGACTACTCCGAACCAGGCAAGCATGTTTGAACCTTTGATATGACGAGTGTTTTGCATGTTTGCTTAAGTAGTGACTTCATGGCATGTCTATATGAACATCCGTAAATGTTATGTTGCTTGCAAATCTATTGCGAGTGAGCTTCGAAACTCGATGTGTTATTCGATGTGAGTTGACATGATCATGTGATGACATGAAAGGTGGTAATATGGTATTGTTGAAGCATGCCAGTCTTATGCCAAACCATTTAACTCCAGTGTCAACGTGGATCAAGTCACGTTACCATCCGTTCCTTTTCTTGTACTACCACATGTTTTACGCAAAGAATATGGTTTAGTAAGTTGCAAACCTCTTTCCTTGTACATACCAAACAGAGGGGCCGGGATGAGGGTTCCATGGCCTGGATTAAAGCCCGCCATCCATCGGGGAGCATGGGTGTTTCCGGTTGGGACCGAGAGGGGGCACCCTTAGAGCGCAGCGAGATAAATTTGATCCCATGCTATTCGAGGTTGTGACCTCCCGCCTTAGAGTTTTTCTTGAACGTTGCCTAGGGTGATTCCCGGCAATGTAATGTGGAATTTGGTGTGTACTGGTTAGATGTGTTTCTTCAAAAATACCATAAATGGAACTAGTCCCTTGTGACTACTGAAATCCGTTGGTTGTGGTTAAATAGTACAAACTCTGCAGAGTCAAACTCATTCAAGTAACCGTATCTATGGTCAAGGTATGTGTTCAACTTGTCTTTGTCAGTCTCAGTGTCAGTCTCCGTGACAATCCCCGGTGAACAAACATGAGTGGTAAACCCGGCTGAATGATTACTCCTGTGGATGGACTAACCCGTTTGTCTTTATGTACCGAGTGTTTCCTTGGAGTGATTTAACTTCAGGAACTTATTGAATATGAATGATGAATTATAAGCCCTTTATGTGATGTCGCTCAGACGTCCGACTGTGGCACTCTTGTTATTTACTTTCGATATAAGCCCTTTATGTGATGTCGCTCAAACGTCCGACTGTGGCACTCTTGTTATTTACCTTCGATATAAGCCCTTTATGTGATGTCGCCAGACGTCCATTGTGACACTCTTGTTATTTACTTTCGATATAAGCCCTTTATGTGATGTCGCCGACGCCCCGACCGTGGCACTCTTGCTATTTACTTTCGATATAAGCCCTTTATGTGATGTCGCCGACGTCGACCGTGGCATTCTTGTTATTTACTTTCGATATAAGCCCTTTACGTGATGTCGCTCAGACGTCCGACTATGGCACGCACTGTCATTTACTTTTAATATAAACCCTTTATGTGGTGTCGCTTAGACGCCCGACTGCGGCATGTTAATTTATTTGTTCACCTTTCGAGGCGTCGCTTCAGACACCCGATCGGTTTTCAGTTATTTTGTTGGGATTTCGGGAGGACTACCGCCTGACTTCCTTTTTATTTAACATGTCGTGCAAGTTTATTATTTGAGTGTGTATTGCTAACTGCTCATGATGCATCATGCTTGCATTTGTTATATCTTATGTCCGAACTGTCTTGTAGTACATTCAAAGTACTCACATGGCTTGTTGATTTGGCGGATGTTGATGAAGGCGATCTTATGGATGAAGAGTTCGATAGCGAGTCCGGACGCCTAGAGGAGTCCCAAGAAGTCCTGCGAATCTCGGAGATTTGGTCACTTGTATCATATACGCTTCCGCTACCCGAATAAAATCATCGAGCCTCACTTCGACGCTCGATGAGCCGCAAGAGTAGGAGTCATGTCACCCACTTCACTGTGACATATCCACCACCACTTTTATTACGAGTTAGTAGTATGCCACCACACCCTTGTGTCATATCCGCCCCTATGTATAATATTGGCGTGCTTGTAATAAATTGTTGAGCAACCTCAGCTCAACCCTGTATTATATTTAGTAGTTATGGACTTCTGTATCAAGAATTTGTCTACCAGTAAGGAGGATTCTCCTATACTGGAAATAAAAGGGTCGGTTTCTCAATAAGTATTTTATTGAAAAACTGGTCGTGACAAACTTGGTATCAGAGCCAGGCTGACTGTAGGAAACCACTAGGTGCAATCGCTAATCGGTTATTAGCGTCTTAGGCACTATTTTAGCATTTTGCAAAACGTAGCAATTTTTCTATTAGTCATCATAAATTTATGATCTGACTATTCGGAATTTTTGTCTACTTTTGTAGATGGCTAGCAAATGATCGTGAGTCACAGTGTGTTCGCCAATGTACCGAGGGGTTTATCAAGCTCCTCACCTACATCGTCAAGATCGCGATTGGACCATCGGTTCGCCCAAAGTGTTCACACTCTACCAAAGACAAGCTCAGCGACAGTCTGTCCATGCACCAGGCCGCGGTGCAATTCAAGGGAGGGCGTTCAGAGTCACGCCAATTCCGATTTGTTGGTAGGGCCATGCCTACGGAGAGGCATGCCATGCAGATGGCTGCCCGTGAGGCGATAGCTCGTCTCCGGGATGTTCTTCCTTCGATGAAGACTTGTCGCTACCGCTATCTTACATGCCACGTGCCATACACTTGCCACTATGCATTCGCTTGCCCTAGGGGAGAGCGAGATGAGGCTATTGAGATGCTTGATGAATACCTCCAGGCTCTTGAGGCAGCTTTTGATAACCTCGTGGATGACCTTGTGGCTGCTCGTATGGACTCAGTTCATGGGTGTTCCGCCAACAGAAGGGAGCTCCTCCACACAGCACCACCACTGACCTTCGTCTCGTCCTTAGCATCCTATTCACCTGCCATCCTCGCCACCGCTCGTCGCCTGCCTACCACTGAGGAGTTTGACCAAGTCATTGCGCCCACTCCAGTCCGTGTTGCACCACCTATTGCGCCCACTCCAGTCTGTGCTGCACCACCTATCGCACCCGCTCCAGCTCCTCAACGCAGCACTTTGCGCCTGGAGCCTATTAGCGAGGAGGAGGTTGAGTCCCCAGCATCACTGGGTCTTACCCTCGGCAGGCCAAGGGAGATCCTTACCATCTCCGACTGAGTGCGCCTAACAGCCATGCGATGTACCACCTTGTATGATATGTTTATATGTATATAGGTTGTGAGAAGTAGTTTGTGTGCGCATCATGTAGGAACTGGGAGAAGTGCACTAGCCTAAATAACAAGTCAGGAATGTGTATCCTGAGTGATGTATTGTATAATTACTGCTTGCGTGCAAGATATGTACTGAGCGGTCCTTCTCCGTGTGCAATCTACTGTTTTCTTGAAAAATCGTGGAGTGTTTAAAATTTCCGCCTTTATGAATCTATTTATTTTTGTGACTCAATTTCTTTTCTTATGAGTTTTACAAAAATATCCCCAGAGTGGAAAATGTCTTGTCCTTGGACTCGTTCCATGCCAAATCTGCCAGAAGAGAATTATGGTACCCAAACAAGCAACAATTTCACACAAGGCGATCAATTCAGCAGGCGATGAAGCAGCTTTTTCCCAAGTATGTCGCCTTTATGAGCAAAGCCAGGAACAACACCAAGAAATGATGAACCATGTCATCAATATGGGAAATCACCGTGGACCGTATCAGCAGCAATCCAAATTGTCCGAACTACAAAAGACGCTGCGTCCCCAACGCATTTCGACAATCGACAAACCTCTTGAGGCCGATGATTGGCTTGAGACATTGAAACGAAATTGATTATTGCACAATGTTCAGACCGTGAGAAGGTACTATATGCACCTCACTACCTCACCGGAGCAGCATCATGGTGGGAAAATTTCCTACACATGCACCCCAATGAAAATAACATCACCGGGAAGAATTTGAAGAAGGTTTTCGTGGTAGCGATATCCCCGTAAGCGTTATGAAGATCAAGAAAAGGGAGTTTGATGACCTCAAGAAGAGAGGCATGACGGTGACTGAGTACAATAGTCAGTTTACCCAATTATCTCGTTATGCCAACGAAGAGCACATGACTGAAAACAAAAAGATGGAAAAATTTCTGGACGGTCTTGCACCAGCACTTAAATGCCAGCTGGTTGTACACACCTTTCCGGATTTCAAAACACTTGTGGACAAAGCCATTACCTTGGAAAATGAGTGCCGCAGTTTGGAAGATTTTCGCAAGCGCAAGAGGGACCAAACTACTCAAGCTCGCAACAACCGGAACAGGACTGATTTTCAAAAAAGTGGAGCAAACAAGTCCACAACCACTGTCCCGCGCTCGATCAAAAAATTTCATGCAAGGGACAAGGACTTTAGATACCGCCCAGATGTTACTTTCTACGCTTGTGGAGAGGAAGGGCACTATGCCAAACAGTGCCCAAAGCCAAGAAACTCGGCTCCCAAGCCGAACAACGATGGGAATAATTCAGCACCTAAGCGTAACAACTTCAACCCCAATAATAATCACAAGAAGGGTCACTTGAACCATGTGACCCAAGGAGGAAGCATGAATGCGGATATCGTACTCAAGACGTTCCTGTCAACACAATACCTGCCACGGTTTTGTTTGATTCTCGAGCTTCTCACTCGCTCATTTCAAAGAAATTTGCTTTGCAAAATGATTTTTCGATGCTTCCCTTGGAAAAATCCATGATCATCAAGTCCCCCGGGATTAAGCAAGTCACTCAGAGTTACTGCCAAGGTGTGATTATTGAGTTCAAGGGACTAAAGTTTCATGCCAACCTCATTGTATTGGAAAATAAGGGACTGGATGTTATCCTAGGAATGGACTGGTTAACCACCAACAAAGGATTTATTGACTGCTTCAACCGGACGGTAATTCTTACCCATTATCACAGGAAGACAATAAAAGTTTCAGTTCAAGAAAGACAAATATCACGGCAACCAAGGTTGAACAAGGTGGATGTTTCAGAGTTAAGCAAAGTTCCAGTCGTGTGTGAGTTCCCCGACGTATTTCCCGAAGAACTACTGTGCATGCCACTGCATCGGAAATAGAATTCAGCATTGAACTAGCACTGGAACCACCCCCATTTACAAGAAACCATACAGAATGGCACCCTCGAGTTGGTGGAATTAAAGAAGCAAATAAAAGAATTCTTGGACAAAGGATTTATGCGAGCCAGCTCCTCACCTTGGGGTTCACCAGTTTTATTTGCCAAGAAAAAGGATGGGACACTGAGATTGTGTATAGACTATCGAGCACTCAACATGGTCACAATCAAGAACAAATATCCAATGCCACGGATAAATGATTTATTTGACCAGCTCGCTCAAGCCAAGGTTTTCTCAAAGATTGACTTAAGGTCGGATACCATCAATTAAAAGTACGGACAGAAGATATCCCCAAGACAGCCTTCACCTCCAGATACGGGCTGTATGAGTTTACAGTAATGCCGTTTGGACTAACAAACGCCCCCGCATATTTTATCCACCTCATGAACAAAGTGTTTATGAAATTTATGGACAAATTTGTTGTGGTGTTCATCAATGATATTCTGGTATACTCCAAGACACCAGAAGAGCATGCTGAACATCTCAGAATTGTACTGGGAGATTAAGGAAACATCAATTATACGCCAAGTTCAGCAAATGTGAATTTTGGTTAAGACAGGTTGGTTTTCTAGGCCATGTGCTAACACAAGAAGGTGTTGCCGTAGACCCGGAAAAAGTCAAGGCCGTGCTTGGCTGGAAACCACCAGCCAGCGTAACGGATGTACGAAGTTTCTTGGGAATGGAAGGACATTACCGAAGGGTTATTGAAGGGTTCTCCACCATAGCAAAACCAATGACACAATTTCTCAAGAAGGACAAGAAATTTGTTTGGACAGAAGCTTGCGAGAAAAGTTTCCAAGAACTCAAAAGAAAATTAACAACATCACAAGTATTGGTTGTGCCAGACATACACAAAAGTTTTGAGGTGTATTGTGACGCATCCCGGAAGGGCCTCAGATGCGTATTAATGCAAGAAGGCAAGGTAGTCGCGTATGCTTCCAGGCAACTTCGCAAACATGAAGAAAATATCCTACTCATGACCTGGAGTTGGCAGCAGTCATTCATGCACTTAAAGAATGGAGGCACTTTTTACTTGGAAATCGTTGTGAAATATACACAGACCATAAAAGCCTCAAGTATATTTTCACACAACCAGAACTTAATTTACGGCAACGATGCTAGTTGGAATTAGTGAAAGATTATGATGTTGGTATTCACTACCATCCAGGAAAGGCGAATGTAGTGGCAGATGCTCTTAGTCGAAACCCCAGTTCAGGCAACGACGGTCTGCCAAACTTGAGACCTGAATTTCAGCAGGAGTTCGCCAAACTCAACATGGTGATGGTCGCTGACGGCGATGTGTCAAATTTGGAAATACAGCCTACCTTAATGGAGCAAATTAAGGAGGCTCAGCATGGACACCCCAGCATCGAAGGCATAAAAAGAAAAGTGAGTTTGGGCAAGGCCTCAGAATTTGTCATAGACGATAAGGGAATACTATGGTACGGAGATAGACTTTGCGTACCAAATATAAAAGACCTCAAACAACAAATTCTAGCCGAAGGCCACACCGCTCCATATTCAATCCACCCGGGAGGAACCAAAATGTATAAAGACATTCAGGAAAATTTTTGGTGGCACAGTATGAAGAGAGATATAGCCACCTTCATTGCATGTTGTGATTCGTGTCAGCGCATTAAGGCCGAGCATCAAAAACCAGCAGGGTTATTACAACCAAACAAGATACCTGAGTGGAAATGGGATGAAACTGGGATGGACTTTATTGTTGGACTACCTCGGTCACAACACGGAAATGATGCCATAGGTCATCACAGATAGATTAACCAAGGTGGCACATTTCATTCCTGTAAAGACAACCTACACCACTCAGAAGCTCGCTAAGCTTTATCTCTCCCGCATAGTTTGTCTGCATAGAGTCCCAAAGACTATAATATCTGACAGAGGCACTCAATTTGTCTCTAGATTTTGGGATCAATTACAACAAGCTCTGGGAACTCAACTGGCGTTCAGTACAGCACACCATCCCCAGACTGATGGACAAACTGAATGCGTAAACCAAATTCTAGAGGACATGCTGAGAGCATGTGTCCTCACCTATGGAACCAGTTGGGAAGAAAGCTTGCCATATGCCGAGTTTGCATACAACAACAGTTACCAAGCCAGCCTACAAATGGCACCTTTCGAAGCCTTGTATGGGCGGAGATGTCGCACTCCATTGAATTGGTCGAGATGAGGAGGCAGTATCTTCGGCCCAGATATGCTCAAGGAAGCTGAGGAGAAAGTTAAGCTAATCAGGGACCGACTCAAGATAGCTCAAAGCCGAAAGAAGAGTTATTACGATCGAAAACATCGGGGAGTCAATTTTGAACCCGGTGAGTATGTGTATCTCCGAGTATCTCCTATGAGGGGCCTGCAACGATTCAAAGTTAAAGGAAAGCTAGCACCAAGATTTATCGGACCCTTCTGTGTAGTTGCACGAAGAGGCACGGTAGCCTACCAGCTAGACCTACCCGAAGAGCTGTCAGACACCCACGACGTGTTCCACGTCTCACAGTTGAGTAAATGTGTGAGCAACCCCGAAAAGCAGGTATCTCATGAGGACATTAACGTACAACCAGACCTCACCTACCGGGAACGCCCAATAAAAATATTGGAGGAGTCTGAAAGGAGGACCCGTCAGAAAACAATTAAGTTTTTCAAAGTCCAGTGGAGCAATCACACCAAAGATGAGGCAACATGGGAAAGAGAGGATTTACTTCGGGCAGAACACCCACACCTATTTGAGGATCAGCTGAAATCTCGGGGACGAGATTTTTCCTTAGGGGGTAGGTGTTGTGACACTCCAAAGATTTTGATTTGGTTTTTATCAAACTCTTTATTTGATTTGAAAGAGGCTATTTAAAATCTTTCTAAAAATACCCTCCTCAAAATTTTTCTCCTATGACAAATATTTTATTTTGTGTCTTCCTCAACCTTGGTGTTTGATATTGAAGACTTTTTATTTGGTGTTAACCCATCACAATAAATTTTGGAAATTATTTCTATTAAAAAGAAATCCTATGGATTTTTGGAATTATTCCTTTTATTGCAACCATTCTTTTTACCATGCCTCATGTTAAAAATTTCTTCCAAAACCCCTTCCTCCACTTTGGGTCAAGCCAGATATTCAATCCCAACAAGCTCAACCCATTTTTTATTTTTATTCCATTTATTTTATCCCCAAAATTATTTCTGCCATTATTTTTGGACCTAGGTGGTTTGCAAGGAAGTGCCATTTTCCTTTTGAGTTTTGATCCCAAACCAACTCCTCTGGCTAGTCCTTAGCACCTCCAACCTAGATCCATCAAGATCCACTCTTCCATAGTTCAAAATTTTCAAGTTTTACTCACTGCAAGTTTGGACCAGATTTGTCAAATTTGGTGAAATTCATATTTTTCCTTTTCCAAAAATTCTGACAAAAACCAGGCAACTTCTAGATACATCAAGAGGCCACCCCACCAAAGATCAGCCCCAGAAAGATTTTCCTCATGCCAAAAACATTTCATTGAGCAGTTGGCAGGCACTGTTGCTGTTCATGTTCAGAGTTCAGTGTTTAAATTCAGACGACGTTGTCGCTTTCTTCGTAGCCGCATCGATCTCGCCAAAGGTTGCTCAGACCGCCTCTTGCTCACTGCTCTTCCTCCTTATCCAGAGCGCCGCAAGGTCGCTTGGCCGGGCGCGGGCATCGGTGGCGATGTGGCTCGCCAGCTCTGGCGTCTTCTGTGGTGGCAGAGCCACCCGTGGCGACCAACAGTGGCCGACCCTGCTTTCGGCGCCGACCAGCGCTACCCGAGCCACCCGAGGCATCCACGTGGCCACCCTCCTTCGCGGCATCGCTGGCGGCACCATCGCCGGGCTTCGGCAAGCACAGCAGGTTTGCTCTCGCCGACGGGCCCGCGAAGCTCCGTTCCGTCGAAACCGCGGAGCAGGTCAGATCCAACCAAGATTTGCGTTTGAGTGGAACCAGTGCACCATCACGTTGATGCCCAGCCACCTAATCCACCCGTCCGGCCACTGCCTCGCCGTAATCGCCGCCGGAGTTATCCCGTTCGTGGGAACCGCCTCGGGCCGGCTATAAATAGCCACCCCAAGCTCGCCGACCAAAGACCACCCCTCCACCTCGCCAGTAATCGCGCCGACCCTAGGAGGATCCCGAGGAGGCCTTCTCCTCCGTCTCCGGCCGCCCCACTCCGCTTCAGGCTCCGGCACGATCCGCTCCGGTGAGGGCACTCCCACCTCCCAAACCCTGCCCGTAGCCTCCTAGGGCACTCAATCACCTAACCCGCGCCTCAATTTGGCATTTGCGGCCTTCCCTGACGAAACCCACCATCACCCGAGCCGCCGTTCGCCGGAGTGAGGGCCGCCGTCGACGTGGTGCTCGCCGACGACCACCTCCACCACCCACAGACGCGGGAGAGCACACTGAGTCCGTAGGTAACCTCCGCTCCTCCTAACTCGCCGTGGATCGTCGCCGGCGACCACCGCAAGCTTCGGGCGCCGGCGCGCTCTGTTTCCTCTCTCAAATATTCAAACCTAATGGGTGGGACCCCCTCGTCAGTGTTTTCTTCTTTTTGAACCGTTTTCTGAAAACGCCTTCGGGCAAATACGCTGTCTAACTGAAATGTTATTCTGTCCTTTTCTGTTCTACCCCCTGGAAACTTTATGTTTCATTACAGATAAGTCCCTGGACTAAAACATGAATAACTTTTAAACAGAAAATGATTTTTGATTGATTATTTTTCTGTCATCCATATTTTTCTGTCTAGTTTTTTATCATATTTATTTGAAAAATATTTGGAACACTTTTTGTGCACACACGGTATTTACGATAGTACGTATTTTCTTTATACCGTAGATACCGGAGGAGGTGACGGAACCGCAAACTTCACCGAGCTAGACTCCGACTACTCCGAACCAGGCAAGCATGTTTGAACCTTTGATATGACGAGTGTTTTGCATGTTTGCTTAAGTAGTGACTTCATGGCATGTCTATATGAACATCCGTAAATGTTATGTTGCATGCAAATCTATTGCGAGTGAGCTTCAAAACTCAATGTGTTATTCGATGTGAGTTTACATGATCATGTGATGACATGAAAGGTGGTAAGATGGTATTGTTGAAGCATGCCAATCTTATGACAAACCATTTAACTCCAGTGTCAACGTGGATCAAGTCACGTTACCATCCGTTCCTTTTCTTGTACTACCACATGTTTTCTGCAAAGAATATGGTTTAGTAAGTGCAAACCTATTTCCTTGTACACACCAAACAGAGGGGCTGGGATGAGGGTTCCATGGCCCTGGATTAAAGCCCGTCATCTGGTCATGGGTGTTTCCGGTTGGGACCGAGAGGGGGGCACCCCTTAGAGCGCGCGATATAAATTTGATCCCATGTTTTTCGAGGTTGTGACCTCCCGTCTTAGAGTTTTTCTTGAACGTTGCCTAGGGTGATTCCTGGCAACGGAATGTGGAATTGGGTGTGTACTGGTTAGATGTGTTTCTTCTAAAATACCGTAAATGGAACTAGTCCCTTGTGACTACTGAAATCCGTTGGTTGTGGTTAAATAGTACAAACTCTACAGAGTCAAACTCATTCAAGTAACCGTATCTATGGTCAAGGTCTGTGTTCAACTTGTCTTTGTCAGTCTCAGTGTCAGTCTCCGTGACAATCCCCGGTGAACAAACATGAGAGGTAAACACGGCTGAATGATTACTCCTGTGGATGGACTAACCCGTTTGTCTTTATGTACTGAGTGTTTCCTTGGAGTGATTTAACTTCAGGAACTTATTGAATATGAATGATGAATTATAAGCCCTTTCTGTGATGTCGCTCAGACGTCCGACCGTGGCACTCTTGTTATTTACTTTCGATATAAGCCCTTTATGTGATGTCGCTCAGACGTCCGACTGTGGCACTCTTGTTATTTACTTTCGATATAAGCCCTTTATGTGATGTCGCTCAGACGTCCATTGTCGTGACTCTTGTTATTTAGTTTCGATATAAGCCCTTTATGTGATGTCGCTCAGAAGTCCGACTGTGGCACTCTTGTTATTTACTTTCGATTTAAGCCCTTTATGTGATGTCGCTCAGACGTCCGACTGTGGCACTCTTGCTATTTACTTTTGATATAAGCCCTTTATGTGATGTCGCTCAGACGTCCGACTGTGGCATTCTTGTTATTTACTTTCGATATAAGCCCTTTACGTGATGTCGCTCAGACGTCCGACTGTGGCATGCACTGTCATTTACTTTTAATATAAGCCCTTTATGTGGTGTCGCTTAGACGCCCGATCGCTGCATGTTAATTTATTTGTTCACCTTTCGAGGCATCGCTTCAGACACCCGATCGGTTTTCAGTTATTTTGTTGGGATTTCGGGAGGACTACCGCCTGACTTCCTTTTTATTTAACATGTCGTGCAAGTTTATTATTTGAGTGTGTATTGCTAACTGCTCATGATGCATCATGCTTGCATTTGTTATATCTTATGTCCGAACTGTCTTGCGAGTACATTCAAAGTACTCACATGGCTTGTTGATTTGGCCAGATGTTGACGAAGGCGATCTTATGGATGAAGAGTTCGATAGCGATTCCGACGCCTAGAGGAGCCCCAGTCAGTCCCGTGCGAATCCTGGAGATTTGGTCACTTGTATCATATACGCTTCCGCTACCCGAATAAAATCATCGAGCCTCACTTCGACGCTCGATGAGCCGCAAGAGTAGGAGTCATGTCACCCACTTCACTGTGACATATCCACCACCACTTTTATTGCGAGTCAGTAGTATGCCACCACACCCTTGTGTCATATCCGCCCCTATGTATAATATTGGCGTGCTTGTAATAAATTGTTGAGCAAACCTCAGCTCAACCCTGTATTATATTTAGTACTTCTGGACTTCTGTATCAAGAATTTGTCTACCAGTAAGGAGGATTCTCCTATACTGGAAATAAAAGGGTCAGTTTCTCAATAAGTATTTTATTGAAAAACCGGTCGTGACATAACCCCAGCTTACAAACTGTACAAAAGCACGAGGGTTAATTGTTCATCACGTTTACAAAAAAACCCAGGTTGAAAAGGGTAACAACATCTAACTCCAGCATTGTTTTTGGCAGTCACAGTCAAATGGATCGGTCAGGTCCATAGAATGAACATCCTGGGTCATAAAATTTACTGGATTATGACCACAATATGTTGTAAATAGAAGCCCAACACGTTTAGAAGCTCTTTTGCCCACCTGAAACTCCTTTTTTGCTCTTCCACATACCCATCCGTCAAAACCATGCTGCTGATAAACTTAAGCCTGATGGACAATAGTAACCTCGCATTCAGCAGGAAGAATGTGACAAATCTTGTGTTTGCACGGTTGGCTACATATCGTTCTAGCGTTATTGTCTTCAATCGAATCTCATGAGAAGTGAGAAAATCCCGATGCTTACGAATCCACCGATTGGTTATAACTTTCTTACCCGTCCGGTTGCCTAAATAGACATGAAGATTTAAAACAGTTAAGGTCTAAAACAAGAGTGTCGAAAGAGCAATAGCTGAACGGTTAATTCTAGTACACTATATGCGGGCTTCCAATGTGCGTGAAATTATCACCTTTATATACAACTTCTCCAAACATGGAAAGCATTGCAGCAAGCCAATAATCTTGTTCGAGATCAAAACTATTCATTTGGATATATAAGATCTTGACAGAATCCAGCACCATTGATAGGCCATCCATGGAGAAACTCTTCATTGAGCATAGAACATAATATTAGTACAAAATGTGTACTCCAAGATGACATATAACTTATGCGCAGAAATTTAAAATGCAACTTATGGTTACAAGTGTAGATGATGATGTAAAGTACCTGAAGAACTGTGGAGCCAAACACCATATTGAAATGAGCACAGAGATCATGTATTACACCCAAAGTCTCCAGTTTAGGCGCAGAGAGGACTGTTATTTGCAACGGTGAATAACTAGAATCAAGGATCAACCTTTGAAGTGAAGGGGCATCTTGGATGATGAGCTGCCTTCCGTCAAAACAAATTCCAATTCACAACCGATTCTAACTGTGAAAAAAAGCACCCAGCACCTGAGGCAGGTGGCAAGCTGGAGTGGATGATGTTGTGCAATGAGGCCTCCGATATCTGAACCCGCACAAGTGAAAGTTTCTTGAGAAATGGGAGTCAAAGGTTTAGACCAGATTATGCGGTAGGTCGCATATCAAGAAAGGTGGCGGTGTGGAGAGAGGAGGAAAACTGCGAGATGGACATCAGTGCTGAGGGCACAGGTAGATGGCGTTCAGTATCTAGTAGGTGATTTCTAGGGGAATAGTAGAACTCAAGCAGATGTAGTTCTGTGAATTCAGGGGATTTCAGCCAGGCGTCCACTATGCAGGGCATGGTATGCTTGCTCAGGTAGCATGACGGGATGCAGAGGCTTTGAACGGAGCCCTGGTGGGAGGAGATGATGGCTCTGGAGATTTGAAAATCATTGAAGAGAGATAGTCGATTTATAGTCGAGATTATAAGGCACGACGCGCCATAGAGGGCGCCACCGAATTGAGAGGACTTGGGTGCGGCAGCAATCCTTGGTGGAGAGAAGCGAGATGATCTCCCCAAGGACGGCGTCCGGGAGATCGCTGATGCGGTCCACCCGAGATTCTACGGGTTCCTGGGGTCCGGTGGAGGCGGGGTCGCCGCTTCTCCCCGCGCTGCCGGGTGCGGGATGTACAATAGGCGTCGTTGCTGGCGGGAGCCTCATCTTCTTGGCGCTGGGGTCAGCCGACTCCATTTTCCTTGAGGGCGTCGTGTGGCGCTCACGGATTTGAGCAGAGTAACGAATGACGAGCCTAGTTGTAGTGCGAGTGAAGAAGAAAGGGAGCTGGGGGTTTTCTGTAGTAGTGAGTGTCGGTGTCAAAACCGGCGGATCTCGGGTAGGGGGTCCCGAACTGTGCGTCTAAGGCGGATGGTAAGAGGAGGCAAGGGACACAATGTTTACCCAGGTTCGGGCCCTCTCGATGGAGGTAAAACCCTACTTCCTGCTTGATTAATATTGATGATATGAGTAGTACAAGAGTAGATCTACCACGAGATCGTAGAGGCTAAACGCTAGAAGATAGACTATGGTATGATTGTTGTATATCTCTATCGACTAGCCTGGCCTCGGTTTATATAATGCACCAGAGGCCTAGGATAACAAAAGTCCTAGCCGAATACGCCGGTGGGGGAGGAGTCCTTGTCTTGATCGCCAAGTCTTGTGGAATCTTCCTTGTATGCGGTAGTTGTCCGGAATGGCCCATGAGTATACAGCCATGGGGGTCCCCGACCCAATCTAACAGATCGGGAGATGACGTGGTGAGTACCCCCTAGTCTAGGACACCGTCAGTAGCCCCCTTAACTGGTCTTCAAGTTAGGGACGCTCCTCGATTCTTCCGAACTGTTCTTCATCTTCGGTCATCAGTCTTGAAAACTGGTTCAACAAATCTTCTCATCTTCGATTTTGAGGATCGCCGAAGTGCATCCGTAGAGTTTACACGTTGGGTATCCGAGGAGCCCCTTTAAGTTTCCGGCCTTTATCAATGCCTTGTTACTTTTATGCCACGCCTCGGGTTTGAAGTTGTTCCCGGGAGGCAGTGTCCTCTTGCGTCCGAGCTCCAACGCCGGACTGCATTCGAGGTATCCTTTGCAGCCGAAATGTATCCGAGCTCCAACACCGGACGTGTCCAAGCTCCAGCGCCAGACTGTATCCGAGCTCCAACGCCGGACTATATCCAAGATGTCATAGATCATCTTGGTACAAAAAAGTTGAAGGAGTGTAACCGAGCTTAATGCCAGAAATGCCCTCTATGGAGCTATTACCGGCGCCCGAAGCTTTATGCGGACTGCCTCGAGGTGGTGCACCACCCGATCAAGGGCTGATTTTTGTGAATATTTGTAATCGGTGCGCTTTATTCTCTGCCGAGATGTATAGCGATATATGTATATCCAGTAACCCTCAAGGTGTGTGTCAGTACAAAACCCGAGATGCACCTGAAGGAAAACATGAAACCACTACTCCTAGTAGCCCCTGAGACTCAGGCCGATGCGCGAAATCGGCCCGAGGATCAACTCCTAGCTCGGCAGCATACGTAGGAATAGAGACGCAGTGTAATATATCAGAGATAATAGTGATCGGTGAGCGGGCCTTTGAGAGAGGGTCTTGAGAAGTTGCCACAATATATTAGCTTGACGCTAGATAGGTCCACATGGTACTTATTGTTGTCCGAAGACGCACTTTCCCATAGTTCGATCAAGCCAAACACTGAGCCCTTTTTAATTTTCTGCATTGAATAGGCAATGCAGTAGCCCCCGAGACACTGGTCGGGTGGCAACACTGCATCGGGGATCAAAGTGCCTTTAATATTTGTAAATAATGAGCGCAAAGCCCAAGAGTCTCCCCGAGCCTTAATATGGGCACGGGTGGCCGAATTAAGGATCGATATCCAAAGTAAAATCACAGATTATGTGTAATGATTCTATGTATCCAAGTACTTTACATCATTATTTTGACTCCATTGTGACCGCTTTATCAGTTGAAAGTGGCCCATCGTCGGCTTCTACCCCTTGGTAGATACTACGCAGGGTGTTTCCGCAATAACAAAGCAACCCTTAGCCGACGCCTTGCGTGCGAAGGCGGTTGTGTTAGCTAAACGAGGCAACCAGATATGCGGGCTTTATAACTTTCGCTTAGTCATAGGAGCTGTAAACTGGGGAAGCTAGCTATGAGCCCCCGGCTAGTGTTCGGCGACATCCGAGGTCAAGCTGTAAACACTTCGGCCAATGTTATGAATGGCCCGTCATTTAACATAGTCGTCGGATCGCTGACCAGTTTACGCCTATTGTGACAGTCAGTTTTCGGCTTTTTCCACCGAGGTGCTTGACCATGCGAACTGGAAGCACAATCGCAGTGGTTCTCCCTTTGCACACCTAGCCAAACAAAGCGGAACGTAGGAGGTAAGCACAGGAGCCGGGCAACCCAACTATTGACCGAAGACACAATTCGAAACTGATGCATATAAAGCAATATCCGAGAATGTTTTTGCCGAATCCCTAAAGGTGTCCGACGTTGCACTGCGAGACTAATGCTGGAAATGCACAAATGGTTCAAAAGTGCCATAGGCTCGAAAAGCCAAAAAAAGTTTAATGTCCGAACTAGATCACGTGTTTGGTGCCAGTCCGAAAATTGGTTTTTTTTAAAAGGTGTTTCTGTCGTGCTTTAACATGACACATCCTATCTCAAGACTTCAAGCGGGTCAGCCTATGGCTTCAACCTCCTTATCCCGAAGGCGGAGTGCTTCTCCGAGGCTAGTTTAGCAAACTGCACTCGAGCGGATTTAGAGAGAGGCAAGGCTATCCGGCTATTGACCACACACTTGCATCGAGAAAGGAGTGATAGAAAAAAGACTTTGCAACAACCAAGAAAAAAAACAGCTCATACTAATTTAAGAGCCCCCACGTGACTTGGGTAAAAGAATTTTATTTATAATGATTGTATGTACCGAAGTACTAATATCATATCTTTGTTCACCCGAACTTTAAACGCGTCTTAACCGACCATCGGCTTCTCCCTCTTCGGTCAAGGACCGGAAAGTGTTATGTACTCCACCTGTCGAGAATATCAACGGTGTTTCCGATAACTGTGCAATCAGGCCATAAGGCTGCAATGCATAAAGTGCGCCAGGAACTTATGCTATATTATCGCCGGCGTTCGGGAACGGGGGTCCCTAGACTTGCTCGGCCTGCGGCGTGGCTCAAGTGGGGGCCCAGCACGGCCCAGCTTCATCAGCCCAAGCTCAAGACCCTCGCGAGGGGCCAAGCCTCGCGGGGGGGGGGGGGGACGACAGGAACCTTCCTTAGGAGCGGCCTCATCAGGCAGACTCGCGAGGAGGCGGAGAGATCAAGGCAGGGTACCTCACAAGGGTGCCCTGTGACGCAAGCCATGACGATCGAGACCAGGTGGCGCCACCACAATAGTGTCCTCATTTCCCTTTGGTGCAAAGGAGGCAAGCATGTGCCAAGGCATCAGGCAAAGGTTACCACTTCGGTGCAACAAGACCAAGACCAGCAGAGCGACAGGATGGAGGTCATCGTGGAGCTCAGGACGGCGTCACCGTCAGAGCCTTTGGCAGCCGAAGACCAACTTTAGTCAGGATAAGTGTACTAGATGTTCCCCTTCAAAATGGCCAATTGTTGGCGCCCTTCCCGCTCATTATTTGGGAAGAGGCCTAGGGCCTCCCTCTATAAATAGAACTAGACACCACAGAGTAGAGGCATCTCGAAGAGACCTATCAGATAGAGCCCTAGCAGAGAGAAAGATAGGCGATCGAACTCACCCAAGCAGTTCATCGCACCAGCCCAAGAACACCCCTCGCGAGGCTGTTCTTCCTTTGTACTGTTCATCATCAGCCCCTTGAGGCAATCCACCACACCACACACTGGAGTAGGGTATTACACCACATCGGTGGCCCGAACCAGTATAAACCTCGTGTCTCTGTGTTGTTCATCGTTCATAGTTTAGATCCCTCGCTAACCGATCACGCATGAGCTGGTAGGGGAAAGATCTCCGTGCGCACCCCAGTGTTCAAACCTCAAGGGTCTGCCGGAACCCGAAATCCGACATTTGGCGCACCAGGTAGGGGTGCGCCGGAATCTCTCTTCCGCTGGTCGCGTGTGATCTTCCGTCGTGTCTATGGCTGACGCTCGCCGAGCTCGCGCCGAGCGCCGGGCTGCTCGCGCCGCTCGAGTCGCCAAGACGGCTCCCGTTGGCGGACACCCCCGTCGTTCCCCGTCGCCTGGCACCAACGCCGCCACCGGCCCGGCGAGGAACGAGCAGCAGGCCTCGTCCCAGCATCCATCGATGAGGCGACAAGGCCGCACCGCTACTCCTCCACTCGCCCCAGCTGGTTCTTTGTCCCGCGCTCCCATGGAGGCTCGAGCCGCGCTCATCGCGGCAAACGAGCTCCCGCGCTACCGCCCCGTCGACGACGTCTACGAGGAGTGGCTCGACCGCATCGCCGAGCTCGTCCGTGCCGCAGGGGGCTCCCCTGCGCCGTCCCTCTCGCTGCCTCGCCCCGCACCACGTGCGGGAGGCAGGGAGCCGGAGGTGCCCCCGCCACCTCCTTCCCAAGAAGGCACCCTGGCTCCAAGGCGCGTGGCCCCGGGCCGAGACCCTCCGCATGCGGCGCCCGCACACCAAGAAAGGAGCTGCCAGGATATCCCTCGTCCCCAAGAAGGTGCTCGCGTGCTCCCCGCACCGGAGCGCTGCGACCACGCTCCAGCGCCACCGCGTCAAGACCCCGTGCTGCTCCAGGCAGCGATGCGCGGGAACCCACAAGAGCAAGCTCCGCATCAGCAGAGAGCCCTGGTGCCCACTACAGGCTGCCGCGCCTTCACCGCTGAGCTACGCAGCGTCGCGTGGCCCGGCAAGTTCAAGACATACCTGCCTCCTCGCTACGACGACACTGCCGACCCTGCGGAGTTCCTTCAGCTCTACGAGCTGGGCATCGAAGCCGCCAATAGGGAAGAAAAGGTCATGGCGAATTGGTTCCCCATGGCGCTGAAGGACGGAGCCCGAACCTGGCTCCTGGCACGATCTCCTCCTGGGACGAGATGCGCACCCGCTTCATCGCCAACTTCCAAGGCACTCGCGACCGGCCTCCGGCCGTGAGCGACATGCGCCGCATCAAGCAACAGCCAGGAGAGACCCTGCAGAAGTACATCTAGCGCTTCAACAACGCCCGCCTCAAAATCCCCAAGGTGACTGAGGAGGCCATCATCTCGGCCTTCTCCGATGGCGTGCGTGACGTCAAGATGAAGGAGGAGCTGGCAATGCATGAAGACCTGTGCACATCACTAGAGCTGTTCAACTTGGCGACCAAATGCGCCAGGGCTGAGGAAGGGCGCCTCTCCCTCCTCAAGCTTCCAGCTGCAGATCCAGAAGAGAAGAAGCCCAAGGCCAAGGACGTGAAGCGCAAGGGGGTTGCCGTGCTCGCGGCAGAACCAGACACCAAGCAAGGCAGGGATCAGCCCGAGTCTTCCAAGGGCAGCCGGTACTGCGTGTACCACGACCTCCACACCCACAACACCAACGAATGCCAGGAGCTCAGGGCCGTGGGAGAATGGCGAATCGGCCGACGCCCCGACCGCAATGATTGGGGCTACGGCCGAGGAGGAGGAAGAGGCGCAGGACGCTGGGAAGACCGTGGCCCTCGCCAAGGATGGCGTGACAGACCTCGCGAGGACCGCTGGCAGGACCAGCCTCGCGAGGGAGGTTGGAGAGACCAGCCTCGTGAGGATCGCCCTATGGGCAACGCAGGGCTCCCACCTCTGCCGCAGCCGCCAAGGAGGTACGAAGACAATCATCAGGACGAGGGGGCTGGGGGCTTCCAGGAGCCGCGCGCGATCGCGTGCATCCTGGGTGGCGCTCAGGCCCCAGCCTCTCAGCGCATCTTCAAGCAGTTTGCTCGCGAGGTGAATGCAGTCCTCCCCACGCCAGAGGCCACACACCCTCTTAGGTGGTTGTCGTGTGCTATCACATTCACTTCGGCGGATTAGCTCAAGTGCGCGGCAACGGCAGGAGTCCTCCCCATGCTTTTCTCACCAGTCATCAGCAACGTGCAAGTCACCAGGACCCTCATCGACGGCGGATCAGGACTCAACGTCCTATTTGTCGAGACATTCAACAATCTCCAAGTGCCATACGATCAGCTTCAGCCGACCAAGCCCTTCTCTGGAGTCACCGATGGCTCCACCGTCCCGATAGGGCAAGTTCACCTTCCAGTCACCTTCGGACAACGCAACAATTACCGCACCGAGCTCATCGACTTCGACGTCGCCCACATCCGCCTGCCATACAATGCCATCCTCGGGTACCCAGCTTTGTCCAAGTTCATGGCAGTGACTCACCATGGCTACAATGTCCTCAAGATTCCAGGAAGCGGAGGAGTCATTACAGTGCGTTGTGAGGAAAGGGATGCAGCGTGCTCTCTTGAGCGCGCCTTCCAAGCCGCAGCAGAAGAAGACCCAGATCACAGGAGCGGGATACTTCCCGAGGCGATCCCCAAGAAGAAGAAGGCTTCACCTGGTCCAAGCCCTCGTGGGGTAGGCACCTCCGGAGGCATGGCAACAGGACCCGCGCCCGTTCAAGGGGCGCCACCCTCTGACGCATAGGAAGGCGCGCCCGGTGCCCTCCTCAGGCAGGGCTCGGGGGCTCTTTCATGGCGAGCCACCGACCTAGCCGGGGTCACGAGGGAGGCGCTCGGGCACCACTTGGAGGTGTGCTTCAGGGCACGTTTCCCTCAGGAAGGTATGAGGCAAGGAGGGCCAAACCCTCAGGAGTTCATCGCGAGGAGCACCCAGGAGCTACAGGATTCAAGAGTCATGCGCGGTTGTCGCTGCTTGCCCGCCGTGGCCCTGCATCCAGGCGAGGATGATGGGCTGCGAATCTGCATTGACATACCAGGGCTCAACCAAGCCTCGTCTCAGGAGCGCCTCTGGCCCTCACGCGTGGGATGTTGCGAGGGTCCGCCTCACAACTACGTTCGCATGCCCTTCGGCCTGCCGAACGTGGTCGCCGCCCATCAGCGCCTGCTGAGGCGCGCTCTGGAGGCTCAGGAGGTCAAGCAATGCGCGGTCCTGGCAGAGATGGAGATGGCTCTCGAGGAACCACCGTGCCCCCGGAGCCTCCCGAGGCTCCAGGTACGGAGGGCTCGTGAGGGCCGGCATCCTCATCACGCGTCGTCTGCTACCTCAACATCCCTTCACCCCGACCATGTCAGGTGACACCTTTCCAAGTTCCGTTTTCAGCTGGGAGCGCCCCTCGGGCTGCATCATTCCCAGGCCGCGTGGGTCCGTCCCTGCGGCATGTATCCGTTTTGCTTATGTTCTTTACTTACCTTGTCGGGGCGCCGGGCTGCATTATCCCCAAGCTGCTCGGGCCAGACCCAGTGGCGTATGCTTTCTCTGCACCTATCTAGATGGATTTGCCCCTTCGCGTTTAACCTGATTCACGCAATTATTGCCTCCTACTTGTCGTGGGCCTCTCTGCCCTAATGCGAAGAGCTTGCACGTTAAAAGGGGAGGTACCTGAGCATCGCGACTCATGGGCTCTTACTGGCTCTCCAGCCCTCACCCCCTGGCCTTGACCCACGGCATCGTGACCTGTCATACCAGCGGCGGCTGAGCTCGCTCGAGGCCGGGACACGAGGACGAGAGCATTCGTGATTCTAACCCTGCAGAACACACCAATGATAAAGGCCAGAACCAGCGCAACCCGCCTCGAGGTAGGGCCTCGTGGAGTCCCGCTGGCTCACGGGTGCCCAGATACACCTCTCCTAGCCCTACCGTGCGGCCACATGTCGTATGGGTCAGACACGCCCGGGGGCTCCTCCCGAGGGGATCCCTCCCACGAACCGGTGGAAGCACCATGCTACGCGCTGGTCGACGACATCGCCGAGGAGCGGCTATGCCCAGACACATCTGAAGCGCTATGCTCCACGCTGGTGATAAACAACTGAGGGCGGCTCACAACCGTATCAGCCTCAGGGAGCCCAGAGCTCAGTGTCTGGCGCCATCGCAATGCCTCCCCTCGGGAGTGCCCCGCGAGGGGGCTGGACACGAGGGTTACGCCCGGCCACGCCCGAACGTACGCCACCCAGCCAGGTCCCTCGGATCTGGTCGTCGCGCGCCTCCCCGAGCGGAGCAAAGGCATGAAAATTCATTTGAACGTCAAGGGGGACTCCTGAGCATCGCGACTCAGGAGGCTAACTGGTCACGTAGCCCCTCACTCCTTAGTCCTGTCCTTGGTCTCCGGTCGGGGCTAACGGCGGTTGAGGTATGCGTGGGGCCGGGCCCTGCCGACGTAGAACGACCAATCCACTCCCATGCCTCCTATCCCTACTTGCTATTCGCGCGTCAAGGGCGACTCCTGAGCATCGCGACTCAGGAGCCTAACTTGCCACGTAGCCCCTCACTCCTTAGTCCCGTCCTTGGTCTCCTGTCGGGGCTAACGGCGGCTGAGGTATGCACGGGGTCGGGCCCTGCCGACGTAGAACACACGCAAGTAGGAGGGAAGAATGTGAATTCAAATCAAATATTACAAGCTATAAGTAGTTGCACAACACCAAACACAAGTTTAAACGCCTCCACGAGGCATGGTGCATGTTGCAGGAATTAAAAACAGAGCGGAAGCTGCGAAGGGATCACTCTCCTGTGGCGCCCCCACCTCCCGAGGCCGCGGAGCTGGTGGCACCACACCCAGGCGAGGTGCTGAAGGCGCGAAACTTCCCCAGCAGGGCCTCGGCTCGGCCTTTTACGGCCTCAGCAGCGGCAGCGGCAAGGTCGCCGCTCACAGGCTCCAGCAGGCCGTCAAGGTCGACGTTGGGGTCGTGAAGGTAGACGTGGCTGAGGATATGCGTCAGCGCTGCAAAAGACAGGGCGCGCGCCTCGGCCTTGGACGTGGGGCCAAGGCCGTTCGCGACATCTTCAAGTGCTCGGACCAAGAAAGGAAGCAGCTCGGTGGGGCCGTCCTCTGCACCAGCCAACGGCTTCTCCATGCCACCCTTGTAGAGCGTCTTCAACGCGGCGCGAGCCTTCTCCTCCAACTTGGCAAAGGCCACCCGATCCTCAGCCAGGATCTTTGCCTTCCTGTCGAGCTCGATCCTCTCCACTGTCAGCGACTGTTCTAGCGTCTCCAACCGGCCACGGCAGCCATCAAGCTCGGCGTCCCGGTCCCTGACGGCAGCCTCCCGAGCCTCCATCTCCTTCTCCTTCTCCTGGCGGCCGTGGACCTCCTTCGCGAGCTCGTCGCGCAAGCCTTGCAGCTCGACCTCCAGCGCCTTGCAGCGGTCCCAGGCGTCTGCAGTGTCGCCCTGGGCGGCATCACGAGCGGCCCTGGCCTGGCGAGCGGCTTGCTTTTCCCCATCGGAGGCCGACGCGGCCTGGCTCAGCACCGCTCGGACAGAGGAAGCAGAGCGGGCCCAGCCAGAAGCCAGCTCCAGGCGCCCGGCAACCAGACGGGGATCAGCGTTCCGGAGATCCTCTTGCAGCCGGCTCAGCTCGCTGGCAGCTTGATCCAGGATGGCCGAAGGATCAAGAGACTGGAGCGGGCGAGGTGTAGAAGACGGCAGCGTGATCACGGCTTGGGAAGAAGGAGCCCCCGGGCCTTGGGCACCTCGGCAACAACGTCAAGCCTGTGCACCTCCGAGTCGGGCCGGGACCACGGGGCTGACTCACCTCCAGAGTGCCCCTGCTGGGCTCGCGAGGATGACCGAGCAGGGGAGGCGCGAGCTTCGCTGCCTCCTTTCCCCGCAGGCGGAGCCGCAGCCCCGGCGGGCGAACCTCCCTCAAGCGGAGCTGCAGAAGCCCCCTTCGGCCTCTTTGCTGCGGGTGCCGACCTGGCCAAGAGAATACGAACGTCAAGCCTCGGCGGCAGAAGCAAAGCAAAACACAGATCGAACACTTACTGGTCGTCATCCGCGGGCTCAAGCAGCCTCGCCGAACTTGAAGCTGAAAGCTGCGGCTAGGGTCAGCCTTTGGGAGGCCCGGAAGCGATATCTTGGCGTCAGAAGGCCGAGCTGGCCTCAGACTGCCCCGGAGTCAGAACGGACCCTGGGAGAACCAGCCCCGACCTGCCCTTCCTCGGGACCAGGGCAGAATCCTCCCCTCCTCGCCTGGCACCGGCCTCATCGTCGTCTGGCATGGAGCGAATGGCGCGGGACCTGCGCCGAGGGAAGGAGTCCCCCGACTCCTCGCCAGGCGCCTCGAAGCCAGAACCTTCTCCTTCCACCTCCTCTTCTTCCTCCTCGCTCCCGCTGGAGTTGCTGGAGGAAAGGTTCACCGTCGCCAACATCGCCAGATCCTCGGGACCCCCGGCGGGCACCAGCCCCTCACCATTGAAGGTGGGCATGGTGCTCACCACTTGCTCCCAGTCATCGACGGGAGCGCCCTCCGGCATTGCCACGCCCCCCCCCCCCGACCAAGGAATGGAGAGCCAAGGCCAGGTCTTCGTTGGAGAGGGCCTCAGAGGTCAGGAGAAGGTCATCGCCTGCCTCCCCCAGCCTCCACAACGGAAGCGAATGTTCCCGGAGCGGAGCCACCCGATGTTCCAGGAACTCCCTCAGGAGCGTGGCCCCGGTCAGCTTCGCCGCCCCCAAGTTGGCTGGCCTCAGGTCCGCGTCTATCCTCTTCAACAACATCTTTGCGCAAGAATCGACGAGCTTCGCGCGAGACCACGCGTCAATGGCCTCGGGCTGCCCGGCAGCGGCCTTGATCCGGGGATGGATGCGCCCGACATCCACCATGACCCACTTGCTCTCAAGCCTTCAATCCTCTTCCGGCTTGGAGATGGAATTGGAGCTAGAGTATGCGATTTAAGCTTCGCAGACGCAGTAATAGAGCCACGGGAGACCCGGAGGGAAAAGTAATGGCGCAGCAAAGCCACCGAGGGTTTTATCCCAACGTGAGCCTCGCAATAGTAGGCGAAAATCTCCAGGAGAAGAACAGAGTTGGGGTGGAGATGCAGAGCTTGCAAGTTATATTGGCGGAGAACAGTGAAGAAGAACTCGGAAAAAGGAGGGACCAGACCGGCAATAATGGCGCTCACGAAGAACGGGTAGAAGGTGCTCCCCTGGCCTTCAGGCTAATCGGAGCCAGCCTTGAGCACAGTCGCCCCCTTGTTGCCCTGCGCCACCGTCCTCCGGTGCACAAGGGAGAGATTCTTCGCCGACACAGTCGGAGGATCCAGAGCCGGGAGGTACCAGGCCTCAGTCGGGGTCTTGCGAGGCGCCATGGCCTGCAGGACGAGAAGGATTGAGCTAGATCTGGAGGATTTAGGAAGCAAGGAGGAGAAGGGCGAGAAAGGGGATCTGGAGCAAGACGAGCGAGAACAAGCACCAAGTCTGGCTCGGGCCTCCTTTTTGTCAGAAGGGCAGTTGCCGAGGCGTCGTGGGGAGGCGGAGACGCCCACGACCAATCAATCGCCACGCGGCGCCCAAGGCCGCAGGCTGTTGGGGCCCGCGGCGCTTCGCACTTGCCCCTTCGCTTCTCTGCTAAGCCAAGTCCAGGCGCGCCTTGGGCCCGGGGGCTACTGTCGGTGTTCTGGGAACGGGGGTCCCCAGACTTGCCTGCCTATGGCCTGCGGCGTGGCTCAAGTGGGGGCCCAGCACGGCCCAGCTTCATTAGCCCAAGCTCAAGACCCTCGCGAGGGGACAAGCCTCGCGGGGGGACGACAGGAACCTTCCTCAGGAGCAGCCTCGTCAGGCAGGCTCGCGAGGAGGCGGAGAGATCAAGGCAGGGTACCTCACGAGGGTGCCCTGTGACGCAAGCCATGACGATCGAGACCAGGCGGGCGCCAGCCACAGAGGTGTCCTCATTTCCCCTTTGGTGCAAAGGAGGCAAGCACAGGCCAAGGCATCAGGCAAAGGTTACCGCTTAGATGCAACAAGACCAAGACCAGCAGAGCGGCAGGATGGAGGTCATCGTGGAGCCCAGGACGACGTCAACGTCGGAGACTTTGGCAGCCGAAGACCAACTTTAGTCAGGATAAGTGTACTAGATGTTCCCCTTCAAAATGGCCAATTGTTGGCGCCCTTCCCCCTCATTATTTGGGAAGAGGCCCAGGGCCTCCCTCTATACATAGAGCTAGCCACCACAGAGTAGAGGCATCTTGAAGAGACCTATCAGATAGAGCCCTAGCAGAGAGAAAGAGAGGCGATCGAACTCACCCAAGAATTTCATCGCACCAGCCCAAGAACACCCCTCGCGAGGCTGTTCTTCCTTTGTAATGTTCATCATCAGCCCCCTGAGGCAATCCACCACACCACACACTGGAGTAGGGTATTACACCACATCGGTGGCCCGAACTAGTATAAACCTTGTGTCTCTGCGTTGTTCATCGTTCATAGTTTAGATCCCTCGCTAACTGATCACGCATGAGCTGGTAGGGGAAAGATCTCCGCGTGCACCCCAGTGTTCGAACCTCAAGGGTCTGCCGGAACCCGAAATTCTTTCAATTACCGATAAAGTGTAAGAAGCATCTTCAAAGAAAATAGTACCCCCACCGATACCTTTCTTCGGTTGCTCACTACGAGACTTGTGCAATAGATTTTTTGTACTCATGAGTTCCGTTGTGTGCCGACCATTATTGAAAAAGAAGAGCGCTTAGCTTTCGGCTTCACCACCCGAGGTCCGGCTCGGGTGACCCGATCGTGACAATCGTAGAGGTGCTCCCTTTACTCCCTAGCCGAACAATCGGGAACATAGGGGTAAACATAGGAGCAAGGCAACCCAGCTTGCAAATCACTTAGGTCAATATTGTGGCGTAATACACGAACAAGGAACGAAGCCGTACAAGTATAATCATATGCAAGAGGAAAAGCTCCAGCAAGGGAGCCCCCAAGTAAACGGGGTACTTGAATTTATCCGTCACAAACAAAGTTTGGACAAGGAAATTTTTACAAGCAACATTTTTCCAAAAAAGTATAATGCTTGATCGAACCGAACACAAGTTAAAAATTTAAAACTTTGAGCATGAAGGCAACTTAGCTGGTTAATGTGTTCGGTATTGATGACGCGGTCCGAGCTTGATGCGGGACAAGGTTCCATCCCCCAAGCCGGCCCCGAGGTGACGCCAAAGGAAAAATAGTCCGGCTGGATCATTTTCCTGTGCACAAAAAATAGTGCAAACCGGATATAATAGTAATAATGATAAATTAAAAAATAAAAATTGATGCATAATAAATAATTTATGCAAAGTGAGTAATAAAAGAAATATGGCCTGGCGCCAAAGTTAATGTCGACGCAGGGCGACGGCGTGACGCGGTGAAGGCGTGGCAAAGCCTGAATTCTCAGGTCGGTCCGAGTTCCGGATGCGGCGTTCGCCGGACTATGTACGGAAACTGACCGAACCACCATGCGACCGTCGTTAATGCGGCCACCATTTGATAAACCTGTGTACAGATGATGGACAAACCGGAGTAATAATTCCTTGGAAAAATAAACCCAAACAAGCAAAAAATACTAGGATTAATAGCACATGGTCTATTTGTTGTAGCGATCCAAAGAAAAGTGACTCCCAAAATTGGGACTCGATCCGCATTCTCATTGCATGATGGGCGGCGAAGCGACGGCATGGCGATGCTGGTAAAGGTTGGCTCGTTGAGGCAAAGCCTCCGGTCCAGCTAACGTGACGAAGCCGGTCGGCTAGTGACGCCGAAGTCTCCGGGGTAAGTTGATGAAGAGATGGCGAAGCCCCCGGTCCAGCCGAGATGTCGAAGCCTCGATGTCAGCCGATGAGTCGAAGTAGGTCAACTTGATGGACATCGGATTGAAGAAGCAACAGTGCGGCCCCGCTGAGGCAGGTCGTGACGTGGTCAATGTCGGACATAGTTCGGCCGGGAGTCTCCTAACAGGGGGAGAGATTTCAACAAACTTAGCACATCTCCCAAGGGCGGGTGCTAAAAGGTATCCGAAGAGGTGAACTCCATAATCAGTGCCCAATCAGATTCGATAGGCACGGGCGCAGGCGGCTCGGAGTCCGTGGCCGGGGACGAATCCAGTAGTTCGGCAATACGGCTCTCGTAAGGGGTGAAGTCAGTATCCGGATCTATCACCATTAAGAGTGTGGCTTCCATGGCGGGGTCTATCCACCCATCCTCGGATGGCGCGATTCGCTCCGGATTGAGGGTCGGAGTAGTTGCAGGTGTGATCTCCCGAACACTGTACGACGACAGAGCTAAATCATGCTCGTCATGACCGTGGGGCGCACCTGGCATGGGTTCGAATCCGTCGAAGATCAAGTCTCCGTGGACGTCGTCAGTGTAGTTCAAGTTTCCGAACCTGACCTGGTGGCCAGGGGCGTAGCTCTCGATCTGCTCCAGATGGCCAAGCGAGTTGGCCCGTAGTGCGAAGCCGCCGAATATGAAGATCTTTCCGGGGAGGAAAATCTCACCCTGGACCCGCATCGTTACCGATGATAGAAAGAGCCATCGAGCCTTATGGTGACGGCACAATGGAACTCTCAATGAAAGCACCAATGTCGGTGTCAAAACCGGCGGATCTCGGGTAGGGGGTCCCGAACTATGCGCCTAAGGCGGATGGTAATAGGAGTCAAGGGACACAATGTTTACCCAAGTCAGGCCCTCTCGATGGAGGTAAAACCCTACTTCCTGCTTGATTAATATTGATGATATGAGTAGTACAAGAGTAGATCTACCACGAGATCGTAGAGGCTAAACCCTAGAAGATAGCCTATGGTATGATTGTTGTATATCTCTATCGACTAGCCTGGCCTTGGTTTATATAACGCACCAGAGGCCTAGGATAATAGGAGTCCTACCCGAATACGCCGGTGGGGGAGGAGTCCTTGTCTTGATCGCCAAGTCTTGTGGAATCTTCCTTGTATGTGGCAGCTGTCCGGACTGGCCCATGAGTATACGACCATGGGGGTCCTCGGCCCAATCTAACAAATCGGGAGATGACGTGGTGAGTACCCCCTAGTCCAGGACACCGTCAGTGAGGAAGAAGGGGAGCTGGGGTTTTCTGTAGGAGTGAGGTGAGGAATTTGGGGGTACGAGTGGAGCGAGCTGACGTGAGGTGGGTGGGAGTGAGGAGGAAGAAGAACACCCATGATTTTTTGGGGGGCGGTGTGTTGGGTGTGGGTAGCACCTCTCATTCAGCAAATATATGGACTTTTGAATTGATTTTACTATTTACTAGGGTGGATGGGCTGTTTTGTCTTGGGCCCAGAGAAACAATTACTACTAGTACAGTGGATACACTCTCATCGCTACCCGTAAAAAACAATTACTACTAGTACAGTGGATACAATACCGCTTGGCTCCTCCTAGGTCATCAAACGTCTCCCTCATCGAATGCCATTATACTTTTGTTCACCGACATGCGGGCCATGCAGCGCACGAGCCCAAATGCCATCCACCAAATTAGAAGGCAGTATGCAGGCGGAAAGTCACCTCGGTCGTAGCGCGGCAATAACGAGTCGTCGTATCACAAAACCCCACCTCCCCTCCAGTCTAAGTTTGACATACGAAGCAACCATCATTTCACTCTTCGCTGAATCCCCTTCTCCCTCACCGTCTTCAAGAGAGGCAACACTCAAGATTCCGCATCGCTCTTCTTCTCTCCCAACGAAGGGAAGGTAAGCGGATCCGTGATGTTGGTATATTTTTCGCTCAGAGAAAAAAAAGAACTTTTGCAAAGCAAAGAATCGATCCTCACTCTATTTTTTGTTTCATTGTCATTGCGATTGTGTTTTCCTTTCAGTGGTCTCCTAGTATTCGTTAGTTTCATGACGGACCAAGGAGAACCAGGCAAAGATCTGCTGATATTGGAGCAGACGCAGGAGGCTGATCCCCACGAGACAGAGAGCTCCAAGAAGATGGAGGTAGCCACCGAGCCGAATTCCCGTGACACGCCACGGCCACTACCGAGATGGTCAACGCCTGCTTGAGGTTACAGCCCCCATGGCACTGCAGGAGTAGTTTTCCCCTTCGAGGATGTGTCCCCCGGCCGAGCTGCCCCAGGTGATTTTCTTCTTTGCCGATCTCGATTGTGGTTTTTCATCTAAGTATGTGGTGATGAATAATGCAAAATTTTATTAGCTTCGATGCCATGCTATACATAGTGGTTTAAATAATTTGTATTTCTTATACTGGAAATTGTTCAGAATTTGTTTCTGTTTCAATTAGATCCCTGATACAGACAAGGATTCTGTGGTTGTAAATGCCACTCGCTATGAGGCGGATGACCTGAATATACGCACTAGGAAAACAGAGTTTTTTGGCTATTGGATCCTGGAAGCCATTTGCGCTTACACCAGTGAAGAGTTGTATTCCAGCCTCACTGTTGTCAAGCGTGTTGTCCAGGGTGTACTGAAGCACAAGAAGTTCAAAGCTACTCCTTCGTTTGTGTGGCATACTATTCTTGTCAAGCTTACGCAGGAAGATGACATGGCATGCCTCCACAAACAAATTTATGAGTGGCAAGGCCACAAGGTTGTCTTCATGAAGGTTCACAGGATTGAGCTGCTGCCGGACGTCCTCGATGATGTTCATGGCAAGGTCCGTCTTGTGTCCAGCCCAAATTAGATCGAGGCATGAAATACTTGCCCTAGCTAGTGTTTAATAGTAGTTTGGACTCTGTCTAATTATCCGAACCTTGCCTGTTATCGAGCCCTCTGGGGATAGTACTCTGTTTGAATCCATCTATGGGAACTGCTGCTACTTTTGTGTGCCTGTGAATCATCATAATTGTTGCCGAAATAGATTCGTACTCACTAGTTTTATCATACGAGCAGTGTGTGTTTTGATGAAATAGAGTAATCGTTCGAGAACTGTGCGCTGACGTATACATAAGTACTTGTAAACACTATTGCTGCTACCCCACTTGTAAGCAGTTGTGCAAAACACGGCACATTGGCTCAGCTCGCTTCAAGGCTATCGACCAGCTAACAATCAACAATCTGCTGTCTTACATATAACAAACTATGTATCTTGTTACAGTGGTTCATGCAGTTAATTGAGGCCACAATGTAAATTCCAAACGTTCACACGCTAGTCCAGCATTCATGTGGAACACTCACATTTAACTCGGCTTCATAAAAAACTTGAAAAGCATAAGTTAAGCAATTTTATACATCTCAATGATTCATAGAACATAAAAAACATATACTAGTTAATAGCAAAAGACAAAGTTGTGAGAAGGTTTACAAATCGTGCAAAAACAAGCAAGGCTTCTCGAGCAAAAGATTCTCCGGCAGCTTAAATTTCCTGGAGTTCACTCGGTTTTTTCTTGTTGCCACCATCCAGGGTTAGGTTCTCTCATTCCAGAATAACCAATTATAATTGTGTTCTCGGATGGAATGCTGAATCGAACCATGCAAAGGTATCTTGACCAGCTGAAAGTCTTGTGCATTCCACTAAATTTAAGCGTCACTATTTGCGTAAATAAGGCAGACCACAATGCCTCTTGTCTCACAAGACCTGTCCCCAAAAACCTCTGTGCAGCCGTGCCAGCTTGTCCTCGGTCCATGGATGAACTGGAAGAAAGTGCATTCCGGACTAGGATGCAGATGTTTTCGCTCGTCCCTGCACTGCAATCAGGAAGTAAAACGTATGAATCAACTTCTTTTAGATTGCGTTGGTCATTCTACCTAGTAACTACCAATGTAGGAATACCTGGAAGACGGGTGGTTAGACGACGACAACGAGGGATAGCCATCTCATTTTGCGCAGTTCTACTAAAACTGAGGTGTGTGCTTTTGATTGCGCGGATAGAAACGATACGGAGACAGACATCCCGAAACGATATGGAGACAGACATCCCTGTTTGCGCAAATATGAAATACAGTTATTTAAACAGTGACATATATTTGCAGTGGCGTATGAGTAACAACAACATCTATTGTGTTATAATTGGCACTAGATTGACAGTATGAAAGTGTCCTTAAGTAAGTAGCATCACATCACATCAACACTGCCACTAGATTAACATGCGTAACAATAGCATTAGTATTATCACATGAGAGTAGCACATGGTCAGTAAATGTGCAATCAAATTTGTGCAGTTCCACTGGGATGAAGCAATGTTAGCGGTGTGAGATTGAAGTGTAACTGCAAAAACACAATGCATGGGAAATAAAGCAAGACGGAAGCACTTCATAAAATGGTGGTGGCATTGCTTCAATTTATCGACGGCACTAGACCATTACTTATAGTGACATTAGGTGGCATTGCTTAATGCTTCATGTGATTTTACATTAACGGTAGCGATATGGGCGTAGGGACAGCAGAGGCATAAAGTGGTGAGGCAGATGTGGTTGCCGAGAGCGGCAAACACTCAGGCAGCATGTCTGCATTTGTCCCATTTTTTATCTCCTCGGTGACATTTTCCTATGTGAGCACAGGAAATCTAGACCTGCTCATTCTCATTTGCGTTGTCCCCCAACACCCGTCACTTTCTTTCCTTTTTCAACCAAGAGATAGGTCCACTTCCCCCCACCCTTCGCCATCCACCATGCTTTCTTCGTCTTTTCAACCAAGAGACCAGTTGGGTAGCCAGTATCTACTACTTTCCCCGCTTTCCTCTTAGAACCAAGTCCTAGATTCATGCTACAGCTTTCCCACTTTCTTCCCTATCTGAACCAACTCTTAGAGTCGACTGTATGAACTAGCTTTACCTCTAATAATAGTAAAAGTCTAGGTGGCTTTGGAACAGCGGATGAAGTATAAAAGATCCACACGAAGCCAAGTGGGGAGCTGGGGCAGTAGAGCAAGGCAGGTTTCGAAGGAATATATACCTGAGGGTCGTTGGCATGTGGCAAAGACGGCGTCGGGAGGCTGCATCTTGGCCACAATACCGCAGGGAGGAAGAAGGGGTCGGAGGCCCTCCGGAGCCGGCGGTCTCTCGGAGAGAACGACACGGCCGCCGATCAGGACACGCAGGCAGCCGTTGGTCTCCTCCCTCGCCGCCGATGACAGCGTGAATGATGCACCTACACCCCTGCCCCGGTCGAGGTTGTCCGGCCGGATTTTGTGACCAGCCGTGAGCTGAGAGAGAGTGTGGCCACCTATGTCTTGCTTAGATCTGGAGAGCATGAGAGAGTGAACGAGAGGAACCCTAGTAAAGCAAGCGCTAAGGCTCCTGCTTATATATGTATTGGAGTGATTTTGTTGTACCAGCTTCAAAAAAATGCGCTCCTACGTGTACCCGCGAGTGGGTGTGAGAGAACTAGTGCGTGCGTGCACCGCTTCTCTTCATGAGAGTGCAATATACTATGCCCAAAGAACGTTCGCCACAAGAGTAATAGTATAAGTGTGTGACGTGTGAGCTAAAATAAAATGTGCACGACGTCTTTTGTTTTTTAGAAGTTCTGAGGGTAGGGTGTGAAGAGCACATATGTGTGTGACGTCTACCTATAGATAGACGGTGGGTGCGAGAGGACTCGGGAGGGTGCATGTGTGTGTGAGAGAGGGGGCACGTATCAATGTAATGCATGTGTCCGTAAATCATTATCCGACAAACGTTCACCACAAGCCTTTTCCTGACAAACGCCGTAAGAACCGTTAGATCGGCATCCGACAGTGTCAGTTTTGCCATGTCATTTAACAGAACAGCCACTCCTCCTACACACGAATCTTCCACGTGAGTGTCAAGAATCGCCGTATGCTCCCTCCGCTCCAAAAATGCGGTGCATATAGCTTTATTGAAAATTCGAACCTCGCAAAATTTTACCGAGTTTTAGTGTACCAAATTGCACATGTAGAATACCCTGTATATATCATTTCATTCATCTTCGAGAGGTAACTATAAAGATGGGGGAGGAGTCTACAAAGAAAGACCATCGTATCACCTGCATCAATTCCAACCATCCTTTGGTGTGGAGGAATATCATAGGAACTCTATATGATATGATTTTTATAGGATTTTTTCCTTTAGAGCCAATTGGTTCATAGGAATAGATTCATATACTCCACATTTCAAAGGAAATAAACATGATATCATTTCTATAGATTTAGAGCCACTTGGTTCATATGAATGGATTCCTATACCCCCATAATTTCAAAGGAAAATAAACATTAGCGTATATTCATTAGAAAAGTTCCTATGATATGAACCAAATTACATCTCTTCTCTAATCCCTCCTCATAGGAATTGAGATACATGTCATCTCTAGATTCAATAGAAAAGTTCCTATGATGTCAACCAAATGAAATCTCTTTTCCAATCCCTACTCATAGGAATTGAGATATTCCATGTCATCTCTTTCCCTACAACTTCCATGTATACATCTTCTATTCCTAAATAGCTAGTACAACCCACTAGTAGCTTTTTTTCCAAGACATGCAACTATGACACAAGAACTATATAATGTGCGAATAACTTGAAAGATGGTCGCTGGATGAAGCTAATCCGACAAAGGCAGTAGATGGCAAATCCGAGCACCACCGGGTGTTGGATATCATCAACCTTCCACCAAATCTGCCACATGTACAATTTAGAAGACTCCATGGTTGAACTTAAGCATAATGCACAAACCTCAAAACACAAGCACTTCTCCTTTGTTCTAGAATCTTCTGTATCATAATTGATTTATTTTTTCTAAATGAATTGCCATTATTTGTTTTTTACTTTATGCTTTACAATGCACAACCCCATGAATCTTAACATTTTTATAAAACTAATTGATTTTGAATGAGATGAACTATAAGAACTAAACGAATATCTACATCATGCATATATGACTCAAAGCTTTACATTCTATAGTGTGTATTTATTCATAATTTGGTTTCGAAATCTCATGCGTTCAATGCATGTGTACCTTACTAATCCCTCTGTTCCCAAATATAAGTCTTTCTAGAGATTCCACCAAGTGACTACATACGGAGCAAAATGAGTGAATCTACACTCTAAAATATGTCTACATACATCCGTATGTTGTATTCTATTTGAAATGTCTAAAAAGACTTATATTTAGGAACATAGGGAGTAGTTTTGAGTAGAGTAGCAAATTTCACGCGGCCCCGGGTATATCAAAATGCAGGGCCCATGCATCATTGCCTTTCGGTCGAACCTACGTCCACAATTTTTTGTACGTACTATATCTCCACTTGTCCCCGAACCCAAAATGCTGCCTCGTTCCCGTAAAACCAAGCGGCCCACACATATTTAAGGCGTCGACTCGAACTCAATCCCTCTCCTGTTTACTATGACGTGGCCCCGCACGCCCTAGTAGTACTCCTACAAACCCTACCGCCGCATGCATCATCGGTTTTCTTCAAGAGGACGAGGGAGAAGCCGATTTGTAGTGGAGGCGCTTTTCAAAAAAATGATCTGTAGTGGAGACCCCTACCCTAGGGTGCCCTAGGTAGATGTCGCACGCATCATTGGTTTTCTCTTTTCTTTATGCTCTTGCGCTCTAGAGTGAAATGATGGTTGCTTCGTCCATCCAGCTTAATGCGGGAAAGGTGGGGCTTTGTGATTTGACCCCTCGTCGCTCATTTTCTACTATCATGGGCGCTACGACCGGGTGCCTCCAATTCCAACCGCTGCTCCGAACTATAATTTGGTGCATCACACGTGGAACAAGATGGTGGATGAGCCACATGTTGGCCAAAGGGGTCCTGTTAAGTGTGTCGCCATTTCGTGTGTGGACTGACCCTGCTTGAGTCGCTACGCCAACACGACAGGTGCAGCCTACCACTTGGTTTTGCTCCTTGGTGAATCCCAACTATATTGATCTAAAAAGATACGTACTGAACTACCCTCTCCATCTCGTTTTTTAGACGTCTCGGTTTATAGGGCGTGCATGTAGTTCTAGGTCATCCATTTGACTAACTAAATCTGAGTTACTATTTCACAAAAAGTATATCGTTGGATTATTAAGCGGATGTAGTTTATAAACATATACTGTTCATCACATATATAGCCAGTTAAATTCTCAACCTAGAACGACGTGCATGCCATGTAAACCGATACGGAGGAAGTATAGTAGTAAAAATGAGGTGATTTTACCGAGCGATCGGTAGGGAAGCATGGCCTGTCATGCGGTCCCATGTGTCATGATGTACCAAGGCGATGCGCGTGTCCCTCTTGAGGCAGAAGCAATACTACGTGGTTTGAGATGATGGCGAACCGAAGTGTGAAATAATGGTTGCTTCGTCCGTCTGGGAAGGTGCGGCATTGTGATTTGACGTCTCATTGCTCATTACTACTACTACTGGGGCGGTACGACTAGGGTGCGTCCCACTGCTGTTATGCACTGTTATTTGGTGCTTGACACGTCAATCCGGTTGCTATATGTCCCACATGTCGGCGACAGGAAGTACATAATTCATGAAAGCGAGTGTCGACGGAGGAGTACAAGACACGGCTTGGGTTTTTGCTGCTTCGCGTGATCCATCGATACAAACCCGGACTAAAAAAGGCGAGGGCGGGCCTTTTCCCGCGCGGCAGGCAGGGGAGTTTGGCATAGTCTGTTCGAGGCAAGGAGGCAGGAAGCAAAACAAGCAAAAAAAGGTTGAGCGACTTAGTTTTGGGAAAATCTGATTTTACGGAGTACGTACCCACTAGGGTTTATAGGGCTCATCTAAAAAACATTCGTTTTTCCGTTTTGTAAGTCTCGGTTCTACTACTACTAGTAGTACCATCACATGTTGGATTTTGAGGTGCGTTAGATCACCCGATGCAAGTAGTGTCAAGAGAAAACTCACCAATGCGTGTAGAAGTTCATGGAAATTTAGTGGTCATTCATGCATTCGTTCTAATTAATGCCTCGATAAACATAACTTCTTGAGAAAAACGAGCGTACTAATTACTTGTGCAAACTAGGAGTACGAAATTAATTCGACCACTCACCGTCTACCTTGGTTGGAGAGATTTTGAAATTGAGCCATAAACTGGAAAGGAGGGAGTAGTAACTTTTGTCTCGATTACTATTTGTGGCCTTGTATAGATGCAAAATGTATTTTTTATAGTGGCCTTGTATAAGTAAATGGAGGGAGTACTAAAGGACATATATATTCCAAACAATATGATAATCTCTCTAACCAAGGTAGTAGGGACGAGGAGTAAACGGAGGGAGTAGTAAAATTTTCTCCTCGTCCTGCGAGCCACCGCGCGCGTGGGCGAGGGAGCGGGCATAAGGCGTAGTAAGCAAGCTTCACCTCATCCTGCGAGCCACCGTTCCCGTGGGCGGGGGAGATGGCGTACTAAGCAAGCTTCTCCTCATTCTGCGAGTTGACTGGACACATCAAAAGTACTCCAGTGTATAGAGCCTTGCCTCTAGGGTAGGCCCCACATGGTTTGCCTCTTTTTTAACATAATGCGTCAAGTTGCAATTTGTTTGTTCACCCATGGTAGACGATCCTCCCTCCATCTAGTGGACAACCAGTACACGTGTCAAGTTATCACAAGGGCTGCCTTTTTCATGTAAATGAGCTCCACCGTGTACCCGCGCGGTTGTGGTTGGGAAAGAGACGGGAGTACGTGCGCCGTGCGTGCACCTCTTCTCTTCGTGCACGTCCCCCACCTATGTGGGTGTGTGTGAGAGATACAAACCTAGACAAATGGCTTGTGCGTTCTTGTTTTGGGGGGGGGGGAGGTTGATTTCGTGAATGTATTTGTGGGAATATGTGTCGATGACATCTCAAACAAAATTTTGCATGCAATGTGTGTGAAATGGAGGCCTATCCATATCATATATAGGGGGTCGGGCGATCCACGAGAAGAGAGGGAGGGGTCATAGATATCGATAGAGTAGAAGAGAGGATCAAGGCGGTGGGTGCGAGATGTATACTACATACGGAGCAAAATGAGTGAATCTACACTCTAAAATACGTCTATATACATCAGTGTTTGGAGTATGTACTAGTAGTTCATATTGAAATCTACTAAAGGACATATATTCCAAACAATATGATAATCTCTCTAACCAAGCTAGGGACGAGGAGTAAACGGAGGGAGTACTAGTAAAATTTTCTCCTCGTCCTGCGAGCCACCGCGCGCGTGGGCGAGGGAGCGGGCGTAAGGCGTAGTAAGCAAGCTTCACCTCATCCTGCGTGCCACCGCGCCTGCATGGGAGACGGCATGACATCAGAGCGACCAGACCCGAATGGATCCAGGCTCGTGCTCAGTGTCATCCTCGGATCAAGAATGCCGACACCACACAAGATTTCAAGGATTTATAGCAGAGTAGCAATCACACACTTATTACATCGTTGTCCACAAAGGAACTTAATACAATAATATGGCTTAAGGCCATCTAATAATAACAGCGGAAGGCTTGGAAGATAAGTGAGTCCATCAACTCCATCGGCATCACTGAGTATAGAACCACGACCTAACACCTTACTCGTCGTCTGAAAAGTCTGCAACGTGAAAGTTGCAGCCCGAAAACGGGTCAGCACATGGAATATGCTGGCAATGTAACACATAGAGGGCAATGAGGAATAAGCCTATACTACATGCATATATGGCTGGTGGAAAAGCTCTACGGTTACATTTTTGCATAAAGCTAGTTTTTCCCTACAACAAAGGAATAATTTTATTTAACTATCATGGTGGTTGTTAAACATTGAGAATGGTTGACAGCATCCTCAATCCCAATTAAAAGTACTCATTAAAATCCCAATAACTTTTATTAGAAGTAACATGTTGAGATTCACATGATATTCAATTACGGATACTCAAAACGTCCATAACCGGGGACACGGCTAATCATGATTAGTTTATACACTCTGCAGAGGTTTGCACTTTTCCCCACAAGACTCGATCGCTTCTTCTTGGTTCTCGCACTACATGGTGTTTGAGAAGCGGATGACCGAGACATAGTCTTTCGTAAGCGCTTAGCACCTTACATGTGGGTAGACCGCATCAACCTACATCCCCTACATCAGCTAGCCTACCCGTAAGAGTTCGCACAACTTAGTCAACTACGCCAGAGCCCATAATTGGCTTGTGGCTGCACACGGAAGTTTCCAGCTTTTAATAATCTTATGATCCCTTAGAGCCCGGGTGGCGGTCCGAAGAAATGCAGGCAAGTCCTGATAGAAACCAGGTGCCTCAATCCACCCAGATGTGTGTTTAGGTTGCCACCTTAGATAAACCTTAATTAACAATCTCACATCTGTCATGGATATTCACTCACCCAATCCACGCCTACTAGCATAGCATGGCATAATAAGCAAACGAGAAGTAACTCCCAAGGTTTCATAAGTAAAACAGTAATAGGTACTACCTCAATCTACTTCCCAAACCCACAATTTAATTAGATCCTAATCATGCAAGTGTTTGAGGGCTTGATCTAATGCAATAAAACCGGGTAGTAGAAAAGGTATGATCAAGTGTTACTTGCCTTTGCCGATGATCCGCGAGACCTAGAGATTCAAGTAACAAGCGGCGACTCCGGGTGATCTAACGCAGACAAACAACAAGCATACAATAAGTACTCATCTAATGCACGGGAAATCTCGAATAAAAGATCTAACCAGATAGTTCAACTTAAGAACCCTGGTTGCAAAAGAATCGAATCAAATAAAGCATCGAAAGTCGAAACTCGAGAGAGAACGACTCGGTTTAGCAAATCTGAAACTAGGTCAAAATTTTACAGTAGCAAAACTCTGTGTAAGTAGGTTAGTCGAACGGCGGTTTCAGAACGAAACTCCAGCGCTTGAATCACATGTTTCCGATAAACGAGCAATAAATAAAACTTATTTGAATATCGGATTGTAAATCGAATCTGTAAAATAACGGATTAAATCCGATTAAAAGAAAACGAACGGATTAAATAACGGACGCTCGTTAATGTAACTACTCCAACGAACACATTCATTGAAACGAACGGTTCGGTGAACGTTCGTTAATTAAGAAAACCGAAAAAAATAAAAACCATCTAGGGTTTTAAAAAAAACCGAACATCTCGAGAAAAACCGGATCGGGTTTTCTTAGAGAAAACCGGACCGGGCGGGGCGGCGGCGGCTACCTCCGGTGACTTCGCCGGCGGGGCTCCGGCGGGGTCGGCGGGTCCGCGGGTTGGGAGGTGCGGCGGCGGGTGTTCGGCGACGGCGAGGAACGGCGGCGGCGGCGTCCTCGGCGGGCGGCGGGTTCGGGTTGGGGCGGCGGCGGCAAGGGTGAGACAGAGGGGGGCGGTATTTATGGAAGGGGGTGGCGGCGCCTTGGGAAGGGGCAAGCCGGGCCGGGCGGAGGCGGACTCGGGCGGCGGGGCGGCGGCGGCGATGGACGCCTCCAAGGGCGTGCGCGCGAGGGAGAGAGGAGGCGGGCCGGGGCGCTGGCTGGCTGGGCCGGCTGGGCCTTGGCCCGGGGGGGGCGCGATTTTTTTTAAAACAAAACTAAACGGATTAAAAAAAATACCAAACGAACTCCGAATTTAATGAAATAAATTTTCCCCGACTCCTAAAAATGAGTCGAACAAAATGAACTTTAAAAACGGCAAATATGCATATTTTTTTTAAAATGCTCATTTTTGCCTAAGCAAAATAAATCTTCCAAAATCAAATTTGATTTATTTATAAAATCTTCATTTTTCCTAAATGTTGGGAAAGTCATATTATTCCCTCTCTTAATTTTTTTATAGGAAAACTTTATGAAGATAATTAAATAAATCAATGATCCTATTTTCAAAATTTGAGAAATCCCAAATATGAAAATAATGAAACTTCCAACTCTCCGAGGGTCCTTGAGTTGCGTGAAATTTTCTAGGATCGGAAAATGCGAGAAAAATATGATATCCATGATGACCTAATGTATAACATTCCAAATTGAAAATTTGGGATGTTACAAAACCTACCCCCTTAAGATGAATCTCGCCCTCGAGATTCGGGTTGGCTAGAAAATAGGTGAGGGTGGTCCTTGAGCAAAACTTCCTCTCTTTCCTGTGTGGCTTCATCCTCAGTGTGGTGGCTCCACTGAACTTTGCAAAACTTGGTAACTTTGCTGCGGGTAACTCCGCTGGCATAATCGAGAATCTTAACCGGTTTTTCCTCATATGTCAAGTCATCCTTCAACTGAATTGCTTCCAATGGCACTGTGTCTCTTAACGGTACCTCTGCTATCCCGGGGTGACATTTCTTCAACTGGGAAACATGGAATACATCATGAACTCCTGACAGTCCTCCTGGCAATTCCAACTTATAAGCAACTTCTCCCATGCGTTGCAAAATCTTATACGGTCCAACTAAACGGGTGCTAACTTTCCTTTAACTCCAAAACGTTTAACTCCTCAAGCGGGGATACTCGAGATATACTTTGTCTCCAACTTCATACTCAATCGCTGGCGCTTTGAATCGGCATAGCTCTTTTTGTCCGGACTGGGCTACCTTGAGCCTGTCTCGAATCAACTTAACTTTCTGTTCAGACTCCTTAATCAAATCTGGTCCAAACAATCGACGATCTCCAGTTTAGTCCCATGACAACGGTGTCCTGCACCTTCTTCCGCATAAAGCCTCGAAAGGTGCCATCTTCAAGCTGGTTTGGTAATCGTTGTTGTAGGAAAATTCTGCATACGGCAAATTATCATCCCAGCTAGATCCATAATCTAGGGCACAAGCTCTCAAAGCATGTCCTCCAATCTAATTGACTCTCTCGGTCATCCCATCGGTGCGTGGGTGGAAAGTCATCTTTGAATTCCAATCGGGTTCCCAATGTTTCGTGCAACCGGTTCCAAAATTTCGAGGTAAACCGGGTTCCTCTATCTCGACACGATGCTCCTCGAACTCCATGTAAGCACATAATTCTGGTCATGTATATCTTTGCCAACTTAGCACTGCTATAGGTGGTCTTGATCGAATGAAATGAGCTACCTTTGTCAAACGGTCGACTATAACCCAAATCGAGTCATAACCTGAACGGGTCTTTGGCAAACCTGTGATAAAATCCATGCCTAGTTTATCCCACTTCCATTCGGTATCGGCAATGGTTGTAACAATCCTCACCGCTTCGATGCTCGCCTTTACTTTCGACATACATCGCAAATCGCTACATACTCCGCAATATCCTTCTTCATTCCGGTCCACCAAAAGTATTCTTCAAATCCAAATACATCTTGGTATTTCCTGGGTGAATCGAATAGGGTGAATCATGGGCTTCTTGCAAAATCAACTTCGATCTCCGGGTCATTGGGCACATAAACACGGTCTTCAAACCATAGGGTATCGTGCTCATCCTCACGGAATCCTTTAGCTTTTCCTTTGCTCATTTTCTCCTTTATAGAGGCAACTTCCTTATCTCGCCCTTTGGGCTTCTCCGATTTTGTCCATCGGCGTCACGATGAATCTCCAATGCTGCTACATAGCCTCTCGGAACTATTTCCAAACATAGCTCTCGAAGGTCCTCGGCTAACTCATAGGGTATTCCTCCCATCATTAGAGTATTGACGTGGCTCTTACGGCTCAATGCGTCAGCTACGACATTAGCCTTTCCGGGTGATAATGCAATCTCATGTCATAATCCTTGATAAGCTCTAACCATCTCCTTTGTCCGAGATTCAATTCCTTCATACGTGTGAAGATGTACTTCAAACTCTTGTGATCCGTATATACTTCACAATGATTTCCAATGAGAAAATGTCTCCATGTCTTCGTGGCATGCACAACGGCTGCTAACTCCAAATCATGAGTGGCATAATTCAACTCATGGGGCTTAAGTTGTCGTGAAGCATACGAAACAACTCTTCCTTCCCGCATAAGCACTGCTCCAAGTCCTCGACGTGAAGCGTCGCAATACACCTCATAATCCTTAGTCCGATCCGGCAATATCAAGACCGGCGAGGTAACCAATCTTTTCTTCAACTCCACGAAAACTTGCCTCACAGTCCTCGGTCCATATAAATTTGTTTTCCTTCTTCAACAATTCTGTCATAGGCTTAGCAATCCTTGAGAAATTCTCAATGAATCTTCGTAGTATCCTGCGAGTCCAAGGAAACTCGAATCTCTCCAACTGTCGTTGGTGCTTCCCATCCGTTACGGTCTCAACCTTTGTGGGGTCAATCGCTATTCCTTCTCCGGATATAACATGTCCGAGAAATCCAACTTCCTTTAGCCAAAACTCACATTTGCTGAACTTGGCATACAACTGGTGTTCCCTCAGTTTCTCCAAAACCAATCGCAAATGTTCCTTGTGTTCCTCTTCATTCTTCGAGAAAATCAAAATGTCATCAATGAACACCACGATGAACTTATCCAAAAACTCCATAAACACTTTATTCATCGTGTTCATGAAATAGGCTGGTGCGTTAGTCGGTCCAAATGACATAACGGTATACTGCATACAGTCCATATCTCGTGGTAAATGCTGTCTTGGGTATGTCCTGCTCCCGAATCTTCAATCGATGGTACCACGATCGCAAGTCGATCTTGGAAAACACTTTAGCTCCTCGCAAGCGATCAAACAGATCATTTATCATAGGTAGTGGGTACTTGTTCTTGATTGTTACTTCATTCAATCCACGATAATCAACAACCATTCTTAACGATCCATCCTTCTTCTCCACTAGCAAACGGGTGATCCCCAAGGTGAAGAACTTGGGCGATAAAACATTTATCCAATAGTTCCTTAATCGCTTCTTGATTTCCGCCAAATCCTTTGCGGGCATCCTCAGACGTCGCTTCGATATCGGGCCTGTTCACGGCAACAGCTCGATCAAAAACTCAATGTCTCTATCCGTGGCATTCTGGCAACTCTTCCGAAATACATCAGGATAATCCTTCACCATCGGTACTTCTTCCGCACCACTCACGATAAGCAATTAACTTGCGCTCTTCTCGGCTCGTGCCGTGATACATACTTAATCCTTCTTCCTTCTGGGGTGGTGAGCAAAATTGACTTTGTGGTGCAATCTATGTTTCCTCCATACTTTGATAACCAATCCATTCCTAATATCACATCCAATCCTTGGGATTCCGTAACTATTAGGTCCGAGGGGAAAACATAGTGTCCAATCCTTAATGGCGCCGATCACACCATTTACTAGCCATGTACTCGCCTCCGGGTGAGGTTACTAGCATGGGTGACCTAAGGGCTTGGGTTGGTAACTTGTACTTATCCACAAATCCCTTGATATGTATGAATGCGATGCACCAGATGTCGAAAAGAACAACTACAAGAAATGACTTAACCAAAACTTACCGACATCGCATCGGGCTGATCTTCAACCTCCTCCACATCAATGTGGTTCACCCGTCCCCTGTTGAAAGGGTTGGGTTTCTTTCGAGCTTCCATTGCCATTTCCATTCGCCTTACGACAGTCATTGGCATAATGCCCATCTTGCGGCACTTAAAGCAAGTAATATGACTCAGGTCTACTTTGGATGGTGTTGACGGGTTGGTGCGATTCTGTCCATTGCTTCCTCCATTCCTGCTCCCATTCTTGGTGCCATTATGGTTATGCGAATTACCTCCTCCATGGGTATGCTGAAACTGAATTCCTGATTTAGGGGTATAACGAGGTTTCACGAGCTCGAGTTATACTTCCCTTGCCCATACTTCCGCTATGCGGTTCTCAATTTGTCAGCTGCTTTCCTTCAATCATGAGGGCTCGGTCTACTAACTCCTGGTAGTTATTGAAACCGGCTACCATCAACGGCATCTTTGAACTCATCATTCAGTCCTTCTAGAAACTTCTCCTGCTTAGTTGCATCGGTAGCAACGCCATCTAGGGCATAACGTGCTAATTTACTAAAGTCATCCACGCATCGCCAACAGTCCTTCCTCCTTGGCGTAAGTTGCGAAACTCACGCTTCTTCATGGCCATAGCTCCTGAAACATGGGCAAAGGCTGAAAAGCTTGCTTGAAATTGATCCCATGTGACAAAGCGGTGTCTACAGGTAAGTGGCTGTGAAATTCTCCCACCATGCCGCCGCGGGTCCTTCAAGCTGATGTCTGCAAACTTCACTCTTTCTCCATCATGCATCATGCGTGGTCAGCTCCTTCCTATCTTGCGGAGCCGGTCATCTGCTATAATCGGCTCGGTGCTACTGGAATACACCGGCGGGTTTAGTCTAAGGAAACGAGTCAGATGATCCGCAGGTGGTGGTGGCGGTGGGTTGTTGTTGTTGTTGCCCTGGTTCTACACCAATGTTTGAATCAGGGTATTCTGTCTTTGGATCGGTTGGGTGATCTCTGGCGGAAAAACAAATCCGGGTCGCGTCTCGGAGGCATCCGATGGGTTTAGAAAAGAAGAGAAATGTAGAATAGAATGAGGTCTAAGGGGAATCACTACCCAATTGCACATGAGCAAATGCACACAAAATCACTTCATTCAATCAAACAAGGGCTTACAACGATCTAACTATCGCAAAAGTGCGTGTACTATAATGTTTACATGGAGGGAATACTACTAATATGTGGGAGACTTCTACTAATTTGAACCGTGGAAGACTCCATAATGTCCGCCTCCAAATTCGCCTTCAAAGTCGGGTTCACTTGGATCCGAATCGGTGTCATCGATGTTGATGTAGTCGCTTGGGTAGTCGACATCTTGGTCTTCATTCCCGAGCGCCAACTTCTTCTTGAGTTCTTCAATCTCGTACTTAAGATCGTTATTGTGTCTTGCCGAGCTACGATCTCGCCCATATAGTCCTTGCGAGTTGTCTTTAGTTCTTCTTCAAGTTTGATGATCCTTCCCTTTGCATTCTGCAACTCCAACATATCATTGCACATCTGGTTCTCCTGGCGTCGAATGTGCTGGTTTAACTCCTGAATGAACGCTGCAATGGATCTATCCTTCTTGGTGCTGACGACTTCCCATTTGTCATCTCGGCGTCCGCAAATCTGGTAGATAGTGTCCTTGAGGTCTTCTTGATAAACTTCTCCAATGCGTCCCATGGTGATGTGAGCTGCCATGCTCTTTCCTGCACTCCAAGTTGGTGCACCGAAAACACTATCTATAGGCTTGGTGATTGGGGCGAATGTCCTTCCCGAACGTGAGCTTGAATCTTCCAGCTCCTCTTCGTGCAGAGTGGCGTTGAAAGTCCCGTGAAGCTGGGTAGTCCAATGTTCGTGTACTTGGTAACTTCCTTCAAGTGAAATCCAAAAGGTGTGCCTTCATCCGGTTGGGTGTACTTGATCTTCATCCGTCATCCTAAAGAGAGTAGAAAAGATGAGGAGTTAGAAAATGGGAAGAGAATAGTGACCTATGGCTTTATCTTAGTGGTCGTGTCCTACAACAGGTGCTCGATACCATTCTCTCAGAGCGACCAGACCGAATGGATCTGTGCTCGTGCTCGGTGTCATCCTCGGATCAAGAATGCCGACACCACACAAGATTTCAAGGTTTTATAGCAGATTAGAAATCACACACTTATTACATCGTTGTCCACAAAGGAACTTAATACAATAATATGTCTTAAGGCCATCTAATAATAACAGCGGAAGGCTTGGAAGATAAGTGAGTCCATCAACTCCATTGGCATCATCGAGTATAGAACCACGACCTAACACCTTACTGTCGTTCTAAAAAGTCTCGCAACGTGAAAGTTGCAGCCTGAAAACGGGTCAAGACATGGAATATCTTTGGCAATGTAACACATAGAGGGCAATGAGGAATAAGCCTATACTACATGCATATATGGCTGGTGGAAAAGCTCTCTGATTTACATTTTTGCATAAAGCTAGTTTTTCCCTACAACAAAGGAATAATTTTATTTAACTATCATGGTGGTTGTTAAACATTGAGAATGGTTGACAGCATCCTCAATCCCAATTAAAAGTACTCATTAAAATCCCAATAACTTTTATTAGAAGTAACATGTTGAGATTCACATGATATTCAATTACCAGATACTCAAAACGTCCATAACCGGGGACACGGCTAATCATGATTAGTTTATACACTCTGCAGAGGTTTGCGACTTTTCCCCACAAGACTCGATCGCCTCCGCTTGGTTCTCGCACTACATGGTGTTTGAGAAACGGATGACCGAGACATAGTCTTCGTAAGCGCTTAGCACCTTACATGTGGGTAGACCGTACCAACCTACATCCCCTACATCAGCTAGCCTACCCGTAAGAGTTTGCACAACTTAGTCAACTACGCCAGAGCCCATAATTGGCTTGTGGCTGCACACGGAAGTTTCCAGTTTGAATAATCTTATGATCCCTTAGAGCCTGGGTGGCGGTCCAAGAAATACAGGAAAGTCCTCGATAGAAACCAGTGCCTCAATCCACCCAGATGTGTGTTTAGGTTGCCACCTTAGATAAACCTTAATTAACAATCTCACATCTGTCATGGATATTCACTCACCCAATCCACGTCTACTAGCATAGCATGGCATAATAAGCAAATGTAGAAGTAACTCCCAAGGTTTCATAAGTAAAACAGGTTATAGGTACTACCTCAATCTACTTCCCAAACCCACAATTTAATTAGATCCTAATCATGCAAGTGTTTGAGGGCTTGATCTAATGCAATAAAACTGGGTAGTAGAAAAGGTATGATCAAGTGTTACTTGCCTTGGCCGATGATCCGCGAGACCTAGAGATTCAAGTAACAAGCGGCGCACTCCGGTGATCTCACGCAGACAAACAACAAGCATACAATAAGTACTCATCTAATGCACAGGGAAATCTCGAATAAAAGATCTAACCAGATAGTTCAACTTAAGAACCCTGGTTGCAAAAGAATCGAATCAAATAAAGCATCGAAAGTCGAAACTCGAGAGAGAACGACTCGGTTTAGCAAATCTGAAACTAGGTCAAAATTTTACAAAGAGCAAAACTCTGTGTAAGTAGGTTAGTCGAACGGCGGTTTCAGAATCTAAACTCCAGCGCTTGAATCACCTCGATTCCGATAAACGAGCAAGAAATAAAACAGGTTTGAAAATCGGATCGGAAATCGAATCAGAGAAATAACGGATTAAATCCGATTAAAAGAAAACGCATTTAACGGATTAAATAACGGACGCTCATAATGTAACTAATCCAACGAACACGTTCATTGAAACAAACGGTTCGGCGAACGTTCGTTAATTAAGAAAACCGAAAAAAATAAAACCATCTAGGGTTTTGAAAAAAAAACCGAATATCTCGAGAAAAACCGGATCGGGTTTTCTTAGAGAAAACCGGACCGGCGGGCGGCGGGCGGCTACCTCCGGTGACTTCGCCGGGGGCTCCTGGGGGCTCCGGGGTCTGGGTCCGGCGGGTTGGGAGGTGCGGCGGGTCGGTGGGTGCTCGACGGCGAGGAACGGCGGCGGCGGCGTCCTTGGCGGCGGTGGGCTCGGGTTGGGGCGGGCGGCGGCGGCGGGTGAGAGAGAGGGGGGGGGGCAGCCGGTATTTATGGGAGGGGGAGGTGGCGGCGCTTGGGGAAGGCAAGCCGGGCCGGGCGGAGGCGGACTCGGGCGGCGGGCGACGGCGGGCGGCGGGACGCCTCGCAAGGGCGTCGCGAGGGAGAGAGGAGGCGGCCGGCGGCTGGCCGGGTTGGCCGGGCCTTGGCCCGGGGCGTGATTTTTTTAAAACAAAACTAAACGGATTAAAAAAAATACCAAACGAACTCCGAATTTAATGAAATAAATTTTCCCCGACTCCTAAAAATGAGTCGAACAAAATGAACTTTAAAAACGGCAAATATGCATATTTTTTTTTAAATGCTCATTTTTGCCTAAGCAAAATAAATCTTCCAAAATCAAATTTGATTTATTTATAAAATCTTCATTTTTCCTAAATGTTGGGAAAATCATATTATTCCCTCTCTTAATTTTTTTAATAGGAAAACTTTATGAAGATAATTAAATAAATCCAATGATCCTATTTTCAAAATTTGAGAAATCCCAAATATGAAAATAATGAAACTTCCAACTCTCTCCGAGGGTCCTTGAGTTGCGTGAAATTTTCTAGGATCGGAAAATGCGAGAAAAATATGATATGCATGATGACCTAATGTATAACATTCCAAATTGAAAATTTGGGATGTTACACATACTAAGCAAGCTTCTCCTCGTTCTGCGAGTTGACGGGACACATCAAAAGTACTCCAGTTTATAGAGCCTTGCCTCTAGGGTAGGCTCCACATGGTTTGCCTCTTTTTTAGCATAACGCGTCAAGTCGCAATTTGTTTGTTCACTTGTGGTAGACGATCCTCCCTCCATCTAGTGGAAAACCATTACACGTGTCAAGTTACCACGTGGGCTGCCTTTTCATACAGAAATGAGATCCACCGTGTACCCGTGTGGGTGTGGTTGGGAAAGAGACGGGAGTACGTGCGCCGTGCGTGCACCTCTTCTCTTCGTGCACGTCCCCCACCTACGTGGGTGTGTGTGAGAGGGACTACAGAGATACAAACCTAGACATAATGCGCCGGCCCATCCCCATGCCTCCGCCTCATCCGACCACCTCACCACCACCACGCCCACTCCTCCTCACCTTATCTCTCATCTTTCTCCCTTCATTTTTATATACAAGGCCACTATCAAAATTACAATTTGCAGATATACAAGGCCACTAACACTAATCGATGCAATATTAATGGTATTTGCCTCGTAGTACTACTAGCAAAGGAGGACATTAATTATCCCTTGCATGCATGCGGGAGTGTGAGCATTGGCTTGATGTGCATGAAAAAGAAGAATACACATTAATTTACACGGCAAACAAGGAAACATGGTGGCTTGCAACATTGAGTTAGAAGACATTAATTTTTGCCTTGGTACCTGCATGTCAGTGACCCAATGCAGGCAGCGCACAGCAGAGGAACCTTTGGTGGGCAAGGGCGGTCAGAAGCAGGCATTTCATAAACCGATGATTGTTCATTGAGTGTGACATCATCCTTTTCATGTAGATAAGTCTACTATGGCCCTGTTTGGATACTCTAACTCAGTTAGAGGTTAGAGTTAGATTCTAACCCTGGACTAACCCTAAACTAACTCTAACCAAAGAGCTGTTTGGATGGTAGGGTTAGATTGACAATAAATATTCTTTCTCAATCATTTGACTACTTTGAACCCTATTTGGATGGGAGGGGTAACTTTTTTTACTAATTTTTCTAGTGGGCCAAGGAGAACTAACCCAAATAAGCTCCTCTAGTGTGGGCTAGTTTTTTGGGGTGGGTTAGATCCAACTAACCCAAACTAACCCATCATGTTTGGCTACTTTGGCTTATTTGAACCCCAACTAACTAAAACTAACTCTAACTTAGGAATCCAAACATGGCCTATGTTGATAGCCCGTTCGATACGTTGTGATTCATAAAAACCGCTACAAACATCAATGTTCTCCTTATCACAGATAAGATTGATTAATACCCGTAACAATCCATGTCCTTAACAAAGGGTGCATGCACGTATAGGTTGAGCGTGTGTCTTGCGTCGTGTGTTGTGTGCATGCAGGCGTGCAAGTGTTGCGTGCGTGCAAGGGTACGTTTCAGTGTTGCATGCATGTGTGTGTACGTGCGTGTGTTCGTGAGCGCATGTGTACGCGTCAGTGTTGCACGCCTGCATGCGTGCGTGTGTTCATTATGTGTACGTGTGAGTGTTGCATGCCTGCATGCGTGCGTGTCTTGCGTGCGTGCATGTGTATGTGCGGGGTGAGGCTACACGTCAGTCGACTGACTTTTTCATCTCTAGTCATTAGATTTTCCAGCCGTTGGATACGAAATCAAGGGCCTGCAGATTATCATCAAACTCCACCCCCCTGAGCCGCCAGCCACCACCGTCCGAACCGCCGGCCCCCGCCGCCCGCGGCTGGCCCGCGCCGCCCCGCCCACCCCAAAACCACTCCTCACCGCCGGTCCACCGCCGCACCGGCCATCCCTCTAGGCCCCCCGCGCCGAGCTTTTTCTCCGGCGATCCCCACCCCACCGCCCAATCAACGCCCCCCACCGCCGGCGACTGCCAACCAGAGGTCTCACGACTTCGAGTACCCACTGGCCACTAATTTATTACCATTTCGCCCTTCATATACGCTACCGACGGGTGGGCCCTATGGTAATGTGCGCTGCTGAATGTGGACCGTTTGACTGGTCAATTGATCGTGTCATCAACAAATTGTGGAGCTGTATGGTGAGCCAGTGACCGTATGATCACCCTAAAATGTATTTTATTAACACAGTGCAGACTCAAACTACCATTTCTTTCTTTCATATACGGGCTGACAGGTGGGCCCCATGGTTACATGCCCTGATGGTGCAACACTAGTTGCGCCATGTGGAACGTTTGACTGGTCAATTGATTGTGTCATCAACAAAATACGGAGTTGTACGGGTGAGCCAGTGACCGTATAATCATGACATGTATTTTTTAACACGCATGCACGCAAGGGCTCATATATACGCGCAAGCACTCACCGCTATAAGCGCACACACGCAGACCCTACCCCTATGAGCACCTTCGAGAGAGTGGGCCAGCATATGGTCTTGAGATTTTATGAAGTCACAATAGGTGCCTCGTAGTCGAAAGTGGAACGCCTCCTCCCAATCGAACGCACATCGCCGGAAAATACTGAAATCTTGACCCAGGATAAATGCGAGCACCGGGACTTTAACCCTGGTGGGCTCGAGAAACCACTGTCCTCCTAACCATCCAACCACATGTTGGTTAGCACGACAAAATGTATGTGGTGACTGTGATGAGCTTATTCTGAAGTCCAAAGGACCATATCGCATTTTTGCTTCAAATACAATGACCGTAAGTGTCGTCAAAAAAATACGGAGCACACATCAAATGCAAAGTCCGTCAGTGTCATCAAGAAAATACGGAGACGTAACGTGAGCTAGATACCGTATGATCACCATGAGAATGTATACGGTGACCGTAATGAGCATATTCTGAACTCCAGTGACCGTATTGTGCTTTAGCTTGAAATACAGTGACCATCATGCGTGAATGTGTCGTGGGCATGCATAATTTTAGAGGGCCGAGAGATAGTTTGTGTGCGTACGTGAAAGTGGTGTAGAAAGAGGGGATGTCCGGTGGAGACAAGGAGAGATATGCCCTTCGTTTCTCTTTCCCGTGACTAATATTTTAGGAGAATATATAAACATTCACAATGCAGAACAAATATTTTTGGATGCACCATGCAATTAACTTTCATGTATAACATTGTAGTATTGTATATGCTTATTTTCTTAGTGGCCGATTGCGTGTGTGGTGTGGTGGGCACATCATTTCTAGTTGTGGTGGGTCAACATGAGGACTCATGGGTCGGTTCCATCCTACGCCACATAGGTTGGATCGAGACGCGTTATACGAAGACCCATGTGGAGGACTCGGCGTACAACACGAAGCTAGCTACCAGAGTCTCGGAGGACTCTGGTGATAAGCCGACTATATATGATTTGACCCTAGGCCCCCAGTATGTTATATAAGCTTGGGGCTAGTTCGTCTATAGTATACACATACGCACAATGCCTGGTATTCACGTGTACTTTGTACACACCCCTATCACTTATATACAGTACCAGGAGTAGGCTTTTTCCTCAACTGCAAGGGTCCGAACTAGGGTAAAACTTTGCCTCAGATACCATCCAGCCTAACAGTGGATATCCTACCGAATGATATGATGGAATCATATCTCAAGTACTAAGAGAGAGGTGTGTATGGGGGGCAATGTGAGAGAGAGGCCTAAAGATAATGTGCGTAGAGATAATGACGCACATTATATATGTGCGTATAGAGGGCTAGTAGAGACAGTGCGTGTGTATATATGCATGTGAGAGAAATAGTGTTTTCCAACTAAGATTAGTGAAAATAGTGGTACATAGTAGTCAGAAAGAGAGAGAGAGAGAGAGAGAGAGAGAGAGAGAGAGATACAGAGAGAGCATGTGCGTGAGACTCCCCGACACCCGAGAGAGATTGTGAGCATGTGTGAAAGACAAATGCCGATGCATATAAAGTGTGTGCACTTATGCGATAGATAGAGAGAGATATAGCGCGTTTGTGAGAACGGGCCGAGGCATAGTGCATCTACGTGTAAAAGGCGGTTCTACGCATTAAATTAAAATATAAATGGCATTATTATTTTTGGATGAGATCATGAATTTTGCAAATTGCGTATGGATCTAAAATCGGTCTATCGACACCCATACTCTATTGAATTCTAGCATGTGCATGTGTTTATTTCATATTATCGACCCATAGAGTGAGAGCGGTTTGAAATACAGGAAATGGATGCTTTTGCAATTCATATATAAACATTAATTAGTGCACTACATGTTGTTAGTGTGAAGCACTTTATACATTTGTCACTTGCATGATACATTCCAAATTGCTAGCTACGAAATAGAATACATGTCGAATTCAACATAAAGGGGGTTTCGAAGATTCGAATTCATAGGAAGTGCATTCATCTATTTGAACCCGAGATAATGGCATTTGTAAATCAGATGTAAAAGGGGGCATCAATATTTGTTGTGCGTTTGAACATGCTATATATATTCATACACATGTCTAATTTTTTTTTGTAACCAAGGAGATTATATCTGGAACCATGCATGAACTGAGGTAAGTTGCATATTTTTTAATATATACTCGTGTACAATGTATATTCAAATGTACCACCTCCATTCCAAAATAATCATAGATTTAGGATTTTCAAGAGTAAAGATTTGTGAAGTTTGACGAATCCTGAATGTTCAATTCATCAAGAGAACCGAAAACGTTAATGATTCTGCTCCCAAATATTGAACAAAGCGCCAAATAGGCCTGTAGTCACCCGAAACCGCGCGAGACTAATGTTTGGTGGTAGGAAATTACTATCCTGACTCTAGCCCGTGTAGCCTATCGGCCCGATGTCCAAAGGTCTAAACCGGGGTAGGTTTGTAACTTCACCAAGACGCCAGGGCCTCAACCGCCTCCGAGAAGCATTCATACGCCGTGGGCGCCTAAACACCCATGCTCTCGGCCGAAATCTATCCCGCCCACATTTGGGACACCTGAGATTACTGTCCTACCCCCAACCCGCAATATGTTTGAAATTTTAGATGGGGGCAAAGTTTGTAACTTTCCCCAAATTTCAAACAAGCGCGTCCCAAACCGAAACATTGTTCCCCCTTAGTTCCCCGCCTCCCTCCGTTTCCCCATTCGTACTCCATGGGCGCCAAAACACCCTCTCCACCAGCCGCGAAACCCCATCATCCTCCGTCCTCCACCCCATAGCGCCCACTCCACCACCGCCCTCCTCCATCACGCCGGAGCCGGTACCCCGACATCATCGTCCAACGCAACCGCAACCGCAACCGCAACGCCCTGAAGGACTTAGCAGCTGAAGCCGATGTAGAGCTGCCTCCGCGACGCTGACGCCGACGTGCGTCGTACCAGAACTACTCCGACCACACTGTCCTGCGCCTCACTGCTGCCGCTCCACTGTCGCAACTGTCCACCGCACCGGAGCTGTTCCCACTACACCGTCGTTCCCCGCCCCGGATCTGCTTCGCCGCCGCCGACAGACGGCCACCGCACCACACTCAACAACTTGGCCATGGGTTCGTCCAACGCTGCACCGTCCTCCACAACTTCTCATTTCCAGCGAACCACAAGAAGATCGTTGAAAAAACAGAAGGAGGGCACAACACTCCCAGCAAAAAGAGGTACTCCTCTTCCCTTATTCGTGCAAACCTTACGCCTCTGTTCACACCGTATTCATCCCACAAAAGAAACTAGTTGAGCGCTTCTTACTGCATCTTCTTCGTGATACTAAATGCACAAGGTTTCCACCCTTTACTATTTCACCTTTGCTAGAGGTCAGTAGCCCGCCTGGATTTCAATTCAGGGTCAGTCGAACTGCAATTAAAAGAAGAAGCGCCCGCTTAGGCGCGCGAAGCACCTAGTCCGCCTTTTCGCCAGGGAAGCGGGGCATCGGTGTCTACCATACGGGTGTGGGGCGCAGGAGCTTATAGGACCTTGAGAAGAGGTTTCTAGAGGGGGGTGATTAGACACTAAGTACCAAAGTTGCAGTTTTTAAGTTTCTTTAAAGTTTGAGTGGAGTTTAGGCACAAGTTTAACATTCACAACATATAGCAAGCAAGCATGCAAAGAGTATATGAGCAGCGGAAAATAAAGCATGCAACTTGCAAGAATGTAAAGGGAAGGGATTGGAGGATTCAAACGCAATTGGAGACACGGATGTTTTTGGCGTGGTTCCGATAGGTGGTGCTAGCGTACATCCACTTTGATGGAGACTTCAACCCACGAAGGGTAGCAGTTATGCGAGTCCACGGAGGATCCACCCACGAAGGGTCCACGAAGAAGCAACCTTGTCTATCCCAAAGATGGCCGCCGCCCACGAAGGACTTGCCTCACTAGCGGTAGATCTTCAAGTAGGCGATCTCCTTGCCTTACAAACTCCTTGGTTCAACTCCACAATCTTGTCTGAGGCTCCCAAGTGACACCTAGCCAATCTAGGAGACACCACTCTCCAAGAAGTAACAAATGGTGTGTTGATGATGAACTCCTTGCTCTTGTGCTTCAAATGATAGTCTCCCCAACACTCAACTCTCTCTCATAGGATTTGGATCTGGTGGAAAGAGGGTTTGAGTGGAAAGCAACTTGGGGAAGGCTAGAGATCAAGATTCATATGGTAGGAATGGAATATCTTGGCCTCAACACATGAGTAGGTAGTTCTCTCTCGTAAATGGGATCTTTGGAAGTGTAGGTTCACCGATGGCTCTCTCCACGTAATGAAGAGGAGGTGGAGGGGTATATATAGCCTCCACACAAAATCTAACTGCTACACACAATCTACCGAACTCGGTGGGACCGAATCGTTAAACTCGGACCGATTTAGCAAATAATGTGACCGTTAGGGTTTTCTTGGGACCGAATGCAACTCGGTGGGACCGATTCAGTTAGGGTTAGGGCATAACGTAATCTCGGTAAGACCGATTACACAAACTCGATGGGACCGATTTTGGTAATAAGCTTTCCAGAGAGTTGGTCAGGCAAACTCGGTTTGACCGATTATCAAACTCGGTGGGACCGATTTTGATAATAAGTTAACCAGAGAGTTTGCATTGTAATCTCGGTAGTACTGATTGCTCAAACTCGGTGAGACCGATTTTGATAATGGACATACACAGAGAGATTACAATCCCATCTCGGTGAGACCGAGATCCCTATCGGTGAGACCGATTTGCCTAGGGTTTGTGGCAGTGGTTAAGACATCCAAACTCGGTGGCGCGGATAGAAAGAATCGGTGGGGAGTTTGACTTTAGGTTTAGGAAAAATGTGTGGAAGTGGGAAAGTAGTTGAGGGTATTTGGAGCATATCACTAAGCACATGAAGCAAGAGGCTCATTAAGCAACACCTCATCCCTCCTTGATAGTATTGGCTTTTCCTATAGACTCAATGTGATCTTGGATCACTAAAATGTAAAATGAAGAGTCTTGAGCTTGAAGCTTGAGCCAATCCTTTGTCCTTAGCATCTTGAAGGAGTTCCCACATCCTTTAGTCCATGCCACTCCATTGTTGAACTTATCTGAAACATACTAGATAAAAGTGTTAGTCCAACAAGAGATATGTTGTCATTAATTACCAAAACCACCTAGGGAGCACTTGTGCTTTCAATCTCCCCTTTTGGTAATTGATGGCAACATACATCAAAGCTTTAGATAAAGATATAAAGAATAGCAAGTAAAGCTTTGGAAAGACATGTAACAAGCATAGGCTCCCCTACATGTATGCAATCATGTGAATATGAAATAGAGAAGCATGTGATAGCATAACCATGATAGAGCAGCAATGTGTTACATGTATCTTGGCTATATGCATCAGAGCAAAAAGTATTAAAGAGAATACCTTCATGCCCATGAGTCCTTCTTGCAAACAAGTATGTACATCGCAAGAATTCCTCATACACATGATTCTGATGCATATACTTACCTTGTGGTCTTGAGTTGGCTTAGGATGGAATAAACCTGCGTAAACAAGGTTAGATAACACAGATGCATCTACTAGCCAGAGCAAATGGAAGAAACCACAAGAATACCAAGACTGGGATGACATGTAGAGAGTGAGTACTGAGTACCACATTGGATTAGACATGTCCCCAAGAGTAAAGATATGCAATGAATTTAAATGATCTCTTTCCCTTAGATGTCTTGCTCCTCGAATCTAACATGGGATACCGGGAGAAGATAGGGAATGTAAAATCAGAGCTGAAGGAAAACAGAGCTGAAAGATATGAATGATGATCAGAGCTAAAGTTTAGAGCTAAAGTATGCTAATGCAAATTTGAGCACAACAGATCATATGAACATGTCTCTCCCCTCAAGAAGACATGTGGCATCTCTCCTCTTGAACACCAAGCATCTGGGATCCTTGAGAAATACTTTCTACTAGTATTCTCTCCCCCTGGAGATCTCTCTCTCCTTCTCTGATGTGATCTCTCTCTCTAAATGATAAGCTTTGATGTGATCTCTCTCTCCCCCTTTGACATCAATTTCCAAGAAGGACTTGATAAAGATGTAATCTCTCTCTCCCCCTCTGGAATTTGTTGTGAATGGGTTTGATCCTTGAGTCACATCATAAAGCAATTATAAAAATGTGATGCTTGTAGAGGACAAGATTCATTGAGTGGAGCTGGATCAGAAGAAACACAGAATATCTGGCGAAGAGTTTTTCCTGTTATGAAATCGGTGGTACCGAGTGGTATGCTTCGGTCGTACCGAAAAGATTCGGTTTGGTCCAAAAATAACACATTGGTGGAACCGAGTTCATCGCAGAGAGAACACCTGTCACCTCAGCTCACTAGACTAGTAAGGTCTCACAAAGATTTGCAAGGAATTAACTGAAAGATATACAAGGAAGTAGATGCAGAAAATGCAGAGAAAACAGAAAGAAATCTAGATGAAGTCTTTTTTTGAAAGGGGAAACACAAATGCATGAGACAAATGCAAAAACTCAGAAAAGAACACAGGAGAAATTCATCTAGAGATGGTCGGCGACAAAGTCACCTATGTTAGAGTATATTGACTTAGGAGTCAAGTGAGATCACTTGATCATAGGCCATACTCATCGCTTTAAGCTCAAAATGGGGTTTCCATTTTCGTTTAAGCATATTGATGTATTCACATCTTGTTGAGTTGCTTTAACTCATGACTCGGAGTAAAGCTTCTCTAAGATGGAATAACATACCTTGGTTGGTGGTGTTGTCCATGTAGTTGAACTTGCGTGGGTTGCTCAAGGTTGATGTAGCTCATCAAGAATTTGGAGCACCACTTGGAATTTGAGTCCATCTAGCTACATGGGTTAGTTCTTGCAAGGAAGAGCACTTGTATATCCAAAAACAACAATCATGAAACTCAACATAGAATTTGTCAAAGGATATGTTTGAGTGGTTTCGTGCTTCCTTGTCTTCAACCACCTTGTGTAGAGACTTGGTGATGTAGATATTGCTCAAGATATGAGTAGGTTTCAACCTCATGGAATTTGATTCAACCAAGTACCTACATGGGTTAGATAACATGCAAGATACAAATATATCCAAGACATAAGTTTTTCATCATAAGAGAAATATCAAGGATTAGTCATAAGCTCATGTCTTGCATGTATCCAATGGAGTTTCTACTCCAAGTTTGAAGCATCAATGATGTTCAATTCTCCTCTTAACCTGCAAAACACTTTCTCATCAAGAGGTTTAGTGAATATATCCGCCAATTGCTTTTCGGTGCGAACATGCTTAAGATCAATGTCACCCTTAGCAACATGATCTCAAATGAAATGATGACGAACTTCAATATGCTTAGTTCGAGAATGTTGCACAGGATTATGACCAATTTTGATAGCACTTTCATTATAACAAAGCAATGGAACATATCTCACATATATCCCATAATATTTAAGAGTTTGGGTCATCCAAAGTAATTGAGCACAACATGAACCAGCGGCAATATATTCAGCTTCGGCGGTGGATAAGGATACCGAGTTTTGTTTCTTGGAGGACCAAGACACAAGAGATCTACCAAGAAATTGACAAGTACCAAGTGGACTTTCTATCAACCTTGTCTCCGCATAGTCCGAGTCGTAATAGCCAACAAGATCGAAGAGGCCCTCTTAGGATACCAAATGCCAAAATTTGGTGTATGGATTAAGTATCTCACTATCCTTTTCACGGCCTTAAGATGACATTCTTTAGGGGCAGCTTGATATCGTGCACACATGCACACACTTAGCATAATATCGGGACGTGAAGCACATAGATATAACAATGAACCAATCATAGAGCGATAAACCTTTTGATCAACGGTTCACCATCTTTGGTTAAGTCAAGATGTCCACTAGTAGGCATGGGTGTAGTCATACCTTTGCATTCTTGCATATTGAACTTCTTGAATAAGTCCTTGGTGTACTTTGTTTGCGAGACAAAAGTACCTTGCTTAGTTTGCTTGATTTGCAAACCAAGAAAGAATTTGAGTTCACTCATCATAGACATCTCAAACTTCTCCGACATTAGCTTCCCAAACTTTTCACTAAAATGAGGGTTAGTTGAACCAAATATAATATCATCAACATAAATTTGGCACACAAAGAGTTCACCATTAACCCTTTTAGTAAAAAGAGTAGAATCAATTTTCCCAATTTCAAAGCCTTTTTCAATAAGGAACTTGGTCAAGCATTTATACCATGCTCTAGGAGCTTGTTTAAGTCCATAAAGAGCTTTGTGAAGTTTGTAAACATGATTGGGTTTCTTAGGATTGACAAAGCCGGGAGGTTGTTTAACATAAACTTCCTCCTCTATTTCACCATTTATAAAAGCACTCTTAATGTCCATTTGGTACAAGGTGATATCATGGTGATTAGCATAGGCAAGTAAGATGTGAATGGACTCAAGTCTAGCAACGGGGGCGTAAGTCTCACCATAGTCCATACCTTCGACTAGTGTGAAGCCTTGGGCATTTAGATGTGCTTTGTTGCGAACTACTTGTCCATCTTCATCTTGCTTGTTGCGAAACACCCATTTGGTACCGATGATGTTGTGGTTGTTGTCGGGCTTCTCAACCAATGTCCAAACTTGGTTCCTCTCAAAGTTGTGTAGCTCTTCATGCATAGCATTTATCCAATCCGGATCTTCCAATTCTTCTTCGACCTTCATAGGTTCAATGCTAGAGATGAAAGAATAGTTTTCACAAAAGTTAGCTAAACGAGTTTTAGAGCGAGTGATTCTCCCGGTTTGAATATCATTGTAGATTTGCTCGATGGGATGGTCTTTAGCAGTTCTTGCTCGAACTCATGAAAGCTTTTGCTTGGGTCTTCGTTGAACATCTTCTTCATCTTGTTCTTCTTCTTGGCCTTCTTCATTGTTGGCGTTGTCGTTCTCTTGTCGTGGTGGAGAAGGAGGTTGTTGACGTTCATCTTGATGCACTTCCTCGTTTTCTTCATCTTGGTGTGTCCCACTTATGGATGCTTCCGTATCAACTCTTGGTTCACCTTGTCGTGAAGTAGAAGCTTCCACTTGGACGGACGAGGTACTCTCCTTCACCTCCATTGACGGACCTTGCCAATAGACAAGTCTTGGATTGCTTAGAAGGATCTTTGTCTCCTACATCAATTGGCAATTGCTCTACTTGCAGTCGTTAGATTCATCAAACTTCACATCTACCGTCTCTTCAACCTTTCGGGTGAAATTGTTGTAGACACGGTAAGTGTGAGAGTTTGAGCCATAACCTAGTAGGAAACCTTCATGAGACTTAGGAGCAAATTTAGAACGACGATGCTTATCAAGAATGTAGCACTTTGAGCTGAATACTCGAAAGTATCCGACTCGGGGTTTGTTACCGGTGAGTAGCTCGTATGCCGTCTTGCCGAGTAGCTTGTGAAGATACAAGCGATTTGTTGCATGACAAGCTGTCTCAACCGCTTCTGCCCAAAAGTGCTTCGTCTTGTACTCATCAAGCATCGTTCTCGCCATTTCGATGAGCGTCCGGTTCTTCCTCTCAACAACTCCATTTTGTTGAGGTGTGTACGTAGCCGAGAACTCGTGTGAAATCCCTTCTTTGTCAAGAAAGGTGTCCACATTTGCGTTCTTGAACTCTGTTCCGTTGTCGCTGTGAACCTTCTTGATTTTCACTTCAAATTGGTTTTGGGCCTTCCTAGCGAAGTTTTTGAAGATCTTTTGGACCTGCGATTTATCATCGAGAAAGAACACCCACGTAAATCTAGAAAAATCATCAACTATAACTAGACCAAAAGAATTTCCACCGAGACTCTTATAGGAGTTGGGACCAAAGAGATCCATGTGAAGAAGCTCGAGTGGCCTCTTCGTGGTCATGATGTTCTTCACGGGATGCCTTCCTCCAACTTTGTTTACACGCTTGACAAGCACCGCAAAGTCTATCCTTATCAAATACGACATCATTAACTCCAAGGATATGATTCCCTTAATAAGCTTGTCAAGGTTTCGGCGTACCAACATGACCTAATCGTCTATGCCATAACCAGCCTTTTGAGGATTTAGCAATGAAGCAAGTTTTAGGTTGAGCCTTTTAGTGAAATCAACAATGTATAGATCACCTCTCGCACACCAAGTAAAGACCATTTTATGATTATCTCGACGAAACACTTGGCAATCTACTTCAAGAATAGAACATTGAAACCGAAATCAGCAAGTCTAGATACCGAAAGTAAGTTGTAACCAAGAGATTCAACGAGCATAACATTTTGTATGGAGCTATCATGTGAGATGGCCACCTTACCGAGGCCAACCACCTTACCCTTTGAGTTGTCACCGAAAGTGACAAACTTTCGAGGACCATCATTTTCAGCAAGCTCACTGAACATGTCTTTATCTCCGGTCATGTGATCGGTACATCCACTATCAAGAACCCATTCCTTTCCTCCTGACATATATCCCCGAAGATTTGCCATAAGACCAAAATGTCTCATTGAATCATCAAGATCGAAGTCACTATCATCATCCTCATCATAGTATCCATGTTCAACATTGTCATGTGGTGGATCAAATCCTAGAGAGGGTGATTCATTAGAATGAGTTTGACAATAATCTTGTCTATGAATTCTTATAGCTCGAAATAATGTCACTAATAATACCAACATTTCCTTTGGCACGCATAAGGTTTGTAAGCTCAAATAGACGATCACCAAACATAGGATCACTAGTATTCATTTTACTCAAGGCAATAGATTTATAGAGAATCTCATCTAGATTTTTCAAGGAATAATCTGGAAATCGTTCCTCAAGAAATTTCCATATAGTGTAGGCACACTCAAAAGTAGGCAAGATTCTAATCAAGTTTCTAGGCAAGCCTCTAGTGATAAGATTAACAGTTCTAATATTTCTAGTCATGTCAATAGCTTCATCAAGGGTAGGATGCATAGGATCAACATAAGGTGCACAAGGGCTAGCAATGTACTTGTTAAAATGATATTGATTGAAAATAACAAGCATCTCATTTTTCCACTCACGAAAATACTCTCCATCAAGAATAGGCACTCTATGTCTAAGACTCCCCAAAGTAGACTCATCCATCTTCCTCCAATGGTGATTAAACCAAGGCAATGGAGACCAAAGCTCTGATGCCACTTATAGGACCTTGAGAAGAGGTGTCTAGAGGGGGGGTGATTAGACACTAAGTACCAAAGTTGCAGTTTTTAAGTTTCTTTAAAGTTTGAGTGGAGTTTAGGCACAAGTTTAACATTCACAACATATAGCAAGCAAGCATGCAAAGAGTATATGAGCAGTGGAAAATAAAGCATGCAACTTGCAAGAATGTAAAGGGAAGGGATTGGAGGATTCAAACGCAATTGGAGACACGGATGTTTTTGGCGTGGTTCCAATAGGTGGTGCTATTGTACATCCACGTTGATGGAGACTTCAACCCACGAAGGGTAACGGTTGCGCGAGTCCACGGAGGGCTCCACCCACGAAGGGTCCACGAAGAAGCAACCTTGTCTATCCCAGCATAGCTGTCGCCCACGAAGGACTTGCCTCACTAGCGGTAGATCTTCGCGAAGTAGGCGATCTCCTTGCCCTTACAAACTCCTTGGTTCAACTCCACAATCTTGTCGGAGGCTCCCAAGTGACACCTAGCCAATCTAGGAGACACCACTCTCCAAGAAGTAAAAAATGGTGTGTTGATGATGAACTCCTTGCTCTTGTGCTTCAAATGATAGTCTCCCCAACACTCAACTCTCTCTCATAGGATTTGGATCTGGTGGAAAGAGGGTTTGAGTGGAAAGCAACTTGGGGAAGGCTAGAGATCAAGATTCATATGGTAGGAATGGAATATCTTGGCCTCAACACATGAGTAGGTAGTTCTCTCTCGTAAATGGGATCTTTGGAAGTGTAGGTTCGGTCGATGGCTCTCTCCACGAATGAAGAGGAGGTGGAGGGGTATATATAGCCTCCACACAAAATCTAACCGTTACACACAATCTACCAAACTCGGTGGGACCGAATCGTTAAACTCGGTCAGACCGATTTAGCAAATAATGTGACCGTTAGGGTTTTCGGTGGGACCGGAATCCAACTCGGTGGGACCGATTCAGTTAGGGTTAGGGCATAACGTAATCTCGGTAAGACCGATTACACAAACTCGGTGGGACCGATTTTGTTAATAAGCTTTCCAGAGAGTTGGTCAGGCAAACTCAGTTTGACCGATTATCAAACTCGGTGGGACCGATTTCGATAATAAGTTAACGAGAGAGTTTGCATTGTAATCTCGGTAGTACCGATTGCTCAAACTCGGTGAGACCGATTTTGATAATGGACATACACAGAGAGATTACAATCCCATCTCGGTGAGACCGAGATCCTTATCGGTGAGACCGATTTGCCTAGGGTTTGTGGCGTTATTAAGACATCCAAACTCGGTGGCGGGATAGAAAGAATCGGTGGGGCGAGTTTGGCGTTAGGTTTAGGAAAAATGTGTGGAAGTGGGAAAGTAGTTGAGGGTATTTGGAGCATATCACTAAGCACATGAAGCAAGAGGCTCATTAAGCAACACCTCATCCCTCCTTGATAGTATTGGCTTTTCCTATAGACTCAATGTGATCTTGGATCACTAAAATGTAAAATGAAGAGTCTTGAGCTTGAAGCTTGAGCCAATCCTTTGTCCTTAGCATCTTGAAGGAGTTCCCACATCCTTTAGTCCATGCCACTCCATTGTTGAACTTATCTGAAACATACTAGATAAAAGTGTTAGTCCAACAAGATATATGTTGTCATTAATTACCAAAACTACCTAGGGAGCACTTGTGCTTTCAGAGCTGCTTGCGCCCGATCTGGAGGTCGGCGGGGCTTGAATGGATTGCCGGGGGGCGGTGCCAAGCACGGCGGTGCGGTGAGGTCGAGGGGAGGGCGCAGGCAGGGGACTGGGCCGGTGGTCGCTGCCGTTTCGAGGAAGATCGTCAACACTGACTGGCTGGAGGTAAATGAAGGCGATCTGCCCGTTCTTTGTACATCGGATGGTGCAGAGAAAATGGACTGGCCTATTTGTTTTCAGTCGAATGTTATTTTCATATAATCCTATAGTAATTTAGTGTGCCATGGATGTTGTAGAGCTATCATATGTCTCCCATCATTTATTTCTCACTGACCTGCTATCTGCTACCTTTACACTGTACTAATTGTGCACACACTTCACCCGTACTCACACTATTGTTTTTTTATGCATGGGTATTTCAGACTCTGACGCAGTGTGTATGAATGCTGAAAAGAAAAGATGTAAGTCGCTCGGTGTAATTCAAGATAAGCGCTAAGCGTTTCAGCTCTAAAGGATGCAAAGGTCGGAAGTTGGAGACAAGAACGTAGCTCTGCAGTTGATGATCTCAATTGCCACACACAACCATCCCAGGTGATTGCTTTAACTTCGCATTGTCAAATGTGGTTGCATGTTGCATATGGTGTCTAGCTTGTATTGCTTCCAATTTGGTTAAATTGCATCTGCTTACTTTACACATTATACCTTTGATAATGACATGCCTTCCTGTTTTTGATACATACTACATATGTCTATTAACCATGTTCATACATCAAACCAATGCTCTTTTGTATCCCTCGTCAATCACTTATGATGAGACAGTCACCCGGGTGGGTTACTTTGAGACGCCATACTCGTTTAAAGAGTGCAAAGGTCATCCTCCCACATGATTCTCAAGAAAAGCAAGGCTAAATGAAGATAGTCAACGTAGCTCTCTAGTTGATGACCGCAATTCCCCACACCACTATCACAGTGCTTGCTCTAACTAGCTGATGTGATATGTGGTTGCATGTTACATACGGTGTCTAGCTTGTAATGCTTCTAATTAGGGTAAATTGCATCTGCTTAGTTTACACATTATACCTGTGAATATGACATGCCTTCCTATTTTTGGTACACACTACATCTATGTGTTAACCTTGTTCTTACATGAAACTACCTCTCTTCTGTATCCTGCATCAATCACTTACGATGAGTCACCTTTATTCGTTGCATATTGCATATTATTTCTAGCCCGTTGCCATGTATTGCTTCTAATTTGGTCAAATACATTTGTTAGGGCACCCTTTTAATTTGGCAGAGTGATATTGGTTTCATCTTTCATATGGTTTCTAGCTTGCATTGATTCTAACAAGTTCAAGCACCTTGTGCTTAGTTTACACTTTATACATCATACATGTCAATATGTCATGCCGTCCTGTTTTTCATACATATTCCATCCTCCTATCATGCGGCTGCCTTACATGAAAGTAGTGTTCGTCAGTATCATGCATCAATGAGTTCTGAAGAGCAAATTTTATTCCTTTTTCTTGTGGGTTTGACTTGACAAGGCAAAATCAAGAAAGAGGAAGGAAAAGAGTAAGGAAGGCGATGATGGTGGTCCTCTACAGCAACGTAAACGGAGCATCTCTACCGATTCTCCTTGTACTGATAGTGCATTACAAGGTCCAAGTCTCTGCTCCCCTACTCCACCATCCAAGGTGCTTGCTCTAACTTGGCATTGTGATATCTGGTTGCATGTTGCATATGGTGTCTAGCTTGTATTGCTCCTAATTAGTGTAAACCGCATCTGCTTAGCTTACACATGATACGTGTGAATATGACACGCTTTCCTGTTTTGGTACATACTATATCTGTCTATCACACCATGTTCTTACATGAAACTACTCTTCTTGTGTATCATGCATCAATCACTTATGATGGAACACCTTTAAGTTGGCAGTGTGATATTGGTTTGCGTATTGAATATGATTTCTAGCATGTATTGCTTCTAGTTTGATGAACGCCACCTATGACGAGACAGTTTTAACTTGGCAGAGTGATATTGATTGCACCTTTCATATGGTGTCTAGTTTGCAGTGCTTCTAATTTGTTGAAGTGCCTTCTGCTTAGTTACCACATCATAGGTGTGAATATGTCAAACCGTCCATTTTTTCATACATATTCCATCCTCATATCATGACTTTGCCTTACATGAAAGTAGTGTTCATCAGTATCATGCATCAATGAGTTCTGAAGAGCAAATTTTATTCCTTTTTCTTGTGGGTTTGACTTGACAAGGCAAAATCAAGAAAGAGGAAGGAAAGAGTAAGGAAGGCGATGATGGTGGTCCTCTGCAGCAACGTAAACGGAGCATCTGTACCGATTCTCCTTGTACTGATAGTGCATTACAAGGTCCAAGTCTCCGCTCCCCTACTCCACCATCCAAGGTGCTTGCTCTAACTTGGCAGTGTGATATCTGGTTGCATGTTGCATATGGTGTCTAGCTTGTATTGCTCCTAATTAGTGTAAACTGCATCTGCTTAGCTTACACATGATACGTGTGAATATGGCACACTTTCTTGTTTTTGGTACATACTATATATGTCTATCACACCATGTTCTTACATGAAACTACTCTTCTTGTGTATCCTCCATCAGTCACTTCTGATGGAACACCTTTAAGTTGGTAGTGTGATATTGGTTTGCGTCTTGAATATGATTTCTAGCATGTATTGCTTCTAGTTTGATGAACGCCACCTATGACGAGACAGTTTTAACTTGGTAGAGTGATATTGATTGCACCTTTCATATGGTGTCTAGTTTGCAGTGCTTCTAATTTGTTGAAGTGCCTTATGCTTAGTTACCACATCATAGGTGTGAATATGTCAATCCGTCCATTTTTTCGTACATATTCCATCCTCGTATCATGACTTTTCCTTACATGAAAGTAGTGTTCGTCAGTATCATGCATCAATGAGTTCTGAAGAGCAAATTTTATTCCTTTTTCTTGTGGGTTTGACCTCACAAGGCAAAATCAAGAAAGAGGAAGGAAATTGGCAAGGCATTGGATGATGGTGGTCCTTCCGAACAACTGAAACGGAGGTTCTCTATAGATTCTACTCCGCCATCCTCCCAACAAGATTCGCAAGACAACGCAAGGCTAGACAGTCAATGTAGCTGTGTAGATGATGAGCACATCTCCCCTACTCCACCATCACAGGTGCTTGCTCTAACTTGGCACTATTATATGTGATTGCATGTTACGTATGATGTCTAGCTTGTATTGCTTCTAACTTTGTTGAATTGCATCTTCTTACTTTACACATAATGCCTGTGAATATGACACGTGCTCCTATTTCTAGAACATATGTATACATGATGAGCACATCTCCCCTACTCGACCATCACAGGTGTTTGCTCTAACTTGGCACTATTATATGTGGTTGCATGTTGCGTATGATGTCTAGCTTGTATTGCTTCTAACTTTGTTGAATTGCATCTGCTTACTTTACACATAATGTCTGTGAATATGACACGTGTTCCCGTCTCTAGAACATACGCGTACATGATGAGCACATCTCCCCTACTCCACCATCACAGGTGCTTGCTCTAACTTGGAACTGTTATATGTGGTTGCGTTTTTCGTATGATGTCTAGTTTGTATTGCTTCTGATTATGTTGAATTGCATCTGCGTAGCTTACAACTTATACCTGCAACGATCACTTACCCATAAGACACATTTAACTTGGGACTGTGATGTAGGTTGCATCTTGAATTGTCTTCTAGCTTTTACTGCTTCTAATTTCTTGAAATGGCACTTACGACGAGACACTTTTTACCTGATAGAGTGATATTGGTTGCATGTTCATATGGTGTTGTGACACTCAAAAAAATTTGTTTGGTCTTCAACAAAAACTTTGTTGGATTTGAAGAAGGTCATTTAAATTCTTCCAAAAACCTCTCTCTCAAAACTTCTCCCTTGGCAAGGATTTCATTGTTGATGTCTTCTTCAACTCTGGTGTTTGGTTATTAAAAACCTTTCTTCTGATTTTCCCCTTCTCAAATTTATTTTTGGGATTTATTTTCTTTTAAAGAAACCCTAGGAGTTTTGGGACTTCTCTTATATTGAAACCATCCATGATTTTACCATGCCTCATGTGGTAAATCTTCCCAAAACCCCTCCTTGCACTTTGGGGCAATCCAAACTTTCTGTTCCAACAAGTCCAACCCATTTTTGGATTTTATTTCATTTATTTTTTCTCCCAAAACAATTATGTCCATTATTTTGAGCCTAGAGGATTTTCAAAGCAAGTACCTATTTCCTTTTGAGTTTTGAACTCAAACCAACTCCTCTGGATAGTCTTTAGCACCCACAACCTAGATCCATCAAGATCCACTCTTCCTCTTTTCAAAATTTTCAAATTTTAATCTCTGCAAGTTTGGACCAGATTTGTCAAATTTGGTGAAATTCATATCTTCTCTTCTCCAAAATTCTACCAAAATTCAGGCAGCCCCTCAGATGCGTGAGAGGCCACCTCACCAAAAATCAGCTCAAGGAAAATTCCCTCATGCCAAAATCATTTCGTCGAACACCGGCCGCAAGATCAAGCATTATGCACTTTCGGAAAGTTCAGAGATTGAGTTTTCTTGATGTCGTTTTCGTCGCTGACTTGTCACCGATCACCAGGCGTCTGGGCGCTTGCGTGACGGCCCCTTCTCCTGGCGAGCACCGCACGCCCTCTTGGACGGGTGCAGTGTCGGTGGTGGCGAGCATCGCTAACGCCGGCAGCCTTCTGCGGTGGCAGAGCCACCCGTGGCGGCCAGCGAGCCCGTGCCGACTTGTTACGCCGTTCTGCGCCTAACGCTCCCTTGCCCTCCGCGTGGCCTCGCTCACGCCAACAAGACCTCGCAGAACTGCCTCCGTGGCCCGGCAAGCACAGTGGCGCGCTTCTGCCGCCGACGGGCTCAAGCGCCGCCTGCTCACAAACCCACCCAGAGCACCTAATCCGAACTTCGTTTAGCGCCTAAATGGAACGGTGGAACTCCATGTTGTCGCCCAACTCCCTAAACTTCCCGACCAAGCTCTGCGCCGCCGTAACCATCACCGGAGATCTCCGTTCACGGCCACCGCCTCGGATCGCCTATAAAAGGAAGCCCCGAGCTTGTTCTCGAGCACGCACGACCTCTACACCTCACCAACACCCCGCCAGGCCACTAGGAGGACCTCAAGGAGGTCTCCTCCCCCAACTCCGGCCGCCCCGATCCGCCTCGGCCACCACCTCGATCCACTCCGGTGAGCCCATCCCCGGCACCCAAACCTCACAAGAACCTCCCGAGCACCCAGTAAGCTAACCCATGATTTGATTTGACCTCCGCAGCCCTCCCCGACGAGACCCAGCTCAACCCGAGTCGCCGTCCACTGGAGCCAGGGCCGCCGTCGACGTAGTGCTCGCCGGCGACCACCACCACCACTCACCGACGCGGACGGTCACGCTGAGCACGGAGGTAACACCCGATCTCGCCTCGTGGATCGCCGCCATGGCGACCACCGCAGCTCTCGGCGCCGACGAGCTCTGTTTTCTCCGCTTGAAAATTCAAACTGACGGGTGGGACCCGCCCGTCAGCCTCTCTGTTCTTTTTGAACCATTTTCTGAAAACCTATTCGGCAAATGCGCTTTCGATCTGAAACATTTTTACGGTCTTTTCTGTTCAGCCCCCGAGAAGTTTCTGTTTCATTACGTAAAAGTCCTCGGATTAAAACACTTATAACTTTTAAACAGAAAAGGATTTTGATTGATTCTTTTTCTGTCCTATTTAAAATTTTGTCTAGTTTTTATCAGATTTATTTGAAAATATTTGGAATATTTTGTGCACCTCACGGTATTTACGATAGTGCGTGTATTTACGTATACCGTAGAATCTGGGAGGAGATGACGAATCATGAACTTAATCGAGCTAGGCTCTGACTACTCCGAACCAAGCAAGCATGTTTGAACTTTTGATATGATGAGTGTCTTGGCATGTTTGCATTAAGTAGTTCCATGGCATGTTTTTGGAGCATCTCGATGAAGGTTATATTACATGCAAAGTTGAGGCAAGTGAATTTCGATAATCCATAAGTTGTTGGATATGAGTTTGCATGGCCATGAGATGGCATGAGAATGGGTAAGATGGCAGTGTTGTAGCATGCCAGTCTTATGCCAGACCGTTTGACCCAGTGTCAACATGAATCAGCCTAGTTCCCGTCCGTTTTCCCTTTCCGTACTACCACATGTTTTCCGCAGGGATACGGCTTAGTAAGTTGCAAACCGTTTTCCTGGTACACACCAAATCGAGAGGCGGGATGAGGGTTCCATGGCCCTGGATTAAAGCCTATCATCCGGTCAGGGGCATGGGTGTTTCCGGTTGGGACCGAGAGGGGGGCACCCCTTAGAGCGCGCATATATAAATTTGATCCCATGCTATTCGAGATTGTGATCTCCCCGTCTCAAAGTTTTTCTTAAACGCTGTCTAGGGTGATTCATGGCATCGTGAGGTTGGATGGGTGTGTACTGGTTAGATGTGTTTCCTCCGAAATACCGTAAACAGAACTAGTCCTTCGTGACTACGAAAATCCGTTGGCTGTGGATAATTTAGTAGAAACTCTGCAGAGTCAATAATCCTTGAAATCATCTTATCCATGTCCAAGTACTGTGTTCATCTTATCTTGTCAAGTGTCAGTCTCGGTGACAGAAACTCCGGAGAACCATATGAGTGTTAAGTCCGGTTAAATGTTTATTCCTATGGATGGACTAACCCTTTATTATCTTGTGTTGAATAATTTTCTATGAGCATTATTCCTGCAATTTTAATAGATATGAATAATGAATTTAAGCCCTTTCTGCGATGTCGCTCCAACATCCGACTGTGGCACACTTGTTATTTACTTTGATATAAGCCCTTTCTGCGATGTCGCTCCGACGTCCGACGGTGGCACACTTGTTATTTACTTTGATATAAGCCCTTTCTGCGACGTCGCTCTGACGTCCGACTGTGGCACACTTGTTATTTACTTTGATATAAGCCCTTTCTGCGATGTCGCTCAGATGTCCGACTGTGGCACACTTGTTATTTACTTTGATATAAGCCATTTCTGCGATGTCGCTCCGACGTCCGACTGTGGCACACTTGTTATTTACTTTGATATAAGCCCTTTCTGCGATGTCGCTCAGACGTCCGACTGTGGCACGCATATTATTTACTTTCAATATAAGCCCTTTATGTGGTGTTGCTTAGACGCCCGACTGCGGCATGTTTTATTTATTTGTCCACCCTTCGAGGCGTCGCTTCAGACACCCGATCGGTTTTTAGTTATTTTTGTGGATTTCGGGAGGACTACCGCCTAACTTCCTTATTAATAAATAATGTCGTGCAAGTTCATCATTTGAATGTAGATTACAAATTGCTCATGACGCATTCATGCATGCATTTGTTATATCTTATGTCCGAACTGTCTTGCGAGTACTTTCAAAGTACTCACCTGGCTTGTTGATTTGGCCAGATCTTGTGAAGGCGATCTCATGGATGAAGAGTTCAATAGCGAGTCCCACGCCTAGAGGAATCCCAGTCAGTCTCGTGCGACCCTGGATTGGTCACTATGTTGTATCCGCTTCCGCTACCCAAATAAATTCATCGAGCCTCACCTCGACGCTCGATGAGCCGCCATGATGTAGGAGTCATATTATCCACTCCAATCGTGTTATTCCACCACCACTTTACCTCGAGTCAAGAGTATGCCACCCCACTCCATTGTGTCATATCCGCCATTATGTATAATTATTGGCGTGCTTGTAATAAATGGTTGAGCACCCCAGCTAATTCTCGTAATTTATTCTAATGCTACTGGCTTATTGTATCAAGATTTTATCTACCAGTCAGGAGGATTTTTTCCTCGAACTGGACTCAAAAGGTCGGTTTCTCAATAAGCATTTTATTGGAAAACCGGTCGTGACAAGCTTGGTACCAGAGCCAGGCTGACTGTAGGAAGCCACTAGGTGTGATCGCTAATCGGTTATTAGCATAATAGAACTAATTCATATTTTTGCAAATGTAGTCATTTTCTGACAGTCAGCACAAATTTATGATCTGACCACTCATAATTTTTGCCTACTTTTGTTGATGGCTGGCAACGACTGCGAGTCACAGATGTTCGCCAACATGCCTGATGGGTTCGTCAAGCTTCTCTCCTTCATCGTCCAAGTCGCGATGGGGCCATCTATGCGCCCAGTCTTCACACTCTCCCAGCACAAAGTCAACGACAGACTAACCATGCACCAGGCCGCGGTGCAATTCAAGGGAGGGCGTGTTGAGTTACACCGTTTCCGGTTCTTGGGGAGAGCCATGCCTACGGAGAAGCATGCGATGCAGATGGCGGTCCGTGAGGCGATAGCTCATCTCAGGGATGTCCTTCCTTCGATGAAGACTCGTCGTTACCGCTACCTTCCATGTCACGTGCCATACACCTATCACTACGCGTTCTCTTGCCCCAGAGGAGAACGAGACGAGGCTTTTGAGATGCTTATCGAGTATCCCGGGCTCGAGGCAGCCTTCGACAACCTGGTGGACGACCTTGTGGCTGCCCGCATGGACTCAGTCCATGGCTGTGCCGCCAAAAGGAGGGAGCTCCTGCACACCGCACCGCCACTGACTTTCATCTCGTCATCGGCATCTTTTGCACCTACTACTCTCGCCACTACTCATCGCCTGCCTACCACCGAGGAGTTCAACCAAGTCATTGCGCCTACTCCAGTTCGTTCTGCACCACCCCTTGCGCCCACTCCTGTTGGTGTTGTCCCGCATAGGGCGCCCGCTCCATCAACTCAGCGCAGCACTTCACGTCTGGAGCCTATTAGCAAGGAGGAGGTTGAGTCCCCAGCCTCACTGCGCCTCACCCTCGGCAGGCCAAGGGAAATCCTTACCATCTCCGACTGAGTACACTTAGCCGCCATGCGATGTACCGACTTGTACGATATGTTTATATGTACATAGGCTGTGAGAAGTAGCCTGTTTGCGCATCATGTAGGAACTGGGAGAAGTGCACTAGCCTAAATAACATGTCAGGTATATGTACGCATATCCTGAGTGATGTATTGTATAATTACTGCTTGCGTGTGAGATATGTAATGAGCAGTCCTTCTCCGTATGCAAACGCGTTTATTCTCTTGAAAATCTTGGAGCATTTAAGACTTTTCCCGTCTTCATGAATTTATTGACTTTTGCGACTCAATTTCTTTTCTTATGAGTTTTACAAAATATATCCCCAGTGAAAAATGTCTCGCCCTTGGACGCGCTTCCATGCCAACTCCGCCAGAGCAAAATTATGGCACACAACCAAGCAACAATTTCACACGAGGGCAGTCAAGTCAACAGATGTTGAAACAGCACTTTCCCAAATGTGCCGTCTTTATGAGCAAAGTCAGCAACAACATCAGGAAATGATGAACCAAGTCATCAATATGGGAAATCACTGTGGACAGTATCAGCAGCAATCAAAGTTATCTGAGCTACACAAGACGCGTCCCCAAACATTTTCTCATACTGACAAACCTCTTGAGGCCGAGGACTGGCTTCGAGACATAGAAAGAAAATTAATTATTGCCCAGTGTTCAGATCTTGAGAAAGTGCTATATGCACCACACTATCTCACTAGAGCAGCTGCATCGCGGTGGGAAAACTTCCTACACATGCACCCCAACGAAAATAGTATAACCTGGGAGGAATTTAAAGAAGGTTTTCGTGGGGCGCATATTCCTAAAAGTCTTATGAAGATCAAAAAGAGAGAATTTGATGACCTCAAGCGAAGGACCATGACGGTGTCAGAATACAACAGTCAGTTTACTCTGTTGTCTCGCTACGCCAACGAGGAGCGTATGTCTGAAAGCAAGAAGATGGAAAAATTCCTAGACGGTCCGGGCGCTGGCTTAAATGCCAGCTGGTTGTGCACACCTTCCCAGATTTTAAAACGCTGGTGGATAAGGCCATTACCTTGGAAAATGAGAGACGCAGCTTGGAAGATTTCCGCAAGCGAAAAAGGGACCAGACTAATCATGCTCGCAACCACCGCAGCAAGACAGATTTTCAGAAAGGTGGGACACCCAAACCCACGACAAACGCCTCACGTCCAATCAAGAATTTCCATGCAAGGGACAAGGAGTTCACATACCGCCCAGGCGTTACTTGCTACGCTTGTGGAGAAGAAGGGCACTATGCCAAGCAGTGCCCCAAGCCAAGGAACTCGACCCCAAAGCCGAACAACGGTGGCAGTAATTCGGCGCCAAAGCGCAACAATTTCAACCCAAATAACAACCACAAGAAGGGTCATCTGAACCACATGACCAAAGTGGAAGCACAGAATGCCCCAGATATCGTGACTTTCGACGCGTTTCCTGTCAACACAATACCTGCCATGGTTTTGTTTGATTCTGGAGCTTTTCACTCATTCATTTCGAAAAGTTTTGCCTTGCAAAATAATTTTTCGATGCTTCCCTTGGAAAAATCTATGATCGTCAAGTCCCCTGGGATTAAGCAAGTTACACAGAGTTATTGCCAAGGTGTGGTTATTGAGTTTGAAGGGTTGAAGTTTTACGCCAACCTTATTGTATTGGAAAATAAAGGACTGGATGTCATCTTAGGGATGGATTGGTTAACCACCAACAAAGGTTTTATTGACTGCTTCAACCGGACCGTAATTCTCACCCACCACCACGGGAAGACAATAAAAGTTTCAGCCAAAGAAAGAAAAATATCCCGCAACCGAGATTGAACAAGGTGGATATTTCTGAATTAAGCAAGGTTCGATGGTGTGTGAATTTCCGCACGTATTTCCGAAGAACTACTGTGCATGCCACCGCATCGAGAGATAGAATTCAGCATTGAGCTAGCACCGGAACTGCCCCCATATACAAGAAACCATACGAATGGCACCATCTGAATTGGTAGAACTGAAGAAGCAAATAAAAGAATTCTTGGACAAAGGATATATCTGAGCCAGCTCCTGACCTTGGGGTTCACCAATTTTATTTGCCAAAAAGAAGGATGGAACACTGAGATTGTGTATAGACTATCGAGCGCTTAACATGGTCACAATCAAGAACAAATACCCGATGCCACGGATAAATGATTTAATTGATCAGCTCGCTCAGGCCAAGGTATTCTCAAAATTGACTTGAGGTCGGGATACCATCAATTAAAAGTACGAGCAGAAGATATCCCCAAGACGACATTCACCTCCGTGACACGGATTATATGAGTTCACAAGAATGCCATTTGGACTAACGAACGCCCCCGCATATTTTGTTCACCTCATGAACAAAGTATTTATGAAGTTTATGCACAAGTTTGTTGTGGTATTTATCGACGATATTCTGATATACTCCAAGACACCAGAAGAGCATGTTGAACATCTCCGAATTGTACTAGGGGAACTCAGGAAACATCAATTGTACGCTAAATTCAGCAAGTGTGAATTTTGGCTAAGGCAAGTAGGTTTTCTGGGCCACGTACTAACACAAGAGGGTATTGCCGTAGACCTGGAAAAAGTCAAGGTCGTACTTAGCTGGAAACCACCAGCCAGCGTAACAGACGTACGAAGTTTCTTGGGAATGGCAGGATACTACCGAAGATTTATTGAAGGATTCTCCACCAGAGCACCTAATCCGAACTCGTTTAGCGCCTAAATGGAACCAGTGGAACTCCACGTTGTCGCCCAACTCCCTAAACTTCCCGACCAAGCTCTGCGCCGCCGTAACCATCACCGGAGATCTCTGTTCACGGCCACCGCCTCGGATCGCCTATAAAAGGAAGCCCCGAGCTCGTTCTCAAGCACGCACCACCTCTACACCTCACCAACACCCCGCCAGGCCACTAGGAGGACCTCGAGGAGGTCTCCTCCCCCAACTCCGGCCGCCCGATCCGCCTCGGCCACCACCTCGATCCACTCCGGTGAGCCCATCACGGCACCCAAACCTCACAAGAACCTCCCTGACCACCCAGTAAGCTAACCCATGATTTGATTTGACCTCCGCAGCCCTCCCTGACGAGACCCAGCTCCACCCGAGCCGCCGTCAGCCGGAGCCAGGGCCGCCGTCGACGTAGTCCTCACCGGCGACCACCACCACCACTCACCGGCACGGAAGGTCACGCTGAGCACGGAGGTAACACCCGATCCCCCTGCCTCGCCGTGGATCGCCGCCGGCGACCACCGCAGCTCTCGGGCGCCGACGAGCTCTGTTTTCTCCGTTTGAAAATTCAAACCTGACGGGTGGGACCCGCCCGTTAGCATCTCTGTTCTTTTTTTCGAACTGCTTTTCTGAAACGTATTCGGGCAAATGCGCTTTTCGATGCGAACGTTTTACGGTCTTTTCTGTTCAGCCCCTAAGAAGTTTATGTTCCATTACGTAAAAGTCCTCGGATTAAAACACTTATAACTTTTAAAATGTAAAAGGATTTTTGATTGATTCTTTTCTGTCCTATTTAAAATTTTGTCTAGTTTTTTATCACATTTATTTGAAAAATATTTGGAATATTTTTGTGCACCTCACGGTATTTACGATAGTGCGTGTATTTCTATATACCGTAGAAACCGGAGGAGGTGACGGAACCGCGAACTTCACCGAGCTAGGCTCCGACTACTCCGAACCAGGCAAGTATGTTTGAACTTTTGATATGATGAGTGTCTTGGCATGTTTGCATTAAGTAGTTCCATGGCATGTTTTTGGAGCATCTCTATGAAGGTTATATTACATGCAAAGTTGAGGCAAGTGAATTTCGATAATCCATAAGTTGTTGGATATGAGTTTGCATGGCCATGAGATGGCATGAGAATGGGTAAGATGGCAGTGTTGTAGCATGCCAGTCTTATGCCAGACCGTTTGACCCAGTGTCAACATGAATCAGCCCAGTTCCCGTCCGTTTTCTCTTTCCGTACTACCACATGTTTTCCGCAAGGGATACGGCTTAGTAAGTTGCAAACCGTTTTCCTGGTACACACCAAATCGAGAGGCCGGGATGAGGGTTTCATGACCCTGGATTAAAGCCTATCATCCGGTCAGGGGGCATGGGTGTTTCCGGTTGGGACCGAGAGGGGGGCACCCCTTAGAGCGCGCGTATATAAATTTGATCCCATGCTATTCGAGATTGTGATCTCCCCGTCTCAAAGTTTTTCTTGAACGCTATCTAGGGTGATTCCTGGCATCGTGAGGTGGGATGGGTGTGTACTGGTTAGATGTGTTTCCTCCGAAATACCGTAAACAGAACTAGTCCTTCGTGACTACGGAAATCCGTTGGCTGTGGATAATTTAGTACAAACTCTCCAGAGTCAATAATCCTTGAAATCATCTTATCCATGTCCAAGTACTGTGTTCATCTTATCTTGTCAAGTGTCGGGCCTCGCGATGTAAACTCCGGAGAACCATATGAGTGTTAAGTCTGGTTAAATTTTTATTCCTATGGATGGACTAACCCGTTTATTATCTTGTGTTGAATAATTTTCTATGAGCATTATTCCTGCAAGTTTAACAGATATGAATAATGAATTTAAGCCCTTTCTGCGATGTCGCTCCGACGTCCGACTGTGGCACACTTGTTATTTACTTTGATATAAGCCCTTTCTGCGATGTCGCTCCGACGTCCGACGGTGGCACACTTGTTATTTACTTTGATATAAGCCCTTTCTGCGATATCGCCCGACGTCCGGATCGCGGGCACACTTGTTATTTACTTTGATATAAGCCCTTTCTGCGATGTCGCCAGACGTCCGATCGTGGCACACTTGTTATTTACTTTGATATAAGCCCTTTCGCGATGTCGCCCGACGTCCGACCGTGGCACACACTTGTTATTTACTTTGATATAAGCCCTTTCTGCGATGTCGCTAGACGTCCGGGATCGTGGCACGCATATTATTTACTTTCAATATAAGCCCTTTATGTGGTGTCGCTTAGACGCCTCGATCGCGACATGTTTTATTTATTTGTCCACCCTTCGAGGCGCCGCCTGCATAATTCGATCGGTTTTCGATTATTTTGTGGATTTCGGGAGGACTACCGCCTAACTTCCTTATTACTAAATAATGTCGTGCAAGTTCATCATTTGAATGTACATTACAAATTGCTCATGACACATTCATGCATGCATTTGTAATATCTTATGTCCGAACTGTCTTGCGAGTACTTTCAAAGTACTCACCTGGCTTGTTGATTTGGCCAGATGCTGACGAAGGCGATCTCATGGATGAAGAGTTCAATAGCGAGTCCGACGCCTAGAGGAATCCCAGTCAGTCTCGTGCGACCCTGGATTGGTCACTATGTTGTATCCGCTTCCACTACCCAAATAAATTCATCGAGCCTCACCTCGACGCTCGATGAGCCGCCAGTGTAGGAGTCATATTATCCACTCCACTGTGTTATTCCACCACCACTTTACCTCGAGTCAGTAGTATGCCACCCCACTCCATTGTGTCATATCCGCCATTATGTATAATTATTGGCGTGCTTGTAATAAATGGTTGAGCACCCCAGCTCGATCCTGTAATTTATTCTAATGCTACTGGCTTATTGTATCAAGATTTTGTCTACCAGTCAGGAGGATTTTTTCCTCGAACTGGACTCAAAAGGTCGGTTTCTCAATAAGCATTTTATTGGAAAACCGGTCGTGACATGCCTAGCTTTCATTTCTTCTAATTTTGTTGAAATGCCTTCCGCTTACTGTTTTTTCATACATATTCCATCCTCCTATCGTACGTGTGAATATGAAACGTTGTCTTTTTTTGTACATATTCCATCCTCCTATCCTGCGCTTGCCTTACATCAAAGTAGTGTCGTCTGTATCATGCATCAACCAGTTATGCAGAGCTAATTTTATTCATCTTCTTGTGGTTTTGACTTCATAAGGCAATATCAGAAAATAGGAAGGAAAAGAGTAAGTTAAGGGATGTTGGTGGTCCTCCGCACTAACGCAAACAGAGACTCTCTAGATTTGGCACTCGCCATCGCTAATGAAGTTGAAGTCCCAAGTCTACATGATGAGTTCATCTCCGTGACTCCACCATCGCAGTGCTTGCTCTAAGTTGACATGTGATAATTGGTTTCATGTTGCATATGTTGTCTAGCCTGTATTTCTTCTATTTTGATTAAACTGCACCTGCTGAGTTCATACGTTATACATGTGCATATGACATGGCGTTCTGTGTCTAGAATACACTACATCTATCTATCATACCATGTTCTTACATCGAAGTACTGCTGTTGTGTATCCGGCATCAGTCACTCATGATTCGACACTTTTAACATGGCAGTTTGATAGTGGTTGCATCTTGCATTGATTTCTATGTTGTACTGCTTCTAATTTTTCGAATTGCCACTTATGACAAGACACTTTTAACTTGGCAGAGTAATATTGGTTGCATCTTTCATATGGTGTCTAGATTGCATCACTTCTATTTTCTTGAAAATCCTTCTACTTAGTTTACACATCGTAGCTGTGAATATGTCATGCTGTCCTATTTTTCTTACATATTCCATCCTCATATGGTTGTCTTACATCAAAGTATTGCTTGTCTGTATCATGCATCAATGAGTTCTGAAGAGCGATTTTATTCTTTTGTGTTGTGGGTACGGCTTGACATGGCAAAGTAAAAAAAGAGCAAGGAAAATAATATAGTAGGGAGTGGTGTTACTCGTCGGGTGAAACGGAAAAGGATCTTCCGTCCAGATTCTGCTGGTACTTATAGTGCAGTAGAAGGTCCAAGTCCACCAGCTAAATCTACAAACACAGTATCACCTGCTCCACCACCGCAAAGATCCGCTTCAACTGCATCAAAGATCTCAACGAAGTTACTCATTCGTTTGCTCCGGGCGGCGATTCAAGCTGCCTTCACACCTAACACTACTTCAAGCATGGCGACACAACAGGACTTGGCAAGATCGGATGAACCTCATGAGCATCAACACCAAGACGGTACTGACCGAGACAAGTTGCAGTTGCATGCTCCTTTATATGTACTCTCACAGTTTGATGTACACTAACACTTTCCATATTCGTTGATGAACTAGCACCACGACGCAAGCAGAAACAGACATCAGGGATAATTCTTGACAGATTAACAAAACCTAAAGGAGGAAGAATGGAGATCCATTTTGAGGCGGGTTTAAAAAGGCCACGTGATGCTACAGAGTCAGCCAAGCTAGTATCAGAGGGAGCCGTTGCCGTTAGGTGTCATGCACGTATCCTCCCAACGTGGATCTAGTACAGGAACGAGAAAGACAATACCCATTTTAACACCTTCCTTGACCATTTATCTGTAAGTAATGTCATTCATTGCAATTAGTAATATTGCCTTGCTCTGTCCCATACTTTCTAGCTTCCTCCTAATAAGACTCACATTCTTTTTTCAACAGATGAGGTTCAAGTTGGATCCAGAAGATGATGCAACTAAACAAGCATGCACTCATGTTTTTAAGTCTGCTCTGCGAAAGTATCGGTACCACCTTAGAAAATCTCACTTTCAAGGCAAGGCTAACAATGAAATCGCCCAAACATCTCCAGTGGAATATATTACAGATGAAGACTGGACAGCCCTCGTTAAACACTGGTTTGATCCAAAGTATCAGGTAGGCTATATGTATTTGATCAGATCACATATTGAACTTGTATTTATGTATGTGCCTTACAAGTGTATCTTCTTCTAGGCTAACTGTTTGAAGAGCAAGACCAACCGTTCTAAAGTGAAATTCCAACAGACAACAGGATCTCGTAGCTATATTGCACAATCGCGAGACTCTTGTAAATAGTTGCTACTTCCTTCTTTTTTCTCGTGCCATATTATCGTATCTATATTGACTTGTTCCAAATCTGAGAGGAAAGCATGTGCGAACCAAAAGAACTCGAACCGAATGCAGTGCAAATCTTCAAGGATTGCCACACTAGCAAGATGAAGGGCATGAGCACACCAGTTTAGGCCGTTGTTGTAAGTCCTTAGTCCTCCTGCCTTTGAACTGATTAGTACTGTGATGTGTTCATTTAACTGCTTGGTTTGCAGCCAATGTCAATTACTCTGTTCACTTTTATACATAGTTGTCTTAACGTATCATATCACCTTACATGGTTTAAAAGAGATGAAGGATATTCTTTTGGTCTTAATCTGTATTCTAGTTGTTATGTTCACGTGCGCACACAATGATAAAATAGCCTATTTGTTTTATATATGTTTGCCCATGATATGAATGATGTCATACTATGTTCATTCTACTTTAAACCATGTCTCTTTATCCTTAGATGTCAACGAATGTGAGGAAATAGACAATACAATAGGCATGCTACATGGACATATGTTCCGAAAGTGATTTTATTATGTAGGTGGCACTACAATAGATGCAAATGTATTACAGTAGTTCACCAAAATAAGTTATGTATAAACGTGTAACCTACTTTGTTTGTTTTTATCTCATTAGTAACTTATCTGGTACAATAATCTACAAGTTCAAACTTTCAGGAAGCTATGGAAAAAATGGTTGAATAGCCACAACCACCTGAAGGTGACGAGGCTACCACATGCACAATGTCACCTCTTGCTGCAGTAAGGCCAAGATCTCTCCACTAACAATGTAAAAAAAGCACCTTCTGCATAATTTCGGGTTGGTTGTTAAGGTAACCTCGTCCAAATCGCCCTCTTGAACAAAATCTTCCTGCTAGATAGAGTGATATATCTGTGCTCTAGACACAAGTCCAATCCCTAATGGACGTCATTTTGGAAACAAGAATAGTGGTTGACAAATGTCGTCAAGATATGAACGGTTTTGAAACCAGACTATCAGACATTCGCTTCATTGTTCAAGAGCAATGGCGGAAAAAAGGTGAAGATCGTGCTGCTCCATCAGGTTCTATAGCCTGAAACATTAGCACTTCGTGTCAAATGATCGTGCTTCTATACATCCGATGGTGCTTTTATCTGCAAGGACTGTAAACTTTATGCCAATTGGCCTTTTGTTGTGATACATCATTTATGCTGCTGCCAAAGGCTACAATAATTACGACGCTATTTTTGTATAGTGTAGGTTTATCTTAGTAATGTATTTGGCCGAAAGCTTCGTAGGAGCCCAACATGCAACATTCGTCGGGCCCATTCCAATTGGGCTAAAAACGATTATGGGCCGAAATTTGCATGTAGCCCACTAAAAATATCTGGGCCTAAATCAGCATAAGATTTCATATTTTTCTGGTAGGCATGTGCCCATAGTGGGACTTTAAAAGGCCTAAACATAATTTGGGCCCTCAGTAACAATAGGCCGTTTATAGGTGTAAATATCTCGAGCCCATAAAAAACATGGGGATTTAAAAGACCGAAAGTGAGATTGGGCCCATTTGCGATGCGGATCTTTCACAGGCCGAAATTTGGACGGGTCGTAAATGCGCCGACCTAATACACGGGCCTTTAACAGGCCGGAAGTCCGGTCGGTCTAGATTGTCGTCATTTTTATATGGGCCGTTAATGGGCCCGATGTGACGTTGGGCCACATATGGCCCATGGATTTCGTCCGACGTTAACAGGCCGAAAGTGGCCCAAATCTATAGTGGGCGTCTACCAGGCCGAATGTCAGACATGGCCGAATATGACCCAAATTCTTCACGGTCGTTTATGGGCCGAAAGTTTCAATGGCCTGTAAAAGGGCCCCAATGAAGGTGACCTTTAACAAGCCAGAAATACATCGGGCCGTAATTCGGCCCATATACTTAGCAGACTGTTAACGGGCTAGAAGTGACCATGGGCCGCGATGATGACAAGTTTAGGACAGGCCGTTGACGGGCCAGTTTGACACTAGCCGTACGGGCCTTAACTAAGAATGTTGGGCCTTTATCTGGGCCGGCCCATTATGGTCCGCAAAATCTCGCGGGCCTTTAGCTGGGCCGGCCCATTATGGCCCGCAAAATCTTGTGGGCCTTTAGCTGGGCCGGCCCATTATGATACGCAAAATCTCATGGGCCTTTTGCTGGGCTGGCTCATTATGGACCGCAAAATCTTGTGGTCCTTTAGTTGGGCCGTCCCATTTAAACTTTATGGGCCACTTTTGGGCCGGTCCACGTGTCAGCATATCATAGGCACATCTCGCCCATTGGATGAGTGACACATGTGCCAACGCGGAGCTGACACGTGTTTCCATCGGCCAATCAGAATTTTACACATGGAAAATCCCCATTGGTGCGGGCTGTTAACGGGTTATCGGATCCAAAACCAGACCCGATAGCTTAACGGCGTTCCGTTACGGTGGATGCCACGTGTCGGTCACCCTTGACGAAAGCACTTCTGTGATGCGCGATTTATCGTCATGGAAGTGGACACTTCCGTGATGATAATTTTGGTAATGTCATGGAACACTTCTACGACAGCACAAGTATGACTATCTTCATTCTGTCATAAATTTGTCATGGATGTACATGCATGACAGAAAACGTGACCTACTGTGACAAACACGTATCATCACGGAAGTGTATTTTTTTGTAGTGTAGCACCGCCCCAGCCAGAGTCACCACTAAGGTCAACCAAGCCAGAGTCCATAATGACTTGCAGTTGCACAAGTAAGCTTCCGAGCATGAAGTATTCTTCCGTCTCTTTGAGACTGGGTGGTGCTTTCCACAGCGCTTCTCCAGAATCACCGAGTACTGGGCACACCATGTACCCTTCTTAACCATTCTTCGCCCAGAGGTATATTGAATTCTTTTCTCGAGTCTTGAAGTCTTGAGGCCTTGAAGATGTAGTCCTTGCCGATGCCATCTTGGACTTGTCATCATTGACATCGAGTCCTTCATCTTCACACCACTCCCGAACACTCATACCAACCCCGTCTACTATAGCGTAGCACTTAAAACTAAACAGCGTCCCGGGCTTGGTAGCAGGGTGATGGTTCCTACCTCATGCATACCAGTCAACTACAAGTATTCAATACACTACTGGAGGGAATGATAAAAAGGTGGCACTACATGCAAATAAAAACATAGGTATGAACAACATGGTCAAAGTGAACTTGCCTGATAAGTTGATGAGGATATTAACGCTCTCGAAAACTTTGACAAACTATTCGTCACTCCGAGAAAATCTATATAGTCAAACATTGCATTCACATAAGCAACAATTCTAGCAATCAATTCTATCAATCAAAATAACAATAAAACAATAATGGGATCAAAGAAAAACAAATAAAAACCAAGAAAAAACTTCAAAAGAAAACTTCAAGGAAAACTAATGGAGACCAACTCACACAAATTCTATCATAACAACACCAAATTACTCTATGAACTTTTCAACAACAAAGAAATAATTCTAATAAAACAACGGAAAGTAATTTAATAAATAATTAACTAGCAGAAAGAACTAATACGAAAACTATTATAACTAACTAGTTAACACCAGAACAACTATCACAACTAGCAAAACAGTAAGACAATAGTAAACAATACTAAAATAATTATGAAACTAATTTACTCCTAAATAACAGAATCAATAACAACATAACTTGAATTGGCAAAAAGAGTTACTTTTAAAACTAATAAAACTATTTTTTATCAACTATCACTCTGAACTAATCAAGAAGATAAAAAAGCAGTAGCTAAACACTAATAAGTAACTACAAAAATTTATCTACCGTAGTCTAACAGAAACATATAACAACATGTAAAAAGTTACAAAAATAATTAACTAAAAATAATTAAAAATGATAAATATATGACTAGAACAACTATATAAGAAAAACAGTATTGTTTTTGCAATAAACCTAATTTAAAATAAACTAAAAACATCACTATATGCTACTGGATAGACAAAACAATAACAAAACAGTAAAAAAAAGAATCAATCAAATATCTATTCTAGATTCAAACTAGAGCCAAAATAGTGTTTGAAGCATTTTGAAATAATTCACATTTAAACTACTCAAATTCAAAATTTCAAGTAACTAACAGAAACTTCATAAATTATTTGACACAGTTCAATTGGAATAACTAAAAAATATTAAGTAGGATAAAATATACAAGCAATCTAAGATTGAAACTATTTCTGAAAATAAAAAGAACTGAAAAAAAGTCTACAGATCGGCTAGTGACCATGTGGCGATCTATGGTTTGCCAGGGCTGTGCACTGCGGAGACTAAACGGTGAACATTCATAATCTAAGGGAAACAGTGGCGGCGCGGGCAAATTAAAAAAAGTGCCGGTTCGATCTAAACCTAGTATCAACCGTAAATAAAACCGATCTGCTTAATAAAAACCTAACTGTTCACTGAAATCTAATCTACGCCGCAAAACAAAGATCAGACGGTGGTGGTTGATGCTCACCGGACGGGGTTGCCGGACTTGGAGAAGAGGATGACAACGTCGTTCGGGCGTGGTCGTGGCGCTCGTCCTGGTGGTCGCTGGACTTCGGGGATGGTCGGACGGGGCGCGACGCGTGATGGTGAGCTCGACGGTGTCCTCGTGAGCGTCGGTGGGGTCCTCCTATGATGGTGAAAAGCGGCTGGAGCACGGGGACAGCGCCAGCGAGATTTTGGAGAGATCCGGGAGCTGGCTCTGGGGTCGATCTGCTCGAGAACAGGGGTCAGAGAGATACGGAGGTTCAAGGAAGGAAGAAACAGAGGGCCAGTGTGTTCGAGGAACCTTTGGCGGCATAAAAAACAAGCGGCGACAGGAGCTTCTGGTGATGAACTTCGGCGAGATCGAGTTAGGGTGAAAGGGCCACAGGAGATCATGAGTTTTGCGAAAATCGGACGAGGAGGATATGAGGGATATTTACAGGGAGGTGGGCGTGCGCAAGGGGCAAGGATTTGGCGTGAATCACGTGAAATCCGCGGCGGTCAGCGAGACGTGCGAGCGGGACTCTTTCGTTGCGTGCAGAGGAGGAAGATGAGTGCAGGGCCCGCTGTCAGCAACAGAGGTGAGCGAGGAATGGAGCGGGCGATCGATCAAAAAGGGGTTCGACGCTGGCTGTGCGCTACTGGGCTGCGCAGAGAGAGAGAGAGAGAGAGAGAGAGAGAGAGAGAGAGAGAGAGCAAGGAGATGGGCCATGGTGCTAGTGGGCTTCGGCCAGTTAAAGAAAAGAAAAAACTGAACAACGCATGTTTCTTTTAAATAAAGACAAAGAGAGAAAAACAAATGTAATAGGAATAAAATAAAAATACCCTAGAGACATATTGTATATAAAAATCTTCAAAAAAATTAATCTAAAAGATGAACATATTTTCAGAGGCAAGTTGAATCCTCAGAAAATTAAATAAAGCAAACAATGCTACCTTTGCATTAAAACCCAATAAAAATCATTTTTAAAATACAAAATTGATTTCAAATTTATTTTCTCCTAATTTTCCGTTGAAGGGAATCTTTTAACCCATATTTCCATTTATTCATTTTTAGGAGAATAATAATTTCAATAAAATCCAAATAACTCCCAATTGGATTTGAATTTGAATTTCAAACCAGTTTAAAATTGTTTTCTGTTTTCCCTTGGAAAAATATTTCAAATGCCTCTAAACATTTGAAGTGTCATATCACTTCTATCTTTTTGAATATTTCTAGAGGTTTTGAAATTTAAAAATTCAAATGACTTCAAATTGAAAGTGGGTTTCAAAATAACATCAAAGAGGCTTTTCAAATTATTTCTTTTAAACTGCCAACTCATCTTTGAAGAAGTCATTTTATCTTCTCTCATGAGGATCATTGAGTTGCATAAAGTTTCTGAATTTGAAATATTCCCGAATGGAATTCAAATCTTTTCAAAAACCCTTTTTATTTCAAATGGAAGAATTCATGTCATCTTCACTCTAGGGTTTTGTGTTTGAATTGAATTTGAATTCACTGAGTTCCAATTGCAAGGATGAAAGTTTGGGAAAGTCATTTCATTCCCTCTCATTCAACCTTCAAAAGGGTTTCAAATTCCACTCAATTTCACACAATCAATCACACAACAATTAAACAAACAATCATAAATATTTATTTAATATAACATTCCAAAATTTAGAATTTTTGGATGTTACATACGCTACTTTTATGATTGTACTTTCTATGTTTTAATTAGTGTTTGTGCCAGGTAAAGCCTTTAGGATGGTTTGGGTGATGGTTGACTTGAATCTGTTAAAAAATATAAAATTTTGCACCGAGTACTGGAATTTTGTAAATTCACACAAACGTGATTTTGCTCTGTTTTTTACAAATAATTTACATACAAATTTCCCGCGTTGTCCTAATTTTTCAGATTTTTTATGGTTACAGAAGTATGGTCATTGTCGAGATTGCTATAGACTGTTCTGTTTTTGACAGATTCTATTTTCGTTGCATTGTGTACTTATTTTGATCGGGGGGGGGGGGGTATAAGCCATGGTAAAGTTAGAATACAGTAGGTATAACGCAATAACAAAATATGAATGGGTTTGCAACAGTACTTAAAGCGGTGATATGATTTATTATACTAACGGGTCTCATGAAGGTTTTTGCTAAGTTTTGTATCGAAGCTTTCAAGTTTTGGGTGAGATCACGATGGATGAAGGAATAAGGAGTGGTAAGAGCTTAAGCTTGGGGATGCCCGAGGCAACGCAAGGTAATATTCAAGGACTCCCAAGCAACTAAGCTCGGGGATGCCCCGGAAGGCATCCCCTATTTCTTCCAATGACAATCGGTAACTTTACTTGGAGCTATATTTTTATTCGTCACATATCATGAGTTTTTCTTGGAGCATCTTGTACTATATGAGTCTTTGCTTGTTTTACTTTTTAGTTTGTCATAAGCATCCTTGCTGGACACACCTATTTGAGAGAGCCATATGTTATCATGATTCTTTAGAATTGCTCTATGTGCTTCACTTAAATTTTTTGAGCAAGGCGATTGCTCTAGTGCTTCACTTAAATCTTTTTGAGAATGGTGGTGATTTTATTTTGAATAAATGTGCTCTCATTCTTCACTTATATCATTTTGAGAGTTATTGAATTTTGAAGAAATGCACTCTCATGCTTCACTTATATCAATTTGAGAGTTAGTAAATTTTGAAGAAATGCACTCTCATTCTTTGCTTATATTATTTTGAGAGTTGATATGATAAATTTTGAAGAAATATTTATGATCTCGTGCTTCACTTAAATCTATTTGAGAGTTGATAATAGTAATGGTAATTTGCATGAGATATGAATTTGGTCCCAAAGTGATGAATATTCAAGAGGGGTATAATAAAAAACTTTCATGATGATCATTGGATATTATAAACTTGATTCCTTTCAATAGTTTTGTGATATGAAGATGGTGATATGTGAGTCATGTTGGTGAGTAATTATGCTTTAGTAAGAATATTGGTGTTAAGGTTTGTGATTCCATGTTGTTCCCTCTTCATGCATGCTCATCCCAGCACCCCTCTTCATGCATGCTCTTCTCATGCATGCTCCTAGTGTATTTGTGTTAAGCTAGTGTGGACTCATGCACCCTTCATACACCCTACCAAACATCAAAGCATCAAAGCATATCACAAAGCATCCGGGCCGCGTGCCATCCACCAAATCACAGCGAGGTGCTACGGTCGAGACTCACCGGTCACCCGGTGTGGCCGTCATGACCCGTCATATCACAAAACCCACACCTTTACCAAAGAGTGGTAAAGTGGCCTCGAGTTGGACCGGACGAAGCAACCATCATTTCACCGAACGCTTGTTGAAGCCCTTTCTCCCTTTCTTGAAGAAAACCTCACTCCAGGCTACTCACTTACGCCATTTTTCTTACATATCGAGGAAGGAAAGGTGGGTGAGTCAGTGATGCTACTATATTTTGATTCCAAGAATCTTCTTTTTGCGAAGCACCGACCGATTCTCACAGCCTATTATTTTCCCGTTTTCATTGCGGTTGTGGTTTCCTTTCGATTGCTTTTTGTTTGTCAGTTCATTGATGGATCCTGGAGCACTAGGGCAACTCTCCAGGAAGCGAGCACCGACCAACGAGTTGACCATGTTGGCGGGCCAACCCATGGAGACGAAGAACTCCAAGAAACAAGCACTGGCCAAAGAGTTGACGACGTTGGCGGACGAACTCCTCAAAGAAAGTTGGAAGAACAAAGAACGGCCCCACCGTGCCTACCCGTAAACTCTAATGGCCACCTATCACGAGGCTCAAGGCCGAGTTTGAGGAGATAGTCGCCGTTGAGAAGAAGTATTCCCCTGGCAAGGTGATGGCCCCCATCGAGGACGAGGAGATGGCCCCCGGAGGGATGGGATCCCCCGGTGAGCTGCACAAGGTAAAAATAATGGCTTACCTTAGTTGTGATTTTTTATTATTTGCAATGTGCTTGCTAATATGTTAGGGTTGTGCAGGTGCCAGTGGATGTCTTTGATGATTCCGATGTCGCGGCCCATCCTGTGGTCAACGCCCCAGAGATCGTTTTTGATGTCGCGGTCCGTCCTGTTGACATCACCCCAGAGATCGATTCCGATGCCGCTGTCCATCCTGTGGAATCGCCCCAGAGATCAATTCCGATGTCGCGGTGGCATTGCCCCAGAGATTGATTCCCATGCTGCTGTCTGTGCTGTGATCATTGCCCGAGAGATCGATGACAAGAAATAGTTGGTCGCGCTAATCCTTCAGGGTAGTTTGCATTGTGTTTAATTACCCGAACTATGCGTGTTATCAAACCATCTTAGGGCTAGTGCAGTGTCTTGTGTGGGCGGTACTTGCTACTTTTTTTTGATAGTGAATCATGCGAACCCTCTCCGAGTTGTGGAAACAAATGTATCCTCACCAGCTTTTGATGTAATATATGGCATGCTTAGATGTAAGTTTGAACTGTTTATCATATCAGTAGGGCTTGTTTGATGATTCTTGGTGTTAGTAGGCTAGCTACTGTGCGAGCTATAGTACTTCCAAAACACTCACCAAAGAGAAACATTGGGGCTGATGAGCTCGTGGTACGCTTATACTGATCCGTCGTCGATCGGCCAATAGCCCAAGCTCCTAAAATTGTAGGCTTAGCGATCGATCAGACAATAGTCGACACGGATACATTCGGCCTCCTTTGGTCTGTAGGAATTTATAGGAATTCTATAGGATAGGATTTGCAGAGGAAAAATTCCTTTGAAGCCCTTTGGTTTGTAGGAATGGATTCCTATTCTATGTAGGATAGGAATCAATCCTTCACATTTTGGAGGGAAAATAACATTAGCCTAGACTCAATGGAAAAATTCCTATCCTATGCACCAAATGACATCTCTTCCTCTACAGGAATTGAGATGCATGTCATCTCACTTCCTATGATTTTTCTATTCCTATGAAATGTCTATCCTATGAACCAAAGGAGGCATGAAACGGAGGGAGTACAAATCCTAGGCGGGCTAGTTTGGCCTAGTGGGGTTCAGTGATATGATGTGGTACAGTGTCATCCAGTATTCGCGTGTGGTAGCAGTACTGCGGGGACAGTAAGTTTTCTTGAAGAAGCGGAATTCAACGAAGTCATGATGGTTCCTTTGTCCAACCAACTTACAGTGGGAAAGGTTGGGCCTGCGCTACGACCGGGGTGGACCAGGATAATTTTGTGCATGGCAGGTGGACTAGGATGGTCGACGTCCCACATGTCGGCGAATGAAAGTATTCTTTCTGATATAGTGGACGAGCAACGAGTATTCATTGTTTATTTTGATGAAAGCTATTGTATCCACTGTTACGACGGAGGAGTATGAAACACGGCAGCCCAGTGAACTTGGCATGTGAACCACTCCCTCCTTCCTCATGTAATACTACCATAGTGTTGACTAAGGTTGGCTATAATGTTACAACTTTTTCTCACTTTCTCTCTATCTATTTCCTCTCAAATGTTTTTTACCTTTCTTTTTTAGACGCAATTGTTTTTTATGCCTCTTTTTTATAGAATTAGTTTTTTTTATACCTAGGAGCACGTGTAGAGACGGGCTCCTGCAGATCCCACTCCTTGACTTTGTCAATGCCTCTCTCTCCTCCACATAAGGCTGGTCATAGTGGGAGTAACTTAGCAAGTAACATAACACACTTCAAGAAAAGTTTGCTTATGTGGCATATAGTTAATGAGGAGAGAGGTGTTTGGAGTAACATAATATGTTACTGTAACATAAAGCGTCCCAAGACAAAATGAGTCTACGTCTTAATAAATGATGGTCTGCATGATACTATACATATTTTACTCCCCACTATGAATGTAGTAACATAGACTAGTAACATATGCATGTTACTAGTCTAAGTTACTCCCCACTATGACTAGCCTAAGCGGGATTAGGGCATGTACAATGGTTCTATTGTAGGGATGCCACATAGGATAAATGATGAGGTGGAGGAAAGAGAAATCATAAGAAAAGGCTTTTCTTCTCTTATTTAAGAGAAGACAAGAGATGATCTCTTAGCACAATATGTTTCACCATGTTTTTGTTGGGAAAGGTAGTAATTTCAAAAAAAAAATCCTACGCACACACAGGATCATGGTGATGCATAGCAACGAGAGGGGAGACTGTGTCCACATACCCTCGTAGACCGAAAGCGGAAGCGTTAGCACAACGCGGTTGATGTAGTTGTACGTCTTCACGATCCGACCGATCCGAGTACCGAACGTACGGCACCTCCGAGTTCAGCACACGTTCAGCTCGATGACGTCCCTCGAACTCCGATCCAGCCGAGCTTTGAGGGAGAGTTCCGTCAGCACGAAGACATGGTGACGGTGATGATGATGCTACCGACGCAAGGCTTCGCCTAAGCACTGCTACGATATGATCGAGGTGGAATATGGTGGAGGGGGGCACCGCACACGGCTAAGAGATCAAGAGATCAATTGTTGTGTCTAGAGGTGCTCCCCCTTGATATAAAGGACCAGGGGAGGGGCGGCCGGCCGAGGAGGAGGCGCCAGGGAGGAGTCCTACTCCCACCGGGAGTAGGACTCCCTCTTTTCCTAGTTGGAGTAGGAGGGGGAAAGGAAGGGAAGGAGAGAGGGGGAAGGAAAGGGGGCGCCGCCACCCCCTCCTTGTCCAATTCGGACTAGAGGGGGAGGTGGCACGCGGCCAGCCCTAGCCGCCCCTCATCTTCTCCACTAAGGCCCATCTTGGCCCATTAAACTCCCCTAGGGGTTCTGGCAACCCCCCGGTACTCCGGTATGTGTCCGAAACTCCCCGAAACCATTCCGGTGTCCGAGCATAGTCGTCCAATATATCGATCTTTATGTCTCGACCATTTCGAGACTCCTCGTCATGTCTGTGATCATATCCGAGACTCCGAACTACCTTCGGTACATCAAAACACAAAACTCATAATACCGATCGTCATCTAACTTTAAGCGTGCGGACCCTACGGGTTCGAGAACTATGTAGACATGACCGAGACACGTCTCCGGTCAATAACCAATAGCGGAACCTGGATGCTCATATTGGCTCCTACATATTCTATGAAGACTTGATCGGTCAAACCGCATAACAACATACGTTGTTCCCTTTGTCATCGGTATGTTACTTGCCCGAGATTCGACCGTCGGTATCTCAATACCTAGTTCAATCTCGTTACTGGCAAGTCTCTTTAATCGTTACGTAATACATCATCTCGCAACTAACTCATTGGTCACAATGCTTGCAAGTCTTATAGTGATGTGCATTACCAAGAGGGCCCAGAGATATCTCTCCGACAATCGGAGTGACAAATCCTAATCTCGAAATACGCCAACCCAACAAGTACCTTCGGAGACACCTGTAGAGCACCTTTATAATCACCCAGTTACATTGTGACGTTTGGTAGCACAGAAAGTGTTCCTCTGGTAAATGGGAGTTGCATAATCTCATAGTCATAGGAACATGAATAAGTCATGAAGAAAGCAATAGCAACATACTAAGCGATCAAGTGCTAAGCTAACGGAATGGTCAAGTCAATCATATTATTCTCCTAATAATGTGATCTCGTTAATCAAATGACAACTCATGTACGTGGCTAGGAAACTTAACCATCTTCAATTAACGAGCTAGTCAAGTAGAGGCATACTAGTGACAATATGTTTGTCTATGCATTCACACATGTATTATGTTTCCGGTTAATACAATTCTAGCATGAATAATAAACATTTATCATGAAATAAGGAAATAAATAATAACTTTATTATTGCCTCTAGGGCATATTTCCTTGATCTCCCACTTGCACTAGAGTCAATAATCTAGTTCACATCGCCATGTGATTTAACATCAATAGTTCACATCTTTATGTGGTTAATACCCATAGTTCACATCGATATGTGACCAACACCCAAAGGGTTTACTAGAGTCAGTAATCTAGTTCACATCACTATGTGATTAACACCCAAAGAGTACTAAGGTGTGATCATGTTTTGCTTGTGAGATAATTTTAGTCAACGGGTCTGTCACATTCAGATCCGTAAGTATTTTGCAAATTTCTATGTCTACAATGCTTTGCGGAGCTACTCTAGCTAATAGCTCCCACTTTCAATATGTATCCAGATTGAGACTTAGAGTCATCTGGATCAGTGTAAAAACTTGCATCGACGTAACCCTTTACGACGAACCTCTTGTCACCTCCATAATCGAGAAACATATCCTTATTCCACTAAGGATAATTTTGACCACTGTCCAGTGATCTATGTGGCACCCCGGCTCAGAGGAACCGGAATGCCCCGTATTCCAGCCCAGAGATCGGGGAGAAGTCCCTGGAACACGGCACTGCTTGACATAGAACAAATCAGCTCTTATTACAAGAATAATAATACAAGGGTCTGATGTTACAAAGAAGCATATCAGCACGGCGACACTACGCCTGAGATACTACACTTGCTCTATGCTAGCAACGGAACAACTCGTAGCAGTGGAATACTTCTAGCAGCGGAACAACGACGAAGGTGGTGAACTCCACTCCGCAGGGACTCTTGCTGGGACACCATCTAGCTCGCACAAACAGACACCTCGACAAACAATCAAGCAATCATGGCATCACCTGCAATCTGGCATGACACACCAGGCCAGTACATTGAATGTACTTGCAAGCTCAGAACAACCATAAACATCAAGGCAAGACAATAACATAGCATTAAGTAGGTTAATTAAATTAACATCTACCATGATACGACAGCAACTACTAAGCATGAATGAAACTACTACAATACTGATATACCAACATCTCATATCTCCATAACCATATCTCTCTTGGCCAACCCGCCAAGTAATATACCATCTCGATCACCTCGTGATCAAAACCAAACGGTGATCTTTCCAACGATCACTACCATGACCAACACTTGGTCTCAAGCATGATCTTTCGGTGATCTCAACCACGACTAACACTTGGTCTCCAACATCATCATCAACATCCCGCCAATCACATCGCTCCAGAATATCAACATCTATATATATATATATATATATATATATATATATATATATATATATCACCTATAAGTCATTCCATCATGTGAGTGTTGATCGATCGGTGTGACCTAGTACGAACTTATGCCCATGACCAAGGATGCGGCTATCGATAGTTTAACAAATACACTCTGCATAGGTAGCGCACTTTACCCACACCACGGAACCCATGGCCTCGCACTCCCATTCGGGTGGACCAACGGTGTTCCGACAAAACCGATCTACTGCCATGACACTCTCCCGGCCACTGCGACCAACACCCCTTTTGGGTTCAGTCCTGGGTGGACCATGCCTACCGAAGGTCTTACGGCCACCATTGTGGCAAAAAGGTCCCAAACGGGGACAAAGCGCGCAAAACAACTCGGGCTCACAAGGTTCATGTCCGCCTACCTGATCAGGGTAGCGCGTGCCCATAACCTTCCCTACATTGGAGGCACCGGCGAGAGGCACGACAATAGACCGCATTATGGCCTTCCCATAAAGGCAAATGTGGTTGCACTAGAAAAGCCCAGTTCGGTGGCACCTGACCAACTTAATGACGGAATTTATCCCCAAAAATATAGTTGTGATAACTGCTACTCCGATATCAACTATCAAACTATGATCCAACAAATAATCTGAGGCTTAATATCATCTTACCAAAATACTCCGGGGACAGTATAACACTACTATCATGATGAATCCAAGAACGATAAGACTACTACTCAAATATCAAGAACTAACTATCCAACTATGATCCACATGCAAGCATCATCTCCAACATTGTTGAGGATATAGCTACTGAGTGTAAACCGGCCAGGAGGGCCCGGTTCACCCTCGACTATGCTGAAGCCCATGCAGATCCAGAAGATGGCGTTTTACTAATGAAGCTTAGAAGCCCGCAGCCCAAAGGCGGATTAGGGCCCATAGTGGTAAACCGCCATGACTATGTAAACTTGTAATATAAGTTAGGGAAGGAGAGACCAAGCCAGACACTTTGTATGAGTCGGCCTCGGGGCTCTGTAGACCGGCCGGGCATCAACCTGTGTATATAAAGGCATGACCCGGCGGCGGTTCAGGGACAACAGACAATAACCCGAGACTCAGGCAAGCGTATTTTGCTCCCTGGTCATCGAAACCCAATCAATCCCATCACAACTAGACGTAGGCTTTTACCTTCATCGAAGGGGCCGAACTAGTATAAACTCCCGTGTCCCTTGTCCGTTTTAACCCCTTCAAGCTAACCCATTGTGATGGCTCCACGACTAAGTCCTTTCATGAGGACATCTGACGTGTTAATTCCACGACAGTTGGTGCCCACCGTGGGGCTATCGCACGATGGTGTCGAGTTCTTGAAGTGCTGCTCTGAAGGACTTAAGGGGTACGTGATCGGCCGGATGACCAAAAGTCGTCACGGCAAGCTCTACATCGACGACGAAGGATGGGGCCCGAGGCGGCTCGATCGATCACGGTACCGGTCCCCTTCGGCGGAATTCATGTCTTCATCAACAAGATCGGCGAACCGGGCCCTGAGCCGGACATTTGCACCGACCTCGTCGAGACGGCTCAGCGTGCGAGTCCAGCCCAGGTTAAGCCCGCCGTGAAGCGTGCGTTCGTAGGATGTGTCCATGGGATCGGATCTGAACCGGTGTCTGAAGGCGAGACGGCCGTATACTCCGACAGCGAGTCATCCACTAGCGAAACTGAGTCCTTGTACCAGATTCATAGCGGTGTGTTCGAAGGATATTCCGATGGCAACAGTATTCCGGACCTCCTTGAACCGCCAAGTCGGGTTGCTGTTTACATGGCCGGAACACAGCCCACGTTGCAGTCTTCATCCACCGCAGCGACGAACACCGGACCAGCAGCATGGCAGAGTCTCCAAGGCCGTCCGACGCAAGTCCTCTCCGGTTTGATGGACGCCTGGGCGACCTTGTTGACCGCAACAGTCACCCCGGAGACGCGGGATCAGCACAATGCGGACGTTGCGAAACTGAAGGACCAAATAGCATAGGCTAAGGAGGACCTGGCAGCTGAGGATGTTAGGATGGCTGAAGAACGGGCCGCTTTGGATGCTCAATCACAGCGGATACAGGCACAGAATTACCAGCTCATGCTGGATCGGACCGCATCAGAGGATGTAATGCGAAGGAAGTACCGGTCATGTCTGCCGCCGGTTCTGAAGGTTAAATCTCTTTTCAGACGCCAGCGCTGGGCCGAGCAATCCGGCGGTACAGAAACCGGACGGAGGCGCCTAGGACAGCTCCGGATCAACTACGGATAACGGAGCCACCCCGACGAACAGATAACCCGCCGCAATACGTGTCTATGCCACCGGGTCACTTCTCGAGCCCTCTGGATAACATGATTGCCGCAGCTTCACGCCTGGCGGCCATTCTGATGGAAGGTGATTCAATAGCAGCAGTTGAAACGCGGCGGGCGAGAGATCTTCTCCAAACCGCCGTGGTGCAGCAACAGGCTTATTCATATAGTCGGGATAGAATTCATTCAACCCCTCGTCCGAGCCCAAGTTATAGCAGGTGTATGGATGAATCGGGGGTGTCTAGCAGCACGCGGCATCGCAATGCTCAAGATGTGGTGGATCATGGCAGGGCACGAAGGGATGCCGCTTTTGGTCGTTATCAACCCGCCCCGGTTCAGCCAGCAGCATCAGTTGACCGAGGCACCGGGCTTGCCTTCAGTTCCTGAGGAGTGCCGTGTCTTATTCCGGCTCTCCGTAATGTGCGTTTGCCCAAAGATTTCAAGGGTCCATGCAAAGTGCCTAACTACACGGCGGATCAGCCACCTGAGGCGTGGGTCGAGAGTTATGAGATGGAAATGGAGATGCTAGATGTAGATGAAGCAGCTTGTGCAAAGTACTTCACGATGATGTTGGAGGGAACAGCCCGTACTTGGTTGAAAAATCTGCCAGCTAATTCCATCGAGTCATGGGATCGAGTTGAAGGCCGGTTTATAGCCAATTTCAAAGACACGTGCAAGCAGCCCATGTCCATTGTGGATCTGGATGCTTGTGTTCAAGGAGAGAACGAGTCCACAACTCATTGGGTACGCCGGGTTTCAGAAGTTTTACACTCGTCCGACCGGATTAACGCTGGTCAAGCGATTATCACACCGAGCGCAATTGCGGTTTAAGTCACTAAAGATGAAGTTGGGACGGCCCAAGCGCCACTGCAGCGACATGGGAACCCTCATGGTAGCCTTGGTAAAGTATGCCGATTCTGATAATACCAAGGATCCCGATTCTGATGATGAGAAACCGGAGAAGGGAAAGAAGAATGGCGGTGCAAAGGGGCAGCATCACAACCAAGGAGGCCATGGGAATAATGGTAAGCGTAAAGCAGATTCAGATTTTGTGGCTAACGCTAATGTGCAGCGCCGAAAAGGTAAACCGCCTCAACAGCGGCGTATGGCGAATCTGGAGCGTTTGTTGAATCAGCCTGTCCAAGCATGGGACCAAGGAGGCTCACAACGCATCTCTGGAAGGATTGTAACATTATAAAGGAGTTCAAAAACTCGATCTTTTCCGGTATGATCGTGGTCCGTCGGCGGTTCAGGTCCAGTTTCCATGGTGGCGGCGGTTCAAACTCGGGTTTCGAGTAATCATGCCAACCGTAACAACCAAGGTGGTAATAACCAGCAGAATAATCAAGGGAATCAGCAGCAATCGGGTTACGAGTCACCCAAAGCAGTTGAATGGTGGGCGATATCATGTGTTCACCACTAGTGCGTGCAAGCGTGATCGGAAGCTTCACAAGAGGGCGATCAATCTTGTTGAACCGGCAGTTCCACGTTATCTGCGGTGGTCGGAACAGCCTATTGTGTGGAGTAGGAGGATCATCCGCCCCGGTTGACAATCCGGGTCAACTAGCTCGTGGTGGCGCCTCGGTGGGAGGTTATAAGTTCACCAAAGTACTCATGGATGGAGGAAGCGATGTCGATTACGTATTATGAGACATTCCGTCGCATGGGGTTGACAGATAAGAATCTTAAACCGTCCAACACTATTTTTTATGGTGTGGTACCAGGTAAATCGGCGTATCCCGTAGGTAAGATCATTTTGGAAGTTGTGTTTGGTGATGAGCATGACTCTAGGTCTGAGACATTGACCTTTGAGGTAGTAAGAATCCAGAGCCCGTATCATGCGCTGTTTGGGCGGCCGGCTTATGCAAAATTCATGGCAAGGCCTTGTTATATTTATTTGCAGCTCAAGATGCCGGGTCATAAAGGGACTATCACGGTTCATGGAAGTCGAAAAATCACATTGGATTGTGAGGAGGGTGATGCGGCTTATGCTGAGGCGGTTTGTGCCTCTGTAAGAGTTAAAGTTTTATAAGGAGAATGTTGATCCGGCAGATATGACCCCTCCAAGAAGCCCACCACCGAGCATGACCCAACCCTGCATTTCAAACCGGCCGACGAGACTAAGCTTGTTGACTTCAGACCTGGCGATTCGTCCAAGCGATTCAAAGACGCGGCCAATCTGGATCCAAAATAGGAAAGCGCGCTCATCGAGTTCATCCGTGAGAACCGGGACATTTTGCATGGAAGCCTTGACATGCCGGTGTACCGAGGGAACTCATTGAGCACACTCTTAATATTGATCTGAAGTTTAAACCAGTCAAGCAATTTCTTCGTCGCTTTAATGAAGAAAGACGCAAGGCAATTGGTGAAGAGGTAGCCCGGCTGTTGGCTGCTGGTTTTATCGTCGAAGTGTTTCATCCTGAGTGGTTGGCTAATCCGGTGCTGGTTCTTAATAAAAATGGCACTTGGCGTATGTGTGTGGACTACACGGACTTGAATAAGGCTTGCCCGGCTGATCCCTTTGCTCTCCCGCGTATTTTCAGATCATTGATGCGACGGCGGGTTGTGAGCACCTGAGTTTTTTGGATGCTTATTCAGGATATCATCAGATTAAGATGGCAGTTAAGGACCAGGAGAAGACAGCCTTCGTCACTCCTTTTGGAGCCTTCTGCTATGTCTCTATGCCCTTTGGGCTCAAGAGTGCTCAGGCAACTTATCAGCGTTGTGTGCAAAATTGTCTTCACACGCAGATTGGGCGTAATGTTCATGCTTATGTAGATGACATTGTGGTAAAATCCAGGAAGAAGGAAACACTGATCGATGACATCAAGGAGACGTTTGACAATCTTCGGATTTACAAGATGATGCTTAATCCGGATAAATGTGTTTTTGGTGTTTCGGCAGGCAAGCTTCTCGGGTTTCTGGTATCCAACAGGGGCATTGAGGCTAACCCAGAAAAAATTAAGGCAATCACATCCCTGGCTAAACCGAAGTGTATCAATGATGTTCAGCGTCTCGCAGGTCGGATTGCAGCCCTTAGCCGGTTTATCAGTCGTTTGGGAGAGAAGGCAATCCCTTTGTATCAGATGTTGAAAAAGACGGATGACTTCGTCTGGAGTGACGCAGCCAATGCGTCCTTTGAGGAGCTAAAGCGGCAGTTGGTGGAACCGCCGGTTCTTGCAGCCCCGGTTGACCATGAGCCTTTGCTGTTATACGTGGCTGCCAATGCCCCAGCGGTCAGTGTGGCAATTGTGGTTGAGCGTAAAGAAACTGGTAAGGAATATCCAGTTCAACGACATGTATACTACGTCAGCGAAGTCCCGATCGAGTCAAAACAACGCTATCCACATTGGCAGAAGTTGGTGTACGGGGTTTTTATGGCCAGTCGAAAACTCAAGCAATATTTTCAAGGCCATCCAATCACAGTGGTTAGTTCTGCTCCTTTGGGCGATATAATTCAAAACAGGGAAGCAACTGGCCGGGTTGCAAAGTGGGCAATCGAGCTTGGACCATACGGTTTAAAGTATGTACCTCGAACAGCCATCAAGTCTCAGGCTCTTGTGGATTTTATCAATGACTGGACCGAGCTGCAAGCACCGGAAGATAAACCGGATAATACGTACTGGACCATTCATTTTGATGGATCCAGGCAGTTGGAAGGCTCAGGGGCTAGAGTTGTCCTTACTTCCCCTCGAGGGGATAAGATTTGCTATGTCCTCCGCTTGATGTTTCCTTGTACTAACAACGCAGCTGAGTATGAAGCTCTACTCCATGGTCTCCGTGTGGCCAAAGAGATGAACTTAAGTCGAGTTTGTTGTTTCGGAGATTCTGATCTGGTGGCTAAGCAATTTCTGGTACTTGGGATTCTAAGGATCCACTCATGGCGGCTTACAGGCGTGAGGTGGATATTGTGGCGGGTCATTTCAAAGGGTATCAGGTTGAGCATATCGATCGGCGCAAAAACGAAGCAACAGACGCTTTGAGCCGCTTGGATCTCAGCCAGAAACCGGTACCTCCTAACACCTTTTTAGATATCTTGCATAACCCGTCTGTTAAGGTGCCTCTGAAGAGGATTTGGCTGTTCGGATCCGGAGGCTCGATTGGTGGCCGCTTTACACGTTATACCAGATTGGACGGTTCCATATCTCGGCGTATATGAGCCGGGCGAGCTACCAAATGATAAAGTCCTGGCTCGACAGATAGTCCGTGGGTCCAAGTCAATGGTTATTCACAATGGCGAAGTTACACTGTAGCCAGAAGCCGTGTATTTCAGCGTTGTGTTTCTCGGAAGAAGGCCAAGAGATCCTACGGGAAATTCATGAAGGAGATTGTGGTCATCATGCCGGTTCAAAGTCCCTGGTTGCAAAAGCTTTTCGTCATGGGTTTCTTGGTTGACAGCTCATGCCGGCGCGGAGGATCTGGTAAAGCGATGTGACGCTTGTCAAAAAAATTCACGCAGAGCTCATATTCCGGCTCAGGAACTACGGATGATACCTATTACTTGGCCTTTTGCTACTTGGGTACTTGATATGGTGGGACCCTTTAAACGCGTTCCTCAGACAAGAAGACCCACTGTTGGTGGCAGTTGATAAATTCACCAAGTGGGTTGAAGCGAACTGTTAGCAAGTGTGGTGCAGCTACTACGGTTCAATTTCTCAAAAGATTATCTTCGTTTTGGCTTTCCACACAAGATCATCACGGATAATGGTACCAACCTTTCCAAAGGTGAGATGGAGGATTTCTGTCAGAGAGAGCACATCCGGCTTGACCTAGCATCTGTGGCACACCCTCAATCCAACGGTCAAGCGGAGCGAGTTAATCAAGAAATTTTAAAGGTTCTTAAACCCCGGCTCATGATTCCCTTGAAGCGGACGCCGGGTTGCTGGGTGGAAGAATTACCTTCTGTGTTGTGGAGTATCAACACCACCCCCAATCGATCAACAGGTTACACGCCTTTCTTTATGGTATACGGGGCAGAGGCGGTTCTCCCAAGTGATATACGTCATGACTCGCCCCGGGTTGCTAATTATGTTGAAACGGACAACGAGCAAGCTCGCCAAGAGGCACTGGACCTGTTAGATGAAAAACGGGATATGGCTCTGGCTCGATCGGCGGTTTATCAACAATATCTACGGCGTTATCATAACCGCCGGGTTAGGACAAGAACCTTTCAAGAAGGTGACTTGGTGCTCCGGCTCATCCAGGATCAGACCGACATGCACAAGTTATCCCATCCTTGGTTAGGACCCTTTGTTGTAAGCAAGAACATGCACAACGGATCATAATACCTCATTGACGTTAGAGACAACTGACGCAACTCTGAGGAGGAGACCCATGACCATGGAACATAGCTCTCCTCCGGCCTTATTACACTTGAGCCATAGGCTCTTCTTATGTACATATTTTGACAATGTATATATTATGTTCAATAAATAAATTAGCATCCTTGCTCTAAGCGGGGCCTCTGCTATTTTTTCTCAAATATCCTTTGAGTTACATGGGGGCTTTCGCCGACAAAGCGGAGTACTACCTGTTAAACCGGCTATCAAGCCACAAAAGCTTGGGAGCTTCACACCCAAGGGGCCAAAGAGAGTCTGGATGCTTTGCACAACTCAAACATAGGCACCCAATGAGCACAGCTCATCACGTAACTTGGGGGCTTCTTGTGTCAAATACCAAAGAGTTTGAATGGACCCTTGTAGCTGGGTATCGACCCACGGCTTGGAAGCCTGGTATATTTACCTAAAACCCCGGGTTAACGGCCTTCATCAAGTAAGACACTCCTATCCAGGTCATCCGCACGGCCCTCCTAACGCTCGTTAATGATTACTCTCATTGGGACCTTGCACTTGTCAAAGTTAAACGGTGATTGGTTAGTTGGAGGTCCATCTTAAAAGGCTTTGTTAAATGGTTCAACTCAGCGACCTGGCAGCCCACAAAAAGCCTCGAATTTGGGCCTGGCAGCCCTAAAAAAGCCTCGACTACACGGTTTTATTTGCGTTTTGCTGAATTTTATATTAAACCGATTTTCTTGGCCTGGTCAGTCATTTTATTAGCCCGATATTCTTTAAACCGGCTTGGTTTGCAACTATACGTTGACAGACCTTATTCTTAAACCGGAGTTTGTTAACCCGGCCTGGCGTTGACTACCAGTCACCAGCTTTGATCATCTGGTGTGCATCATCACCCGGTATGACTTACTATACAACGTCAGTACATGATGGGGTTATACAAAGAATTCCAGATTTGGGTTTTCACCCTTATTACAATCAAGGTTAACCAGCCAACTAAACAGGGATATTACATCACAGGTATGAATCATTTCATATTTTTACGGTTTGATTATCAATCAGCCATTTTCTTGGGTATTAGGACCCGTCCGGCGGTAAACCGCCAGGACCCTGTTTCTTTTTATGCACACACAGGAGTTGCATATTATGATGGCAGCATATCTGAACCAAAATAGGCATTGACATGGCGGATCACGTAAAGTATCCCTCCCCGCATCGATGGCGTAAGATCAAAATAGTTTTTGCTACCCTATTACAAGGCATTCAGAGGCCCAAAATATGGAATTGTTTCACAACGGACAGTTTCTGACATATCAACCGACTTGACAGATTAAGCTTCATCACCGGGTTGATGTGAAGTAGATGGGTCATTTGGCGTCGGTTCAGCCTCCTCCTCCCCATCCAATGGCCGGAAGTCATTGGTGGTCCAGTCAATCCGGTTTAAAGCCTGAAAGATAGCCTCTTCACTTATAAGCTCGGTGGATCAACGTCGGGCGTAAGTGTGCTTACGGGTTGGTGGAACAAGGTTACGCACTTCAAGAATAACAGCTTCAACCCGTTTGTCGTTTGCGTCGTAGACGGATCGGTGAACCGTCAGGTTAGCCTCTTCTGCCAACTGACTCGCCAGAGGACGCATCTCCCTTGTTACCCGTTTGAGGGCGTCGTTGTCAAATACTTTGTCGTTTTCTTGTGCACTAGGGAAGCCCTTGGCTATATCAGCTGGATCAAGATCAGCTATCCATGCCTTGGCTCGAGTCTGTGCTGGTAAAGCGCCAGCCCGGGCAGCGGATCGCTTCAACTCTTCTATCTGCGTTGGCGTCATAGATAGCCGGTCCAGCGTGTTCTTGATCAGTGTTGGAACCGCATTGTCATAAGAAGTGGCGCAGATAACCCGTTGGACGCTGGTATACAGCTGTTCAATCAACAGATATCTGTGACCTTGAGTTTCTTCCGTATATCAGAACCCAGATGAGCAATGCGCCTGCCTATAGCAGTTTAAGAAGTTCATGTTAACCGGAGAAAATTTCAAAGCGGAATATTCATAAAGCCTTGGTAAACAGTGCTTACCAAATATTGCAGAGGTCATGGCATTGACTTGGCGCTTTAATCCAGTAAGTTCTTCTGTCACCGATTTAAGAGCTGATTTAGCGTCTTCCGCCCGCTTCAGCAATCCAGCCTTTTCAATATCCCAGTTGGCCTGCTCAGACTTGAACCATTCCTTGAGCTGCTCTGTGGTGGTTAAGGTGGTTTTCAACTCATCCTTGGCCTTGGTGGTTTCTGCTTGTTGGGATTTCAGATTTTCTTGAAGGTCGGCAATTTGTGAGACTTGTTGGCTTATCTCACTCTGCAACAGTAAGAGACCATGTTAATATCTTTGTTAAAGTCCCAAGCATCTAACCAGTTATACACTTGGCACTTGGGGGCTAATGCGGATCATTTTTTTATGCTGATTATTGAAGTCCCAAGGATTAATACATGTTTTAATCATGGCAGTTGGGGGCTAATGTGTGTTTGATCAGAAATACACAAGGAAATCTCATAAAGTACAGTATGGAATATACAAAGTCCCGGTTTGACTTTCTGAAGACAAACCGGCCCTTGGGGGCTACAATGCAATGAAGGTACAGAGCAAAGAGCAAAACTGTTTACCTCATAGCGCTCCTTCATCAAATTTACTAAACCGGCTTCATAATCACGGCTTGTGTAAAGCCGGTACAAGAAGCCGGAGTGAAGTTCTTGAGCAGAAAGATCGACATAAGCTGAGAAATCAGTTTTCTCCTTCCCCTTGCTCATAGCAGCAAATTCATCCTTGGCAGTGTGCTTTAATAGAGCAACCGGATTACCAGGGGCGGTATATGCAGTACCAGTAACAACAACGTCATCATCTTTGGCCGGACTGGATGAATTGACATTCTTAACAGGGCTTGGCGCCTTGGTAGCAGGGCTTGGCGGTTTGTTAGCCAGGCTTGGCGGATCAGCAGTTGAGCCCCACTATTCCACTGATGGACTTGGAGGAGCTGGAGGATGTGAAGTATCAACCTCTACATTCAGTTCAACCTCTGACGGGTTAGCATCAGCATCTTAGTTTTTTCTAGCAGAGCTGTCTATAGCAACTTCAGGGTTTTCGCCATGATGCTCTGGAGTCTTTTCTGGATCAACATCAACAGTAGGGTCGCTGGTCTTGGCTTTCTTACTTAGTCGAGCCTTGGCACTACAACATCAAAGGTTAGAATACAGTAAACCGACAAATAAAAGAAACGAATTAAGGAATAATATACTTACCCAGCGACGACTTTGAGAGGAAGCAGCTGAGTGGTTAATGAACCGCTAGATGAGTTGGAAGAAGCTTGGTAATTCGGATCAGACGGATTGAGAGGGCATCGGAAGAAACCTTTCAAAGGATAACGTTTTTCAGGAGAACAAGTCACCTCTGGACGACGTTTCCGGGTTGGCGTATCAGCTAAACCAGACGACGTGATTTGTTGACCGCTATGCCGGGTTGTGTGACGCTCTTTTGTGTCTCCAAAGAAAATTTTGGATCCAAATGAGCAAGGGGGTGAGATTGTTTTACTTTCTAGACTGTGCGGCGAATTCTTTGAACCGGTACAAGATCTGAATCGGAAGAAAGAAGGATTACCTCAACATGTTCTGCATGGCTAGCCTCAGCATCGTCCTGGGAATAGTAATTGTCAATAAGGTGAACGAAAAAGGAACCAAGTGAGTCAAGTTCTACCTCAGCGTCTGATTCTTCATCTTCTGGCGGATTAAAAGACTCGGTGGTTTTCTTCTTGCCAGTTTTCTTGGTGGCCTTGGTCTTTGCACGAGGAGCCCGGACCGGTTTAGTCCATTTCCAAAAGGAGCTGTTAGCCTGAAATTAAGACAAGGAAAGGTTAGTACACAGTCAATACGGAAGCAAATCAGTAAAGTATTTAGATGAACTTTACCGCTGGCGGTTTATTGGAGACGCAAAACGGAGCCAACCCGGTTTGGCTACATGCAGAGATCGATTCATCAAGCATTTTCTTCACCGATTCAGTAACTTCAAGATCGGTTATTACTATTTCATGATATCGTTGAGGGTCTTTGACATCACCAGTGTATTCATGCATCAATCCGGGGCGGCGGCTTAAAGGTAAAATGCCCCAAGAAACCCAAAGAGCGGACAAGATCAATGCCGGTTAAACCGTTGGCCATCGAGCCGGAGCTTTGTAAGTTGAGGTGCAAAATTCTTCCGTTCTGCGGCGGTCAAGCGTAAAGGTAATGGGTGGCCGTTGCTAAGCCGGTGAGGGCGATAACCCGGCAAAGGATTTTCTCCATCAGGGGTAGTGTTCCGGCAGTAAAACCAGGTATGATTCCAATCTTTAGGATGACTATGATGTTTTGCATGAGGGAAGTCAACTTCTTTCCTTTTCTGAATTGAACCGCCGCCAAGCTCTGTGTTGGGACCATCTGAGAATTCCGTACGGCGGTTCAAATGAAAGAAGTCCCAAAATAGCTCCACGGTTGGCTCTTCTTGAAGATAGACTTCGCAGAATACTTGAAAGTTGCATATATTGGACACAAAGTTCGGACCAATATCTTGCGGATGGAGTTGGAAGCTTGTGAGGACATCCCGGAAATTTTTTGATCTGGGCGGACTGAATCCCCGGTCTAAGTGTTGCATAAAAACAATCACCTCTCCTTCTTGAGGTTCATGTGGACATTCCGATTCCGGAACTCGCCAGTGGAGAACCCTTTTTGAGGCTAAAACACCAGTGGTGACATAGCAGATTGATTTGTGTTTGCGTGATCCGGGACGGAACCCAATTGCAAGCAGCGAATTGTTTCGCCATTCCGGAAGGGGGGAACTGAAAGGAAAAACAAGTGCCGGTTTTACAATTAACGGTTTAAGGTGTAAAATTCAGTGTTAAACCGGAGAAAAATACTATGCAAGGTTCAGTTGGCGGTTTAAGAGAGGGCTAATGATATATGGCGGATTGGTTGTCAAAGGTTAAACCGCCCATAGGCAGAAGGACCAAGATTCAAAATTTCTACTAAGTGTTGACAGAAACAGGTTTCACACAATGCTCAAATTTATTTGGATCTACCGCACATCTGTAAAGCAATTTTTTCTGTGATCTCTAAAGGCGTTAAGCGAGCAGGAAGGTCGTATATTCTCTGTAAGAAAAGGAAGATCTGCTAGCATTAAAAACGGATGCGGAATAACTACCGCATGAGATACACTTCTATTGGATCAAAACTACCGCGGCAGAAGGAAGGACGAAGAGGAAGAATGAAGAACTGTACAGATGAGCTCGTGAACCTTAAACACAGATCTAAAGATGAAGGAAAGAGGAAACTTACCACTGCAGATTTACTGCGGAGGGGTGCGACGAGTTTCGATCCGTTTGAGTTGATGCGGCCTTTGTCGATCACGATTCTCAAGGGTCGCGGACGACGGCGGAGCTTCAGAGCTTGGGCGTCGCGAGGAAGAAGAAGGCACAGAAGGGGAAGAGAGAGAAGGGCCCTCGGGCCTTATTTATAGAGGAAAGAATAAATGGCAGGCGCAAGAATCAAGGAGCCTTAAGCGGCAGAGTGGGTGCACCTGTCGCCTCAATTTTCGGGATAGCCATTAAGTGAAGGGAATCTTTTTAATCTTTTTATACAGAGATGATGTCATGATGGACCGTTGTTGTGTTCAGAAGATGATGTCACGGCGGTTTACAAAATTTACAAGAGAAGACAATATGGCGGTTTATGAAAATACAAGAGGACGCCTACAAGATATCTTTGAAGTATTGAAGATTGACATGAACAAATTCAAATCAATCTGGGGCCTAATGTTGAGGATATAGCTATCGAGAGTGTAAACCGGCCAGAGGGCCGGTTCACCCTCAACTATCTTTGAAGCCCATGAAGATCCAGAAGATGGCGTTTTACTAACGAAGCTTAGAAGCCTGCAGCCCAAAGGCGGATTAGGGCCCATAGTGGTAAACCGCCATGACTATGTAAACTTGTAATATAAGTTAGGGAAGGAGAGACCGAGCCGAACACTTTGTATGAGTCGGCCTCGGGGCTCTGTAGACCGGCCGGGCGTCAACCTGTGTATATAGAGGGACGACCCGGCGGCGGTTCAGGGACAACAGACAACAACCCGAGACTCAGGCAAGCGTATTTCGCTCCCTGATCATCGAAACCCAATCAATCCCATCACAACTAGACGTAGGCTTTTACCTTCATCGAAGGGGCCGAACTAGTATAAACTCCCGTGTCCCTTGTCCGGTTTAACCCCTTCAAGCTAACCCATTGCGATGGCTCCACGAGTAAGTCCTTTCATGAGGACATCTGACGTGTTAATTCCACGACAAACATCATACTCCAAAACATAATATCATCTAGCATCATGATGGAAATAACACTAGCCACTAATAATCCAAAGGAAACATGATATCCAAAGTAACACTCCAAAATAATACCAGATATAATCATGAAATAACCATAATAGCCACTAAGAATCCAAAGGCACATGTCATCCACATAATCATCAAAATATAAGCCCTAGAACTCCAAGCAATATCATGGCAATATCAAGATCAAAACAATACTCCGGGAAATGCCATGAACAAATCATACATAGCTAATGCAATATTCTAAACAAGTTCAAATAAATAAACAATGTCACTGCATTGCAATCATGCAAATGGAGGGTGTGGCTTGCCTAGGGTGGAAGAAATCAACGGAAGAAAGTGCGAGAAGCTCGCGGAACAAATCGCCGGAAAGCGTACTCTCTCGGAGGGGGCTGAATAAGGGCAGGGGCAAAATGGTCATTTTAAGAATGTCAAAACATCGTGAAAATGATTCCATTGGAACGGGCTCGACAAAACGAAGAAGTGGGCTTTGGATTCACCTGATTTGGAGTTGGGAGTAAAAAGATATAAGGGTTTTTCTGCCAGGGACCTATCTGTAATGAAATCATCACAAACAGGCCCTCGGCTGGAAAAACAGAACGCGTGTTTCACAGAATTACGTTTTCCAAAGAGGAAAGCGCATTCCGCACCGAAGAAGGAGCGAATATGCTTTCGTTAAGGGAAAGCGTTCTCCACAGGAGTACGTCTCCACTTATCCACGTCAGCGGTGGCGGGACCGGGCCTTGGTCTCGCTGACAAGCGGGGCCCGCGACGTTGACTCTCTCCTCCCGCCTCCTTCTTCTTCTCCCCCGACACCGCACGCAGAGCCGAGGAGAGGAGCCGGCGCTGGCGCTCGTTCCGGCAGCTCCGGCCATCTCCCGAGGAGATCCGGCCATGGATGAGCTCAGCGGAGCACGGCGCATCACCTGGGACCATCTCCGGCCGGCTAGGAGGGCCGAAGCGTTGGCTGCTTCGAGGCCGGCGGGCGGAGGTCTTCGGGCGCCGGTGAGCTTGCGGAAAGGGGCCACCAGAGAAGAAGGAGAGATGCAGGGGAGGTTCACGGGGGACTAGGTGGGTCTCTGGTGGTGGTAGAAGGAGGGGAGGTGCTCGACTCCGGGCGAATTTAGCCGGAGCACCGCGGCGGCCATGGCGGCCTAGAGCAGTGAGGAGGGGCGCTGGAGCTTGGGCGAGAGGCTGGGCGGGATCCGGGGAATGGTGTGAGGCTGGGGGTGAGCTCGAACGGCTCGGGGGAGGCCTATATATAGGCGGGCGAGGGGTGTGCCGCGCTGTTGTCGCCACGGACGCGTGTTCGTCGCCGCGGACGCGTGTGCACGCGCATGAGCTCGGGGGTAGGCGGCGATGGAGGCATAGGGATAAAGCTCACGGGGAAGAGGCGGCCAAGGGAGCGCAGGGAGGATGACAACGGCGACGAACCAAGCCAAACTGCCACTGTGCGCCCGTGGGCACGCGGCGGCTTGCGTCAGTGAGGAAGCTGCCGGAGGGGGGGCTGGGTCCAGGTGATCGGAGACGATGAGAGGAAGACAATGGACATGATCACCCGCGCTAAGACGACGAGGGGGAAGCGGACGAAGCAGAAACGGTGCCCTGGACGCGGCCACTGCACACAGAGCGCGTGCACAGGCACGCCATCGTCGCAGTCACCACGTGAACCAGGGCATTCAATGCTCTACAGCACCCAAAAAGTTGTCTAGATGATATTCCATCTAGGGAAGGTTGCAAGTGAGTTTGTAGATCAGTGAAAAGTGGTCTGGTTAAATGGTAATCGTCGCCTGAAGTTTACTGCAGTAAATTTGATCATGCATTGGTGATCAACCAGGAAGTTCTTAGGCCAAATGGATTTGTCTGAGATGATTAGCTTAAGAAGGAATATGATCCTGGAGGTTTTGGAGCACAATGTAGCACAAACTAATATAGTTGATGTGTAACCCCAAAATTGGTCCAGAATCAAGATTTGGATGATGCACTCACATAGTGTTATGTAATGGGATGTAACTTGGCAAATCCTCATTATATGGACATATAAAGATGTTGTAAAGAGATCATACCAAATGGACAAGCCAAAATGGTACTTGCTTCACAAACATCATTTCTGTCCACAAACTTGCAAAAATTCTAGAGGAATAATGGCTTGATGAACCATGACGAAAATGGGTGTAGGTAGGTTATATGGATAATAGAAGGCCTAGAAACATTGTCAGCCACAATGGAGCAAGATAAAGTATACTTGCTTCACAAACTGAAATTTTGGACAGAATCAAAGAATTGAAGATGAGCTCTCATGGAGGCATGACATGAGCTATACTTTGGTGGAGGGCTATGAGATGATGATATTAGGGATCATGCAAAATGGAAACTCATTTGGATATGCCTAGCTTGCAGCTCCTTCACAAAGCTTCTTTCTGGATAGAAACTTTGGAAAATCATAATTAAATAATTACTAGGCAAATGAGGATGCATTTTGGCATGTGGAAATTATATGGACATTAAAAGGTGTCCAAGGAGTTTGAGGTCAATTGGCAAAAGGGAAATAGCACTTGCTTCACAATGTGCCATTTAGGGCAGAATAGCGAATGAATTATTTGAGCATGATGGTAAACATGACAAATGAAATATTTTGCCATATTTGAGAAATATATGACCAAAAAAAATTATGAGAATTATTTGGGAATTTTAGGAGTGATATAAATAAAGGTTGCTTCACAACCTAGGGCAATTTGAGTTATTCCTTTAATAGAAAAGGAATATTCCCAATGAAAAGAATATTGGGATTTGGGCTAGGATGAAAATGACAGGGTCTAGGGAAGGGTTTTGGAATGACAAGCCACTCTGGAAACAAAGAAGAGGGCATCTTCTTCAGTTTCCAGACCACAAAGCCACGCAAAAAAGAAAACTCAAACAAAAACCTCAGAAAAACAAAAGAAAAAGAAAGGGCCAAAAATCAGGCTGCCACAAACCATACCCCCTTAAAGAAATCTCGTCCTCGAGATTTGGTTGCTCAGGGAACAAGTATGAAGATACTGACTTAAGGAAACCGTTTCCAACTCGGGTATCCTTTTTCTTATTTTTGTTCCCACTAAATTTTTAATCTGACTGGCCCTGGGGTGGTTTGCTTTAATATATCCATATTCTGACAGATCTTACCTTGCTTGTTCATGCTTATACATGCTGCAATTTCTTTTTAGATCTGCTGACTTAGCTGAATGTGATTGATTCTCACGACTGGAAATATATGTCGGTCTCACAAATCCATGAGTGATTTCCGCTGGGTGTGTCATTCGGCACTGACAATATTTCATAAATTGGTGATCAGATTTTTCTAGTGGACACCCAAGCTCTAACTCCTTGCATTGGGTTTCTCCACTAAATGCAGGTCCTTCGGGTTCCAAACAGTGAGTTGGGTCATATCCGCTTTCCTGACAGATTTTGGCTTATCGCGAAAGTTTCTGAATCATCTTAACTGGTTCCACTGTCTTGAGTATCGGATCCGTACCAAATATTTGATTGTTGCCTGTCGTGGCTAGCATAAGAGTTCGACTTGTATGATAATATCTGCAGACTTGACTGACGGTGGTTCTGCACCACGCGGGTCTTGCAACAATTTTTTTTTCATACCTGCATCACTGGTCTTGCTCCTTCATTATTGTTTTCTTGGTATGGATCCTTGGCTGAAAGAGCTGGGTCATATTGCTTCTTCGTATCACCATAGGTACTATCGGTGCAATTTTTTGGCAATCATAGCTTATCCTCATTTTTACGACAGGTACCCCATTAAATGGCAGTTCAACACCCCTCAAGTTCTGACCGCAGGAAAATGATCATCCGAACCTTTGCAAGAAATCGGCAAATAAATCAGTAGCCACCAGAACGGTCCTTACAACTCAGATCTGGGACATTACTGAAATAACTCAACCATGGCTCAGAACGGCCGAAAAGCAGCTCAGAACATGAGACCGGCTTGATGAGAAGAAGGTGGCAGCTCCCTAAAATAGCCAAAAAGCAGCTATAGGGCTACTGTCACAAAAAGAAACTCAACAGTTGTACGAGACAGCCGAAAAGCAGCTCAGAACTCATGACAGTCGTTGAAGAGAGAAATAAAAATCGGCATCCACCCCGGATAGCTAAAAACAGCTTAGATCACAGGCATGGTGTCGTCATTGGAGAAAAAGGGGACAATGGCTCATCAGGATCATTTTCCAGGTTCACAGGTACTTGTCTTGAGCTCATTGATGTCGTCAATCCTCGTAATCCTTTGTCACACTGCGGTGTATACTGGCTTTCATCTCTTAACCATCCTCTTGTGGTTGTCAGGTCCTCATCCGAGTGACTTGTAAGATCTTGGTGGTATGCTCACCGCATATATATGAGAATCTGATTCCCGAGACAGACGTGTATTCTAACTGATTCTTGCTTCTGACCAAAATGTTGCGGATCTGATTCTTGGAATTCACTGCCATATGCAATTAAATTCACAGTGTACTACCTTGTACCAATGTCTTACTGAGGAAGATTGGCTAGCTTGTGCTCGAAACTTTCATGGGACAGCTTGCTGAAGAAGACTAGGTATCGTGCTTCAGAAGCTTACCCCCTTAAAGACTTTGCTGGGGAAAGACTCAGTACCTTATGCCGGAAGCTTTTGCGGTTGCTTACTGAACAAGGCAGAGTACCTTGTACGGGAAATCAACCATGTATCGTACCGAGGAAGATAGATGAATCATGCCTTGGAAGTTTCTCGGGTATCTTGCGAGGGAAGATTGGGTTGCTTACACTAGAAGATTCTTATTGTGATATGCGGACTGATTTCCACATATATAACCATCTTAATACTGTTGTTATTGATTTCTTGTATGAAACGGGGTTTTGCAGGACTATCCTCCTTTCTGAGTACATGCCATATTTTGGCTTGCTTCCAGGTACATCGGGTTCCAAAATCATCCTCAACGAAAAATTAAACTTGTATCTGAGCCATACCTTTGATAATATTCTGTCAACCTTGCACACAATTTATCTTCTTGCTGATTTGATCATTTCTGCTATGAGGAGCACATGCTCAGGGAGACTTGACACTCAGTAACAAGATCAGATATCCCCCAATCTGAATGCGGTCGGCTGAGAATTCCATACTGTTGTGAGGAGTGCACGTTAAAACAAACTTTATACTGACATTCCATCCAGGATTTATTTTGTATTCAGACGAGCTATTTCCAATTTCACTGTAGTCTGCTGACAATTCCATTCTGTTTAGCTAAGTTTCCAAAAATATGCATTTCTTGCTGATCCTTCGGGTTTGGTGTTGGCTGACGAGCAACTTTAATAGGGGAAAGTTTGTAACACTAAAGGCCCAAAGAAAGAAACAAAAGAAACGACTAAAACAAAAGCACACAAGCAAACTACTAATATAATTAATCAAGCAATCATTACATATTACTGCTACTCACACCATAATATTCATGCACACCTAAGCACACAAAGCACGCGGAAACTCCGGTATTACGGTCTAATATGTTGTGGCAGTGTGCACAAAAATTATATCCATGTGTGGAAGGATTTGGCGTAACCGAAGCTACACCAAGCATTGGCTGAACAGTGGCTGGATCTGGATGGATACACAGGTGAGGACGGACTTGACGATCAAGTAGCAAGACACAAAAGTAACGACCACATCATCATCAAACGTACGAAAGGGAATCATACACGTCCAAAGAATAGAATGACTGGGTAGGGTAGCGGTGGAAAAACAAGGCTCGCTGGCATTGCCATTTTCTGATAACCAAGATCAGTAAGGGTTGCTAGAGGGACGAGATGGATGGCATGATTCGGGATAGAAACAAAGTCTATCACCGAAATAATATGGGTGGGTGGCGAAAATATACGCGATACCTGAGCATAACTCCTGCAAATGGTGTCTGGAACTCTGGGTACCAAGGCATCACTCTGCTGGGACAAAGATGACGCCAAACACCAAAGAGCAGACATGCTAAGAAGGAGGGTGCAGGCAGTGGACCGAAAACGATGCCACCTACACTCACAAGATTAACTGTTAGTGACAAAATAATAATCTATATGCATGCTATGTGACAAACGAATGCTACAATCAAGTGCAACAAACCAACTGGGGTCTATACTACCGCTTTCTAACGTTCGCGCGGGCTAGGGCATCCTACAGCCAGACCTACTCTGATACCAAGCCTGTGGCACCCTGACACAGAGGAACCGGAATGCCCCGTATTCCAGCCCAGAGATCGAGGAGAAGTCTCTGGAATACGACACTGCTTGACATAGAACAAATGAGCTCTTATTACAAGAATAATAATACAAGGGTCTGATGTTACAAAGAAGCACATCAGCATGGCGACACTACGCCATGCGATACTACACTTGCTCTATGCTAGCGGTGGAACAACTCATAGCAATGAGAATACTTCTAGCGGTGAACGGCAGCGAAGGTGGTGAACTCCACTCCGCAGGGACTCTTGCTGGGACACCATCTAGCTCGCACGAACGGACACCTCGACAAACAATCAAGCAATCATGGCATCACCTGCAATCTGGCATCACACGCCAGGTCAGTACATTGAATGTACTTGCAAGCTCAAAACAACCATAAACATCAAGGCAAGACAATAACATAGCATTAAGGAGGTTAATTAAATTAAAATCTACCATGATACGACAACAACTACTAAGCATGATATGAAACTACTAAAATACTGATATACCAACATCTCATATCTCCATAACCATATCTCTCTTGGCCAACCGGCCAAGCAATATACCATCTCGATCACCCCGTGATCAAAACCAAACGGTGATCTTTCCGGCGATCACTACCATGACCAACACTTGGTCTCAAACTGTGATCTTTTCGGCGATCACAACCACGACCAACACTTGGTCTCCAACATCATCATCAACATCCTGCCAATCTGTACTGCTCCAAAATATCAAAACACACACACACACACACACACACACACACACACAGATATATATATATATATATATATATATATATATATATATATATATATATATATAGCCTATAAGTCATTCCGTCATGTGAGTGTTGATCGAACGGTGTGACCTAGTACGAACTTATGCCCATGACTGAGGACGCGGCTATCGATAGTTTAACAAATACACTCTGCAGAGGCAGCACACTTTACCCACACCATGGAACCCATGGCCTCGCACTCCCATTCGGGTGGACCAACGGCGTTCTGACAAAACCGATCTAATGCCATGACACTCTCTCGGCCACTCCGACCAACACCCCTTTTGGGTTCAGTCCTAGGTGGCCCATGCCTACAAAAGGTCTTACGGCCACCGTCGTGGCAAAAACAGTCCCAAACGAGGAGAAAGCGTGCAAAACAACTCGGGCTAACAAGGTTCATGTCCGCCTACCTAATCAGGGTAGCGCGTGCCCATAACCTTCCCTACGTTGGAGGCACGGGAGAGAGGCACGACAATAGACCGCATTAGGGCCTTCCCATAAAGGCAAATGTGGTTGCACTGGAAAAACCCGGTTCGGTGGCACCTTACCAACTTAATGACGGAATTTATCCCCAAAAATATAACTGTGATAACTGCTACTCCGATATCAACTATCAAACTATGATCCAACAAATAATCTGAGGCTTAATATCATCTTACCAAAATACTCCGGGGACAGTATAACACTACTATCATGATGAATCCAAGAACGATAAGACTACTACTCAAATATCAAGAACTAACTATCCAACTATGATCCACATGCAAGCATCATCTCCACATCATACTCCAAAACATAATATCGTCTAGCATCATGATGGAAATAACACAAACCACTAATAATAATCCAAAGGCAACATGATATCTGTCGTGGTTTTGTCACGGCAGATGTCCTCATGAAAGGACTTAGTCGTGGAGCCCTACGGGTTAACTTGAAGGGGTTAAAGCGGACGCAAAGACACAAGAGTTTATACTAGTTCGGCCCCTTCGATGAAGGTAAAAGCCTACGTCTAGTTGTGATGGGATTGATGTGGTCTCGATGACTAGGGAGCAAATAAGCTTCGCTTAGGCCTTGAGTTGTTGTTGTCTGTCCTTGAACCGTCCCGGGTCGTCCCCTTATATACACGGGTGACGCCCGTAGGTTCAGAGAGTCCCCATCTCCGGTTCATACTTGTATCCGGGTTGGTCTCTCTCTATTCCTAACTTACAATACAAGTTTACATACCATGCCGGTTTACGACTACAGGTTCTAAACCGACTACAGGCCTTGGGCCCTTACTTTCATGCCTCTTGGGCTTTTACACCGTTGAACTACTGATGAAGTTAACCCGGCCCGAATAGGCGGTTTACGCTTGATAGTAATATCCCCAACATTAGGCCCCAGATTGATTTGAACAGGTTCATGTCAATCCTTGATAAAAACCTTCATCTTCAATACCTTCTTGAAATCGTTGAACCGCCGTGATGTCACCTTCTTCGGTTGCTGTAAATCGGCATGACGTCCCCATAAATATAGCATTCATGATATCTTCTTTGTTTAACAGATCCGCAATAATCGAGGCGATCTGCTTCCCTAGATTTGTGGCTCCTTGATTCACGCTACCGACACGGTATCTTGCCTTATAAATAGGACCGAAGGGTCATTCCTTTTCTCCCCTCCGTCCCCTTTCTCTTCGTCTTCCTCGCGTCGCTAGCCTCGGAGCTCCGCCGCCGCCATCGACCTCTGCACCGTCTTGAGCCGCTGCATCAACCTGAACGCACCAGAGAAACGCAGCACTCTTCCGCATCTTCTCAACTCAGGTAGGTCCTCGGTTCCCCTCGACCTAGATCCGTTCTAGGGTTTCTTGTTCTTCTGATTGCTCCATTAACTGTTCATGCTCATACCGGACTCTGGATAGATCTGTGACACCTTGCTCGATTAGTAGTCACTTTTAGCATCCGCTTTGTAGTCTCGTGCTCACGTTCATAAATCTCGCACATTATCTCCTGCTCATTGCATCAATCTTGCTCTGCTTTATTCTTTTTGGATATTTTTCTTCTTTTACGATCGGCTTGGATCCTTCGTTGTAGAGAAATCTTGCGAAACCTGTTTCTGCACACTTAGCTGTTCGCAACCTCAATTGTTTTCAATATTTAGACCAGGTGGTTTAACTTAACATAGAAAAAATGAAATAAACCGGTATACACCATTAGTCCCCTTGTTGAACCGCCAGAACTCCTTAACTTATTAATCGCCGCTTCATAGAACTTCGGTTTAGATGTATTTGTCTCCGATTTAGCATTGTACACGGTTCTCTCTTTGTCCCAACACATTTCTTGAACCGGATTTATATTATTTTTTGTAGATGGCCAAACAAGTATATGAGTGCAACTGGGCTCCTTCCCGTGTCACGAAACTCAACTAAACAATCTGGTCTGTTGGCGCTTTAAGCGGTAAAAATATTATCCATTGGAGGGTTCCTGGCAAAGAATGTCCACCCACACCTCAAGAAGGAGAAATTGTAGTTTTCGCAGATCACTTAGCCCGGGGTTTTAACCCGCCCGGTTCAAAATTTTACCGGGATGTGTTAGCCAATTTTCAACTCCGTCCGCAAGATACAGGCCCCAATTCTGTTACCAACATTTGTCACTTCCAAGTGCTCTGTGAGGCATACTTTCAAGAAGAACCCACAGTTGCATTGTTTAGAGACTGCTTCCATCTAAACCGCCGCACAGAATTCACCGACGGGCCCAACACAGAATTGGGTGGTGTGGCGATTCAAAAAAGAAAGGAGGTCACTTATCCTCATGTCAAACTGCACAGCCACCCCAAGGAATGGAATCAAACATGGTTTTATTGCAGAGACACTTCACCTGCCAATGAGAATCCTTTGCCCGATTTTTGTCCAGAGCGACTCGGTAATACACATCCCTTTCCGCAAAGATTAACCGCCAATGAGAGAAGTAAATACGCTCCTCAACTCTCCAAGCTTCGAGCCTTCATGGCCAATGGTTTAACCGAATTGATCTACTTATTGTTGGATATCATGGAGCATACTACCCTCTCCCAGCGCCCGGTTTAATGTGTGAGTACCTTTGGTAGTGTCGGCGACCCCCTCCGACACGTTAATATCCAGCTCATCGATGATGAGGTCACCGATCTTGTGAAGAAAATGTTGAATGAACCGGAACACCTACGTACTGAACCGGTCTGCTCCCCTTACGTGCTACCAACAAACCACCATCTGTAAGACTTGACTATTTTGTCTTGAATATATTACTGCTATTTACGGCATCATTTTAACATGAACTGCTGCTTAATCAGGGTGATGATCCATTACGGAGCAAGAAGCGTCCACAAGAGAAACCAGAGAAGCGGACAAACCGGAAAAACAAATCCGGCAAAAGACCAAAGCTGTCAAGAAGACTGCTCATAAGAGGAAAACCATCGCATCTTCTCGATCCGTTTGTGGATGATGATGTGGGTAATCCGGACCTTGAGGTAGAACTTGATTCGCAGCTTACTTTTCACACGCCTAATTAATGATGATATTTGTCGGGATGATCTTTGAAACCCGAATCTTGGCGTTGTAGAGGTAACTATTCTCTCCTCTGACTCAAATCCTTTGCCTTCACTAAAAATCCGTCGGGCAAACCGGAAAATTAAATTTTCTCATCCCCTTGCTTACTTGGATCCCAAATTTCTTATGAAGACTCAACAACATGAAGTTCACCGCAGAACTCGGCACAACGGCCAGGTAGTTACCTCCACCGGTTTACCGAACAGTCTGGTTCGAAAACGTCATTCAGAGGTCTCTAATTTGCTTGTCAGTGCTTATCCTAAAGCAGGTTGTTTTCGTCAACCCCTTAATCCATCTGACTCCGATTATCAGGTCACTTCCCATTCCTCATCTGGCGAGTCATCATCTACTCAGCTGCCACCACTTAAAACGGTGCTTGGGTAAGTTATACATTTCATATTGTCCCTACTGCATCATTGTGTAGTATATGTTGTATTTGACTGTTATTGTGCCTTTTCAGGGCCAAGCCTAGGCCGAGCAAAAAGGCTCGTCTGGATAAAACGGCCCGAAGAAGGCGCCCTTGAACCGGACTGCGCCCCAAATCTTGAAGCGGCTATCCGTGAAGATACTCCCAATGATCCGCCCTTTGCAAGATGACGATTTTGTTCTTTGAAGAAAGGCCTGTTGACACCTCCTTTCTGTGACCAGCCCGAAGCCCAACCCGGATTGAAAAATCCACCATCCGATCCGACCTGGCGACAAACCGACCGCCTGGTCAAACCGGTAATACCAAGGACGATAGCGTTGTGATTCTTGGCTTTGGCCACAGCGAACCGGGTAATCCGGTCACTTTATCCAAACGATACGCCAAAGAGGAATTTGCCACTATGAGCAAGGGCAAGTGGGATGTTGATCTGGCAACTTACACTGCTCTGAACCCCCAAGACCTTCATTCTGGCTACTTGAAACGGCTGTATACCAGCCGTGATTATGAAGCTGGCCTGGTGAAGATGATGAAAGAAAAATTCGAGGTAACCTCCATGTTCTTTTCCCACTTGAATATTTCAATTTTTGTTAACTCCCCTAGCCCCCAAGGGCCGGTTCAACTTAGTATAGTTTAAACCGGGACTTAGCATAAACTCAATGCTTCAGAATCCGCTGATGCAGCCCTCCAAGGCCTGTTCAACTTAGTATAGTTAAACCGGGACTTAGCATAAACTCAATGCTTCAGAATCCACTGATGCAGCCCTCAAGGGCCGGTTCAACTTAGCATAGTTAAACCGGGACTGTAATTTATATCGCCGCATCAGAACATGTTCGAGCAAATAGCCATTAGCCCCCAAGTGCCAAGTTGAATACATGTATTGAGCTTGGGACTTTGTGATTTTATTGGTAGATGAAGATCAAATATGCATTAGCCCCCAAGTGCCAAGTGTATGACTGGTTATGCACTTGGGACTTGTAATGAAGATATTTAACATGCTCCCTTTTTGTTGCAGAGTGAGATACGCCAACAAGCCTCACAAATCAATGATCTTCAAGAAAATCTGAAATCTCAACAAGCAGAAACCTCCAAGGCCAAGGGCAGTGAAAACCGCCTTGACTACTATGGAGCAGCTCAAGGAGTGGTTCAAGTGCGGCGGGCGGCTGGTATCTTGAAAAGGCCGCTTTAACCAAAAAGGTTGAAAATCTGAAGCTGCCCTTAAACCGGTGGTAGATCTGTTGACCAACGTGAAGCGGCAAGTGCATTCCATGACCGCTGCCATCTTTGGTAAGCTTCCTTTGGCTTCTGTGATAATCTTGGCCTTCTTATGATAAGTCCGGTTTGTGATTTCTCTTGTAATCTGTGAAGCTGCGCATTGGTCACTTGGGGTCAGATGTTCGGATGAAATTGAAAGCTACCTATACTTTAATCGAGCATTTGTACCTTTGGAGCGCAGCGGATCATCTCCTTGCATCACACAACAATCCGGCACCCTCCTTAATTCAAGATACTCTTAGGAGGTTGTCAATGCTTCCATACCATGTTCAAGAGCTGAAGAAATCTGCTGCTCGAACCGTGCCATTAACGCCTTTAATCCGGGCAAAAGCATGGGTGCGATTCGATCTGTTGAGGCAGCTCAGGGCTATCGATCTGAAGGAAGACGGTTGAGTTCAATGAAGATGACACGAGAGCGATAAACCGGGCGGTGCGCCCTACGGCTTGCCAATTGGCGAAGAGGCAAACTTGTCGCATTATCAAGCTCAATATGACGATCGAGAACAAGCGGTAGCTGCACCTATTCTGAAGCGGAGAACTCGATCCCTCCGATCCGTAAGCATACTTACGCTCACGATATTGAACCATCTTCCACGATCCATGAGGAGGCTGTCTTTCAAGCTTTAATGGGAATCATTTGGACCCTTTGTTGACTTCCGGCTGGTAGAGATGAAGAAGCTGAAGCGGCGCAGGACGACCCACAACCCTCAGACCGGGGCGGCGAGCAAGCATGAACCGGAAGCCGGTTTGAATAGCTGCTTCATTATATTCCGCTAAGAAACAATGATCTTATTTGGGCACTATGTTGCCTTGTAATAGGATAGCCAACACTCTTGCTTTTAATATGCCTTCGTGCATAGGTGCTGATACTTTTGCTTGGATGATCGAATCTTTCAATCTATATTGCCTGCAGTCACAAAATCTTAAACCGCCACGGCTGTTTGTGCCGCCAGCCGGCTTGTGATGTTCATATGAAATGAAATATTGAGGTATATAATCAAAATTTATGATACAAAATACCTTCCATCGCTGGGCATAAAGTTGGCTTAGCCAATCTTGAAGCGGAGTTTGTATAAACCCTTACCGTCAAAGGAGAAAACAGCTCCTGTGTTTATAATGCCGGTTTACTATGTAAACCGTGCCGGGTCATGATAAGCCCCCTGTTACTCCATAATGGGATGTTAACAGAAAAAGTCAAACCGGAAGAATTATCTCCGGATTAAAAATGGACCGAATTCCGTCAATTGACAGGTTGAACCGGTTTAACAATGTTAACGGTTTAAGAAACGCATAACAAAATCAAATAACTTGATTATGAAAAAACATGGAAGCAAAGGCAATGATAAACCGTTTGCAAAAGAAGGCTTTCTTGAGCCGATCGGATGGTGTTACCATGGTCGGACACGACCAAGCTCCCTATAAGGTGTAGCCATGGTTCAAGTCAGCCAGGTCCCCAACTGAAACCGTGGCATTATGCCGATCAAGTGGCGTGGCAATGGTTCGGGTTCGACCAAGCCCCCAAGTGACTCTATGGCCTTAGGCCGGTCAAGACGCGTGACTGGTTCAGACTTGACCATGTCCCCAAATGATCTGGTGGCTTTCGCCTATCAAAAGGTGTTGCATTGGTTCGGACGCGACCAAGCCCCCAAGTGATATCATAAAGCTTTTGGAAAGCAAACTTAGGGGGTAAACCGGAGGCCGCTTTAAGATAGAACAACTCCATGTAACCACGCATGATGTAAAGCAGATACCCGCTTTAGCTAAGGCTCCGGTTTATTACTTTATTCATAATATATACACTTTGTCATAATATGTACATAAGTAGAGCCGATGGCTCGAGGTATAATAAGGCGAAGATGAGCTATGTTCCACGGCTGTTGGTATCCTCCTCGGCGTCGTGAGTCTTTATGCTCTCGAATATCGATCAGATAGTACGACCCGTTGTGCAGATTCTTGCTGATCACGAAAGGTCCCTCCCAAGCTGGGGATAACTTGTGCATATTCGTCTGGTCTTGGATGAGCCGAAGCACCAAATCTCCTTGAAAGGTTCTGGTTCTGACCCGGCGACTACGGTAACGACGAAGATCCTGTTGATAAATCGCCAAGCGGGAAGCTGCTATGTCACGCTCCTCATCCAACCGGTCCATAGCGTCCTGTCGTGCCGTCTCGTTGTCTGCTTCAACATAAGCTGCCACACGAGGTGAATCATGACGGATGTCACTGGGGAGAACCACCTCCGCTCCATAGACCATAAAGAACGGTGTGTATCCCGTGGATCTGTTAGGCGTAGTATTTATACTCCATAACACAGACGGTAGCTCTTCTACCCAACAACCCGGTGTCCTCTGCAAAGGGACCATAAGCCGGGGCTTGATGCCTCTCAAGATCTCTTGATTAGCCCTTTCCGCTTGACCATTGGGTGTGGGTGAGCTCTTGAAGAAAGCGTCAAGCGGATGTGCTCACGTTGGCGAGAACTCCTTCATGGCACCTTTGGATAAATTGGTACCATTATACGTGATGATCTTGTGTGGAAAGCCAAACCGGAAAATCACCTTTTGATGAACTGAACGCCCGTGGCGCATCACACTTGCTAACGAGTTACGCCTCTACCCATTTTGTAAACTTGTCGACCGCCACGATGGGTGGGTCTTCTTGTCCTTGGACCTTTTGAAAGGCCCAACCATATCCAGCCCCAGGTTGCAAGCGGCCAAGTAATTGGAATCATCCTCAATTCTTGGGCGGTACATGAGCACGTCTGGAAAACTTTTGGCAACCATCACATCGTCTGACCAGATCTTCCACATCAGCATGAGCAGTCAACCAATAGAAACCGTGGCGGAACGCTTTAGCCACCAAGGATTTTGAACCGGTGTGGTGACCACAATCTCCTTTGTGGATCTCACGCAATATTTCACAGCCTTCCTCAGGGGACACACAGCGTTGAAACGCCCCTGACACGCTGCAATGATGCAATTCGCTATTAACAATGGTCATAGACTTAGATCGCCGGACTATCTGTCAACCAACGTCTCATCTTCTGGTAACTCGCCCCGGTTCATGTATGCAAGATAAGGAAGCGTCCAATCCGGAGTAACATGAAGAGCTGCCACCAATTGAGCCTCCGGATTAGGAATAGCCAAATCCGCTTCACCAGGGAGCTTGACCGACGGGTTGTGCAGCATGTCCAGAAAAACATTGGGCGGGACCGGTTTGCATTGAGAGCCCAACCGGCTTAAAGCGTCCGCCGCTTCATTCTTCCGACGGTCCACGTGGTCCACGATAGCCCTTGAAATGACTGCGACAATATCCACCTCACGACGATATGCAGCCATGAGTGGGTCCTTTGAATCCCAAGTGCGGACACTGTTGAGCCACTAGGTCCGAGTCACCAAGCACTTAACCCGGCTTAGATTCATCTCCTTAGCCATCCGGAGACCATGGAGCAAGGCTTCATAGTCAGCTGCATTGTTAGTACAAGGGAACATTAAGCGAAGAACGTAACAAAACTTGTCACCTCGTGGGGAAGTTAATACGACTCCAGCCCCCGAACCCTCCAATTGCCTGGATCCGTCAAAATGGATGGTCCAGTATGTGTGATCCGTCTTTTCTTCAGGTGCTTGCAACTCCGTCCAATCATTAATGAAATTCACAAGTGCTTGAGACTTCACCGCCGTCCGAGGCACGCGTACTTGAACCGCGGCCCAAGCTCTATAGCCCACTTAGCAATCCGGCGATCGCTTCCGGTTACGTATGATATCGCCTAAGGGAGCGAAATCGACCACCGTGATGGGGTGCCTTGGAAATCTTGCTTCAGCTTCCGGCTTGCCATAAAAACTCCATATACCAGCTTACGCCAATGCGGATACCTTTGCTTAGATTCGATAAGTACCTCGCTGATATAGTAAATCGGACGTTGAACGGATGCTCCTTCCACCTCCTTCCGCTCCACCACAATGGCCACGCTGACCGCCTGGCATTAGCGACAACATATAGCGAGCGGCTCCTTGTCAATGGGAGCGGCGAGCACAGCGGGTTGGCCAATTGCCGCTTTAAGTCCTCCAACGCTTCCGTCGGCGGCGGACTCGAGACAAAGCGATCTGTCTTTTTCGCATCGATACAAAGGATGGCCTTCTCTCCGAGGCGGCCGATAAACCGGCTCAGCGGCAATCCGCCTGCCAAACGCCGGACATCGTTAATACACTTGCCGGTTTAGCGAGGAGGTAATAGTAGTAAACTTCTCCGGATTAGCCGGTTCCTCTATTGGACACGAAAACCCAATAACTTGCCTGCCGGAACACCAAAGACACATTTGGCGGGTTGAGCATCATCTTGTAAACCCGCATGTTGTCAAAGGTTTGGTCAAATCGTCAATCGGTGTCTCCTTCTCCCTTGACTTGACCACAATATCATCCACATAGGCGTGCACATTACGGCCGATCTGTTTATGCGAGCAATTACGTACCTGCGTTGATAAGTTGCTTGGCTCTTGAGCCCAAAAGGCATAGACACATAGCGAAGGCTCCAAAGGGAGTGATAAACGCCGTCTTCTCCTGGTCCTTAGCGCCATCTTGATCGATGATACCGAATACGCATCCAAAAACTCAAGCGTTCACAACCCGCAATGGCATCAATAATCTGGTCAATGCGGGGAGGGCAAAAGGATCTGCTGGACAAGCCTTGTTAAGATCTGTGTAATCCACACACATGCGCCAAGTGCCTTTTTCTTAAGAACCAACACTGGATTAGCAAGCCACTCTGGATGGAAAACTTCAACGATAAAGCCAGCTGCTAAGAGCCTGGCCACCTCCTCTCCAATGGCCTTACACCTTTCTTCATTAAACCGGTGGAGAAACTGCTTCACCGGTTTGTACTTGGGATCAACATTAAGAGTGTGCTCAGTGAGTTGCCTCGGTACACCTAGCATGTCAGAAGGCTTCCATGCAAAAATGTCCCGATTCTCACGGATGAACTCGATGAGCGCGCTTTCCTATTTCGGATCCAAGTTGGCGCGATCTTTGAACTGCTTGGACGAATCGCCAGAACGAAGTCAACAAGCTTAGTCTCATTTGCTGATTTGAATTTCAGGGCCGGATCATGCTCTGTAGTTGGCTTCTTCAATGGAGTCATGTCCGTCGGATCAACATTGTCCTTATAATACTTCAGCTCCTCGGTGGCACAAACCGACTCTGCGTAAGCCGCATCACCTTCCTCACATTCCAAAGCGATCTTGCGGCTCCCATGAACCGTTATTGTCCCCTTGTGACCCGGCATCTTGAGCTGCAAATAGATATAACAAGGCCGTGCCATGAACTTGGCATAAGCCGGCCGCCCAAATAGGGCGTGATATGGACTTTGGATTTTTACCACTTCAAACGTCAATGTTTCCAATCTGGAGTCATATTCATCTCCAAAGTCCACTTCCAGAGCTATTTTACCAACCGGATATGTTGACTTGCCAGGTACCACACCATGGAACCTTTGTATTGGACGGTTTGAGATGTTTATCTGTTAACCCCATACGACGGAAGGTCTCATAGTACAGGATGTTAATGCTGCTCCCTCCGTCCATGAGCACCTTGGTGAACTTATAACCTCCCACCTGAGGTGCCACCACCAGGGCTAGCTGACCCGGATTGTCGATCCTGGGAGGATGATCCTCTCTACTCCATACAATGGGCTGCTCTGACCAGCGTAGGTAGTGAGGCACGGCCGGTTCAACAGTGTTGACTGCCCGCTCAAGCTTCGGTCTCGCTTGTCTAAGCTGGTGGTGAAGACATGGTATCGCCCACTATTCAAGCTGCGTTGGGTTGCTCGATAACCCGATTCTTTGCTGCTGGTTGTAACCACCTTGGTTATTACGATTGTTACGATTGTTATGTCCGCCGGATTACCATTAAATCCTGAACCGGAATTTCCTCCACCGTAACCGGCCCGGATCACGAACCGCCGCGGAACCTTGATCATACCGGAAAGCAGTAGAACTCTTGAACTCCTGCATAATGTAACAATCCTTCCAGAGGTGGTTTGCTGGCGCCTCCTTCGTCCCATGCTTCGGACAGGGTTGATTCAACAGATAGTTCAAGCGGTCCGGATTGGGATTAAGCGCTCCACTTTGATTCGGCTGTTTACCCTTGCGCCGCTGGCCCTTGTCCTGCGTGTTGGTGTTGGCTACAAAGTCCATGTTGCCATTCGCTTTACGCTTGCCTCCACCATTTCCCGCCGAGTGATGTTGCTGGCCCTTGGAGTTGCTGTTCTTCCTTCCCTTCCCTGTCTCTTCATCGTCAGACTCGGGATCCTTGGTACTATCAGAATCAGCATACTTCACTAAAGCGCCCATGAGAGTGCCCATGTCATTACAAAACCGCTTCATGCGTCCCAACTTCAGCTTTAAAGGCTTAAACCGGCAGTTGCCCTCCAGGGTTAAGATCGCAGAGTCAGCGTTGATCCGGTCTGACGAGTGCAAGATTTCCGAAACGCGGCGTACCCAATGGGTTGTTGACTCCCCTTCCCCCTGGACACAAGCCGCCAAGTCCACTACGGACATGGGCTGCTTACAGGTATCTTTGAAATTTTGGATAAACCGGGTCCGCAACTGGGCCCATGAATTGATAGAATTGGGTGGCAAGCTCTTCAACCAAGTACGGGCCGTGCCTTCGAGCATCATGGTGAAGTACTTTGCACACGCGGCCTCATCCACATCCAGCATCTCCATGGCCATCTCATAACTTTCTATCCATGCTTCCGGAGCCAAATCAGCAGTGTAATTTGGCACCTTGCGCGGACCCTTGAAGTCCTTGGGCAAGCGCACATTGCGTAAAGCGAGGACGAGGCAAGGCACCCCCAAAGAGCTAGAGGTAACCCCAGGCTCGACCGAGATGGTCGGACGAACCGGCGTAAGCTGATAAGCCTGATGCTGTGCTGCCAACTCGGCCTCCCTGCGCGCTCGGGCCCGGTCCACCACCTCCTGGGCGTTATCGACGCCACCTGCCGGGTTGTTGCCACGGGGCGCACCACGCCGTGCATTACTTGATACAGCCGGTTCATCCACGTGCCTGCTATAGCTCCGGCTTGGGCGGGGGGTAGAGTGGATCCAGTCGCGGTATGTCTGAATACGCTTCTGTTGGACCAAAGCTGTCCTAAGGAGCTCCTTGACCAGCGCGTCTCTCACTGTGGTGAATCACCTTCAAGCTGGAATGGCCTCCAACCGTGCTAGCTGCAACAAGGTTATCCATCAGGTTGGAGTAGTGACCGGAGGTGTTTGCACGACTCGAGGCGCCTTGGCGTTATGGCGAGGCAGATCTATTAGCGGGCTGGACCGGCGCCCGTCCAGTGCTTCCGCCGGTTTACCACCGTGATTATCGTTCCCGCCCGGGTGTTGAAGAGGTCTCTTCCTTCGAAAGCTGACGGCAAACGGGATCTATATTTCCTCTTCATGACTTCATGTGACGCGTTCTGATCCAACATGAGCCTCTAAGCCTGCGCATCTAAAGCGGCCCGCTCTGCCGTCATCCTGGCGTCTGCAGCCGCTAGATCCGCTTTAGCCTGAGTAATCTGTTCCTTCACCTTCGCAATCTCCGCGTTATGAGCGTCCTGATCCGTCGGGTTAACCTCTGCCATGAGCACAACCAACGCATCGAACAGATCTGATAAAACTTGAGCCGGCGGGCGCACAGGGCCTCCTGCCCCGGCAGCCGTCGCCGTTGCTGAACCGGCGATCATCGCCGCAGCAGTCGAAGAGTGAAACGCTGCTTGTGTACCGGCCATGAATATTCCAACCCTGTTGGGCAGGTCAGAGGGGTCCAGAATACTGTCACCATCGGAACAGCCCCCAATCCGGCCATCTTGTAGCTGATATAGAGATTCAGTTTCTCCGGTTGACGACTCGTTGTCAGAGTAGACGACGGTTTCGCCACCAGATTCTCGATCCGTCCTCATAACTTCCTCCGTGGATGACTCCCACAAAGGCACGCTTCACGGCCGGTTTAACTGGGCAGATCTCGACTGTTGAGCCGTCTCGGCGAGGTCGGTCACGGATGTCCGGCCAGCCACAGCTCACCGATCTTGCCGATGAAAGCGTGTATGCCACCAAAGGGGACCCGGTATCCGTACTCGATTGAGCGGCGTCGGGGCCCCATCCCGCATCGTCGATGTAGAGCTTGCCGCGTTGACTCTTGGTCATCCGCCCACAAAGATAGCCTTCGAGTCCTTCGAACTTGCCCTCCAAGATCATCAAACCATCGTGCGATAGCCCCACGGTGGGCGCCAACTGTCATGGTTTTGTCATGGCAGATGTCCTCATGAAAGGACTTAGTCGTGGAGCCATCGCTACGGGTTAACTTGAAGGGGTTAAAGCGGACGCAAAGACACAAGAGTTTATACTAGTTCGGCCCCTTCGATGAAGGTAAAAGCCTACGTCTAGTTGTGATGGGATTGATGTGGTCTCGATGACTAGGGAGAAAATAAGCCGCCTAGGCCTCGAGTTGTTGTTGTCTCATCCTTGAACCGTCCGGTCGTCCCCTTATATACACGGGTGACGCCTTGGTAGTTGAAGAGTCCCAATCTCCGGTTCATACTCGTATCCGGGTTGGTCTCTCTCTATTCCTAACTTACAATACAAGTTTACATACCATGCCGGTTTACGACTCTGAGTTCTAAACCGACTACAGGCCTTGGGCCCTTACTTTCATGCCTCTTGGGCTTTTACACCGTTGACCTACTGATGAAGTTAACCCGGCCCAGATAGGCCGGTTTATGCCCAGTAGTAATATCCCCAACAATATCCAAAGTAACACTCCAAAATAATACCAGATATCATCATGTAATAACCATAATAGCCACTAAGAATCCAAAGGCACATGTCATCCACATAATCATCAAAATATAAGCCCTAGAACTCCAAGCAATATCATGGCAATATCAAGATCAAAACAATACTCCGGGAAATGCCATGAACAAATCATACATAGCTAATGCAATATTTTAAACAAGATCAAATAAATAAACCATGTCACTGCATTGCAATCATGCAAATGGAGGGTGTGGCTTGCCTGTGGTGGAAGAAATCAACAGGAGATAGTGCGAGAAGCTCGCGGAACGAATCACCGGAAAGCATACTCTCACGAAGGGGGCTGAATAAGGGCAGGGGCAAAATGGTCATTTTTGGAACGTCAAAACATGGTGAAAACGATTCCATTGGAACGGGCTCGACGAAACGAAGAAGTGGGCTTTGGAATCACCTGATTTGGAGTTGGGAGTAAAAAGATAAAAGGGTTTTTCTTCCAGGGACCTATCTGTAATGAAATCATCACAAACAAGGCCCTCGGCTGGAAAAACAGAACGCGCCTTTCTCGCTATTACGCTTTCCTGAGAGGAAAGCGTATTCCGGACCGAAGACGGAGCGGAATACGCTTTCTTTAAGGGAAAGCTTACTACACATGAGTACGTCTCCACTTATCCACGTCAGCGGTTGCGGGATCGGGCCTTGGTCTCGCTAACAAGCGGGGCCCGCCGACGTTGACTCTCTCCTCCCGCCTCCTTCTTCTTCTCCCCTGACACCGCACGCAGAGCCGAGGAGAGGCGCCGGTGCCGGCGCTCGTTGCGGCAGCTCCGACCATCTCCCGAGGATATCAGGCCATGGATGAGCTCGGTGAACCTGGCGCATCACTGGGACCATCTCCGGCCCGGCTAGGAGGGCGGAGCGTGATCGCCGAGGTGGCGGCGAGGGTCTTGAGGCGCCCGGTGAGCTTCTGGAAAGGGGCCACCAGAGAAGAAGGAGAGATGCAGGGAGGTTCACGGGGACTAGGTGGGTCTCTGGTGGTGGTAGAAGGAGGGAGGTGCTCGACTCGGCGAATTAGCCGGAGCACATGGCGGCCATGGCGGCCTAGAGCGGTGAGGAGGGGCTGGAGCTTGGGCGAGAGGCCGGGAATGGTGTGAGGCTGGGGTGAGCTCGAACGGCTCGGGGAGGCCTATATAGGCGGGCGGCAGGTGTGCTGTTGTCATCAGCATGACGCGTGTTCGTTGCCGTGAACGCGTGTACACACGCATGAGCTCGGGGGTAGGCGACGATGGAGGCACAGGGAGAAAGCTCAACGGGAAGAGGCAGCCAGGGGAGCGCAGGGAGGATGACGATGGCGATGAACCGAGCCAAACCGCCACTGTGCGCCCGTGGGCACGCGGCGGCTTGCGGCGGTGAGGAAGCTGCCGGAGGGGGAGCGGGGTCCAGGTGATCGGAGACGATGAGAGGAAGACAATGGACATGATCACCCGCTTAAGACGCATTTAGGGGAAGCGGACGAAGCGTAAACGGTGCCTCGGACGCTGCCATCTTTGCACGTAGCGCGTGCACAGGCACGCCATTGTCGTAGTCACCACGTGAACCAGGGCATTCAATGCTCTACAGCACCCAAAACGTTGTCTAGATGATATTCCATCCAGGGAAGGTTGCAAATGAGGTGGTAGATCAGTGAAAAGTGATCTGGTTAAATGGTAATCGTCGCCTGAAGTTTACTGCAGTAAATTTGACCATGCACTGGTGATCAACCGGGAAATGCTTAGGCCAAATGGATTTGTCTGAGATGATTAGCTTAAGAAGGACTATGATCCTGGAGGTTTTGGAGCACAATGGAGCACAAACTAATATAGTTGTTGTGTAACCCCAAAATTGGTCCAGAATCAAGATTTGGATGATGCACTCACATGGTGTTATGGAATGAGATGCAACTTGGCAAATCCTCATTATATGGACATATAAAGATTATGTAAAGATATCATACCAAATGGACTAGCCAAAATGGTGCTTGCTTCACAAACATCATTTCTGTCCAGAAACTTGCAAACATTATAGAGGAATAATGGCTTGATGAACCATGTACAAAATGGGTGTAGGTAGGTTATATGGATAATAGAAGTTCTAGAAAAATTGGCAGCCATAATGGAGCAAGATAAAATATACTTTCTTCACAAACTGAAGTTTTGGACAGAATCAAAGAATTGAAGATGACCTCTGATGGAGGCATGACATGAGCTCTACTTTGGTGGAGGGCTATGATATGACGATATGAGGGATCATGCAAAATGGAAACTCATTTGGATATGCCTAGCTTGCACCTCCTTCACAAAGCTTCTTTCTGGATAGAAACTTTGGAAAATAATAATTAAATAATTACTAGGCAAATGAGGTTGCATTTTGGCATGTGGCAATGATATGGACAGTAAAAGGTGTCCAAGGAGTTTGAGGTCAATTATGAAAAGGAAAATAGCACTTGCTTCACAATGTGCCATTTAGGGCAGAATAGAGAATGAATTATTTGAGCATGATGATAAACATGACAAATGAAATATTTTGCCATATTTGAGAAAGATATGACCCAAACAATTTATGAGAATTATTTGGTAATTTTAGGAGTGATGGAAATAAAGGTTGCTTCACAACCTAGGGCAATTTGAGTTATTCCTTTAATAGAAAAGGAATATTCCAATGAAAAGAATATTGGTATTTGGGCTAGGATGAAAATGAAAGGGTCTAGGGAAGGGTTTTGGAATGAAAAGCCACTCTGGAAACAAAGAAGAGGGCATCTTCTTCAGTTTCCAGACCACAAAGCCACGGAAAAAAGAAAACTCAAGCAAAAACCTCAGAAAAAACAAAAGAAAAGAAAGGGCAAAAAATGAGGCTGTCACAATCTACTCTTAGATCACTATTGTACTCCCTTGCCAAAATCAGTGGTAGGGTATGCAATAGATCTGGTACACAGCATGGAATACTTTATAGAACTTATGGCTGAGGCATAGGGAATGACTTTCATTCTCTTTCTATCTTCTGCCGTGGTCGGGCTTTGAGTCTTACTCAATTTCACACCTTGTAACACAGGCAAGAACTCTTTCTTTGACTGTTACATTTTGAACTATTTCAAAATATTGTCAAGGTATGTACTCATTGAAAAAACTTATCAAGCGTCTTGATCTATCTCTATAGATCTTGATGCTCAATATGTAAGAAGCTTCACCGAGGTCTTTCTTTGAAAAACTCCTTTCAAATACTCCTTTATGCTTTCCAGAAAATTCTACATTATTTCCGATTAACAATATGTCATTCACATATACTTATCAGAAATGTTGTAGTGCTCCCACTCACTTTCTTGTAAATACAGGCTTCACCGCAAGTCTGTATAAAACTATATGCTTTGATCAACTCATCAAAGCGTATATTCCAACTCCGAGATGCTTGCACCAGTCCATAGATGGATCGCTGGAGCTTGCACATTTTGTCAACACCTTTAGGATCGACAAAACCTTCTAGTTGCATCATATACAACTCTTCTTTAATAAATCCATTAAGGAATGCAGTTTTGTTTATCCATATGCCAGATTTCATAAAATGCGGCAATTGCTAACAAGATTCGGACAGACTTAAGCATAGATATGAGTGAGAAACTCTCATCGTAGTCAACACCTTTGAACTTGTCGAAAACCTTTAACACTACTATCAACGTTTGTCTTCCTCTTGAAGATCCATTTATTTTCTATGGCTTGCCAATCATCGAGCAAGTCAACCATAGTCCACACTTTGTTCTCATACATGGATCCCATCTCAGATTTCATGGCCTCAAGCCATTTCATGGAATCTGGGCTCATCATCGCTTCCTAATAGTTCGTAGGTTCGTCATGGTCAAGTAACATGACCTCCAGAACAGGATTACCGTACCACTCTGGTGCGGATCTCACTCTGGTTTACCTACGAGGTTCGGTAGTAACTTGATCTGAAGTTACATGATCATCATCACTAGCTTCCTCACTAATTGGTGTAGTAGTCACAGGAACAGATTTTTGTGATGAAATACTTTCCAATAAGGGAGCAGGTACAGTTACCTCATCAAGCTCTACTTTCCTCCCACTCACTTCTTTCGAGAGAAACTCCTTCTCTAGAAAGGATCCATTCTTAGCAACGAATATCTTGCCTTCGGATCTGTGATAGAAGGTGTACCCAACTGTCTCCTTTGGGTATCCTATGAAGAAACATTTCTTCGATTTGGGTTTGAGCTTATCATGATGGAACTTTTTCTTATAAGCATCGCAACCCCAAACTTTAAGAAATGACAACTTTGCCAAACCACAGTTCATACGGTGTCGTCTCAACGGATTTAGATGGTGCCCTTTTTAACGTGAATGCAGCTGTCTCTAATGCATAACCCCAAAACTATAGTGGTAAATCGGTAAGAAACATCATAGATTGCACTATATCCAATAAAGTACGGTTATGACGTTCGGACACACCATTATGCTGTGGTGTTCCAGGTGGCATGAATTTGTGAAACTATTCCACATTATTTTAATTGAAGACCAACCTCGTAACTCAAATATTCGTCTCCGCGATCAGATCGTAGAAACTTTATTTTCTTGTCACGATGATTTTCCACTTCACTCTGAAATTCTTTGAACTTTTCAAATGTTTTAGACTTATGTTTCATCAAGTAGATATACCCATATCTGCTCAAATCATCTGTGAAGGTCAGAAAATAACGATACCCGCCGCGAGCCTCAACACTCATCGGACCACATACATCAGTATGTATTATTTCCAATAAGTCAGTTGCTCGCTCCATTGTTCCGGAGATTCTTAGTCATTTTTCCATGAGGCATGGTTCGCAAGCATCAAGTGATTCCAAAAACCCATCAGCATGGAGTTTCTTCATGCGCTTTACCCCAATATGACCTAAACGGCAGTGCCACAAATAAGTTGCACTATCATTATTAACTTTGCATCTTTTGGCTTCAATATTATGAATATGTGTATCACTACAATCAAGATCCAACAAACCATTTTCATTGGGTGTATGACCATAGAAGGTTTTATTCATGTAAATGTAACAACAATTATTCTCTAATTTAAATGAATAACCGTATTGCAATAAACATGATCAAATCATATTCATGCTCAACGCAAACACCAAATAACATTTATTTAGGTTCAACACTAATCCCGAAAGTATAGGGAGTGTGCGATGATGATCATATCAATCTTGGGACTACTTCCAACATACATCGTCACTTCGCCCTTAACTAGTTTTTGTTTATTCTGCAACTCCCGTTTCGAGTTACTACTTCTAGCAACTGAACCAGTATCAAATGCCGAGGGGTTTCTGTAAACACTAGTAAAGTACACATCAATAACATGTATATCCAATATACCTTTGTTCACCTTGCCATCCTTCTTATCTGCCAAATACTTGGGGTAGTTCCGCTTCCAGTGACCAGTCCCTTTGCAGTAGATGCACTTAGTCTCAGGCTTTGGTCCAGACTTGGGCTTCTTCACTCGAGCAGCAACTTGCTTGCTGTTCTTCTTGAATTTCCCCTTCTTCCCTTTGCCCCTTTTCTTGAAACTAGTGGTCTTGTTAATCATCAACACTTGATGCTCTTTCTTGATTTCTACCTTCATCGATTTCATCATCCTGAAAATCTCGGGATCGTTTTCGTCATCCCTTGCATACTATAGTCCATCAGGAAGTTCTACTAACTTGGAGATGGTGACTAGAGAATTCTGTCAATCACTATTTTATCTGGAAGATTAACTCCCACTTGATTCAAGCGATTGTAGTACCTGGACAATCGAGCACATGCTAACTGCTTGAGCTATTCTCCTCCATCATTTAGCTATAGAACTTGTTGGAGACTTCATATCTCTCAACTCGGGTATTTTCTTGAAATATTAACTTCAACTCCTGGAACATCTCATATGGTCCATGACGTTCAAAACGTCTTTGAAGTCTCGATTCTAAGCCGTTAAGCATGGTGCACTAAATATCAAGTAGTCATCATATTGAGCTAGCCAAACATTCATAACGTATGCATCTGCTCCTGCAATAGGTCTGTCACCTAGCGGTGCATCAAGGACATAATTCTTCTGTGCAGCAATGAGGATAATCCTCAGATCATGGATCCAATCTGCATCATTGCTACTAACATTTTTCAACATAGTTTTTCTCTAGGAACACAATAAACGGGGAGCAACATCGCGAGCTATTGATCTACAACATAGATATGTTAATACTACCAGGACTAAGTTCATGGTAAATTAAAGTTCAATTAATCATATTACTTAAGAACTCCCACTTAGATAGACATCCCTCTAATCATCTAAGTGATCACATGATCCAAATCAACTAAACCATGTCCGATCATCACGTGAGATGGAGTAGTTTTCAATGGTGAACATCACTATGTTGATCATATCTACTATATGATTCACGCTCGACCTTTCGGTCTCCGTGTCCGAGGCCATATCTGCATATGCTAGGCTCGTCAAGTTTAACCCGAGTATTCCGCGTGTGCAAAACTGGCTTGCACCCGTTGTAGATGAACGTAGAGCTTATCACACCCGATCATCACGTGGTGTCTCGGCACGACGAACTTTGGCAATGGTGCATACTCAGGGAGAACACTTTTATCTTGAAATTTAGTGAGAGACCATCTTATAATGCTACCATCAATCAAGGCAAAATAAGATGCATAAAGGATAAACATCACATCCAATCAATATAAGTGATATGATATGGCCATCATCATCTTGTGCTTGTGATCTCCATCTCAGAAGCACCGTCATGATCACCATTGTCACCGGCGTGACACCTTGATCTCCATCGTAGCATCGTTGTCGTCTCGCCAACTATTGCTTCTACGACTATCGCTACCGCTTAGTGATAAAGTAAAGCATTACAGGCGATTGCATTGCATACAATAAAGTGACAACCATATGGCTCCTACCAGTTGCCGATAACTCGGTTACAAAACATGATCATCTCATACAATAAAATATAGCATCATGCCTTGACCATATCACATCACAACATGCCCTCCAAAAACAAGTTAGACGTCCTCTACTTTGTTGTTGCAAGTTTTACGTGGCTGCTACGGGCTGAGCGAGAACCGTTCTTACCTACGCATCAAAACCACAACGATAGTTCGTCAAGTTAGTGTTGTTTTAACCTTCTCAAGGATCGGGCGTAGCCACACTCGGTCCAACTAAAGTTGGAGAAACTGACACCCACCAGCCACCTATGTGCAAAGCACGTCGGTAGAACCAGTCTCGCGTAAGTGTACGCGTAATGTCGGTCTGGGCCGCTTCATCAACAATATCGCCGAACCAAAGTATGACATGCTGGTAAGCAGTATGACTTGTATCGCCCACAACTCACTTGTGTTCTACTCGTGCATATAACATCTACGCATAAACTAGGCTCGGATACCATTGTTGGGAAACGTAGTAATTTCAAAAAAAGTCCTACGCACACACAGGATCATGGTGATGCATAGCAATGAGAGGGGAGAGTGTGTCCACATACCCTCGTAGACCGAAAGCGGAAGCGTTAGCACAACGCGGTTGATGTAGTCGTACGTCTTCACGATCCGAGTACCGAACGTACGGCACCTCCGAGTTCAGCACACGTTCAGCTCGATGACGTCCCTCGAACTCTGATCCAGCCGAGCTTTGAGGGAGAGTTCCGTCAGCACGACGGCGTGGTGATGGTGATGATGCTACCGACGCAGGGATTCGCCTAAGCACCGTTATGATATGATTGCTACCTCTTGAGCACTGCGTTGGTTTTCCCTTGAAGAGGAAAGGGTGATGTAGCAAAGTAGTGTAAGTATTTCCCTTAGTTTTTGAGAACCAAAGTATCAATCCAGTAGGAGGCTACGCGCGAGTCCCTCGTACCTACACAAAACAAATAAATCCTTGCAACCAACGCGATAAGGGGTTGTCAATCCCTTCACGGTCACTTACGAGAGTGAGATCTGCTAGATATGATAGGATAATATTTTTGGTATTTTCATGATAAAGATGCAAAGTAAAATAAAATCAAAGTAAAAAAGCAAAGGAAATAACAAAGTGTTGGAAGATTAATATGATGAAGATAGACCCGGGGGCCATAGGTTACACTAGTGGCTTCTCTCAAGAGCATAAGTATTTTACGGTGGGTGAACGAATTACCGTTGAGCAATTGACATAATTGAGCATAGTTACGATAATATCTAGGTATGATCATGTATATAGGAATCACGTCCGAGACAAGTAGACCGACTCCTGCTTGCATCTACTACTATTACTCCACTCATCAACCGCTATCCAGCATGCATCTAGAGTATTAAGTTCATAAAAACAGAGTAACGCCTTAAACAAGATGACATGATGTAGAGGGATAAATTCATGCAATATGATAAAAAACCCATCTTGTTATCCTCGATGGCAACAATACAATACGTGCCTTGCTGCCCCTCATCATTGGGAAAGGACACCGCAAGATTGAACCCAAAGCTAAGCACTTCTCCCATTGCAAGAAAGATCGATCTAGTAGGCCAAACCAAACTGATAATTCAAGAGACTTGCAAAGATAACCAATCATACATAAAAGAATTCAGAGAAGATTCAAATATTGTTCATAGATAATCTTGATCATAAACCCACAGTTCATCGGTCTCAACAAACACACCGCAAAAAAGAAGATTACACGAATAGATCTCCATGAGAGGGGAGAACATTGTATTGAGATCCAAAAGAGAGAAGAAGCCATCTAGCTAATAACTATGGACTGAAGGTCTGAGGTAAACTACTCACACTTCATCGAAGAGGCTATGGTGTTGATGTAGAAGCCCTCCGTGATGGATGCCCCCTCGGCGGAGTTTCCGAACAGGCCCCAAGATGGGACCTCGTGGAGTATGAAGGTTGCGGCGGTGGAATTAGGTTTTTGGCTCCGTGTCGATCGTTTGAAGTGCGAGGTATATATAGGAGGAAGGAGTACGTCGGTGAAGCAACAGGGGGCCACGAGGGTGGAGGGCATACAGGGGGTGGGCATGCCCTCCTACCTAGTGGCCTCCTCTTTGTTTCTTGACGAGGGTCCAAGTCTCCTGGATCATATTCTTCCTAAAATCACGTTCCGAAGGTTTCATTCCGTTTGGACTCCGTTTGATATTCCTTTTCTGCGAAACTCGAAATAGGCAAAAAAACAGCAATTCTAAATTTGGGCCTCGTTAATAGGTTTGTCCCAAAAATAATATAAAAGTGAATAATAAAGCCCAATAATGTCCAAAACAGTAGATAATATAGCATGGAGCAATCAAAAATTACATATACATTGGAGACGTATCAAGCATCCCCAAGCTTAATTCCTGCTCGTCCTCGAGTAGGTAAATGATAAAAACAGAATTTTTGATGCGGAGTGCTACTTGGCATAATTTCAATGTAATTCTTCTTAATTGTGGTATGAATATTCAGACCCAAAAGATTCAAGACAAAAGTTTAATATTGACATAAAAAATAATAATACTTCAAGCATACTAACAAAGCAATCATGTCTTCTCAAAATAACATGGCCAAAGAAACTTATCCCTACAAAATCATATAGTCTGGCTATGCTCTATCTTCACCACACAAAGTATTTAAATCATGCAAAACCCTGATGACAAGCCAAGAAATTGTTTCATACTTTTGACATTCTCAAACTTTTTCAATCTTCACGCAATATATGAGCGTGAGCCATGGATATAGCACTATATGTGGAATAGAATGGTGGTTGTGGAGAAGACAAAAAGGGAGAAGATAGTCTCACATCAACTAGGCGTATAAACGGGCTATGGAGATGCCCATCAATAGATATCAATGTGAGTGAGTAGGGATTGTCATGCAATGGATGCACTAGAGCTATAAGTATATGAAAGCTCAATAAAAGAAACTAAATGGGTGTGCATCCAACTCGCTTGCTCACGAAGACCTAGGGCATTTTGAGGAAGCCCATCATTGGAATATACAAGCCAAGTTTATAATGAAAAATTCCCACTAGTATATGAAAGTGACAAAATGAGAGACTCTCTATCATGAAGATCATGGTGCTACTTTGAAGCACAGGTGTGGTAAAAGGATAGTAACATTGTCCCTTCTCTCTTTTTCTCTCATTCATTTTTTTATTTGGGCGTTTTCTCTTTTTTTATGGCCTCTTTTTTTTTCGTCCGGAGTCTCATCCCGACTTGTGGGGGAATCATAGTCTCCATCATCCTTTCCTCACTTGGGACAATGCTCTAAAAAATTATGATCATCACACTTTTATTTTCTTACAACTCAACAATTACAACTCAATACTTAGAACAAAGTATGACTCTATATGAATGCCTCCGACGGTGTACCGGGATATGCAATGAATCAAGAGTGACATGTATGAAAGAATTATGAACGGTGGCTTTGCCACAAATACGATGTCAACTACATGATCATGCAAAGCAATATGACAATGATGGAGCGTGTCATAATAAACGGAACGGTGGAAAGTTGCATGGCAATATATCTTGGAATGGCTATGGAAATGCCATGATAGGTAGGTATGGTGGCTGTTTTTAGGAAGATTTATGGTGGGTGTATAATACCGGCGAAAAGTGCGCGGTATTAGAGAGGCTAGCAATGATAGAAGGAAGAAGAGTGCGTATAATCCGTGGACTCAACATTAGTCATAAAGAACTCATATACTTATTGCAAAAATCTACAAGTTATCAAAGCAAAGTATTACGCGCATGCTCCTAGGGGGATAGATTGGTAGGAAAAGACCATCGCTCATCCCCGACCGCCACTCATAAGGAAGACAATCAATAAATAAATTATGCTCCGACTTCATGACATAACGGTTCACCATACGTGCATGCTACGGGAATCACAAAATTTAACACAAGTATCTCTCAAATTCACAACTACTCAACTAGCATGACTCTAATATCACCATCTTTATATCTCAAAACAATTATCAAGCATCAAACTTCTCATAGTATTAAACACACTCATAAGATTTTTTTACTAATCTTGAATACCAAGCATATTTGGATTATTTAAGCAAATTACCATGCTATTTAAGACTCTCAAAATAATCTATGTGAAGCACGAAATATCAATAGTTTCTATAAAACAAATCCACCACCGTGCTTTAAAAGATATAAGTGAAGCACTAGAGCAAAACTATATAACTCAAAAGATATAAGCGAAGCACATAGAGTATTCTAACAAATTCCAAATCATGTATGGCTCTCTCAAAAGGTGTGTACAGAAAGGATGATTGTGGTAAACTAAAAAGCAAATACTCAAATCATACAAGACGCTCCAAGCAAAACACATATCATGTGGTGAATAAAAATATAGCTCCAAGTAAAGTTACCGATGGAAGTAGACGAAAGAGGGGATGCCTTCCGGGGCATCACCAAGCTTTGGCTTTTTGGTGTCCTTAAATTATCTTGGGGGTGCCATGGGCATCCCCAATATTAGGCTCTTGCCACTCCTTGTTCCATAATCCATCTAATCTTTCACCCAAAACTTGAAAACTTCACAACACAAAACTCAACAGAAAATCTCGTGAGCTCCGTTAGCGAAAGAAAACAAAAGACCACTTCAAGGTACTGTAATGAACTAATTATTTATTTATATTGGTGTTAAATCTACTGTATTGCAACTTCTATATGGTTTATAAACTATTTTACTAGCCATAGATTTATCAAAATAAGCAAACAACACACGAAAAACAGAATCTGCCAAAAACAGAACAGTCTGTAGTAATCTGTAACTAACGCAAACTTCTGGAACTCCAAAAAATCTTCCAAAATAGGACGACCTAGGCAATTTGTTTATTGATCAGGAGAAATTTGAATCAGTATTTTATCACGTCCTGGTGATTTTTAACAATTGTTTTCATGAGCAGAAAGTTTCTGGAAATTTCTGCAAGATCAAATAACTAACATCCAAGAAGATCCTATAGGTTTAACTTGGCACACACACTAATTGAAACATAAAAACACATCTAGCCAGAGGCTATATCAAAGATTTATTCCTAAACAGAAGCAAAAAGCAAAAAACTAAAAAATAAAATTGGGTTGCCTCCCAGCAAGCGCTATCGTTTAACGCCCCTAGCTAGGCATAAAATCAAGGATAGATCTAGGTATTGCCATCTTTGGTAGGCAATCCATAAGTGGCTCACATGATAGATTCATATGGTAATTTTAATTTCTTCCTAGGGAAGTGTTCCATGCCTTTCTTTAATGGAAATTGGAATCTAATATTCCCTTTCTTCATATCAATAATTGCACCAATTGTTCTAAGGAAAGGTCTACCAAGAATAATAGGACATGAAGGATTGCAATCTATATCAAGAACGATAAAATCTATGGGCACATAATTCCTATTTGCAACAATAAGAACATCATTAATTCTTCCCATAGGTTTCTTAATTGTGGAACTGCAAGGTGCAACTTTAGAGAGCAATCATCAAAATCACGGAAATCTAGCAAATCACACAAAGTTTTTGGAATCGTGGAAACACTAGCACCCAAATCACATAAAGCATAGAACTCATGATCCTTAATCTTAATTTTAATAGTTGGTTCCCACTTATCATAAATTTTTCTAGGAATAGAAACTTCCAACTCAAGTTTTTCTTCATAAGATTGCATCAAGGCATCAACGATATGTTTAGTAAACGCTTTATTTTGACCATAAGCATGAGGAGAATTTAGCACGGATTGCAACAAGGAAATACAATCAATCAAAGAGCAATTTTCATAATTAAATTCCTTGAAATCCAAAATAGTGGGTTTATTAGCATCTAGGGTTTTGATTTCTTCAACCCCACTTTTATCAAATTTAGCATCAAGATCTAAAAACTCCAAATTTTTGGAACGCCTTATAGGTAAAGGTGGATCATATTCAGTCCCATAATTATCAAGATTCATATTGCAAAACAAAGATTTAATAGGGGACACATCAATAACTTTTAGATCTTCATCTTTATTTTCATGGAAATTTGAAGAACACGCTTCTATAAAGCAATCTTTCTTAGCACGCATCCTAGTGGTTCTTTCTTTGCACTCATCAATGCAAATTCTCATGGCTTTGAGAGACTCATTGATATCATGCTTAGGAGGAATAGATCTCAGTTTCAAAGAATCAATATCAAGAGAAATTCTATCAACATTCCTAGCCAATTCATCAATCTTAAGCAATTTTAATTTTTCTTCAAGCAAGGCATTGAAATTCTTTTGCGAATTCATAAACTCTTTAACACTAGTCTCAAATTCAGAGGGCATCTTATTAAAATTTCCATAAGAATTGTTGTAGGAATTACCATAATTATTAGAAGAATTGCTAGGATAAGGCCTAGGATTAAAGTTTCCTCTATACGCGTTGTTACCAAAATTATTCCTACCAACAAAATTCACATCCATAGATTCATTATTATTCCCAATCAAAGTGGACAAAGGCATATCATTAAGATCAGAATAAACACTCTTACTAGCAAATAATTTCATAAGTTCATCCATCTTTCCACTCAAAACATTAATTTCTTCTATCGCATGCACTTTTTTATTAGTAGATCTTTCAGTGTGCCATTGAGAATAATTAACCATAATATTATCTAAGAGTTTAGTAGCTTCTCCTAAAGTGATTTCCATAAAAGTGCCTCTCGCGGCCGAATCTAAAAGATTTCTAGAAGCAAAATTCAATCCGTCATAAATTTTTTGTATAATCATCCACAAATTCAAACCATGAGTAGGGCAATTACGTATCATTAATTTCATCCTCTCCCAAGCTTGTGCAACATGTTCATGATCAAGTTGCTTAAAATTCATAATATCGTTTCTAAGAGAGATGATCTTAGCGGGAGGAAAATACTTAGAGATAAAAGCATCTTTGCACTTGTTCCAAGAATCAATACTATTTTTAGGCAAAGACGAAAACCAAGCTTTAACACGATCTCTAAGCGAAAAAGGAAATAGCTTCAATTTAACAATATCATTACCAACATCTTTATTCTTTTGCATATCACACAAATCAACGAAGCTATTTAGATGAGTAGCGGCATCTTCACTAGGAAGGCCGGCGAATTGATCTTTCATGACAAGATTCAACAAAGCAGCATTGATTTCACAAGAATCAGTATTGGTAAGAGGAGCAATCGGAGTGCTAAGGAAATCATTATTGCTGGTATTGGTAAAGTCACATAATTTGATATTATCTTGAGCCATCGTGACAAACAAGCAATCCAACACACGAGCAAACAAAAAGCAAGCGAAAAAGAGGCGAACCAAAATGAGAGGGCGAATAAAACGGCAAGGGTGAAGTGGGGGAGAGGAAAATGAGAGGTAAATGGCAAATAATGTAATGCGGGAGATAAGGGATTGTGATGGGTACTTGGTATGTTGACTTTTGCGTAGACCTCCCTAAGAACGGGCGCCTGTAAATCCTTCTTGCTACCTCTTGAGAACTGCGTTGGTTTTCCCTTGAAGAGGAAAGGGTGATGCATCAAAGTAGCATAAGTATTTCCCTCAGTTTTTGAGAACCAAGGTATCAATCTAGTAGGAGCCTACGCGCGAGTCCCTCGTACCTACACAAAACAAATAAATCCTCGCAACCAACGCGATAAGGGGTTGTCAATCCCTTCACGGTCACTTACGAGAATGAGATCTGATAGATATGATAGGATAATATTTTTGGTATTTTTATGATAAAGATACAAAGTAAAATAAAAGCAAAGTAAAAAGCAAAGGAAATAATAAAGTGTTGGAAGATTAATATGATGAAAATAGACTCGGGGGCCATAGGTTTCACGAGTGGCTTCTCTCAAGAGCATAAGTATTTTACGGTGGGTGAACGAATTGCTGTTGAGCCATTGACAGAATTGAGCATAGTTATGAGAATATCTAGGTATGATCATGTATATAGGCATCACGTCCGAGTCAAGTAGACCGACTCACATGCGCATCTACTACTATTACTCCACTCATCGACCGCTATCCAACATGCATCTAGAGTATTAAGTTCATAAAAACAGAGTAATGCCTTAAGCAAGATGACATGATGTAGAGGGATAAATTCATGCAATATGATAAAAAAACCATCTTGTTATCCTCGATGGCAACAATACAATACGTGCCTTGCTGCCCCTCATCACATCGGGAAAGGACACCGCAAGATTGAATCCCAAGCTAAGCACTTCTCCCATTGCAAGAAAGATCAATCTAGTAGGCCAAACCAAACTGATAATTCAAAGAGACTTGCAAAGATATCCAATCATACATAAAAGAATTCAGATAAGATTCAAATATTGTTCATAGATAATCTTGATCATAAACCCACAAATCATCGGTCTCAACAAAAACACAGCAAAAAGAAGATTACATTGAATAGATCTCCACGAGAGAGGGGGAGAACATTGTATTGAGATCCAAAAAGAGAGAAGAAGCCATCTACCTAATAACTATGGACCCGAAGGTCTAAGTTAAACTACTCACACTTCATCGGAGAGGCTATGGTGTTGATGTAGAAGCCCTCCGTGATGGATGCCCCCTCCGGTGGAGCTCCGGAACAGGCCCCAAGATGGGATCTCGTGGGTACAGAAGGTTGCGGCGGTGGAATTAGGTTTTTGGCTCCGTATCTGATCGTTTGGGGGTACGTAGGTATATATAGGAGGAAGGAGTACATCGGTGGAGCAACAGGGGGCCCACGAGGGTGGAGGGCGCGCCCCTTACCTCGTGGCCTCCTATTTTGTTTCTTGACGTAGGGTCCAAGTCTCTTGGATCATATTCTTCCTAAAAATCACGTTCCCGAAGGTTTCATTCCGTTTGGACTCCGTTTGATATTCCTTTTCTGCGAAACTCTGAAATAGGCAAGAAACAACAATTCTGGGCTGGGCCTCCGGTTAATAGGTTAGTCCCAAAAGTAATATAAAAGTGAATAATGAATCCCAAAACAGTAGATAATATAGCATGGAGCAATCATAAATTATAGATACGTTGGAGCCGTATCAATGATCGAGGTGGAATATGGTGGAGGGGGGCACCGCACACGGCTAAGAGATCAAGAGATCAATTGTTGAGGTGCCCCCTACCCCCGTATAAAAAGGACCAGGGGGAGGGGGCGGCCGGCTAGGAGGAGGGCACGCCAGGGAGGAGTCCTACTCCCACCGGGAGTAGGACTCCCTCTTTTCCTAGTTGGAGTAGGAGGGGGAAAGGAAGGGAAGGAGAGAGGGGGAAGGAAAGGGGGCACTGCCCCCTCCTTGTCCCATTCGGACTAGAGGGGAGGCGCAGCCAGCCCTAGCCGCCTCCTCTTCTCCACTAAGGCCCATCTTGGCCCATTAAACTCCCGAAGGGTTCCGGTAACCCCGGTACTAAGATGTGTCCGAAACTCCCCGAAACCATTCCGGTGTCCGAACATAGTCGTCCAATATATCGATCTTTATTTCTCGACCATTTCGAGACTCCTAGTCATGTCCATGATCATATTAGGGACTCCGAACTACCTTCAGTACATCAAAACACAAAACTCATCATACCGATCGTCATCTAACTTTAAGCGTGCGGACCCTACGGGCTCGAGAACTATGTAGACATGACCGAGACACGTCTCCGATCAATAACCAATAGCGGAACCTAGATGCTCATATTGGCTCCTACGTATTCTATGAAGATCTTTATCGGTCAAACCGCATAACAACATATGTTGTTCCCTTTGTCATCGGTATGTTACTTGCCCGAGATTCGATCGTCGGTATCTCAATACCTAGTTCAATCTTGTTACCATCAAGTCTCTTTACTCGTTACGTAATACATCATCTCACAACTAACTCATTGGTCACAATGCCTGCAAGGCTTATAGTGATGTGCATTACCGAGAGGGCCCAGAGATACCTCTCCGACAATCGGAGTGACAAATCCTAATATCGAAATAGTCAACCCAACAAGTACCTTCGGAGACACCTGTAGAGCACCTTTGTAATCACCCAGTTACATTGTGACATTTGGTAGCACACAAAGCGTTCCTCCGGTAAACAGGAGTTGCATAATCTCATAGTCATAGGAACATGAATAAGTCATGAAGAAAGCAATAGCAACATACTAAACGATCAAGTGCTAAGCTAACGGTATGGGTCAAGTCAATCACATTATTCTCCTAATAATGTGATCCCATTAATCAAATGACAACTCATGTCCATGGCTAGGAAACTTAACCATCTTCGATTAACGAGCTAGTCAAGTAGAGGCATACTAGTGACACTATGTTTGTCTATGTATTCACACATGTATTATGTTTCCGGTTAATACAATTCTTGCATGAACAATAAACATTTATCATGAAATAAGGAAATAAATAATAACTTTATTATTGCCTCTAGGGCATATTTCCTTCAGTTTTTAGGAATAACTAGTTATTGAAGATAAGGCTAAGAGATGATCCATTGTACACATGTTTTTTGTTCATCTTAAATTACATGCAAGACTTATGATAAGACTATCTTATCAACAACGGTACAGTCCTTATCAACCATGGTACTACTTGCTATGAATGCGGGCAGCTGGCGTCTGAGAGCATCCACAATGTATCATTCTGCTGCCTCTAGACCTGCCTCTAAGCCCTTAGAGGCTGTCGCTATACACTGCTGGACCAAGCCTCTAGGGAAAATTCTCTAGCGTCGCCTCTAACACAAGAGGCTGCCTCTAAGCCATTTCTTTGCACTAAAATAATTCCCTGGCCCTACTTACAATCCCTGTAGCACATATATTTGTTTAGATTTGGCCTGAGATGGTTGGAGAGAGTAAATATTTTATGTTACATATGGGCTCCACCTTAGAGGCCGCATGCCTAGCTATACATTGTGTTTCTTTTAACACACTATATATTGTGTTACATATGCCCTGAGGGGGGAGCGTGCGGGGGGAGGTGGTGGGGTGTGGGGGTTCTGGTGGGCCAGGGTGGTCAGAAGCGGGCTTGGAAGCGGTCCGGACTCCCGCACGGTTGTAGGATCGAAAGTATGTCTAGAGGGGGTGATAGACTACTTAACCAAATAAAAATCTAGCCATTTCCCAATTTTAAGTCTTGGCAGATTTTAGCAACTTTGCACAAGTCAAGCAATCAACCTACACATGCAATTCTAAGAGTATAGCAGCGGAATGTAAAACAATTGCACATGAAGGTAAAGGGAGGAGTTTGAGGGAGCAAACGCAATGTAGACACGGAGATTTTTTATCTGTGGTTCCGATAGGTGGTGCTATCGTACATCCACGTTGATGGAGACTTTAACCCACGAAGGCTAACGGTTGCATGAGTCCACGGAGGGCTCCACCCATAAAGGGTCCACGAAGAAGCAACCTTGTCTATCCCACCATGGCCGTCGCCCACGAAGGACTTGCCTCACTAGGGTAGATCTTCACGAAGTAGGCGATCTCCATGCCCGTACAAACTCCTTGGTTCAACTCCACAATCTTGACGGAGGTTCCCCAGTGACATCTAACCAATCTAGGGGACACCACTCTCCAAAAGGTAATAGATGGTGTGTTGATGATGAACTCCTTGCTCTTGTGCTTCAAAATGATAGTCTCCCCAACACTCAACTCTCTCTCATAGGATTGGATTTGGTGGAAAGATGATTTGAGCGGAAAGAAACTTGGGGAAGGCTAGAGATCAAGATTTATGTGGTTGGAATGGAATATCTTGACCTCAACACAAGTGTAGGTGGTTCTCCCTCAGAAAATGTATGTTGGAAGTGTGGGCATGTTCTGATGGCTCTCTCCACGAATGAAGAGAGGGTGGTGGGGTATATATAGCCTCCACACAAAATCTAACCGTTACACACAAATCACCAAACTCGGTGGGACCGAATAATGAAACTCGGTCAGACTGATTTAGTTCAAAATGTGAATGTTAGGGTTTTCGGTGGGATCGACATGTCAACTCGGTGGGACTGATTTCATTAGGGTTAGGGCATAACGTAATCTCGGTGAGACCGATTACACAAACTCGGTGAGACCGATTTTGGTAACAGGCTAACAAAGAGTTGGCCAGGCAAACTCGGTGGGACCGATTCGCTCATCTCGGTTGGACCGAAATGTTACGAAGGGGAAATAGAGAGTTTGCATTGCGAACTCGGTAGGACCGATCGCTCATCTCGGTTGGACCGAAATGTTATGAAGGGAAACAGAGAGTTTACAATCCCATCTCGGTGAGACCGAGATCCCTATCGGTGAAACCGAAGTGACTAGGGTTTGTGGCAGTGGCTATGTCAACTGAACTCGGTGGCGCCGGATAGAAGATCATCTTGAAGCTTCTTCAAATGCATCAATTTCCTCTTGAAGCTTATCCTTGCCTTTTTGCTTGTGGTCTTGTGGTGGAAGATCATCTTGAGCTTGTGTTCCTTGGAAGGAAGTAGGATCATATTTCTCTTGTTGAGGAACAAACTTTGTCTTGGGATATTGATCTTCTTCCCACTCAACTCCATTGGCATTGAACTTTCGTTCAAAACCAACACCTTGATTCTTCCGGTGTCTTCCTTGCTTCCGTACAATTTCCTCAAATTACTTACTTCCGGCAAGGCACTTGTAAACACCTTTCTCTATAATTCCCTTCAATAAGCTATTTTCTTGCTCAAGTGTAACTTGGCTAAGAGAGTCATTAGTGGAATCAAGAGAAATACTAGAAGCAACAATATTTGATTTAGCATGATTATTGTTACTACTAGATGAAGAATCTTTCTTACTCTTGTTGCTAAATTTTACTTGTGGCATGTAAGTTGACAAGAGTAAATGTTTGGCAATGTAAGAACAACTTTATTGTGAAGATCATCATTGATTGCTTTTAAGAACTCATGCTCTTGCTCAAGGTTGAGCTTTTCAAAGGGTAGCTTCTCATGAGTCTTTAAAAGTTCTCGATGATCTTCCAAGGTAGTTTCATGAGCTAACTTAAGAGTGTTTAGTTCTTTAGTTAGACGCTCATTGTCATTCGTTTTGTCTTGATTAGCATGATTAATAGCAAGTTCATCATAGTTTTCATCACTAGAGTTGTCAATAAGTACATCATCATCACCTAGCAAATCATATTCATCACTATTGAAATCAACGTACTCGGGGTGTGATACCTTTGGGCCTTTAGCCATGAAGTATCTTCCAATTCCTTCATTTGGTGATTCAAATATGTCATAGGAATTGGTTGACACAAGTGCTAGACCGTCAACACCTTCATCTTGAGTATATTCGGAGTCAGAGTGATAACTTCTTTCGGAGTGACTATCGGAGTCGGAGTCGGATACCCATTCACCAACATGAGCTTGATGTCTTCATTTTGTGTAGCTCTGTGATGATTTTTCCTTCCTTTCCGAATCCTTGCTTCTCCGAGAGGTTCTTTGTTCATAACGATCATCTCTACTCCTTCTCTCCCTTGGTGGTGATTCTCTCTTCTACTTCTTCTTTTGGGAGAATCTTCTCTTCTTTTGTAGGGAGCCGTACACTCATTGGATAAGTGTTCGGGTCTTCCAAAATTGTAGCAATTACGTTCACGACTTGAGATCTTTTGTCATTGTAGGACCTTGACTTGGAACTTCTCTCCTTGCTTCTATTCTTGTAGAACTTGTTGAATGTAGCGACCTGACTCGGTAAGAGTCGAAGTCTCTGTGCTTACCGTGCTAGTCCCTGGATCGACTTGCTAGCACACACAGTACTCGATAAAATAAGAGAAATAACACACATCTCTTTATTACATCGATAGTCCAGGAGAAATACATTTATTACAAAAATAGGGCATAGAGCCAATAAGAAAATACTGCGGAAGCAAAGTAGTAACTGAGTCCAACTCCACGAGCAAGGTTGAGTGTAGAACGTCGACCTATCGCACCTTAATCCTCGTCGGATATATCTGCAACGTGATAAGTTGCAACCATATAGGTCAGTACATTGAATGTACTGGCAAGTCACATCATAAGAGTAAAGAACCTACTTGTACATGCAATTTGGCTGGTGGAAAGCTCTAAGTTTAGTTTTTGCATAAAGCTAGTTTTTCCCTATTAGAAAAGATGTTATTCTACTACTACACATTTGCATAGGATGAGTTGGCAAATCCAACTTCATCCGTTCCCAAGTTTCATTTAAAACCCAACTGTTTAATTAAAGGTGAGGAGATCTCCCGGCATTTTCACTACTAGATGCTCAACTTGTCCATAACCGGGTACACAGCTAATTGATTAGGTTGACACTCTGCAGAGGTTGCACACTTTTCCCCACAAGACTCGACCACCTCCATGATCAGAAGATCAAGACATAGTCTTTCGAAAATGTTCCCCCTTAACCCACGGATAGGCCGGTACACCTACATCATTCTACATCTGCTAGCCCATCCCGGAAGGGGTCACACTAACTACTCAACTAATCCAGAGCCCATACTGGCTTGTGGCTGCACACATAAGCTTCTAGACATGAGAATACGATTGATCTCTTTGAGCCTGAGCGGACGGTCCACTAGTGGTGCACCACCATGGATTTCCCATGCGTGCTAATCGCTTTTACCACCATTCCAACAAGTTCCCCCAGGTAGTTCATTAATTATCTTAGGTCCTATTTACTACATTGTCACTCATACTTTACAATGATCACTCCCTAATCCACGTCTACTTAGCGAAGCAACATAATGTAAAACGATGGCGACAATGTGGTAAGGTTCAGACCCACCTCAATGAACTACTGGGTGTAAGCATAGTCATATGGCATTAATTTGTACCATGCAGTCCTACCGCAAAGAACTAAGTGCGTAATAAAAACATAGGTAATGAAACATGATCAAGATGCAACTTGCCTTGGTACTGCTGGTTGAATTATAAAGACTGATAATATTCTGCTTCGCACTCCGCGCAATCTATCGCAAAGAAGATATACAAACATAAGCAAACATTTCAGAGAACCAAGAAGAACATGCAAAGCAAGAAGTCTCGGAAAAACCAAATGAACAAACAACACACTTAACTTGCACGAAAATATTCTAAGTGCAAAACAACATAGGCCTATGGTTCAAAAAGTGATGTGAACTATAGTGCGTACTATGCATACTAGTAAAAATATTTATGGGCAGATTGTATTTTGTGTAAAATATTGTGACAAAGGTCCAGGTGATAGGGTTTGGCTACAGTGATAGAATGCAAAAAGAATCAACTTAATCGGAGCTACGGTTTGGGAGATATGGCCATTTGAAGTTCGAATTCGAATCTGAATAAATTCAAATTTGAACCGGACAAAAGTCTTCCAAAAATGGTACCACTGGATATATCTAAACATGACGAAGAATCTGCCGTTGGTTTCATCGAGTTTGGATCTTCGGTTAAAAAGTTGTGGCTAATCTAAGACCGGGGACTAATCTGCTAATTATAGGGACTAAATAGAGAAGAGAACTATCACAACCAAGTCCCTGGCCACGTGGCGGCTCGTGGCTGGCTGAGCAGTGTCCACTGCGAAGGCTATACGGCGAACGGCCGCTAAATAAGAAAAAACAACGGCGGCGGCTAACTAAAGAAAAACCGATGCTCGATTTAAATAAAACCGCACGGTCTAAGGGAACCGCGGTTAACCGCGTACCTCTTTGCAAAAAAAACGAACCTAATCTAATCTGGGCTGCCCATGGTAGATCGAATGGGCGATGGTGGGGTGGTGGCTCACAGTGGGTGGTGGTGGTGGCCGGCGACGATGAAGACGGCGGCGCGGCGTCGGTGACGGAGGGGGCGGCGGCTGCGGTGGTCCTCGTCGACGGGGAAGAAGACGGGGAGGTGCGGCGCTTCAAGGGCGTCGCGAAGGTGGTGTCGGCGTTCGTCGGTGGCGTCGGGACGGGGCGAGGCGGGGCTCGGTGCTCCGGCGGCTGCGACGGGACCTAGGGGCAAAAATCGTGTCAAACGAATGCGCCTCGGCGAGCTGAGAAAATTTACAGAAAAGTGAGGGTTGGAGTGGTCTATGGGCGACGAAATGCTCCGGAGAGTTGCGCGGCTCCGGCGAGATGCGAACGGGAAGCACGATGACTGTGAGCGGCGTGGGAAGAAGCGGGACGGCGAGTTTGGAACAGGGGGTCGAGGGGCTTTTATAGGCGAGGGCAGAGGGCTCGGGGTCGACGGATAAGGCCTCATCCACGAGAGAGCCGAGCGGCGATTGCGGGAGCGCGGCGAGGATGTTTATCCCGTGCGGTGCGGGAGGTTGGGGACAGGCTGACGAGCGGGGGCCTGCCTGGCAGCGGCAGCGAGAGGAGGCGAGCGAGGGCGAGCGCGGAGCGGTCGACCGGTGCGGGAGGCTTCGGGCGTCCTTGGGCGAAAAATGGCCGTGGTGGGCTGGTCTGGGCTGGTGGCCGAAGGCTGGCCCTCGGGCCGAACTGGTTTCGGTCCAGGCGGGTGAGTGCGTGCGTGCGTGTTGTTTTTAAACCGAACATTAAAGTGGCCCTAAATAATTCAAATGAATTAATAAAAACACCACAATAATTCTAAAATAACTATACAATATTTAGAGCCTAATGAACATTAACTTAAGCACAGAACATTTTGAACATATTTTCCTAATTTAATTAATGAACTTTTTGCAAATAAAATAAATACCAATAAACTCCAAAACTTCAAATAATATTCAACATAAAATTTCCCACTCTTTTATAAATTTGAGGAAGTCATCTTATCCCCTCTCATTTGTTTTTCTCGAGTGGAAAAATATTATTTGAATATTTCAAAAACTCCAAAATGCAAAGAAACATGATATGCAATGAATGATTCTATTAACATCCAAATTTAATAAAAATTGGGATGTTACAAACCTGCCCCCCTTAAGATTCGGGTTGGCCAACAAAAAGGTGTGGATGGTCTTGTCTAAGATCTTCCTCTCGTTCCCAAGTGGCTTCCTCCTCGGTGTGGTGACTCCACTGAACCTTGCAGAACTTGATGATCTTGGTACGAGTGATTCTCTCTGCAGTCTCAAGAATCTTAACCGGCTTCTCCACATAAGTCAGATCGCTCTCCAACTGAATTGCCTCTAGTGGCACTGCTTCTCTCAAAGGGATCTCTGCCATCTCTGCATGACACTTCTTCAACTGGGAAACATGAAACACATCATGAACTCCTGACAAAGCCTCTGGTAATTCCAATTGGTATGCAATCTCTCCTCTGCGTTCCAGAACTCTGTATGGTCCCACAAATCATGGTGCTAACTTTCCTTTGACTCCAAATCTCTTAATATCTCGAAGTGGAGACACTCGAAGATATGCTCTATCTCCCACTTCATAGATCACTTCCTTGCGTTTAGCATCGACATAACTTTTCTGCATTGACTGAGCTATCTTAAGTTTGTCGCGAATCAACTTGACCTTCTCCTCAGAATCCCTAATCAAATCAGGTCAAAACAATTTGCGATCTCCAACTTCATTCCACATCAAAGGTGTCCTGCATTTCCTTCCATACAATGCCTCGAAAGGGGCCATCTGCAAACTAGCTTGATAGCTGTTGTTGTACGACAACTCTGCGTAGGGTAAGTTATCATCCCAACTAGACCCATAGTCTAGTGCACAAGCTCTCAGCATGTCCTCCAGAATCTGATTGACTCTCTCTCTCGGCCCATCAGTCTGTGGATGGAAGGCTCTACTGAACTCTAGCCTGGTACCCAAAGTTTCATGCAACTGATTCCAAAACTTTGAGGTAAACTGTGTTCCTCTATCTGATACGATGCTCCTCAGAACTCCATGCAGACATACAATTCTGGTCTTATATATCTTTGCCAGCTTAGCACTTGTATAGGTGGTCTTCACTGGAATGAAGTGAGCAACCTTGGTCAGACGATCAACTATCACCCAAATGGAATCATAACCTGAACGGGTCCTGGGTAACCCCGTGATAAAGTCCATACCAAATTTATCCCATTTCCAATCAGGTATCGGCAACGGCTGAAGTAAACCTGCTGGTTTATGATGTTCTGCCTTTACTCTCTGACATACATCACATATTACCACATACTCGGCAATTTCTCTCTTCATACCGGCCCACCAAAAACTTTCCTTCAAGTCCAAATACATCTTGGTGTTGCCTAGGTGTATCGAATATGGTGAGTCATGAGCCTCCTGAAAAATCAACTTCTTGATCTCTGGATCATTGGGTACACAAATCCGTTGCTCAAACCATATGGTTTCCATGTTCATCCTCACGGAATCCTTCTGCTTTCCCTTTGCTCATCATCTCCTTTATCTCAGCAATACTTTGGTCCAACTTCTGGGCTTCTCTGATTCTTCGCAACAAGGTGGACTGTACCTCGAGTGCGGCAACATAACCTCTTGGAACTATTTCCAACTGAAGGTCTCTAAGCTCATCACATAACTCCTGTGTTGAACCTCCAGCTGTAGGGGTATTAACATAACTCTTACGGCTCAAAGCATCCGCCACAACATTGGCTTTTCCTGGATGATAATGTAGACTCATGTCAAAATCCTTTATAAGTTCCAACCATCTCCTTTGCCTGAGATTCAACTCCTTCTATGTGAAGATATACTTCAAACACTTGTGAGCCGTGTAAACATCACAATGATTCCCAATAAGATAGTGTCTCCATGTCTTGAGTGCATGCACTACGGCTGCCAACTCCAAATCATGTGTGGCATAGTTCAACTCATGAGGTCGAAGCTGTCGTGAAGCATAAGCTACAACCTTCCCCTCTTGCATAAGAACACCTCCAAGTCCCTGACGTGAAGCATCACAGTACACCTGAAAGTCCTTGTGTACGTCAGGCAGGATTAGCACTGGGGCTGTAACCAAATGCTTCTTCAACTCTTGAAAGCTGGCTTCACACTCTTCAATCCAAACGAACTTGGTGTCCTTATTCAACAACGCTGTCATGGGCCTTGCAATCTTGGAGATATTTTCAATAAATCTCCGGTAATATCCTACAACTCCAAGGAAACTGCGAATCTCGCCAACTGTGGTGGGTGCATTCCATTCTGTGAGTGACTCTACCTTGGCAGGGTCCACTGCAATCCCTTCACCTGACACTACATGTCCAAGGAATCCGACTTCCTTGAGCCAAAACTCACACTTGCTGAACTTGGCATAAAGTTGATGTTCTCTGAGCTTCTCCAAAACTAAGCGCAGATGTTCAGCGTGTTCCTCCTCATTCTTGGAGAAAACCAATATGTCATCAATGAATACCACAATGAATTTATCCAAGAACTCCATGAACACCTTGTTCATCATGCTCATAAAATAGGCAGGGGCATTAGTCAAACCAAAGGACATGACTGTATACTCATAAACCCCATACCTTGTGGTAAAAGTTGTCTTGGGTATATCCTTCTCATGAATCTTCAACTGGTGATAACCTGATCGAAGATCGATCTTGGAGAAAACACTAGCTCCTTCTAGCTGGTCAAACAAGTCATTAATCATCGCCAGGGGATACTTGTTCTTGATGGTCACCTCATTCAAAGAGCGGTAATCCACACACATCCTCAAGGTTCCATCCTTCTTCTCCACTAAAAGTCTTGGGGCTCCCCAAGGTGATGAAATCGGGCGAATATACCCTTTCTCTAGCAACTCCTTAATCTGTTTCTTGACTTCCTCCAAATCATTAGCGGGCATCCGATACGACCTCTTGGAGATAGGTCCTGTACCTGGCAGCAACTCAATCAAAAACTCAATCTCCCGATCTGGCGACATACCTGGTAACTCCTCCGAAAATACATCAGGATAATCCTTCACCACTGGTACTTCTTCCTGGACAACTCCCGTAAGAGAGTTCACCTGAGTCCTCTTAGTCTTAAGCCTAGATACATACTTGATCCTCTTCTTCTCTGGGGTGGTGAGAAAAATCGATCTACTAGCACAATCAATGTTTCCCTCATACTTGGACATCCAATCCATCCCTAGGATTACATCCAACCCTTGTGACTAGCATGATCATATCCGTGGGAAAAACATGTCCCCCTATGTTCAAAGGCAACTGGAAACATCCCTGACTAGGCATAGACTCGGCTCTTGGGGAACTCACTAGAATGGGTGACTGAAGAGCTATGGTAGGCAACTTATGTTTATCCACGAATCCCCTTGATATGAATGCGATGCACCAGTGTCAAAAAGAATGAGTGCTGGAAATGAATTAACCAAGAACTTACCGATCACTGCGTCAGGCTGCTCATAGACCTCCTCCACATTGACATGATTCACATGCCCCTTAGTGAAAGGATTAGGCTTCTTGCCTCCAGAATTCCCATTTCCATTCCCATTCTGCTGCTCGGGACACTCATTGGAGTAGTGCCCTGTCTTCTTGCATTTGAAGCAAGTGATGTGACTCAAATCTTTCTTCATTGGTGTAGAAGAGTTGAAATGCTGCTGATTGCCATTCCCTCCATTGCCATTGCCATTGCCATTGCCATGCTTGTGACCATGGTGGTTGTGTCCATTTCTTCCATGCTAAATGTGGCCTCCATGGTTATGATGATTCCCTCCAAACTTGCTAGTGCCTGATCCAGAACTTCCTAAGTACGGGCTGTAGCGGGGTTTCTGTTGAACTCCAGAGTTATACTTCCCGTGACCGTACGTCCTCTTACGATTCTCCATCTTCTGGTGCTTGCCTTCAAGAATGGTAGCCTTATCAACCAGCTCTTGATAGTTCGAAAAGGTCGCCACAGTCAACTGAACTCCCAACTCATCGGTCAGTCCCTCCAGAAACTTCTCCTTCTTGGCTGCATCAGTGACCACGTCCCCTAGGGCATAACGGGCCAACTTACTGAACTCATCAACATACTGAGATACCGTGCGTCCTCCCTGGCACAAGCTGCGGAACTCCTTCTTCTTCAGACTCATGGCTCCAGCTGAGACATGAGCAGTGCGGAACACCTGCTGGAACTGAGTCCAATTCACACTCTCCAAGGGGTATGTGTTGGTGTAGTTCTCCCACCAAGCAGCTGCTGGGCCATCCAACTGATGGGCGGCAAACTTCACCTTCTCAGCATCATTGCATCCTGCCGTGGCCAGCTCCCTTCCTATCTTGCAGAGCCAGTCATCTGCGACAATCGGCTCCGTGCTGCTGGAGAACACGGGTGGGTTCATCCTCAGAAAATGGGTAATACTGTCAACTGTGGGGTGGCGGCGGTGGGTTGTTGTTGTTGTTCTGGTTCTGGTTCTGAATGAGCATCTGCATAAGAGTATTCTGCTGCTGGATCAATTGCATGAGCTCCGGTAGAAAGTTGAATCAGGGGTCACGTCTTGGAGGCATCTGATGGGTTTACAGTGGATGAGGAGTTAGAATAGAATAAGGCCTAGTGAGTAAAATCACACTACCTATATGCACATGATAGCAATAAAACTTCAAATCACTCTAATTCAATTTCAAACAAAGAGGTTCACACAAATAATCAAACCTAAGGTAAGCCATGTCACAAGATTTGACAAGGTCTTACAAATGAAGTAAAACTAATCAGATAATGAAATCGAATTTCTAACTCTCATGGTGGTATAAAATCTAACTCTCATCAGATGAAGACCAACAACCAACCATGTTGACATCAGGTGTGCTTGCATCCTTTGTTTGTGTAAATCATCTCCAAGTTCATCATCCCGGTCCTTGTCCTGGCTGACGTAATCTCCATAAGAGTGATCCTCCTGGATGTTTTCTCCCTCATCCAGCTTCTCCTCGACCTCCTCAAGCTCAAGCTTCAGGTCGTCGATCTTCTCCTGCAGTGCGTCCAGCTCTCCCTCATACTCGATGCGAGCGTCCTGGAGTTCCTCCTCGAGATCGGCCTTGCGAGTCACGAGGTTATTAATGACGATCATGTTGTCAGACAGCTCCATCATACGAATGTGATCCTCCATGTCCTGGATATGGGATGCTATCATCTCATCCTCCAGGGTACGCACCACATCTCCATTTGCGTCGCGGCGTTCGTACATCATGAAGGAGGTCTTCTTGAGGTCCTCGTCATACTCCTCCCGAATGCGTCCGAGAGCAATGTGAGCAGCGATGCCCCTGCCCAAGCCCCATGTTGAAGTATCCAGATAGAAATCAATGGGCTTGGTGCGGTTTCCAAGGATGCGTCCGGGGATGTGAGCATCGATCCTCCAACGCGTCTCCTCAGGCAAGGTGGCTGTGAAGGTTCCAGTGAATGTGGGAAGCCCAATCTTCATGTGCTTCACGATCTTCATCACCTGCCGTCCAAAGGGCATGGTCTCATCGGGCAGCTCGGACTCCACAATGGCGGACGACATCTACATTTTGAAAGAGGGAAGAAATTAGTAATGAAGCAGAGAAGGTACGAGGCCAAAGGATATATAGGGAAAGTGAAAAAAAATAGTTTTTTTTTATCCTATGACTTTTCCATTTTCTAGGGGTCACGTCCTACAGTCAATGTGTACTCTGATACCATCTTGTAGCGACCCGGCTCGATAAGAGTCGAAGTCTCTGTGCTTACCGTGCTAGTCCCTGGATCCACTTGCTAGCACACACAGTACTCGATGAAATAACAGAAATAACACACATCTCTTTATTACAACGATAGTCCAGGAGCAATAAATTTATTACAAAAATAGGGCATAGAGCCAATAAGAAAATACTGCGGAAGCAAAGTAGTAAATGAGTCCAACTCCACGAGCAAGGTTGAGTGTAGAACATCGACCGATCGCACCTTAATCCTCGTCGGATATATCTGCAACGTGATAAGTTGCAGCCATATAGGTCAGTACATTGAATGTACTGGCAAGTCACATCATAAGAGTAAAGAACCTACTTGTACATGCAATTTGGCTGGTGGAAAGCTCTAAGTTTAGTTTTTGCATAAAGCTGGTTTTTCCCTATTAGAAAAGATGTTATTCTACTACTACACATTTGCATAGGATGAGTTGGCAAATCCAACTTCATCCGTTCCCAAGTTTCGTGTAAAACCCAACTGTCTAATTAAAGGTGAGGAGATCTCCCAGCATTTTCACTACTAGATGCTCAACTTGTCCTTAACCGGGGACACGGCTAATCGATTAGGTTGACACTCTGCAGAGGTTGCGCACTTTTCCCCACAAGACTCGACCACCTCCATGATCGGAAGATCGAGAAATAGTCTTTCAAAATGTTCCCCTTAACCCACGGATAGGCGGTACACCTACATCATTCTACATCTGCTAGCCCATCCGGAAGGGGTCACACTAACTACTTAACTAAGCCAGAGCCCATATTGGCTTGTGGCTGCACATGTAAGCTTCTAGACATGAGAATACGATTGATCTCTTTGAGCTCGAGCGGACGGTCCACTAGTGGTGCACCACCATGGATTTCCCATGCGTTCTAATCGCATTTCGCCACCATTCCAACAAGTTTCTGCCCAGGTAGTTCATTAACTATCTTAGGTCCTATTTACTACATTGTCACTCATACTTTACAATGATCACTCGCCAATCCACGTCTACTTAGCGAAGCAACATAATGTAAAACGATGGCGACAACGTGGTAAGGTTCAGACCTACCTTAATGAACGAATGGGTGTAAGCATCGTCATATGGCATTAATTCATACCATGTAGTCCTACCACAAAGAACTAAGTGCGTAATAAAAACATAGGTAATGAAACATGATCAAGATGCAACTTGCCTTGGTACTGCTGGTTGAATTCTAAAGACTGATAATATTCGCTTCAGACTCGCGCAATCTATCGCAAAGAAGATAAACAAACATAAGCAAACATTTCAGAGAACCAAGAAGAACATGCAAAGCAAGAAGTCTCGGAAAAACCAAATGAACAAACAACATAATTAACTTGCATGAAAATATTCTAAGTGCAAAACAACATAGGCCTATGGTTCAAAAAGTGATGTGAACTATAGTGCGTACTATGCATACTAGTAAAAATATTTATGGGCAGATTCTAGTTTGTGTAAAATATTGCGACAAAGGTCCAGGTGATAGGGTTTGGCTACGGTGACAGAATGCAAAAAGAATCAACATAATCGGAGCTACGGTTTGGGAGATATGGCCATTTGAAGTTCGAATTTGAATCTGAATAAATTCAAATTTGAATCGGACAAAAGTCTTGCAAAAATTGTACCACTGGATAGATCTGAAAATGATGAAGAATTTGCCGTTGGTTTCATCGAGTTTGGATCTACGGTTAAAAAGTTGTGGCTAATCTAAGATCGGGGACTAATCTGCTAATTATAGGGACTAAATAGAGAAGAAAACTATCGCAACCAAGTCCCTGGCCACGTGGCGGCTCGTGGCTGGCTGAGCAGCGTCCGCTACGAAGGCTATACGGCGAACGGCTGCTAAATAAGAAAAAACAACGGCGGCGGCTAACTAAAGAAAAACCGACGCTCTGTTTAAATAAAACCGCACGGTCTAAGGGAACCGCAGTTAACCACGTACGTCTTCGCAAAAAAAACGAACCTAATCTAATCTGGGCCGCCCATGGTAGATCGAACGGGCGAGGGTGGGGTGGTGGCTCACAGTGGGTGGTGGTGGTGGCCGGTGACGACGAAGACGGCGGCGCGGCGTCGGTGATGGCGGGGACGGTGGATGCGGTGGTCCTAGTCGACGGGGAAGAAGACGGGGAGGTGCGGCGCGTCGAGGCCGTCGCGAAGGTGGTGTCGGCGTTCGTCGGCGGCGTCGGGACGGAGCGAGGCGAAGACGGCGGGGCTCGATGCTCCGGCGGCTCCGGCGGGACCTAGGGGCAAAAATTGTGTCAAACGAATGCGCCTCGGCGAGCTGAGAAAATTTACAGAAAAGTGAGGGTCGGAGTGGTCTACGGGCGACGAAATGCTCCGGCGAGTTGCGCGGCTCCGGCGATATGCGAACGGGCAGTGCGGCGGCTGTCAGCGGCGTGCGAAGAAGCGGGACGACGAGTTTGGAAGAGAAGGTCGAGGGGATTTTATAGGCAAGGGCAGAGGGCTCGGGGTCGACGGATAAGGCCTCATCCACGAGAGTGCCGAGCGGCGGTTGCGGGAGCGCGGCGAGGATATTTATCCCGTGCGGTGCGGGAGGTTGGGGACGGGCTGACAAGCGGGGGCCCGCCAGGCAGCGGCAGCGAGAGGAGGCGAGCGAGGGCAGGCTGAGCGGTCGATCGGCGCGAGAGGCTTTGTCACATGGCGTGCCTTGGGCCAAAAATGGCCGGTCGGCTGGTTGGCTGGCGCCGGCCGGGTCGAAGGCCAAGGCCTCGGGCCGAATCTGGTTTCGTCCAAAGCGGATGAGTGCGTGCGTGTTTTTTTAAAACCGAACACTAAAGTGGCCCTAAATAATTCAAATGAATTAATAAAACACCACAATAATTTCTAAAATAACTATACAATATTTAGAGCCTAATGAACATTAACTTAAGCACAAAACATTTTGAACATATTTTCCTCATTCAATTAACGCACTTTTTGCAAATAAAATAAATACCAATAAACTCCAAAACTTCAAATAATATTCAACATAAAATTTCCTACTCTTTTATAAATTTGAGGAAGTCATGTTATCCCCTCTCATTTGTTTTTCTTGAGTGGAAAAATATTATTTGAACGCAAAGAAACATGATATGCAATGGATGATTCTATTAACATCCAAATTTAACAAAAATTTGGATGTTACATTGAAGTTCTTCACCATTAGGCTCAATTCTTCGTTGAAGGTTTGTTTCTCACTTGAAGATGTGGGAGCATCGCATGAGGCTTTGTAAGCACCACTTGACTTGTTGTGAAGCTCTTCCTTATCTTGAGTGACATCTCATGAGCAACAATTCTTCCAATGACTTCCGTAGGATTGAGATCTTTGTAATTGGGCATCATTTGGATCAATGTGCACACGGTATCATATTTTCCATCCAAGGCTCTTAGGATCTTCTTGATGATGAATCTATCGGTCATTTCTTCACTTCCTAAGCCGGCAATCTCATTTGTGATGAGAGAAAGCCTAGAGTACATTTCAGCGACACCTTCACCATCCTTCATTTTGAACTTGTCAAGCTGACTTCGAAACACATCCAATTTGGATTCCTTGACGGAGTCGGTACCCTCGTGCATATCAAGCATCCCAAATTTCGTTTGCATTCAGACGGCCGATTATGTTGAATTCTTCAGGGCACAAGTCGTTGAAGATAATATCACAAGCTTGTGCATTGTATTGCATCATCTTCATCTCTTCCACTGTAGCTTCATGGTTTGGTTCTCTCCCATCAAAGAATTCACCTTGCAAGCCAATACACACAATAGCACAAACAGCGGGGTTATGTCCAAGAATATGCATTTTCATCTTATGCTTCCAACTAGCAAAATTAGTACCATCAAAATTAATACCATTTCCAATATGCATTTTCTCTACGGTAATTTCCCTCGCTAGACGCTATACTCTCCTAGGTTGTGAAACCAAGGCTATGATCACCAAAAGCTATGGAAATCAAGGAAAATGGAGATTGTAGCTCTGATACCACTTGTAGGATCGAAAGTATGTCTAGAGGGGGTGATTAGACTACTTAACCAAATAAAAATCTATCCTTTTCCCAATTTGAAGTCTTGGCAGATTTTAGCAACTTTGCACAAGTCAAGCAATCAACCTACACATGCAATTCTAAGTGTATAGTAGCATAATGTAAAACAATTTCACATGGAGGTAAAGGGAGGAGTTTGAGGGAGCAAACACAATGTAGACACGGAGATTTTTTATCCGTGGTTCCAATAGGTGGTGCTATCGTACATCCATGTTGATGGAGACTTCAACCCATGAAGGGTAGCAGTTTGCTGAGTCCACGAAGGGCTCCACCCACGAAGGGTCCACGAAGAAGCAACCTTGTCTATCCCACCATGGTCGTCGCCCACGAAGGACTTGCCTCACTAGGGTAGATCTTCACGAAGTAGGCGATCTCCTTGCCCGTACAAACTCCTTGGTTCAACTCCACAATCTTGACGAAGGATCCCAAGTGACACCTAACCAATCAAGGAGACACCACTCTCCAAAAGGTAATAAATGGTGTGTTGATGATGAACTCCTTGCTCTTGTGCTTCAAAATGATAGTCTCCCCAACACTCAACTCTCTCTCATAGGATTGGATTTGGTGGAAAGATGATTTGAGTGGAAAGCAACTTGGGGAAGGCTAGAGATCAAGATTTATGTGGTTGGAATGGAATATCTTGACCTCAACACAAGTTTAGGTGGTTCTCTCTCATAAAATGTATGTTGGAAGTGTAGGCATGTTCTGATGGCTCTCTCCACGAATGAAGAGAGGGTGGAGGGGTATATATAGCCTCCACACAAAATCTAGCCGTTACACACAAATCACCAAACTCGGTGGGACCGAATAATGAAACTCGGTCAGACCGATTTTGGTAACAGGCTAACAGAGAGTTGGGACCGACATGTCAACTCGGTGGGACTGATTTCATTAGGGTTAGGGCATAACGTAATCTCGGTGAGACCAATTTTGGTAACAGGCTAACAGAGAGTTGGTCAGGAAAACTCGACGGGACCGATTCGCACATCTCGGTTGGACCGAAACGTTACGAAGGGGAAACAGAGAGTTTGCATTGCAAACTCGGTGGGACCGATCGCTCATCTTGGTTGGACCGAAATGTTACGAAGGGAAACAGAGAGTTTGCAATCCCATCTCGGTGAGACCGAGATCCCTATCGGTGAAACTAAAGTGACTAGGGTTTGTGGCAGTGGCTATGTCAACTGAACTCGGTGGCGCCGGTTAGAAAGTTTCGGTGGGGCTGAGTTTGACTTTTGGTTTGGGACATGTGTGGATGTGAGAAAGTGGTTGAGGGTTTTGGAGAATATCACTAAGCATTTTGAGCAAGAAACCCATTAAACAACACCACATCCCCTTTTAATAGTATTGGCTTTTCCTATGGACCCAATGTGAACTTGGATCACTAAAAGTAAAATGTAGAGTCTTGAGCTTTAGAGCTTGAGCCAATCTTTTGTCCTTAGCATTTTGAGGGGTCCACATTTCTAATCCATGCCATGCCAATCATTTAACTTTCCTGAAATATTCATCTTGAAATAGCATTAGCGCAATGAGCTATATGTTGTTAATAATTACCAAAACCACCCAGGGATAGTTTCACTTTCAACGGCCCACCTCACATTATCACCATATATATTTCTTGGAGTCTGTGCGCGGCAGGTGATACGTCTCCAACGTATCTATAATTTTTTATTGTTCCATGCTATTATATTATCTGTTTTGGATGTTTAATGGGCTTTAATATACCTTTTTATATTATTTTCGGTACTAACCTATTAACCGAAGGCCCAGTGCAATTTGTTGTTTCTTTGCCTATTTCATCGTTTCGCAGAAAAGGAATATCAAACGGAATCCAAACGGAACGAAACCTTCGCGAGCATCTTTTTTGGAACAAACGCAATCCAGGAGACTTAGAGTGGAATTCAAGGAAGCAACGAGGCGGCCACGAGTAGGGCGTGCCCAGGGGGGTAGGCGCACCCCCACCCTCGTGGGCCCTTCGTAGCTCCACCGACCTACTTCTTTCGCCTATATATACTCTTATACCCTGAAAACATCCAGGAGAGCTACGAAACACTTTTTCCACCGCCGCAACCTTCTGTACCCATGAGATCCCATCTCGGGGCCTTTTCCGACAATCCGCCGGAGGGGGATTTGATCATGGAGGGCTTCTACATCAACACCATAGCCTCTCCGATGATGTGTGAGTAGTTTACCACAGACCTTCGGGTCCATAGTTATTAGCTAGATGGCTTCTTCTCTCTCTTTGGATCTCAATACAAAGTTCTCCTCGAAGTTCTTGGAGATCTATTCAATGTAATTCTTTTTGTGGTGTGTTTGTCGACATCCGATGAATTGTGGATTTATGATCAAGATTATCTATGAACAATATTTGCTTCTTCTCTAAATTCTTATGTGCATGATTTGATATCTTTGCAAGTCTCTTCGAATTATCGGTTTAGTTTGGCCTACTAGATTGATCTTTCTTGCAATGGGAGAAGTGCTTAGCTTTGGGTTCAATCTTGTGGTGCTCGATCCCAAAGGATGTAAAGGGAAATGACACGTATTGTATTGTTGCCATCGAGGATAAAAAGATGGGGTTTATATCATATTGCTTGAGTTTATCCCTCTACATCATGTCATCTTGCCTAACGCATTACTCCGTTCTTATGAACTTAATACTCTAGATGCATGCTGGATAGCGGTCGATGTGTGGAGTAATAGTATTAGATGCAGAATCGTTTCGGTCTACTTGTCACGGACGTGATGCCTATGTTCATGATCATGCCTATATATTCTCATAACTATGCGCTTTTCTATCAATTGCTCGGCAGTAATTTGTTCACCCACCGCAATATATGCTATCTTGAGAGAAGCCACTAGTGAAACCTATGGCCCACGGGTCTACTTTACATCATAGAAGTTTCCAATCTACAATTCTACTTTACTATTTATTTTGCAATCTTTACTTTTCCAATCTATACAACCAAAAAATATTTATCTTATTATCTTTATCATATCTCACTTTTGCAAGTGGCCGTGAAGGGATTGACAACCCCTTTATCGCGTTGGTTGCAAGGTTCTTGATTGTTTGTGCAGGTACTAGGTGATTTGCGTGTAGTCTCCTACTGGATTGATACCTTGGTTCTCAAAAACTGAGGGAAATACTTACGCTACTTTGCTGCATCACCCTTTCCTCTTCAAGGGAAAACCAACGCATGCTCAAGAGGTAGCAAGAAGGATTTCTGGCTCCGTTGCTGGGGAGATCTACGCACAAATCAAGACATACCAAGTACCCATCACAAACTCTTATCCCTCACATTACATTATTTTCCATTTGCCTCTTGTTTTCCTCTCCCCCACTTCACCTTTGCTATTTTATTCGCCCTTTTTCGTTTGCTCCCTTCCGCTTGCTTCTTGTGTGTCCGTGTGTTAGATGGTTTGTTTTTCTGTTATGGCTAGTACTTCTATCATTGGTAGTACTCCCGATCATGAAGTTCTTAATTTTTAACAAAGGAAGGGGTAAAATCTAAAAGATGCTTGACATAGAATTTGCAATGCTCAGAATAGATCCACTAGGATGCAATCTACTTCCGTTCTTCTTCGCAATTTTTATGTAGGTGTCACTACTTGGAACAGATATATTCTTGATACCATTACCGGAGGGAATTTCTTGGGTAGCCATACTTTTGATTCTTATAATGCTATGTTAGATTTGTTTGGCCCACCACCTCTTTTGGTCAATGGAACTATTTTAACTTTGGAACATGTGATGCAAAGGCTTGAAATTGTCGAAAATAAAGTTGCCACTGTAGAGTTAATCGAGAATTTGGATAAAAAGATCCACAACCAAATTACCCAATATGTATCTAAGGTGGGAGCTACTCTTAAATTTTTTCGAGAGAAAGAACCCATAGTTAATGAAAAGATAGATCAAGATTCCACTAGATTTGATAAACTTGAGGATATTATTACCAACTTAGGGTCTGTCTTTTCTGCTGTGAGAAACACTTCGAATCCTCCTAATGCCAAAGTTGCCAAATTTATGTATGTTCCTAAAAATAAGGGTGAATCTTCTAGTAAGGAAAATGCGGATCTCAAATCAATAAGTGTTCACCCCAACTTTTTCGCTATCATTAAGGAACCTTTTGCTACCAATGAATTTCTTGATTTCTTGCCTAGAAGTTTGATCATTAATAAAAATAAGGGAAATCCTAAGGGTTATAAGTGTTCTATTGAAGAATTGCCTACCAAAGATGATAATACCTAGATATATTCTTGTTTTTATGCCTAGCTAGGGGCGTTAAACGATAGCGCTTGTTGGGAGGCAACCCAATTCTATTTTTTGTTCCTTGCTTTTTGTTCCTGTTTAGTAATAAATAGTTCATCTAGCCTCTGTTTATATGTTTTTTTATGTTTTAATTAGTGTTTGTGCCAAGTAGAACCTTTGGGAAGACTTGGGTGAAGTCTTTGCGATCTTGCTGTAAAAAACAGAAACTTTAGCGCTCACGAGATTAGCTGCCATTTTTTACTGGGGAGAGATTTTAGGTTGATTCTTTTTGCAGATGTTTAATAGACAAATTACTCACGTCCACCAATATATTTCAGAATTTTTGGTGTTACACAAGTATATGTTTGATACAGATTGCTACAGACTGTTCAGTTTTTGACAGATTCTGTTTTTCGTGTGTTGTTTGCTTATTTTGATGAATCCATGGCTAGTATCGGGGGGTACGAACCATAGAGAAGTTAGAATACAGTAGGTTTAACACCAATATAAATAAATAATGAGTTCATTACAGTACCTTAAGGTGGTGGTTTGTTTTCTTATACTAACGGAGCTCATGAGATTTTCTGTTGAGTTTTGTGTTGTGAAATTTTCAAGTTTTTGGGTAAAGATTTGATGGACTATGGAATAATGAGTGGCAAGAGCCTAATATTGGGGATGCTCAAGGCACCACAAGTTAAAATTCAAGGATAACCAAAAGCCTAAGCTTGGGGATGCCCCGGAAGGCATCCCCTCTTTTGTCTTCGTCTATCGGTAACTTTACTTGAGGCTATATTTTTATTCACCACATGATATGTGTTTTGCTTGGAGAGTCTTGTATGATTTGAGTATTTGCTTTTTAGTTTCCCACAACCATCCTTGATGTACACACATTTTGGGAGAGACACACATGAATCAGAATTTATTAGAATACTCTATGTGCTTAACTTATATCTTTTGAGCTAGATAATTTTTCTCTAGTGCTTCACTTATACCTTTTTAGAGCACGGTGGTGGTTTTATTTTATAGAAATTATTGATCTCTCATGCTTCACTTATATTATTTTTAGAGTCATTTAGAACAGCATGGTAATTTTCTTTGGCTATAAAATTAGTCCTAATATGATAGGCATCCAAGATGGGTATAATAAAAACTTTCATATAGAGTGCATTAAATACTATGATACTTGATAGTTGTTTTGAGATATAAAGGTGGTAATGTTAGAGTCATGCTAGCTGGGTAATTGTGGAATTGAGAAATACTTGTGTTGAAGATTGCAAGTCTCAGAGCATGTACGTATGGTAAACGCTAGTGACAAATTTGAAGCATGGGGTGTTCTTTGATTGCTTTCCTTATGAGTGGCGGTCGGGGACGAGCGATGGTCTTTCCTACCAATCTATCCCTCTAGGGGCATGCGTAGTAGTACTTTGCTTCGAGGGCTAATAAACTTTTGCAATAAGTATATGAGTTATTTATGACTAATGTGAGTCCATGGATTATACACACTCTTACCTTCTCGCAATTTGCTAGCCTCTACGGTACCGTGCATTGCCCTTTCTCACCTCGAGAGTTGGTGCAAACTTCGCCGATACATCCAAACCTCGTGATATGATACGCTCTATCACACATAAGCCTCCTTATATTTTCCTCAAAATAGGCACCATACCTACCTACTATGGCATTTCCATAGCCATTCCGAGATATATTGCCATGCAACTTTCCACCGTTCCATTTATTATGACACGCTCCATCATTGTCATATTGCTTTGCATGATCATGTAGTTGACATCATATTTGTGGCAAAGCCACCCTCATAATTATTGCATACATGTCGCTCTTGATTCATTGCATATCCCGGTACACCGCCGGAGGCATTCACATAGAGTCATATTTTTGTTCTAGTATCGAGTTGTAATATTAAGTTATGAGTAAACAAAAGTGTGATTGTCGGTGTCAAAACCGGCGGATCTCGGGTAGGGGGTCCCGAACTGTGCGTCTAGGCGGATGGTAACAGGAGACAAGGGACACGATGTTTTTACCCAGGTTCGGGCCCTCTCGATGGAGGTAAAACCCTACTCCCGCTTGATTAATATTGATGATATGGGTAGTACAAGAGTAGATCTACCACGAGATCAAAGAGGCTAAACCCTAGAAGCTAGCCTATGGTATGATTGTTGTTCGTCCTATGGACTAAAACCCTCCGGTTTATATAGACACGGATAGGGTTAGGGTTACACGTAGTCGGTTACAATGGTAGGAGATCTACATATCCGTATCGCCAAGCTTGCCTTCCACGCCAAGGAAAGTCCCATCCGGACACGGGACGAAGTCTTCAATCTTGTATCTTCATAGTCCAGGAGTCCGGCCAACGGTGATAGTTCGGCTATCCGGACACCCCCTAATCAAGGACTCCCTCAGTAGCCCCTGAACCAGGCTTCAATGACGACGAGTCCGGCGCGCATATTGTCTTCGGCATTGCAAGGCGGGTTCCTCCTCCGAATACTTCATAGAAGATTTTGAACACAAGGATAGTGTCCGGCTTTGCAAAACAAGATCCACATACTACCGTAGAGAGAATAACCTTTGCACAGATCTGCTGACGTATTCAAGGGCGTGACATCACACCACGGCCGTGCCTTTATACGAATCGCTTTTACTGTTCCACCTCGGTAGCGTTTAGCGAGGCAGTTTCCTTGGCACGTCTTATCAAAGCGGAGATCATGCCCCCTTATTCCGGGATTCTCATCAATACGGACGTGGGTAACCCAACCGCGCCATTGATTACGACGCTTGGGAGATAAGCGAGTTTTACCAGGCTGGCGGGGACGATAGCTTCGTCCGTCCATATAAGGGATAAGGATCCACCTTTTCACCCACGCCTTCTTCCTCCTTTGCCCATCCATTTACGCCAAGACTGAAGTTCCAAATACCAAGTCCGCACATCCCACTTCAACCTTCTCCAACTATGTCCGGAGCGGGAGGCAAGTGGATGGCCTCCTCCGTCACGGAGGGCACATCAAAAAGCTGCGGAAGGCCGGATACTTGTCCAAAGGACATCGCACACCGGCTCCCCGACGAGGGGAGCTCATTCCAACCCCTGTGCCCCATGAGAGGGTGGTGTTTCTCACCCACTTCCTCCGCTGGACTAGGTTTTCCACTTCACCCATTTGTCCGGGCTCATGTTCTACTACGGCCTGGACTTCCATGATCTGGCCTCAATTTCATCCTCAACATCTCGGTGTTCATCATCGTAGCGAGGCCTTCCTTCAAGATCCAGCCCCACTTCGCTTATGGCTGAAGATCTTCAATGTCAAGTCAAGGTAGTGGGCGGCCACCAAGCGGAGTGCGGAGGTGCCATGGTTGGCAAGATGGCCAAAGTCCTATGGCTCGAGGGCTCCTTTGTGGAGACCATAAAGGGGTGGCAATCGGGGTGGTTCTACATCACCGATCCGCGCGACTCTCAATGGGCGGCGGCCCCCGAATTCCGATCTGGCTTCCCCACACGGCTCACATCATGGAAAGAGGCGGGCCTGTCGTGGGGTGATTCAGACGAGATATCCGGACTCCAAATCTGCGTCCGAAACCTGGTGGACAAGAATCTCAGGCTTGTCAACGTAATCCAGGTGATGCTCATCCGCCGGATTCTCCCATGCCAACAACGGGCCTTCAAATTGTGGGAGTTCGATCCGGCACAACACCCAACTCCGAAAGGCTCTTTGACACTACGTACGAAGATGCCTGGAAGGTGCTGTTCAAGGGCGTCGAGGCTCCCACATCCGCTACCGAAGATCGTGGATTCAACTCGCAGCGTCAAGCCAGCGAGGTAAGTTATTTTACCCTTTATGGGACTCTTTTTTCATAGTTTGACTCTATGCGGGATCTAAAACTCCCTAACCTTTGATAGGACTGGCTGAAGACGTCCTATGCATTAACCGTCCGACCCTTTGCCGAAGACCCAGCGGATGCCCGATTACGGGTTGCTGGGCTCCGGCACCTCACGTGGTGCCGAGAAGAAGGCCAAGAAGAAGGCCACGGGAACTCAAAGGAGCTCCGGCGCCAGTCTTGTCGGACTCATCGTCCGACAACTCGAGGCGGAATCCTCCTCACGAGGAAGAGGAGGAGGAAGAAGCCTCTCCCCGGGAGAGAATAAAGGAAGGCCGCCTAATCGGGAGGCCGGAGGGTCCAAGAAAGGAAGGACCCTTCCTCCGGACTTCTCCACCAACGCCGACAACGACGAGGAGGAGTGGCCAACCAGGGCCAAGCCCCTGGCGAGATCGTAAGTCCGGACTCCGGAATTGCTCATGACTTTTTATTTGTCGCATAGTGTCTTCTAACGCCGAATATAACCATGTAACCCGCCCAAGGACGAGCTCGCCGCTTCGTCGAGCGGCTCCCTGAATTCGTCGGATGTGAATAGCACTTCACTTCCGACCGCCTCCTCCCCTCGTGACGCAGACGACACCGTGAAACCCCAGAGGGATCTAAGTCTGGCCCTGTGCCGGACTCCGTACCGGAACCTTCAGTGGTTCCGAAGTCCGTCAAGCGGCCCCTTCGTAAGAAGAGTAAGACTACGATGCCGGTAACCTCCGTCCATCCGGAGGCACCGGATAGCTTGCTGGAGGCGCTTAACGGCGCCTCCATCAACGAGGAGCACCGCACTGTTATGAGTGTGGTGATCCAGAAAGTTCACCCGCCAAGAGCGGGCCGATCAAGCTTCGTGCCACCTTCTAACAGGCTTTGAGGTAAGTTTAGAATATGTAAAAATATTACCGCATAGACGGTAGCCTCGATGCTTAGTTCGATTGTTCGGAAAGAAAAGCCGGACCGAGGATCTAAAAGATATACGTAGGAGTCTAACATAAGTATGTCAATATGGGAATGTAGGCTGCGCTGGCCGACCTCTGCCAAGACCGATCGCTGGAGGTCAATGCATTGAAGCAGAGCCTCGAGCGGTCCGAGAACGAGCTCGGCCTTGCCAAAAAGCAGCTCAAGGACAAGGAAGGTAAGTAATACCTCCTTAAAGTAATACCTTATAGAAAGGATTTGGTTGCAAAAAATGACAGGACTAACATGGGTATTGTAGGGGCCACGAATGAGGTGGCGACCCTGAAGGAAGCGGTGTCCACGGCCGAAAGCAAAGCGGCCGCGGAGCGCACCGAGCGAGAGAAGCAGGAGGCGCGGGTGGCAGAGGTGCGGCAAGAGCTCTAGGCTCTTGTGTAAAAACACGAGAGTTTGGAGCGTGACTCGAAGACTCGAGAGTCCGAGCTCGCCTCGGCTCTTGAAAGTACCAAAGCCGCTAAGGCCGAAGCCCAAAAAGCCCTCCAAGAAATTGAAGCATTAAAGAAGATAGCGGCGGGTAAGGCATTCTTTATGCAAAGCAGTATGTGAAAGTGAATTACCTATTACTTACCCGAATCCGAGCTCTCCAGAGCATTCACAGATCTGCCCGTAGTGTCTCGATGTTGCCGCGTTCTACCGCGCCAAGGAGGGAGCTCGACGGAAAAGGTGTTACGGTCTCGATATCGAGGCCAAACATCCGGTGCCCTGGCGACCGGTGAAGCAACTGGTCGAGCTCCACAAGGTCGATTTAACAGGCCATGAAGGGCCTCATAATTGGCCGTGGCCATTGGAAGCCATGCACAGGAGCTACTTCGGGCTAGTGCGGCGGTGGTGGACGCTTTGTCCATGGATTGAAGTCATAAAGCGCTCCGTCTGCATTGAAGGTGCCCGTCGGGCCCTTGCCCGTGCTAAAGTGCACTGGGGCAAGCTGGATGCTGAGAAGCTTGTGACGGACGGGCCACCGAAGGGCAAGGAGCATCGCAAGCCCGAAATGTACTATGAGGGCGTCCTGAAGGGTGCCCGCCTTATAGTGGTGAATGCTCCAAAGATGTAATTTTTTAATAGACTCACATTTGTTATCACAGACGTTGTAAACTTGTTCATATGCGCTAAGCAACGCTTGTGAATTTAAAATATTACCTTTTGTGCGGCCGTTTATCAAATTTGAGAGATGGCAAGTCGTTGGCTTCAGCCCCCATGCCACGAGTGCTGGGTGTTCGGGATAAACTTGAGCACTCTTGTTCCCATTCTTGGGTCCTTCGAGGGAGGCGCTCAACGAGACGAACAAGGCAACCGGACTTATAGTGCTTGAACACTCTCACTTAGCCATAGAATTCTATAATTTTAAATTTCAGCGAAGCCCCTAGTATTCGGAAGACCGAGTTCGCGGTGCTATCCACGCCTTTGGCCGGACAATGCCGGCTCCTCGCTCTAAGCGGCATAAGTCTTTAGGGACCCGAAAAAACCTCTCGAACAGCGACCGGCTCTCACCCTATCATGACGGTCAGTTTTAGCTTTCTCCACTGAGGTGCTCAACCCAGCTCAACCGGGGCACAATCGTAGTGGTTCTCCCAGGCGCTACCTTAGCCGATATAACGGAACGTAAGGTACCAAAACATGGGAGCCGGGCAAACCCAACTATTGACCCAAGACATGATTCGGAGCCGATGCATATAATGCTATAAGTTCGGGATGCCGCACTTGTGAAAGTGTTCGGACTTATCACACCATATTTTTGGGGGTACATAAGCCCCTGGTGTATTGGCCGTACCAAAGTGTACGGGTGCAATATGTCATGAATGAACATATATATAGATAAAGAAAGGAGTGCAATAATAGGCAAAAGCTATGTATTGTTTATTCAAAAAGGTACCGCAATGAAAGCGTAACGATACAAATAGTGCGATAAGCAAGGGATGGGACTATTTAACATGTCCTTCCGTGGGTGAGCTGCGGATGGTATGTAAAACAGGTATAATGCTCGTAGTAGAGACCACTGGACACTCGACGTAACTTTCGCTTCCGGCTGTGGCATCATGAGTTCGGGCGATTCTAGTGCCGGACAGTGGCTTCAAAACGGAACTCGAAAGTAAGAGAGAAAAGAAAAGAAAAAGAAAAAGAAAAAGAATGACACAATCGGGAGCCACAGTGCGGTTGAGCTGCATTCTGGCGCAGCGTGGTCGTGCCCTCCCCTTATGCCCATGGTATCTCCAGAGCGTAGTTATGTACGCCAGAGTAATCGCTTCGCAATTTTGCGAGGGCTGGGTTAGCCGGATTGCTACGCTGCGATGCTCGAATTGTGCCAGCGGTCTTGTTGTAGGTTACCCAGCGCGCTTTGACAAAGGTCCGGACGTTTAGTAGCCGGACTCGAGAGTTGCCGTGAGAGGCTGCTTGCACCTCCGCCATGAGGGCCGCCAGATGCTCCTCCGCTCGGAGAGAGAGTTCGTGTTTCCATTGACCGTGATTACTCCTCGAGGGCTGGCATCTTGAGCTTGAGGTATGCGTAGTGTGGCACCGCATTGAACTTTGCAAATGCGGTTCGTCCCAAGCAAAGGCGTGATAGCCGCCATGAACGGGACTATGTCAAGATTAACTCTTTGCTTCGAAGTTATCCGGGATCCAAGAACACTTCGAGTGTAATCCGAGCCTATACAATTGGCCTCTACACCCGGTATGACGCCTTTAAAGGTCGTCTTTGTGGGTTTAATCCTTGAGGGGTCTATGCCCATTTTGTGCACTGTATCCTGATAGAGCAGGTTCAGGCTGCTACCGCCGTCCATCAGGACTCTAGTGAGGTGAAATCCGTCAATGATTGGGTCAAGAACCAATGTGGCGGATGCTAGTGGGGTGGTCCCTTTGATCAAAGGTGATCGGGCAGGAGGACCATGGGTTGAACTTCGGGGCGACTGGCTCCATCGCATATACGTCCCTTAGTGCACGCTTCCGCTCCCTTTTGGGTATGTGGGTTGCGTATATCATGTTCACCGGCCGCACTTGTGGGGGGAAACCCTTCTGTCCTCTATTGTTCGGCGGTCGGGGCTCCTCGTCATTGCTATGTAGCCCCTTGTCATTGAGTTAGGCATTTAACTTGCCTGCCTGTTTGAAGACCCAACAATCCCTGTTGGTGTGGTTGGCTGGTTTTTCGGGGGTGCCATGTATTTGGCACGAGCGATCGAGTATTCGGTCCAGATTGGACGGGCCCTGAGTATTTCTTTTGAACGGCTTTTTCCGCTGACCGGGTTTAGAGCCTCTGAATCCGGCATTGACTGTCGTATCTTCATTATTATCGCCGTTAATGCGGCGCTTTGTTCTTGTTATGACGCGACCTGCCATTGCTGTCCTTGGTATCCGAACTACTGTGGTTTTTGGTCAAGTTGTTACTACGAGCTAGCCACTGTCCTCTCCCGCGCAAAAAGCGGGTCATGAGCGCTCGAGGGCTGCCATGGATTTCGGCTTTTCTGTCCTAGGTGCCGGGCAAGCCACTCGTCACGGATGTTATGTTTGAAGGTTGCAAGGGCCTCTGCATCCCGGACAAATAACGATTTGATTTTTCTTGGTTAGGAACCATGTCCGTAATTGTCCGCCAATTCTTCCGCTGCCGGATTATGTGGCTGAGGTCATCGGCGTCGGTGGTCGCACATATGTGCCCTTGAAGTTATCAAGGAATGCGGCTTCCGTGTCCTCCCAACAACCAATTGATTCTGGCCGGCAAGCTGTTAAGCCAATGCCGAGCTGGTCCTTTAAGCTTGAGTGGGAGGTATTTGATGGCGTGTAGATCATCACCGCGGGCCATGTGGATATGGAGGAGGTAGTCCTCGATCCAAACCGCAGGATCTGTTGTGCCATCGTATGATTCGATGTTTACGGGTTTGAAACCCTCGGGGATTTGATGATCCATCACTTCGTCTGTGAAGCATAGTGGGTGTGCGGCGCCTCTGTATTGGGCTATATCACGACGCAGCTCAAGTGAGCTTTGTCTACTGTGGTCGGCCTGGCCGGAGTTGTTGTATCCGGTGTGACGGTTATCATCACATGTCGTGGGGCGCCCACGCGATCCGTAGATCGATCTTGTTTGCCTTGCCTTGTCCTCCAATATGTCTCGCAGGTCTGGCGCGTTTCCCCGTGCCTTGGTCGAGCGGCGCCGGGGTGCGGCTTGAATGGAGGCTCTAGAGGCCTCTCTGTCGCGGCCGCGGGGTGGCTGGTTGGCCGCATCATGCGCTGGTGATGTAGGTTTGGGTGCTGCTTCCTCTAATTGGGGTAGCAGCCTGCGTTTTGGGTATCTCTTGGAGGGGCGTTCGAGTTGGTACTCTTCGGCTGCGAGGACTTCAGTCCATCTGTCAGCTAGCAAGTCTTGGTCAGCTCTAAGTTGTTGCTGCTTTTTCTTGAGGCTGCTTGCCGTGGCCATAAGCCTGCGTTTGAAATGCTCCTGTTCGGCGGGGTCCTCAGGCACGACAAATTCGCCGTTGTCGAGGTTTGCCTCATCTTCGGAGGGAGGCATATAATTATCGTCCTCCACCTCCCTGTTTGCCGCTCTATCATGAGGGTTGGCTTCTCCCTCCTCCTGTGCTGAATCCTCGCCGAGGGGGTTGTCTTGACCGTCCGGGTGTTATTATCTCCCGTGTCGGAATCACCGTTTTTGTTGTGGCGGGATTTAGAGCGGCGCCGCTGACGCCGGCGCTTGGGCTGTTTCCTAGAGGGGTCATCCTCCGTTGTTCCATCGCCGTTCCCATCTTTTGGGATGTCCACCATGTATATGTCGTATGACGAGGTGGCCTTCCAAAGGCCCTCGTAGGCGCTGGTTCTTGGTCGTCTCCAAAGATCGCCGTCCATACCGCCGATGTCTTCGAGTCGAAGTCGAGCATGTCGGTTAAATCATCGACAGTGGCTACAAAGTGGGTGGTGGGTGGGCGTTGAATTTCTTCGTCGTCCGCATCTCAACCTTCCCGACCGTAGTCCGCCAGGGCTCTCCAGATAAAGAGAGAGACTTTAGTGAATTGTGGATGTCGCCAAAGGGCGAGTGCCGAAAGATGTCCGCGGCGATGAACTCCATAACCGCGCCCAATCGGATTCGATTGGCAAGGGCGCTGAAGGGTTCGGAGTCCGCACCTTGGAGTCACGGTCTTTGCAAAGGACAGGGATGGAGTTCGTCTCAATCGCCAGAGATCATAGCCCCGAGGCGGTGTCCAACCACTCGCCCTCGATCGGCGGAGTCGGCTCCGAGCTAAGGGTCGAGCGGACGCTGGTGCGGCCTCCGTGGCACCGCTCGCGGCAGAGCTAGATCGTGCCCATCGAGACAATGCGCGCGCTTGGCTGTGACTCGAATACGCCGAAGATCAAGTCTCCGCGGATGTTGGTCGTAGTTCAAACTCCCAAATCGACCGATGGCGGGGGCGTAGCTTCGATCTGCTCCAGATGGCCAAGTGAGTTGACCCAGAAAAGCGAAGCCGCCGAATACGAAGATCTGTCCGGGGAGAAAAGTCTCACCCTGGACCGCGTCGTTGTTGATGATCGAAGGAGCCATCGGGCCTAAGGATGACGACACAGAGGAAATCTCAATGAAAGCACCAATGTCGGTGTCAAAACCGGCGGATCTCGGGTAGGGGGTCCCGAACTGTGCGTCTAGGCGGATGGTAACAGGAGACAAGGGACACGATGTTTTTACCTGTGTTCGGGCCCTCTCGATGGAGGTAAAACCCTACTCCCGCTTGATTAATATTGATGATATGGGTAGTACAAGAGTAGATCTACCACGAGATCAAAGAGGCTAAACCCTAGAAGCTAGCCTATGGTATGATTGTTGTTCGTCCTCTACGGACTAAAACCCTCTCGGTTTATATAGACACTTTGGATAGGGTTAGGGTTACACAGAGTCGATTACAATGGTAGGAGATCTACATATCCAGATCGCCAAGCTTGTCTTCCACGCCAAGGAAAGTCCCATCCGGACAAGGGACGAAGTCTTCAATCTTGTATCTTCATAGTCCAGGAGTCCGGCCAACGGTGATAGTTCGGCTATCCGGACACCCCCTAATCCAGGACTCCCTCAGTGATGATCATCATTATTAGAGCATTGTCCCATGTGAGGAAAGGATGATGGAGACTATGATTCCCCCACAAGTCGGGATGATACTCCGGACGAAAAAAGAGAGGCCAAAGAAGCCCAAATAAAAAAAGAGGCCAAAGAAGCCGAACAAAAAATGAGAGAAAAAGAGAGAAGGGACAATGTTACTATCCTTTTTCCACACTTGTGCTTCAAAATAGCACCATGATGTTCATGATAGAGAGTTTCTTATTTTGTCACTTCCATATACTAGTGGGAATTTTTCATTATAGAACTTGGCTTGTATATTCCAATGATGGGCTTCCTCAAAATTCCCTAAGTCTTCGTGAATAAGCAAGTTGGATGCACACCCACTTAGTTTCTTTTGATGAGCTTTCATATATTTATAGCTCTAGTGCATCCGTTGCATGGCAATCCCTACTCCTCGCATTGACATCAATTGATGGGAATCTCCATAGCCCGTTGATTAGCCGCGTCAATGTGAAATTTTCTCCTTTTTTTGTCGCCTCACATAACCCCCATCATCATATGCTATTCCACCTGTAGTGCTATATCCATGGCTTGCGCTCATGTATTGCGTGAGGGTTGAAAAGGCTTAAGCGCGTTAAAAAGTATGACCAATTGCTCGACTTGTCATCGGGTTGTGCATGATGGGAGCATTTTGTGTGATGAAAATGAAGCATGGTCAAACTATATGAATTTGTAGGGATAAGCTTTCTTTGGCTATGTTATTTTGATAAGACATAATTGCTTGGTTAGCATGCTTGAAGTATTACTATTTTTATGTCAATATTAAAACTTTGTCTAGAATCTTTTGGATCTAAACATTCATGCCACAATAAAGAGAATTTCATTGAAAATTTATGTTAGGTAGCATTCCACATCAAAAACTCTGTTTGATCATTTACCTACTCGAGGACGAGTTCATTGAAAATTTATGTTAGGTAGCATTCCACATCAAAAATTCTGTTTTATCATTTACCTACTCGAGGACGAGCAGGAATTAAGCTTGGGGATGCTTCATACGTCTCCAACGTATCTATAATTTTTTATTGTTCCATGCTATTATATTATCTGTTTTGGATGTTTAATGGGCTTTAATATACGTTTTTATATTATTATTGGGACTAACCTATTAACCGAAGGCCTAGTGCAATTTGCTGTTTTTTTTGCCTATTTCAGTGTTTCACAGAAAAGGAATATCAAACGGAATCCAAATGGAACAAAACCTTCGTGAGGATCTTTTTTGGAACGAACGCAATCCAGGAGACTTGGAGTGGAAGTCAAGGAAGCAACAAGGTGGCCACGAGGCAGGAGGGCGCGCCTCCCACCCTCGTGGGCCCCTCGTAGCTCCACCGACCTACTTCTTTCGCCTATATATACTCTTATACCCTGAAAACATCCAGGAGAGCCACGAAACCACTTTTCCACCGCCGCAACCTTCTGTACCCGTGAGATCCCATCTTGGGGCCTTTTCCGACAATCTACCGGAGGGGGATTCGATCACGGAAGGCTTCTACATCAACACCATAGCCTCTCGGATGATGTGTGTGTAGTTTACCACAGACCCTCGGGTCCATAGTTATTAGCTAGATGGCTTCTTCTCTCTCTTTGGATCTCAGTACAAAGTTCTGCTCGATGTTCTTGGAGAATATATTTTATGTAATCCTTTTTGTGGTGTGTTTGTCGAGATCCGATGAATTGCGGGTTTATGATCAAGATTATCTATGAACAATATTTGATTCTTCTCTGAATTCTTATATGCATGATTTGATATCTTTGCAAGTCTCTTCGAATTATCGGTTTAGTTTGGCCTACTAGATTGATCTTTCTTGCAATGGGAGAAGTGCTTAGCTTTGGGTTCAATCTTGCGGTGCTCAATCCCAGTGACAGAAAGGGAAACGACATGTATTGTATTGTTGCCATCGAGGATAAAAAGATGGGGTTTATATCATATTGCTTGAGTTTATCCCTCTACATCATGTCATCTTGCCTAATGCGTTACTCCGTTCTTATGAACTTAATACTCTATGTCGGTGGGAAACGACACCTATGGGATCACTAAATCCCTTCTACGGTTGCGGGGCACGGGGATCGTGAGAAGAGCGGGACTAGCAGACTGGACAAAGGGATTTACCTAGGTTCAGGCCGCAAAGATGCGTAAAACCCTACGATCCTGCTTTGGTGGATGTATTTAGTGTTCTTGAGCTCTTGAACTAGCTCTAGGTGTTGCGAGTTTCGAAAGAGCCGAATCCTTTTCCCGTGCGCCATGGGCCTCCTTTTATAGGCGAAAGGGGCTGCCACAAAGGGCACATGGAGGTGGAAAGTGCTATGTTGTCACGAGCTTATCGCCGGTATTACAGGACAAAGCGCATTTAATGCGAGGCTTAGGTGTCCCTTCACTTTATCGGGACGGGCGAGGCCCTGCCCCGTCTGCCGCCACTCCTCCAAGCTTTGCGCATACCGCCAGCGATGCATGTAGTGCCATGTAGGCAGGCAGCCGAGGTGGCGCGATGGTGGAGCCTCCACGAAGGGGCTGCATGTTGCCACGTAGGTGCCTCGCCAAATTGGTTGGGTCGGCAGCTGCATGCGAACGGCAGCGGAGACTTGGCTGGTGCGGGCCTGACGGTGGCCCTGCTGGTGCGCCTGGCGAGGGCCTTGCCGGGTGGCCCGGCAAGGGTCTTGCCGTGGTGCAGTTGTCCCCGGAAGGATCTTGCCGGGGGTCTTGTGGGTTTCTTCGGTGAGGATGGCTGCCTTCCTATCCTCATTTGATCTTGACTATTCTTTGTCTTCACAAAGATCTGCATGCCATCACAGAGGTGCCTCCCGAGCCCTGTTCCAATGCATTTGTCGAGCATTGGTGGGCTCAAGGGCGGCTTACTCGGTTGGCGTGGGCGAGCTTCCCCGGCAAGGGTCTTGCCGGGGCTGCTGAGGCTGCCTCGACAAGGGACCTTGCCGGGGAAACCTGCTTCGTCCATCGGATCTTTGTGGCCTTGGTCCTTGTCGTTGCTTTGCTTCGTCTTGTGCCTTCGGCTTCTCATCGGCTCCCCTTTCCCTGCCCTGTTATGCGCTGGGCCGCGGGTCGGAGGCTCACCGCCTGCACAAGTAAAGGGGTCAAAAGGAGAGCCCCTACTTTGTACACCGACAGAGCCCCGGCCTCGCCCATACATAAGCGCAAAGACGTTGTTGGGCTGTGCCCAGAACGGTAAAGGGCAGTTGGGGCGGATTTTTACCGCGGTAACTGCTCCGTCCGCTGCACTTCTCCATGACTCACGTTGAACGCGCAACGTGGGGGTCGTGCGCGCGCATGACGGAAGCATGCTGGCGCCATCCCGTGGTGGACAGTAAAGAGGCAGCTTGCGTGTCTATTTGAGACCGCAGAGCCACCTTCCATTTACTTCCCTTGCTTGGGAACCGTCGCTCCACGCGTCCCACTGCGCCCACCCCCTGCGCCATGTTCGCTGCATGCATAACACAGAGCGAATGACAGGCGCGCGGGATGTGGGAAGTTGTGCGCGTGCGTGGGTCGATTCCCTCGCGCCTTCAATGGAGCGGGGAGGGCGGTCGACGGCCCCGCTTGTGGTCACTTCAACAAGCCGGATTGGCCGAGAGGGGGCGGCCGAGCCCCGCCCCCGCCCTTTATAAAGAGGGGAGCGGGAGGAACGGTGCATATCGACCTTTCGCCATCTGCCTCTCCCCATTCCTGCTTCCTTTCTTCTTCTGCCATGGCGAGGGGGCGTGGCGATGCTTCATCGGTGGCGGCGAGGGTTTTGGCCAGACAGCACATCGCTCCTCCCCAAGATCTCATAGTGGCGGAGCCAGCCGCTAGAGGAAGGGGGAGGGGCGAGGTCGAGGCCGTCGTGGTGCTCGAGGGAGAGGAGGACGGGGCGGCAGATCAGCCTCGCCTCCGCCAGCAGCCCCTCCTCCGATGGAGGGCCACGCCGGGGACAACCCCTGCGAATTCTTCGTCAGGCTGCGCCAGCCACCGCGCCGTCGCCTTCGCCTCCCGACTCCATTCACGCGGGCGATGGAGCTGGATCTCACGCAGCGCTATGCGGCTGCACATGAGGGGTTGCGGGAACAGCGGCACATGGGCCAATGTCGAGTTCCCTGCCCTTCACGTCATGTATCTTCATTGGGGGTGGAAGACCTTTGCTCGTCTTCACAGCTTGACGAATGGGCTCACTCTCCATTTCAAACTAATGGAGGGTGGCCTCCTCTCCGTCAAGATCTTCAGGCACTTCGGGACTCGCGTAAGGTGCTGCATGGAGAGCTCTTCTGACGATGAAGATTCCTCCTCGAGCGAGAGTCGCGAGTAAGATAACGGCAGCGACGACGAGGCTAGCAGGCTGCAGGATGACGGGTCCGACTGGGCGTCGGGCGCCGCTCCGAGCGGCACCGGCGACCCCATCATCCGTGTCGCCGACTCCTTGAACTTCTCGGGGTCGTCTCCTTGGGCGGCTGGCGTTGGGAGGCTGCGGAAGAGGAAGAGGGCAGGCGGCAAGGTCACAAGTCGAGTACGCGGGCACCAATGCCTTCCTCGCATCGACGCCCCGCCGCCTCGCCTTCGAAGCTCGCCCCGGCGCCGCCATCACCATCCAGCCCTTGGACGGCCACCGAGATGTTCCCTTGGTGTCTTCTGCCACCCGTAGCTCGCCTAGGCGCCCCTTTTGCCCTTCTGCTTTCTTGTTCCATTTCCAGAGGAGAGGGACAAGAAAAGGATTACGAGCACCTTATCTCTTTTTAGTCTTGTAAGCCTTTGGGTCTTTGTTAACTTTAGAACTTGTAATCCCCTTATTCATGTTTTTCATTTCGTATGAACTGTACCTATACGGGATGTTTG